>OX638414.1:4640759-5896539 GCA_951813805.1 Limnephilus auricula | reverse complement strand
TTACCAAATTCAATAAAAAACTGTGAATTGACTTTCAGAAGAAAATGTATGCTAAAAAAATGGTTATGTGAAAGAATTTTTTTGTACTAACGTCCGTATTTCTAATTATCGTTTTTAATGTTTTTTCCATTTTTATAATCTTTTTTCTTCTTCTTTCTTTCGTTTTTCCTCTGCTCTTTATTTTATATATGTAAAAATATGTGAATGTATGTATATATAATGTATATTTTATAAATTCTCTAAAAATTATTTGTAAAAGAACCCGTTGACAAACTGATATAAATCAGTTTAACGGGACTTAATGTTCAAATATGTAAAAAAAGAATGTTAAATAAATAAAAAAAAAAATAAAAAAAAAAAAAAAAAAAAAAAAAAAATACCAACCGTAATGTTGACATCCTCATCAACTTCTCTAATACGGATTCGACGATTGTCCACAACCATTTTGTTCATTGCTTCAACGTTTTCATCGGCGTCCAGGGCGGGCATCGTCATTAACGTTATCGGCTTCTGTGAAGAGTTGGATGGTACCAATTTTAAACATAAGTAAACTCAAAGTAGACTCGCCAAATTCCACATTCAACACACAGGCGTTGGAGCACTGAATTTTATTTTTCACACAAAATTTAATGATATTCTTTGATCTATTATTTTCGATAGAAAAAATCGAGAAGCATACCAAAACACGTCTAACCTTTATATATGTCAAAAACATTAAAAAGTGAAAAATATAATGTCAAGATATGTAGGGTACGTGTTTACCAACTTAGCCCGAGAAAATTGAAAGGTCTCCTTTTTTTAAACAAACCTATTTATATAATATTCATATAAGCATATTTTAATAGAAGGCTGTGTAAAATTAAGATTTTTTTATTGGGCGGTCCGCCGATCCAGCCCTGTCCTGTTCGCTGGAACAACAGTGTTATATTTTGACTAATCAATTATTTATTTATAATAGATTCCTAACATCTGTGTGTATTTTAAACTAGTAACATTCGGTGTTCATGGAATGTTCTAGGTTCTATAGAGCCCGCTTCAAGTTATAGAATATCAAAAACATTCATGAAACCTAACCTAACCTAACTTTAGTTAACTCACTTATTGCCCAACTACTTTGTAAGAAATTTATTTATTTACTTTTAAATGTTTTTATTAAAAAAAATAGTTATACACCAACTTTGACGGCCTTCATGGTTGAGGTGAAAGGCTTTTTAAGGGCAAACTGGAGGTCGCGGGTTCAAATATCAAAAATTCATTTGTTTGATTTGTGTTTTGACAATGTAATCATTTAAAAGGAGAGAGTACAATTTCCGTGGTGCCACCATTTGGATATCGATAAATCGACCCAAAATAAATCGAAAATAAAGAATATAATTTTTCGATATCTTGCTTCGTTTTCGAGATATCGACACTTTAAAGTTTCAGTAATTATTTTTTATAAAAAATACATTCACTTTTGTATCACAAATCATGTTACACAAACCTAGCGTAGCCGCTAAACTGCTTGAAAACTGGGATGTTTTTATTGCATTGACGCGAGCAGGCGCTATAAAGGGGCACTTTACAGCGCCTGGGATGTTACACAAACAGTTTTCAAGTAGTTTAACGGCTACGCTAGGTTTGTGTAACATGGTTTGTGATACAAAAGAAAGTGCCCCCTTTATAGCGCCTGCTCGCGTCAAGGCAAGAAAAAATCCCAGTTTTCAAGTAGTTTAGCGGCTACGCTAGGTTTGTGTAACATGGTTTGTGATACAAAAGAAAGTGCCCAAAGTGCAAAAAAAAAAAGTAATATTTAATTTTTTTAATGGTTTACATTGGTTTTATTTGACATGATTCAGTTCAAGTTTTCAGTATAATTTTTAGGGTGAGTTTTAAATTTTTTTAATGATAGTATTCATCTTTGTAATTTTTTCTGGTAATGAATTAAACATTTTTACTCCGGAATATTTATGATTTAAATGGCCTATTGTTTTTTTACATTTTGGAGTAGGAAGTATTGAAGTTTGTCGAAGATTTCTGTTATTTTTAAAGGGTGCAGCTTTATTTTGAATATTATCTTTATAAATTTGTAATGTTGCATGGTAGAAGTATAATGCGCTTAATTTTCTGACCTTAAATTGTTTGAGTTAGAGTTCTAATCAATATATCTATATGGTTGTTCCCAAAAACAAACAAATTAGCTTCAGGGGTTATTTAACCTTTCCCTTACTGTGCTGAAAAAATCCGCGCGTTCCGGTGCTGTGTAATCACTACACAAGCAGAAATGGTCGATTTAAAAGCCGAAAAAATGAATATTCATAGCAAATCGCTATATTTCATTATAGTTGAAGTCAAAAATGATAATAATTGATGTTTAATTGCTGAAAACATGAAAAAAAACATCGGCAGCCCAAAGAAACGATGCTCATACAACATGCGAAGAGACCACTCCGAATGAATGCCGGACGGCTGTTTTTTGGTCGTTTAATACGTTCCGACATTTTTACGATAGCAGCCATCTTCCATGGTGACAGCCAATGTCAGCCGTATGGGTAAAATTCTCGAAAAGGCACACTTGGAGCGCGCGGGCACACTTCACATGCCGTCTCTCTAATATCCATACTCTTAGGGCAAACCGAAGGAACAAACACAATTTACGACTGACCAGTAACCACACGGTTCTCTTTCTCGCGCTCACTTATATCGCGGTAGGTGAGAGTGAGATGTGCATAGTGTCGCATTAGCCGGACGTTTCACGCATTTGTACATCTCACCCGCAGCACTGATCATACGCCAGACGTTTGATTGTATTGGTGAATATATTTTCGATTCTCACAAAATACCTCTTATGTGCCCGAAAGGTCTGATTATTATTTTTTTTAAATTTTTATTTAATGAGTAAATATATAACGTAGGATTACCTAAAATATGAACCCAGAATTTTCCATATTTACGGAGATATTAAAGGTGCAAGAAGCAATGTGTAGTAGATACACATCGCAGGCAAGGGAGGGTTAAATTAAAAAAAATGTTTTTATGTCGTGGCGTTACATTAATTTAAAAACGCATCTTGTTAAATATTTACAATATTACGTTTTGTTTGTGTTCCAAGAAAAAAACGAATGATTCACTTCGAAATATTGGAAAACAAAACATCTGATGTCATAGATAGGGGTCTCGTCACAAAAGTGCAAACAAAAATGATTCAATTGGCATTTAAAAACATCTACATAGCGTTTCCATGGAAGAAAAAAGGCTCCTTTTGCAATTTGTTTGACGCTGGGATTTTAAAGTTCAAACTTGAATCAAATATATAAAAATTAATGTTTGTTTGTTTGAGTGTTCATATGTAATGCACGGCCATACCGTTCATCCGATTGATGAAACTTTGGGAATATGATGTGCGCATACCCGGGATGGTTAAAGGATAGTGAGCTCTAGCGTTATGAAATTAGTTCGTATACTATTCATACGAATGCGATTAAAATTTCATACGATTGCTATTAAATTTTTTTGAATCGTTGTGAACATGTAATATTTCTATATATATACTGGTGAGCTATGGCGTTATGAAATTTACATAAAAAAAATTAAATAGATTTGTTAGAAAAATTGGTGTATTTTATGGAGTTAAGTGGAAAGGAAGAAAGGCTGGAAGGAGGTGTATGTGGGAGGGTTGGTTGGGGAATTAAGGAGGGGTGACGAGGGAGAGGAAAAGGCAGAGAAGGTGAAAGCGGAATGCGTTAGGAGGATGGGGGGGGGGGATTCGTGAGAAAGAGGAGAGCGGGACGAAGGGAGGGAAAACGCGGGGAAGGAGAAAAGGGAACGCGGGAGGGGAAGGGAAGGAGGGACGGGAAGAGGAAGAGGAGACAGAAGGGAAACGGGGAGGAATGGGAAAGCACACGAAGGAAGAAACAATTTATTTGTTTAAGTGGCATGCCGGGTATAGGCTGGTCCGGAATAAATTATTAATACTAAGATTTGGCGTTTGTGAATAACTAACGAGTAACCGGTATGCGTTGCAATACCACTTAAAGAAATAAAGTGTTTAGTTTTTTTTTCACTTGTAGCAAACACTTTGTGGGAATACATAATTATAATAAACACAATAATATTTTGTTTTAATTCCACATTATTAATTTTTAATCCAACTAGTTTCGGTTCAACCTAAAGAAAATAACTTAAGCCATTCTGGCATTTATAAACTTAAATGTAATGATTGTCCAGCATTTTATATAGGTAAAACGGATAGAAATGTTCAAACAAGGGTGGTAGAACACTTTAGTTGTCTAAACAGTGTAGGTTTCTCAGAATTTGCTACCCACCTAATAGATAAAGATCATTAATTTAATAAATCTTCCGGAATAGATGTATTACATAGAAATGTCTACGACTTAATAATCTTAAAGCCCTTGAAATAAAAAAGTCATTAAAAATAAATAAAACAAATTTACTTAATAAACAATTAGACTTATCGAATAGCCCCATTTTTTTAATATTCCCGTTACCCCCGCCCACTTTCACCCCTCCCTCTTAGCTACCTCCCCAATCACCCCCACCTAAGTTGATGTTCTCTCTCCCTCTTTTAATTTTCTTTTAAATGCCATGTATATCTGTATAATGTTTAGTATATTTTTATTCATCCCTGAGGAAGGTTCAGGTTGAACCGAAACTAGGTTCGAGTCCTAGTTGCGACCGTTACGTTTTATTGTTTTTCTTATTCTTGTTCATTTTCATATTTTTAAAATTAGATTATTATTGTTAACTTGTGGGGCTTTCTGCATAATTTATTTTAATTAAATTTTCACTGTAAAAAGTGACGATTCTATCCACTCATGTTTTTATCATTATCATCATCATAATTGGCTCTACAACCCGTGGTGGGTCTTGGCCTCCTCAAGAGTCTTCCTCCACTCATCTCTGTTTTGTACCAGCTCTCTCCAGTTTCGAAGCTCCAAGGTACACAGGTCTTTGAGGACGTTGTCGCTCCATCTTAATTTTGGCCTTCCCAGGCTCCTTCGCCCTACAGGTCTAGATTTTAGCAGAGACTTTGGTGCTTGATGCTAAGTCATTCTCTCCACATGACCCAGCCACGGAAATCTTCCCAACTTAATAAATTTTGTTACGTTTGGTTCCTTAAACATGGTATAGCTCGTCGTTGTAACGTCTACGCCAAAACCCATTTTATGTTGTTAACACAAAATGTTACAACACCTCATTTTTTTATCAGTGACAAAATAAAAAAAGTGGGTCTGCAAACTCATCGTGCAAAATTTGTAATCATTCTTTAGATATTGAATCACAAAATGTGTTTTTTGTTGACTCCACCAGACTTCTTACTGTAAAGTAAGTCCGTACAAATGTAATTAACAATAACACGTAATAACATGTGTATTTGTACGCTGTGATGCATAACACATTTTCTGAAATGTACGTGTCACCTCAGTAAATTTTCATCAGTCATCTTTCAGTAAAATTTCAGTGCTTTGTTCAGTAAATTTTCAGTGCTTTGTTCAGTAAATGACGCAAATGCAACATGTCGTTGCATATTTAATATGAGCAATGTTATGTTTTTGATGAAAATGAGTTAAATATACAGTTATTTTTCTCCATTTTCTCCATCTTCTACAATATGATCTCAAGACAATATCTCGAATGTAAATGGTTTTATTTATTCATATCGTTTTTATGCTTTTTGAGTTCAAATGCATCAATGATATGTGTAAATTGATGTTAGAAGATCATGGTGCTTTCTTGAAGGTACGAAAAGTTAAAAAAATCCATTTTGTGGAATAATGCTGCCTGTGAAATTTTTAAATACGACATTTTTCCACAAAATCAGCACAAATTCTTGTAATAAATTATAATTTAATAGCCTTTTTCCACGACGTTTCATTTAAAAGTCTTAAGAATTGAATGTTTATTGTATTTTAAATATAAAATGTTATAAAACATAACCGGTTGCGTTTTTTCCATTGTTCTCGGAACAAGAATATTGTTGGATACAACATTATTCCGGGCAAGGGCTCAGTTAAGTCCGTTCTCTTGCGAGTAATTTCACAAACATTACCATAAACATGGGGCAGCGCCACAACGTTTGTTGTTTTCCATGGGCCACGGAAAGCAAAAAACATTGTGGTCCCGACCTAACTATCCACAAAGTGTGTACGCATTTTCGTCGGAGGAGACGCTTCTTTTGTTTAGAGATTTTTCCTGAAGAAAAGCCCCCCCATTCTTGGTTTGGTAACACTCCCCCCCCCCCCCCGTCCGGTTAACGTTAAATTCAAACTATTTTCTGAATGTAGAGTTTGAAGATTTTCCATGTGTCTTTTAATCGTTTCGTTGAATCTTTTTGCTAAGGGCCATCTTTGGAGATGCTGTGTGGAGGGTCTTCTTGAGAAGATAAAGGAGTGAACATGATTTTTGAAGAGACCCATGTTGTAGGAAGGAGGAAGTACAGAGGCCGGCAAATCGTTCCACGGCCGAGCTGGTCACACTGGTTGCACCAAACACATTTCTTTTCATATTCATTGACTGCTTTTGTTTTATATTTCTAAAAACCCTGTAAACATTATTAATTGGTCCATTTTGCTGTCCTCCTCCGAATATTGTATTATTAAGGCCGTTAAGGTTCCTAAAATAAATAAATATCAATGGAGGGTCTGTTAGGGAGATTTCTTCCGTTAAAGGATACTAGATTTTCATTTCGATCCCTTTTAGGCTTAATCAAACATGATTGGGTCTTTGAAACATTAAATTCGACGAGGTTATTCTTACCCTAATAGAAAAATACTGTCCTGCTTGCTCTATAACGATCGATAGGATAACTATCGGTAACTTCTCATCGTTCCCTACGACAACTGCAGATCGCAAACAAATAGGTGACATTTTCGTTGTTTGTTTTTGGGGTGTTATGCCGTGTTGTGCTACCTCCTTCTTTAGCCGACTTTCGGACAGCGTTGCAGTGTCCATGATCAGGGCAGATCCGGTAGATCCGTCGATAGAACACGGCATAACACCCCAAAAACAAACAACGAAAATGCTTTTGGCCGTGAAAATCTAAAAACGTATCCAAACAGGTGACAGTTCACAATGACTAAGTGTCCTTAATAAAGAGTTTGAAGATTTTCCATGTGAGGAATCTTTTCGCTAAGGGTCATCTTTGGGGATGCTGTGTGGAGGGTCTTCTTGAGAAGATAAAGGAGTGAACATGATTTTTGACTAGACTCATGTTGTAGGAAGGAGGAAGTACAGAGGCCGGCAAATCGTTAACATTAAATTGGACGAGGTTATTCTTACCCTAATAGAAAAATACTGTCCTGCTTGCTCTATAAGGATCGATAGGATAACTATCGGTAACTTCTCATCGTTCCCTACGACAACTGCAGATCGCATACAAATAGGTGACAGTTCACAATGACTAAGTGTCCCTAATAAAGAGTTTGAAGATTTTCCATGTGACGAATCTTTTCACTAAGGGTCATCTTTGGGGATGCTGTGTGGAGGGTCTTCTTGAGAAGATAAAGGAGTAAACATGATTTTTGACGAGACTCATGTTGTAGGAAGGAGGAAGTACAGAGGCCGGCAAATCGTTAACATTAAATTGGACGAGGTTAGTTTTACCCTAATAGAAAAATACTGTCCTGCTTGCTCTATAAGGATCGATAGGATAACTATCGGTAACTTCTCATCGTTCCCTACGACAACTGCAGATCGCAAACGAATAGGTGACAATGACTAAGTGTCTTTAATATATTCGATATCAACTGTCGTTTGTACGTTTGAGATCTGCGGTTGTCCTAGGGTCTCGGTTGTCCGACCGGTCGGTAACTTCATATCGAGCGACCGTGCTAGCACACCACAGGAGGCCCTAGCACGCTTGCTCTATAACGATCGGTAGGATAACTATCGGTAACTTCTCATCGTTCCCTCGGAACTGCACATCGCTAACGTACAAACAACAGTTGATGTCGAATATGTCAAGGACACTTAGTTGATAGTTGATATTCTTTTTATAGCTTCTTTTCGTAGATAAATCGATGTCCGGGTCCATTGTAGTTGATAGTGTTTCTTTGTTTTAGTTTTAATTAGAATTTTTAGTTTTTGTTTTGGGCGGTTACAGGTAATTATTTTTACCTGTAACCAGAATGGTCATTGTGAACTGTCACTTATTCGTTGGCGATCTGTAGTCATGCTAGGGAACGATGATAAGTTACCGATAGTTATCCTATCGATCGCTATAGAGCGAGCGTGCTAGGGCCTCAGGGGTGCTAGCATGGTCGATCGATATGAAGTTACCGACCGATTGTCGGTAACTTCTCATCGTTCCCTAGGACAACTGCAGATCTCAAACGTACAAACGACAGTTGATATCGAATATATTAAGGACACTTAGTCATTGTGAACTGTCACCTATTCGTTTGCGATCTGCAGTTGTCGTAGGTAACGATGAGAAGTTACCGATAGTTATCCTATCGATCGATATAGAGCAAGCGTGCTAGGGCCTCAGGTATATTTATTTATTTATAAGATATACACAGTACATTACATACAAGTTTTAAAGTATGTTTAAAAATTACATGGTTTTGTACCTATTACGTAAATCTGTAAAATGTCATTAAGTTATTTCGCCTGGGTTTTAAAACATGATTATGCTGAAATTAATGAAAAGAATCAAACATTGGTTGACTAATAATAAAAAAATGAAAGAGTTTGGGTGGAGAAAAAGTTACGTTTTAAATATTTTATTGTTTGATTGTTTTGTTTTTAAATTGGACCCTCACAGGAGGCCCTGAGGAAAGCATTTTCCATCAGGGCATATGTAATCTTAGGGAATCTTTTCAAGTAAAGGATGGATTTGTTAAGGCTTTATGAGGCCCTAGCACGCTTGCTCTATAACGATTGATAGGATAACTATAGGTAACTTCTCATCGTTCCCTACGACAACTCCAGATCGCAAACGAATAGGTGACAGTCCACAATGACTAAGTGTCTTTAATATATTCGATATCAACTGTCGTTTGTACGTTTGAGATCTGCAGTTGTCCTAGGGACAACTGCAGATCTCAAACGTACAAACGTCTCTTTAAGAAGGGTTAGATAAATAAATGTCTTGTAATGCAGGAAGGTAATTTTTTCTATGGACCACACGCTACTAGCAAAAATAATATTGTGGTAATACTGTCTGTCCAGAAAATGGTAGTAAGCTTATTATCTGTAAAATTTATAACATTCTCTGTATGTTGACGCATTTTGAACGAAACCATTCTTATGTTCTGAGTGTAGTTTAAAATTCGAAGCAAGGCCAAAAACGTTTTTCGTGTCTACAGAAAAAAATCTAAATGTGGCATGTTGGCTTTTATACGTACCACTCCACGTTTTAAAAATTATTTATATCATTTTTAACAGGTATTCTAATCTCATAATCTGTAAAAGCCCAGAAACAATCAAATAAAATAAAAATAAATACATGTTACCTAAATGATTCCGAAATGTGAATGTGGACTTGTACAAAAGTACAAAAAATCGTATAAGAATACCCACTCCAGCAGTTTCATGGAGGCACTTTTTTACGTTTGCTTCACACAGGAGGCACTGAGAAAAATAAATACCTCATGGCATGTGTCATCTTTGGGAATGTAGTTTGTAGAGTCTTTTTAGGAAAAGAAGGACAGGTAGTTCTGGAAAGGAAAAAGGTATAAGGGGTGGGTAAGAATATGAAAGTCAGTATGTGCAGAAGTGACGCACGAGTGAACCTATCCCTCCCTCTATCAAGAATTTGCTGGAGAGATCTAGATTAGGTCTCACTCAACCAGTCTTTTCCAATCCGACCCGCCACGTAGATGGGCAAATGCATTCGCCACCAAGACCCAGATAAACTTCACCACATGATCTCGACTGCTTGATAACCTCAGCTCGATCTTCACCAAATCTCCTCCACCAGACGAAGAACATGGTTTTCTTAAACATTTTGGCACGATGTGAATAAAATGAAGTAAGATAGAAGTAGGTATGTTTTTATTTGTTAGAAAAACTGCACGATAAGTAAATTTGAAAAATAATACAGATTTTGATTCCTGAACTTATTTTTACAACATAAATTTAGCGTATTTGGTTCAGATATGATACTACACATATTTGTATAATTCAGATATTTTATAATTATGATCAAAGGTAATTATTTTCTTCTTATGGTCAACCAAAGAAGTTAAGTATTAAATTTTCTTCATTAGATATAATTTTTCTAACGCAATTATTGATTCTTTTGTTTACTATTGAATTTTCTGTAATATTTTTTTTCTTTAATAAGTCTAAAAATGAAGTTGTTTATCTCTTCGATAAGTCCATCAGTTTAAAATGAATGAGTGATCAGTCAGCAGAAGCATTTGCGCCAGCAAATGCACCATCAGGACCAGCATACGCCACAGCTACTGCTACGGCTTCACCGTCATCTGAGCTGTCATCGTCTGAAGAACTTGCGGCTGAAGATGAGCTTGCTGCAGAACTTGCGGAACTTGAGGATGAAGAACTTGAGCTGGATGAACTGGAGCTGGAAGAAGATTCTTCTTCTTCTTCCCAGCTGGATGCGGAGGAAGACGCAGATGCTGCTGATGAGGCATCAGAAGCTGCTGATGAGCTTGCTGCTGCGCTTGATGATGCATCTGATGCACTTGATGCGCTTGATGCTGCGCTTGATGATGCATCTGATGCGCTTGATGCGCTTGATGCGCTTGATGCGCTTGATGCGCTTGATGCGCTTGATGCTGAACTAGCTGAAGCTGCAGCGGCGGAATTTCTTTGCTTAGAGTGTGATCCCTTGTTCTGCTTGGATCCTCCTTTTTTGCCGTGGCATCCCCCCTTTTGCTTGGAGTGTGATCCCTTTGATCCCTTTCCTCCTCTGCCCCATCTTTTGTTTTTGTTCCATGCATTGTTTTCGCTGTTATCAGATGATGAAGCGGCGGAGCTACTTGCGCTACTGGCAGATGACGAAGCTGCTGAACTGCTGTCGCTACTTGCAGCTGATGAAGCGCTTGCTACACTTGATGCATCTGATGCGCTTGATGCGCTTGATGCACTTGAAGCGCTAGATTCGCTGGCAGAACTGGATGAGCTTGACGCTGAGCTGGCAGAGTTTGATGCTGAGCTAGCTGAAGCTGCAGCGGCGGAATTTCTTTGATTGGAGTGTGATCCCTTGTTCTGCTTGGATCCTCCTTTTTTACCGTGCCAACCCCTATTTTGCTTGGAATGTGAACCCTTCTTCTTGGAGTGAGATCCCTTTGATCCCTTTCCTCCTCTGCCCCATCTTTTGTTTTTGTTCCATGCATTGCTTTGGCTGTTAGCGGACGACGATGCAGCGGAACTGCTGTCGCTACTGCTGGATGATGAAGCAGCGGAACTGCTGTCGCTACTGGCAGATGACGAAGCAGCGGAACTGCTATCGCTACTGCTGGATGACGAAGCTGCGGAACTGCTGTCGCTACTGCTGGATGACGAAGCAGCGGAACTGCTGTCGCTACTGCTGGATGACGAAGCTGCGGAACTGCTGTCGCTATTGGTGGAAGATGAAGCGGCAGAGCTGCTTGCAGTTGCTGCGGCAGCTGAGCTAGCTTCGTTCGCTTCCGAATGTTGGGAGTTTTGTGAGTTTTGCCATTTTTTCCAGCTTTCTGAGTGTTCCTCGGTGTTTGAGCCATTTTCGCTCTCTGAGTGTGCGTGCGAATCATCGTTTGCGGCGTCTCCTGATGCGTGGGCATTGCCCTTGGTGTAGGTGAAAGTCTTTGGTGCCTTGTTTCCTTCGCTCACGCTGTTTGTGAAACTCTCTGACCCGTCAGAGTTTTTGCTCCACGATGTGCTCATGGATTCTCCATCTGAAGAGCTGCTTGATGAACTGCTTGAAGAACTGCTGGAGGACTCTTCAGTTTCATGGCTATTTGGCCTTACGGTTGTCTGACATGTTGTCCTTGTGGTGCACGTTGTGGGTGTTGTTCTGGTGCAGGTTGTGGGTGTTGTTCTGGTGGTGCATGTTGTGGGTGTTGTTCTGGTGGTGCATGTTGTGGGTGTTGTTGTGGTGCATGTTGTGGGTGTTGTTGTAGTGCATGTTGTGGGTGTTGTTGTAGTGCATGTTGTGGGTGTTGTTGTAGTGCACGTTGTGGTTGTTGAGCATGTTGTGGGTGTTGTTGTTGTGCAAGTTGTGGGTGTTGTTGTAGTGCACGTTGTGGTTGTTGAGCATGTTGTGGGTGTTGTTGTGGTGCACGTAGTGGGTGTTGTTGTGGTGCATGTTGTGGGTGTTGTGCATGTTGTGGGTGTTGTGCATGTTGTGGGTGTTGTGCATGTTGTGGGTGTTGTGCATGTTGTGGGTGTTGTGCATGTTGTGGGTGTTGTGCATGTTGTCGGTGTTGTTGTGGTGCATGTTGTGGGTGTTGTGCATGTTGTGGGTGTTGTGCATGTTGTGGGTGTTGTGCATGTTGTGGGTGTTGTGCATGTTGTGGGTGTTGTGCACGTTGTGGGTGTTGTGCATGTTGTGGGTGTTGTGCATGTTGTTCTGGTGGTGCATGTTGTGGGTGTTGTTCTGGTGGTGCAAGTTGTGGGTGTTGTTGTGGTGCACGTTGTTCTGGTTGTGCACGTCGTTGGCTTGCAAGTTGTCGTTCTCTTGTTCAGCTTCACCAAACGCTCGCTTGAAACGCTGATAGAGATGGAAACAGAAGCGTCTGCCTTTCCATGGCAACAGCATCTCTTCTGCCAACCAAAGTTTCCATGGTGACATTTGCGGTACTTGGAGATGAGATTGATATCGGAAGAGTCGCTGGAAGATCCTGATCCACTATCATCGTTTAAGAGATAGAGCAGTTTCAAGAATCGCTTAATCCAAGAATCGGTCCTTCCTTTGCCAATTTTGTACTTTTCGAGCTTGATTTCGGGCTTGATGTCAACATCGATGATTTCAATACTGGTGCTGATGCTGATGCTGATGGATTCTTTGCTCTGGTGCTTGGGTTTTCTAGTGGTCGTGGTAATTGGGCAGACCGTGGTGTGTTTCTTCTTCTTGATGGTCTTCTTGGTAATCTTCTTGTGCTTTTTTGGACCGTGCCTCTTCCTGTGAACGTGTCTACCGATCCTCTGAGAACTCTCGCTAGAACTAGAACTGCTGGAACTATCGCTGAAGGAGATTGAGATATTGATATCGTAGTCTCCGCGGATTCCGTCTCCTCGATGTCGGTGGCTTCCATGTTTGTGTTTAATCTCGATGACCTCGCCGCCTTCGAAGATCTCTGTGTCGTGGTCGTGATTGTGATGCTTACGTCCTAGATCGTTGATGTCCAGATCATAGTAGTCGCCGTAGATGTCGTCAAGTCCGTGATCATGCAGATGGGTGTTATGGCCGTTGCGTTCAACGCCGTAACCCTGTCCTAGGTCATAATCGAGTTCTAGACCCCAATCTTCACCTTTTCCATGTCCGTGAGTGTGGTCAGAGTCGTGGATGTGTTCGCGGATATAGTCGGAATCGTGACCGCTGATATGTTCATGGGTTCCTTTGCTTCCTCCGTGTTTGGATTTCTTCACTCGACTTTTCTTCTTTCCTCCTTCAATGCTTTCTGTCCAGATTTCTTCCCAGCTTTCACTGACGTCACCTTCTCCTTCTTCTGTCCACTCTTCATGTACTTCCCACACTTCTTCGTCATCGTTTCCGGTGTCGATCTTTGTATGGGTCACTTTGTGGTTATCTCCGTGTTCATTACTTCCAGCGGCGTGAGCTTCGCTTCCTGCGTTTGCAGAGGCAGAGCTGTGAGCGTGGGATCCAGCATGGGAATCAGCGTGGGATCCAGCATGTGAAGCAGCGTGGGCCTCGCTTTCTGCATGAGCAGAGCTGTCAGCGTGGGATCCAGCATGTGAAGCAGCGTGGGCCACGCTTTCTGCATGAGCAGAGCTGTCAGCATGAGATCCAGCGTGGGATTCAGCATGTGATGCAGCGTGGGCTTCGCTCTCTGCATGAGCAGAGCTGTCAGCGTGGGATCCAGCATGCGAACCTGCGTATGAAGCTGCGTGGGATTCTGATGAAGAGGAGCTTGCCGATGAAGCTGAACTTGCGGAAGACGCGGAGCTTGCAGATGAAGCAGAGCTTGCGGAAGAAGCAGAACTCTCTGCATGAGAACCAGCGTGAGCACCTTCATGAGAACCAGCGTGGGATCCTGCATGAGCAGCGGCGTGGGATTCAGAAGAGCCTTTTCCATGAGAACCAGCGTGAGATCCCGCATGAGATCCTGCATGAGCACCACTCACGGCCCCTCCCCCGCCATGTCCATGGGATTGGATAAAGTTGATCTGAAAAATAGAAAACCCACTTTAAGCCAGTGTTTGATTGATAATTGATAAACATTAATTATATATATATTTTTTTAAAGCAAATCAAACGTTCCCGGGTTGCGAATAACCTGACGATAATTAAAAAATCTTCTACTTCCCCACTGCTATTGGAAAATGTTGCTAGTGTCATGATGGAGGACTTATCCAGCCGAGAAGTTGAACTCATGACTTCTGGGTGGGGACCCAGACGTGATGAAATTGATTAGTGGGTGTATTGCCAATATTCAAAATTGATTTTAGTTATTATCATTAACAGCCAATTTTGTGTATTTATTTATCTTACTATTCTTATTCTTACTTATACTATACTTACTAATAATATTATAAACGCAAAAGTTTGTATGGATATATGTACGTTTGTTACTCTTTCACGCAAAGTTTACTGAATGGATTTTAATGAAACTTTACAATAATATAGCTCATACTTTCTCACACATCAAAAGAACATATAAGCTATAATTTATAAAGCTAGTTATTTATTTTCAATGTATTGTAAAGTAATAGTTATTGTTTAATAGAAAATGTCAAAATTTGAGAATGAAATTTTGCAAAACAATGATTGTTAAATCAAAATTCTATTTTAGAAAATATTTAAATTAGTGAATTTATTTGAAGTACTCGCCTAATACTTTGAATCGAATCAAGAATTATAGATATTTTAAATAAATAGGTTAAGAATTTTGGTATAAACAAAGATGGGACCTAGGAAAAGAAAATAGGCTAATAGAAGTATTAATCTGTATAGCTAGTTTGTATGTAAACTATTGACTAACAACAACATAGTAACACAAATAAAAATATATATTTATTTATTTTAAAATGTTATGGTTCGAAGATACACATCACCAAGGCATTAACAAATAGGATAAAAGTACATAATAGGTAAGGCCTGGCCAACCCAAAATGCACCACGGGCCGCATTGACTATCTAAAATTTTCCAAGGGCTGCACAGGTTATTCTGTTAATAAGGGGGGGAATCTTCACCTTCGAACTCCGTCCAACTTGCCGAGCGAGAAGTTATGCGCTCCACCATGTTAATCCGGAAAGCGATTTCTCGAGCGAGAAGTTATGCGCGGAAAATATAATTTTTAATATAAGTTTTAATAAAGGCAGTTCTTCCGGTCTCTTGCGACCAATTTCACAAACAATACCTCAAACATAACCATAAACATGGGGCAGGGCCACAACGTTTGTTGTTTTCCACGGGCCACGGAAAGTAAAAACATTGTGGCCCCAACTTAACTATCCAAGTGTGTAAACATTTTCGTCGGATGAGACGCCGCTGTATCTCAACCGTAGTTACAAAAATGACAAGAGCTTTCCGAGCGAGAAGTTATGCGCTCCATCTGTTGTTAATCCAGAAAACGATTTCTCGAGCGAGAAGTTATGCGCGGGAAATACAATTTTTAATATATATATAAAATATATATATATATATATATATTTTAAAATTTAAATTAAAAAATTTTATGAATGTAAACAATTATTTCTTAATAATTAATTTAATTTATGTTATAATCCATTAAGTTAAAAGAACCCATTGACAAACTACTTAAAAGTAGTTTATTGGGACTTTTTCTCTGTTTTTTATTTGATATGAATGTATTATTCTTTGTTTTAAATGTTTCTTTAAATAAAAAAAAATAAATAAAAAAAATATCAGTTTTAATAACTTAAATGTGATTTTGAAGACATTCTGAAGTACCCGATACTTTAAAAAAAAATCTTCATACATGACCGCGGGCTGCACGCATGCGATGTGCGAGCCGCGGGTTGGACAGGGCTGTATTAGGTAGAATAATATATCAATTCAAATCTTGAAAAAGGTTTTGGTGGAGTCCATGATACATTTCAATAGATTTTTTTTATTAATCCCACACAGGAGGCCCTGAGGAAAATAAATTCCCTCGTGGCCCAAGTCGTCTTTGAAGATGCTGTGTGGAGGGTCTTTTTGAGAACACAAAGGAGTGAACATTGTTCTTGAAGAGACCAAATAGTAGGAAGGAGGAAACATTCCACAGCCTAGCTGTTGAATTCAAGAAAGAGTCATAGAAGCGACCCCCATGTGACAAATAATGTCAACGGTTTACATATGTAAGCCCTCGTTTGGCGTCTTTCCGAACTTAGTTCGAAGTTGGAAGGTTGGCCGATCGTGTGGTGGCTGCGGCCAACCTTCTAACTCCAAACTCCGAATTTCAACATGGCGGATGTCGAACAGCTGATTCGGCGCTTATCTTATCAGTTACCTACAATTATTACGTAGAAGTATATACACGGCATGTTTTCAAACAATTGTTATACCACTCTCCCGTAATAATATTTTCATTTTGATGGTACGCGGAACACGTGTTTTGATCGCCAGCGGTTCGCAGAATGATGTGTGCATAAATAAACCAATCTAGGTGTGTGGCTGCGGCAGGCTGGTTCGTGTGAGTTGGCCGTCGCGATAGCCTCGGAGGCGATCCCGGGCCAACTCGAACTCCAACCTTCCAACTCTATCTTCCAACGCACGAACTACCCCTCCATACAATCGACCAAACGTTTGAAGTTGGAAGTTGGCCGCAGTCTGGACGTAGCATTAGATTTAAAAACGTTTTAACCCGCCAATGGTGATGCAAATTTGACTTTGATCAAAGGTGACGCCGGTCTTATGCACTGGGGTTTTCAACTGAAGATTTTTCGAAACGTGTTACGAAATAGTTCATGTTTTTTTGTTTAAACTTATGCTCTTTGACAATAAAACAAAGATATTTAATCAATTTAAGCTCTTTTATTTCATTATTTTTTTTTTTAGTTAGATCTATTTTTAGTATTTATCGTGGATTTTAAATAAATAGATGCTCTCAGTATCTCCCTATTGCAAAACCACCATTCAAATTTGAAATATTACTTGAACGGATATTTGGTGACCAGATCTGAATTTCACCACCTTCCTCATTCCGCATTCTCATCCTCTCCCCACTACCTCTTCAGCCTCACAACATACCCCAATTGGGGATGCCATAGTCCTACTGGCTCCACAAGAAAGCAGTTGGGACTCTTGTGCGGCGTTCAAATAAAATAAATATATTAAAAATACATCACATTTGATTCCTACAGTTGGTTGAAAAAAGCCGTAGTTTTTAGCGCGGCCTCCTGAGTGACACATAAGCTGTCATTATACACATTTTTTTTAAGTAATGTCGTTCGTTATGCAAAATAACTGGCTTTTTATGAATGGATGTGAACTGACGAAGCTCTTAGAATTGAAATAAATCATATACGCGACCCATAGACATAATGCATTCGTCTAAGACGCAATCAATTGATTACATTCCAGCTTAGAGAAACGAAAGTGGTTCAAATACGACTAAAGACCACATTAACTAATTAAGTTCCGTTTAGTATCAAAAAGTGCATGCGAAGTACCAATGTGTATTCAAAGTTAATAGAGACACCAAACTGCTGGTTTGAAACCACAAACCACACAATAATAATTGTTCCTCATCAACCAATTGTTGAATTTGAATTTGTTGGTGTGGCTCAAAAGATTCGCATTGGAATCTTCTTCTCAGAAATAAATACTTGTTGACACTCCAAAAAACCACTAAATTAAACCTGTAACGTTGTCATTAAGGCAACAACGGTGTTTTTATCATGGCAATGTGTAAGCAAACATTTACATTGTTAATGTCTTTGGCTAATCAAATATTAGATCAGTTTGATCCACCTGTTGAATTGTTTCCATAAATATTGGTTCAGGTTTTTCTTTTCTACTTTGACTTTGCGCTGTTTGAATAATCAGCGATTGTCCATATTTGATTCACAAGATGTTTTTTGCAAACACGAACGCAATTGAAAGGAGTTCTTTGATCGCGTGTGGAAGACTTTTGTGAATAATAATTAAAGAAATCTGATGCTTGAAATGATGAAACGAAATCAGTCATAAAATCATATGGACTTCCATGGGACACTCATGTCAGGGACATCTATTCAGTTTCCGGTATCCTTCCAATCACAATCCTTCCTAAAAATGAAATCACCATTCTACAAATTACCCAACAATCAACTCACACTAACATCAAGCCACTTTAAAATCAAGACATCCACAACCACAATATTCGAAATAACAATAAAATCCGCATTCCTCAAACACACACTATATTGCCTATACACTATATAATTCGCTTCCAGATATGTACAAAAACATCCAGCATAATAAAAAATTGCAAAGCAATGCTTTAAAAGAATATTTTTTTAACTACATTTAAAAATGAAAATACGTAATTGTCTTATCATTTTTTGTTCTATCTTATATACTCGTATCGTTTTTTTCTCTCTCTTTACTTGTTTTCTCTTGTTGTTTGTTCTACTTAACTTAACCTGTCTTTATTTTTATTTTTATGCCGTACTAAATGTAAAACTTATATTATGATATCAAAATATCTTTGTAAAATTGTAACTACTACCTCCTACCTATGAATTGTAAGTTCCTCAATAAAAACAATAAAAAAAAGGAAAATATTTCTTATGTGTTTAGAATCTACATCAGAAAATTGTTGTCCTGACTGAGCTACACGACGCACTGAGCTGCTCTCATCCTTCCAACTACAAAATAGATGATTTATAAGTCAAAAGGGTATGAGATCAATTCTGTAGTGACTATAATGGTGAGTTCTAACCTTCCCATCGGCAAAATTTGTTGTAGGATTTTGTGGCAAGGTGTTTTATGTAACCACTGAATCAAGAAGCCTAGCGTGGACGAACGATAAAACCCTTTATCAATAGCGAGCACGGTCAACGATTGATAACAGATTTTCCGACAAACGATTGATAAATGGTTTTAGCGAGGTATCCTTAGTATCAGATAACTAATTACTGTCAATATACAGATATTTTTTAATAATTTCGTTTGTAATGCAAATTAATTGCTTATTTAATGGTTAGATTGAACTAATGAAGTTCTTAAAATTGAAAGCAGTCATATACGAAGTACATAGACTTAGATACTGGATTTAAGACGCCATCAATTTATTCCTTCGACCTTTGACAACCGAAAGTGGTTGAACTATTATGACAAACAACCCCATAACTAATTGACTCATATTTAGTGTCAAAAACTAAATTCAGACTGCCAATGCATATTTAGGCTTATTGACAACGTCAAATTGAAGTACTGACTTTAAAATCTATTGGAAGTCTGCATGTACTTGTTAACGCTAAAAAGGGAGAATTAGTTAATAAGGTCTTTATCCATAACTTGTGATATTTGAAGATCTTTTTTTTACCAATCTGAAATGGATTCAATTGACCACATATACGACTTCTCTCAATTCTTAGAGCTTCGTTAGCTCACCTCCTTTAATTAATAAGCCAATAATGTTGCGCAACCATTCGAGCGCTTTTTGCCACATTATGGCACTATTTCCAAAACCACGGATTGCTTTGTTGCCAAAATATGGCAAATATTCTTTAGATTCTTTTAAATGTTTTAAAGTTAACGATTTAATAATATTTTTTTATAAATCCTACGAATATGTGATAATATACAAAACATAGGTGAATTCATTGGTTATATAGAACTATAATCAGTTTGTTTGTATCTGTATTCAAATTCGGAGGCATAATTTTATTTTAATGTGGCTAAAAGTTTGCTCGGTAAATATTATCAATATTTCGTTTTGATACATTAGAGACTGCGTTAAGAGTGGCGATATTCTTTGTCTATTGACTGTTGGAATCATGCTGATTGTGCTCGCAAATATCGCCAACTGACCAACATACGAAAAACAAATTGTCATATATGAATGACTATTCGGCTTATATGTTTGTAGTTTTAATAACAAATAAACAGCAATTCGTGTTTTAGGTAGTCAATTAATCCATTTAACTATAAGATAAAAACTTGCTTCTGCGGGAAAACTATCATTTGAAAACTTTAATAGTTCTATTTGAATATTAAAGATGGCAGCTTTTCCATTTGTATCTAATACGTGGAACATGTATGTATGACAGACGTTAGCGTATTAATAATATAGACTGCCAATCTAATGACCTTTATACAATACAATTATTAGAACGGTCTTGGCCTATAGATGTGAGACGGGAACACTGACAGCAAAGTCTGTGGGACAGCTGGACACCTTCGAAAGAAAGGTACTTCGAAAAATCTTAGGTTCGGTGCGAGAGAGAGGAGCATGGATAATCCGCCACAATAATGAGGTCTATGATATCTACCAAGCTCCCAGACACTCTACCCAACTAAGATGGGCACTGAATGCCAAACACACGAGTACAGAAGAAGGTTCTATTAGGACATCCGTGAGGTAAAGGAAAGGCAGGCAGACCTAAGCTGAGATGGGAGGATGATGTCAGGAAGGTTGCCACAGGACTATTTAATGTTGCGGACTGGAAGACGACGGCCAAGGACAGGAGGCTCGTATTGAAGGAGGCTAAGGTTCAAATGGGCTGTAGCACCATTGAACAAGAAGAAAAATAAGAAGAAACAATCCATTTTACACATCACATGCATCATCAAAATCACAGAAATTTGACGGCCGATAACGCACGACGGACGCCTTCCGATATCCCCCGAATTTTTGCGTTTTTGCCTTAATTGTCTCGTAACGCTGACTTAAACGCAATAGATGCAGAATCATTCTTAACGTATCTAATATTTACTCATGTTTACTTTGGTCTAAGTTGAAGCTAATTATTTTTTTATTAAAAAAATTGATTGAAGTGAGTTGCTAAAAATTACCTTAAAACTATTACGCAATTACACGTGGCTGTCTTTTATTTGAAAATTGTATGTTGCGATTTTGCCAGAAAAGTTCTGGAATATTGGATAAATCTCGCTACGTGCTTTCAAGCACGTCAGAGGAACCGCACATTTATGCCAATCAAATGATTTCAATTTATCGTATGCCTCGTTAAAAGCCACAATCGAATGAACGATATTGTTGGTTTGGGAAAAAAAAAATCCCTATACTTACTTGAAACCAAAATCAAGTCAAATTCTGGTACACCTGTTTTTTACATTTGCTCCACGCAGGGGGCCCTGAGAAAAAAAACCCTCAGGGTTTTTCTAATTCTACGGAAAGGAAGGAGGCAAAGTTTTGGGAAGGAAAAAGGTATCCAGGAGTGACGGACGTATGAATCCAACTCTACTACTGCGGTGTAAGGCAAAGGGTCAAGAGAGTTCTGCTGGATAGGTCAAAAGGTATATTCCTTAACTAATCTCTCCCGCAGATCTCTCACGCAGTAAATGGGCAAACGCATCCACCGCCAAGGCCTAAACAAATCTTACCCCACGAACTCGGGCATCCATGCCAAGTCACCAAGCAAGGTGAACCCTTGTCAAAAGCTATAACCATTAATTTACTAGAAAGTCATTGTACTCTCATCTAAAATCAAGTCAAATTCTGATATACCTTGTCAAAAGACATAATCATTAGTTTGGACAAAGGAAATTTACGAAACTTGTATCCAAAATCAAATCTAATTATGGTTCGCCATGTCAAAAGCCATAATTATTAGTTTAGGAGAAAGAAATGTACTATATTTGTATCCAAAATCAAGTCAAATTCTGGTTTACCGTGTCAAAGCAGAAATCATTAGTTTGGGTTAGAAATTTGCTACCCTTGTATTACGCCTTGTTTAAAGACATAATCATAGTTTGGAAGAAAGAAATTTACTACATTTGTATCCAAAATCAAGTCAAATTCTAGAACACCGTGTCAAAAGCAATAACCATTAATTTAAAGAAAAAAATTCAAAGTACTCACGTTCAGAAACAAAAGAAACAGCGCACCAATCAGAGAAGACGGTGCAATCCTCATCGTGCGTCCTTTTCGATTTCTCAGACGCCTTGTCGAAAGCCTTTTACCTTGTCGCCTTGTTCGGTAAAGTATGAACGTGTGCCGACCCCTGCAGACTTGTTACTGTTCTATACCCACATAGCGGGTGAACAACTAGTGGTCCGGTTGACTTCGAGACCAGAGCATTTATTTACCGAGCCTTGTTTGAGCAAGCTGCTAGCCAATAATTGGCAAACAAGCTAATGTAGAATAAGATTAATTGCCATTTTGCTACCAACTGTAACAAAGTATAGGAATCGTAATAAATATATTTAAGTATTTATTAATATATTATGATCCTGCTAAACTACTTACGCAGAATTGAAGCAGCAAGAACTTCATTCAGTAAGATGAAATCCCTCTTCAGCAAAGACAATATCAATTTACTAAGGCCGAGAAAATTCAAATGTTATTTGTGGTCGGTCTTGCTCTATGGATGTGAGCGTAGACGAAGCGCTATTTACACCGATTACAGAGTCCAACTGCCGACAGTGTGTTCACCTTGGCGACTTCGACTGCGGTTATAGTTGTCGAACGACTGCCTAATTGCACTGGGGTAGTTTCCCGTCCTCGCCGTTCGTCGACCAAATGCAAGAGCGCCCTCGGATTTCGTTAAAAAGATTCCCCTCCCCTCTTCAAAAGGGACATTTAATAGTCCACAAACCGACTCAAGGTGGATAAAAACCCTTTTCATGTTCCATTGCAACCATAGACATATGAATATGTATAGACCTGCCCTAAGTGATAAAAGCGTATTTTTTCCCCCTCCTTAATTCTGGGTTCCATGGAACCGGCCGGGCTGGCGTATAGGTTCGCGTGAATCTAGAAAATGTGACGTCATCATTCTTGTGCGGACTAGCGTCGAGCTCTTATCGGTACATTTTACGAAATAACACGGCAAAAATGGTAACTTGTGCTATTAAAACATGTAAAAATGGTGAGTGAAAAAGAGTATAAACCATATTGTCGTATTACCTTCCATATGCAGGCATTATTTGTCATTATTTTAAGCTTATTCACATCATATAATATGATCAGTTATATCATACCGAGAGACATGAAGCGTAAGCAACCGAAATTCCCGATCCCGTCGTGTGCACGTTGCAGTTTACTGGGATAAGTAAATTATGAAACATTTGTAAAAGTGTCTTAACTAAACACGGTAACAAAATATTCGACTCTCAAAACAAGCGAACCTTTCTTCATTTTATATGGATTACACAAGTTTGTTCAAACCGGGCGAACAATTCGCGCTCCCATGTAAAAAGGTCTATTCATTCAAAAGCAGATTTTACTTTTAAGAGCTAAATGAAGATATTATAATGCGTGATGCCTATATACTGTCATATTGAAGTATTAACGAATCACATATCGTTACCGTCAACTCATCCCTCTCCGCCCCGCTACAGTTGGTTATTACCCCTCTCCCTGATTCTCTAGTCTATGTTATATTCATATGTCTGTGATTGCAACTATTCGTATCTGCAAAGGGACATGTGGCGAAACTCGCCTCATTATCAATGCTTTATATACTCTTATGAGGTAGGTATGTGAGATATTACAAATCCTTGCGATAGGTCACCCCAAGCGGTTCCCTAAGTTTAACATAGCGGTGGTGGAGGGGTTATGGGGTAAGGTTCTATATCTTGGTGCCAGATTAGGAAGGACTGGTTGAAAGAGACCATACCTAGACCTCTCCAGTCAGAATTTCTCGACCCATTGCCCTTCCCGGCAGTTGGACGGCTGAATTCCTACGTCCGTCACTCCTGGACACACTGACCCCAGATTCCTACTCATCCCTCACACCTTTTTCATTTCCAGAACTTCCTCGCTGTCCTTTCCTTATAAAGACCCTCTACCCACCAACCCCAAAGATAATATAGGCCCTGAGGGATTTTTGTTCCTCTTTCATCTATTAGACGACAATCATATAGAGCCTTACAACGTGGTCGAGGGGTAAGGCTTTCGACTAGCGATCTGGAGGTAGCGGGTTCAAATTGTGCAGGTTCCATTTGTGCGGGTTTAATTGCGCAAGTAAATTTTATTTGATTGATTAGTGTTATTTCGTAATGCATCATTTAAAAATAATATAAGGTACTAGCTGATACAAATGCTAATTACATAAATAAATTGTTTCTCCCTTCGTGTCATTTCCCATTCGTCCCCGTTCCCCTTCCGACTCCTCTTCCTCTTCCCCTCCCTCGTTTCCTTTTCCCCTTCCCGCGTTCCCCCTCCCCTCTCCCGCTCAACCCTTTCTCGTGAACCCCCCCCCCCCCCTCCCTTCACGCATTCTGCTCTTCCACCTTATTTGCCTTCCCCTCTCCCTCGTTTCCCCTCCCGCGAAGCCTCACTCCTTAATTCCCCAACCGACTCTTCCGCATACCCCTCTCCACAACTTTTTTTCTCTGCCGCCTAACTCCATAAAATACACCCATTTTTCAACAACTCGCGTGACCTATTTAAATGTTTATGCAAATCTCATAGAGCTCTGGCTCACAAGTATATGTATATATAACTATTCCCAGGCATGTTCCCAACAATTTAAAATAACATAATAGCAATCGGATGAAATTTTGATCGCAATCGTATGAATAGTACAGAAAATAATTTCATAACACCAGAACTCACTATCCTATAACCATTGCGGGTATGCGCACATTATATTCCCAAAGTTTCGTCGCATTCGGGTGGTATGGTCGCGCATAAGGTTCGAACAAACAAACATTATTTTTTATATTATAGATTTTTCCGGCACGGTCCAGAGTGGAAGATACTCTCAGTATCAAAGACAACCATTCAAAATTGAAATGTTGCTTGAAATGGCTTTAGCCGTGTTTGGTGACTAGATTGAATAGCCTGGTACTTTTCCACCTTTCTCTTCCCCTTTTTCTTCCTTTCCCTTTCTACCTTCAGACTACTATTTTTCCAAGAGACAGGTCTTTGTGAATAAACCTTAAACAATTGACGCCCTTAAAGTCAACCTTGGACCTTCTGAATACGTGCCACCAAGCAAATCCGCAGCGGACATTTGAACAACGTTATATTCCTCACTTATTGACATAAAATATACTTTCAAAAAATTAAAATTTACGTGATTATCTTACACACAGCTTGTTTTATTTACATTTCAAAATCGAGCGACCTTATTGAAAGACCCTATATAATGTAAAATATTTATTTATTGACACCCTATTGGGCTTTTACATATCGAATACAAATTTCATTTATAACAGCAGTATAACATATATAAAAAAGATTAAAAAGTATATAAAAAGTATAAATAAAGCATAAACACAATGTGATAAATTAATAAGAATATATCTAAAGATAAATCCACATATACGACTTTAGAATAAAAACAAACAAAAGAAAAGAAAAGAAACAAAAGAAAATCGAAATAAAATAAAATGATTTCTCGTTCATTATTTAGTTCATTGCCCAACCTATGTATTCTTTCTAACACAGAATTCATAGCGAAGTTATTGTTGTAGAATAAAATATTCCGTCTGGTATATTTTGGAGGTATATGTATAGATAGAAAATTTATAGCGTCCGGGCAGTCCAACCTTGAATGAACAATTTTATATAATAGAAGGAGATCAAATAGTATTCGCCTTTCAGATAATTTCGATAAGTTAAGTTTACTGCGTAAATTGCATAATTGATTTCAATAATAGGAACACCAATTTTAAAATTAATAAAACGTAAAAATTTATTTCGAATTTTTTCAGTTTGTAAACAATGTGGATATTTATTTATTTTGAATTTTCTCAATTTGTAAACAATGAGGACACCAAATGCTTGAATTGTATTCAACCTGACTTCTAACCAGAGACGTGTATAGTAATTTTATGGTTTTTATGTTAAAGGTCTTTAGCGATTCTGAGAATAAATCCAAGCATTTGTAATCCCTTACTGGTAATACTAGTAATGTGATTCAAGAAGCGTAATTTGGAGTCAAAGATAACTCCAGAGTGGCATTGTTAATTAAGTAGTCGAATAATAAGGGGGTTTTAGATCTATGGAAACTGATCATTTTGCAAATGATTCGTTTAACAAGATTTAGACAATCCAACGTCACGCCATGAACTCGGGCACCCCTATTCCAAATCACCAAACGTAGCCAACCAATTTGGTGAACCAATGGCAAGGTAATTGATTATCCATTAAACGTTTCCCGGGCGGTGAAGGTACCCGCTTCCAAAACCATTATGTCATCTTTGTAAATGGTAAAGCAAAATCAAATTTTGTTTGATTACTTAAGAGCGATTGACTAGCAGCGAAGAATAAAAGTTTAAAAATGCTTGCAGCTGTACAGGGAGAGTCCAATGAGAAAGATCGATAATTCCCCGTATCAAATTTTTTAAATTAAAAATTTAATATCAATTTATTTCATTAAAAACTTGCTCTTATATGTACCTACATTCAAGTAAGCAATAAAAATGCTCAAAACGCATGATGATAAATTATAAAATATAGTGTACTTCTTGTAAGTATTTTTTGATCATATCATAAGTATATATTTATGATTTTTCACTTTTAAACAAAAGAAGTGTGTAAAATTTTTTTTTAAATATTTTAGTTAGTAAGACCTTAAATAAATGAGAAAATAAAGTATTTTTGTCACAAAACACGTTCTCGGATTTATTTTTTAATGATTTTATTTTAACTAAATATTAAATTTTTAAAACTGTGTTGACTAGATTATGTATTGTTTTATTCTGTTGTATGATTATATTATTTGACATTTGTGTTGTTTAATAGAATCTATCGTTTGAAAATTGATCAAATCTGCCAACGACCAACGGTATAACCTTAGTATATTAAAAACACACTTAGTTTTTCAAAATTTTAAAACTGCGTGTACCAGATAAAATGACAATCTTTCAGAATCAATTATTTTTTTGTATAAAAGAGTCAATTCGTCGAGAATTTGATTTAAAAAGGACTACTTTCCGGTATTCTCTGGCAGTACCCTCCTAACTATCGTTGTGACTGATTTCAAGGTGTGAAAAAAATATTTTAACCATCCTATACGAACATTTGATTTATTTTGTATGTAAAATAAAAACATGTGAATTCTAACGTCACAAGCCGTAGTACCGACATATATCCCATTGTTGTATTCAACAATATAATGATTGATTGCCCGATGGTTGACTATGGCGTTATTTTTTTAATACGGTTAAGATAATAGACTTCGCTTTTCGGCCCATACAAAAAGGACGGCCGGTAAAAAACACTTTTCTACATCGAAAATTGCACAAAATGAATATATTTTTTTATACTGCCTTCTAGAGGGTAAAAACTATGTCGGTATGTTTTCGAATTTTCGATGAGTTTCGTATTAACGTAAACATTCACTGTCAAACATGTACGATTTATCAAAAAATATTATTTAAGGAAAAAGTGCTGCTAACTCAACTCTCATAAAGAATTATAAAATTATAAAAAGCTACCGACGTAGCATCTTCTTTTTAAAAAATATATTTTTTTAAATTTCAATTTCGTGAAAGTTTCGGTGTAGAAAAGTGTATTCTCCATAACCCCTTTTCGATCGATTTCTGTAGGTAAATTTGAGCGTTGTCTCATTCGCACATTTCGCATTCGCATGTATTGTAAGTGTGCGTGAGCTTATTGTGAGCGGGACAGAATGACAGACGCGGGTGTTCCGCGTGTGGTTCAAAGTCTAGCCTCTTAAGGCGATGCGCCGCGTGGTGAAAAATTCGGGATCAGGGTTTTTTTTTTATTTTTTTATTATTTACTAGCTGATACCCGGCATACGTCATGCCAATTAAATAAATAAATTGTTTCTCCCTTCGTGTCATTTCCCAGTCGTCCCCGTTCCCTTCCGACTCCTCTTCCTCTTCCCCTCTCGCGTCATTTTCACCTTCCAGCGTTCCCTCCCCACTCTCCCCTTTCTCACGAACCCCCCCCCCCCCCCCCCCTCACACATTACGCTTCCGCCTTCTTCTCTTTCCCCCCTCCCACAAAGCCCCCTTCACAATTCCACAACGGATCCTGCCGCCTAACTCCATAAAATACACCCATTTTTCGAACAACTAGCGTGACCTATTTAATTTTTTTATGCAAATTTCACAATGCCAGAGCTCATCAGTATAGATATAGAAGTATTTACGGGAATGTTCATAACAATCCAAAAAAAATTAATAGCAATCGGATGAAATTTTAATCGCAATCGTATGAATAGTATAAAAAATAATTTCATAACGCCTGAGCTCAACATCCTAAAACCATCCCGGGTATGCGCGCATTATATTCCCAAAGTTTCATCGCAATTGGATGAACGGTATGGCCGCGCATAAGGTTACGAACAAATAAATAAACAAACAATATTTTTTATATCATAGACCAGCTAATACCCGGCGTGCGTTACAATGCAACTTTAATCTAGAAATTGTTCCTCCCTGCGTGTCCTTTCCCATTCGTACCCGTTTCCTATTCGCCTTTTCCTCCCGCATTCCCCATTAACCTTCCCCGCGTTCCCTCTCCCCTCTCCCTCTTCCCCCCTGAACGAACGTGAACGTCTTTTTTCCCTCCCCCTCACGCATTTTTTCCATGCCGCTTAACTCCATAAAATACACCTATTTTTTTTTGCAAATTCCATAACGCCAGTGCTCATCAATATAGAAACCTTCGCGGGGCATGTTTACAACAACTTCCCAAAATTTTCATCGCAATCGGATGATAAGAATAGAAAATAATTTCAAAACGCCAGAGCTCACATCATATCCCCAAAGTGTCGTCGCAATCGGATGAACGATATGGCTCCGCATAACGTACGAACAAACAAACAAACATAATTTTTTTTATATATTAGATTGAGTTAGAAATACTACGTTAGAATACAAACTAACATATTCAAAATAATATTTCAATTTATAAATTTAAATATTTGTACAGTAAGCATAAAATCATTTATTTTTAAATACATTCATTCTTCCTTAATTCTGCAGACTTTCAGGCATTTTATCGTACATCTTTAGTCGTCTATACATTAGGCAGTTCTTCCAGTGATTTCGATTTTTTCATGTGTGGCAATCTAATTATATTTATATTTCTGGTTTCATAATTATGTACATATCTATATCTCTATTTAAAATAATTTAATCCTTAAAATATTTTGGCATTGGTTTTTTCATGATGCACAAAAATTAACACATTTTTTTTAAAAGAAAGACAAACATTCCCGGGTTACGAATAACCCAACAACATTTGAAAATCTCCTACTACCACCACGCTAAGCGGAAGAGTTGCTTGTGTTGTGATCGAGGACTAGTCAGCCAGTCGAGAAATCGAACACGCAACGCCTGGGTGGGACCCAAACGCGATGCCCACTCAACCACCGACCGGTCTCATTACAGTCTCTTATTTATTGAGATCCAATTTAGCTCCTCTCTCGTGTGATTAACCCTTGTGTATTTGTCTTTATTTTTCTTTATTTATTCGCCCACGCCGAGAGTACCTGGAGGACCTGCTGGTGGACATGCGCTGCTCATCATATGCAGACTTCAAAAGAGCCGCACAAGACAGGGAAGAAAGGAAGAAAAAAATAAAGGAAATTGCTGCAAACCAATCCCAGGATTGAAACCAGAGAGAGAGAGAGAGATTTGTCTTTTACCTGTATACATCTCATAGCTCTGTTCTGTATAACTTCTAGCTTATTCAAATTACCTTAATTGGCCAAATATAAAATCGTAGAGCAATAATCTAAATGTGGGGCAACTCAGCGGCGGATACAGAAGAAACTGAAGGGGGGGGGGGGGGGGGGGGTGCAAAAAAACCGAGTGCCTGGCAGCGACTCTGCTTCCCTTATATATGTACTTAGCTCGGTTGTTTCGAGAACCTTCGGTGCCAGAACGTTCGCTTTCACACTTTTAAGGAGTGTGAACAAATAAAAATAGTAGAATATAGAAATACAGACTAATCGAGATCTCTAGAGTGGCCGCGATTTTTCTCGTAGGGTAGCCATCTAAGTGCCATATATATGACATAAACGTATAAAATACGATGACGCGGACTACATAAGAAAGTACAATTACTCGATAACTCGACTCAGAATCGACTTATGAAAGAAACGAACGAATAGCGTGCGGGCTGGCTGCCTTGCAAGGGGAGGCGCGCGCACCCCGCGCCTACCCATCTGTATCCGCCACTGGAGCAACAATAGTTTTATATATATACTCTGTAGTGTTTCCTTTTATTTTATTTCCTAGTCTTCTAATAAAATTAACTTCTTTGTTACCTTCTTTAGCACATATTCAAATTTTGCTGTGAAATTTAGTTTTGAATCGAGTATTGCACCCAGATTGATTACGCTGAGATCTCGTAGTCCGATTAGACATGCAACCACTCCCGATCTATGCTTGCTTAAAATCTATAGGGTTATAGTTCAACATAATTGCTGGAAAAATTTTAAAATAAGTAAGAATTTATTTTTATAAACATTAGCTCCACTTAGAAGGCCCTAAAAAAATCCAACTTTGGGGACGCTGTGTGGAGGGCCTTTTTGAGGAAAGGAAGTTTTGGGAAGGAAAAAAATATGAGGGGTGGGTAGGAATATTAGGGGGGGGTCAATGTATTCAGGCGTGAATCCATCCCTCCCACTGCGGTAAAAAGCGATAGGTCGAGAGAGTCCGGCTGGAGAGGTCTAGGTTAGGTCTTCGTCAACTAGTCTCTCCCGTTTCGGCCCGCCACGCAAATTCGCCTCCAAGACTAACATTATATACATTATAGACAGTGCCGGAGTAGCCCCTAAGCAAATTAAGCAATTGCTTAGAGCATCTCGTTTTGGGGGGCACCAGAAACAGCACCAAAAAAATATCAAACTGACGTACAATATAGTTCACTATTGAACTATAAATTGAATCAGCGTTCCCTAATGTGGACACAGCCCTGTGTATATTTTTATGCCTAATGATATCAAACTCAGCGGAATGATATTTTTATATTAAATTAAAACAAATAACTTTGTATAAAACCACTATTATATAATCACAATTTCCTACGTGTTTCAAAACCGATGGTTTCATCGTCAGGGTAGTAATGACATTAATGTTAAATTAATTAATTAACATTGAAATCACATTAATGTCATTACTACCCTGACGAAGAAACCATCGGTTTTGAAACATGTAGGAAATTGTGATTATATAATAGTGGTTTTATACAAAGTTATTTGTTTTAATTTAATTGAAAATGACGCCAAGTTTTGCGAAGTTTCAAGAGATATTTTTAGAAATTGAAAATAATAAAAAATGAAAAAAGAACCACGATGCTGCAGGAAAGGCTCGATGATTTGTCAATATTATATAGATACTAGCAGTGAAAAACCCGCTTCGCGGGATTTTGGGGCTGGGCCCTGCGGGCGGCTTTTCGTTCTGCTTCGCCCAGTTTAAGTGTTGGTGACTATTTATAAGGCATCACCCTTTTGCAAAACTTACTACTATTATTAACATTAAACTACAGAATACTTATAATTAATAGGTAGATATATAATAGTAGACATTCTTATATTAATACCGTGAATAATGAGAGGAACATAAATCTTCTTAATATTGAATGAAAGCGAAAAATGTTTCTTCTTCTTCATACTTTTTTCTTAAATATAGTATTATGTGTATATTACGACAGCAGCTCCGTGGAAAAATGCACGTTCACGGAAGGCTCAGAACGGTGTCCATACAGTGTGTCGTTAGAGATTTACTCGGAGTCAGGTTCCTTAATTTGAACCGTACGGGCATTACCGTATTAATATACTTCGATGATGATATAAAATTTAATTCCAAGGGAAAAATAATATTATGAAAACTTCACAATTATTTTACCTGATGGCGCCACTTCTGTTTGCAAAACGCGTATGGGCAAGACCTAAGTATGTATATTACGGCAGCAGCTCCGTGGAAAAATGCACGTTCACGGAAGACCCAGAACGGTGTCCATACAGCGTGTCGTTATAGATTTACTCGGAGTCAGGTTCCTTAATTTGAACCGTACGGGCATTACCGTATTAATATACTTCGATGATGATATAAAATTTAATTCCAAGGGAAAAATAATAATATGAAAACTTCACAATTATTTTACCTGGTGGCGCCACTTCTGTTTGCAAAACGCGTATGGGCGAGATCTAAGTGTGTATATTACGGCAGCAGCTCCGTGGAAAAATGCACGTACACGGAAGGCTCAGAACGGTGTCCATACAGTGTGTCGTTAGAGATTTACTCGGAGTCGGGTTCCTTAATTTGAACCGTACGGGCATTACCGTATTAATATACTTCGATGATGATATAAAATTTAATTCCAAGGGAAAAATAATAATATGAAAACTTCACAATTATTTTACCTGATGGCGCCACTTCTGTTTGCAAAACGCGTATGGGCGAGATCTAAGTGTGTATATTACGGCAGCAGCTCCGTGGAAAAATGCACGTTCACGGACGGCTCAGAACGGTGTCCATACAGTGTGTCGTTAGAGATTTACTCGGAGTCAGGTTCCTTAATTTGAACCGTACGGGAATTACCGTATTAATATACTTCGATGATGATATAAAATTTAATTCCAAGGGAAAAATAATAATATGAAAACTTCACAATTATTTTACCTGATGGCGCCACTTCTGTTTGCAAAACGCGTATGGGCGAGATCTAAGTGTGTATATTACGGCAGCAGCTCCGTGGAAAAATGCACGTTCACGGACGGCTCAGAACGGTGTCCATACAGTGTGTCGTTAGAGATTTACTCGGAGTCAGGTTCCTTAATTTGAACCGTACGGGAATTACCGTATTAATATACTTCGATGATGATATAAAATTTAATTCCAAGTGAAAAATAATAATATGAAAACTTCACAATTATTTTACCTGATGGCGCCACTTCTGTTTGCAAAACGCGTATGGGCGAGATCTAAGTGTGTATATTACGGCAGCAGCTCCGTGGAAAAATGCACTTCACGGACGGCTCAGAACGGTGTCCGTCCATACAATGTGGCGTGGAGATTTACTCGGAGTAGGGTTCCTTAATTTGAACCGTACGGGCATTACCGTATTAAGAGGCTAGACTTTGAAAGACATGCGGAACACCCGCGTCTGTCATTTTGTCCCACTCACAATAAGCTCACGCACACTTACAATACATGCGAATGCGAAATGTGCGAATGAGACAACGCTCAAATTTACCTACAGAAATCGCTCGAAAAGGGGTTTGTGGAAAATACACTTTTCTACACCGAAACTTTCACGAAATTGAAATTTTAAAAAATATGGATTTTTTAGAAAGAAGAAGCTACGTCGGTAGCTTTTTATAATTTTATAATTCTTTATGAGAGTTGAGTTAGCAGCACTTTTTCCTTAAATAATATTTTTTGATAAATCGTACATGTTTGACAGTGAATGTTTACGTTAATACGAAACGCATCGAAAATTCGAAAACATACCGACATATTTTTCACCCTCTAGAAGGCAGTATAAAAAAAATATATCCATTTTGTGCAATTTTTGGTGTAGAAAAATGTTTTTTCCTTTTTGTATATGCCGAAAAGCGAAGTCTATCGTATTAATATACTCCGATGCTAAAAAAGTTGGACTTATAAACTATTTTCCGCAGGTTCAAAGCCCGAAAAAGTAGCAAGTCGTATTTCAATGGATAAATAAAAAATTCTTTGGTTTTTATTAATTAAGGTAAGTACGTAATAATCTATCTCGTTGTAAAATAGGTAATTTTTTTTAAAGACTGATACTTGTTTACTTATGGATAGGGGAGCCCACAGGCGTGGATTGCTTGGGACATCAAGGGAGGTGTCTACTAATATCTACAGGAATTTCAAAAACTGAACAAAGCGGACTAATATCTATGAGAATATATGTGTTGACTAATATCTATACGAGGTATGTTGGAACAATATCTATGGGAACCAAAGTGAGGACGAATATCTACAGCTCAAACTGCTGACTAATATCTACGGAACAGGTGATGTAGACGAATATCTACAGTACTGGCAGAGGTTGGATTTGCAATTATGTATAGCATATTGGCATAACGTAATATTGCGTTTGCAGTTTAAAGAACTTTCTTTTGTATCACAAACCATGTTACACAAACCTAGCCTAGCCGCTAAACTACTGGAAAACTGGGATATTTTTCTTGCCTTGACGCAAGCAGGCGCTATGACAATTTCAACATTACAGCAAAATACGTAATATTATGCAAAAACTTCATGTACGTATTTTAAACGTTTAAGCCTTTACGTAATTGAAGTAATTTATGCTTTTCCGTACAACCTCTTGCTCAGCTGCCCTCTGTAGATAATAGTCTCACCTACGCTCCATAGATATTAGTCACCACTGGGACCCTCATAGATATTAATCCGACCGTAGCTCTGTAGATATTAGTCTTCACTCTGAAGGTCATAGATATTTTTCCAACATATGAGCTGTAGAACAACAACTTCTGCTGAATCAAGTGGTGAAGACTTGTGAGAATTTTGGGTTAGAACTGAATATAACTAAAACAAAATACATGCTCATAGGCAAAAATAACGCAGTTGACTTGAATGACAATCTTTATATTGCTGGAACGAAACTAGAGAAGGTTCAAAACATTGTATACTTGGGCTGCAATTTAAATGAAAGATGGGATCCTTCGGTTGAAATCAAATGCCGCATTGAGCAAGCTCGTGCAATCTTTATCCGCATGAAAAAGATGTTCTGCAGTCATGATCTCAACCTTGGATTACGAATGCGAATCGTCAGATGCTACGTGTTTTCAGTATTATTTTATGGAATGGAAGCCTGGACACTTACTGAAGAACTGGTAAGGCGACTTGAGGCATTCGAGATGTGGATCTACAGAAGAATACTAAAAATAAGCTGGATGGACAGAGTTACGAATGAAGATGTTATGGTTCGGATGAATAAAGAAAAAGAAGTTATTAAAACAATAAAAATCCGAAAACTTCAATATCTAGGACACGTGATGAGACATCCGGAGAAGTACGAGATCTTGCATCTCATAATGCAGGGAAAGATTGCCGGAAGACGGGGCCCTGGAAGAAGGAGGACATCGTGGCTGAAAAACTTGAGACAGTGGTTTGGCCAGTCTACTGTAGAGCTGTTCCGGGCCGCAGTAAACAAAGTCCACATAGCCAACATGATAGCCGACGTCCGTTGAACGGACAGGGCACGAGAAGAAGAAGAATGAGCTGCAGATATTCGTCCGACATACAGGCTGTAGATATTAGTATCTGGAGTCACATCAAGTAGTCTTAATCCGGCACTGATTATAGACAACGAACTCGGATCCCTGTTAAGTCATTAACCGCAGCGAACCACTTGGGTGACTTATTGTGGCAGGGGTGTTTTAATCCAATAAATATGTATCAATAACCGCATCCCAAAAATCTGGTCAAAATAGAAACCACATAAGTACCAATTTTTTTGTTTTGTGTAGGCCCCATTCTTTTCTAATATTGATCTTTTACAATTTCATCAACTTACACGTGTTTTTGAACTGACACTTTGATATGGTTTACTTAAGTGTGGAAAATTTTAAAATTAACAAAAACATGTGCTGTTGTACAGCTAAACATTTACATTCTTACTAACTTTATGGCTTTGTAGCTAAAAGATCCACAAATACTAATTTACTAGAGTATATGGACTTTCTGTGTAAATCGATGAATAAAAAAACACAAGTTGATGCCGTGTACACCGATTTCAGTAAGGCCTTTGATAAAGTCAGTCACCCTATCTTAATAAATAAACTGGATAAAATCGGCATACACGGAAATCTGCTTCGTTGGTTAGAATCATATTTATCACATAGAAGTCAATTAGTTACTGTTAACGGTTTTAACTCTTCCCCAATCTCAGTTACATCGGGCGTACCACAAGGATCACACCTTGGACCCTTGCTTTTCTTAATCTTTATTAACGATCTTACATTTAAACTTCGTTTTAATTTTTCTCTGTATGCTGACGACCTCAAATTATATAAAGCAATTAATTCTATGGAAGATTGTGAACTCTTACAAAAAGACCTTAACACAATATCTACCTGGTGTGTTGACAATGAAATGGAACTAAATATAGCAAAATGCAAAGTTATAAATTTCACCAAGAACACCAATAGAACTGTATATTCATATACCATATGTGGTCACAATCTGGAAACAGTTGATTCGATTAAAGATTTAGGAATTATATTCGACAACAAACTAACGTTCAACCAACACATTGAATACATTGTGAGTAAATCAAATAAATTACTTGGTTTCATTATAAGATCAACCAAATTATTCAAGAATTCTAATAGCCTAATAATTCTATTCAATTCGTTAATCCGTAGTGTTCTTGAATACGGGTCAACAGTCTGGAATCCACATTATATTACACAGGTATCTAGACTTGAATCTGTCCAAAGAAAATTTACACGGATCTTGTCTTATCGATCAGGTGTGTACCATTTTCTAGATGGATACGAACAAAGACTAACATATTTCAAATTAGAGAGTCTAGTTAAAAGACGTAACATAAATGACCTCTTAATGCTTTATAAAATTGTAAATTATCGGGTAGATAGTAACTTAATCAATCAAATCAAGTTATACGCCAGGCCCAAATCCACCAGAAACCTTAACATATTTTGGACCGAAATTTTTACCAATAATACTGGATATTTTAATCCTATTTCTAGAATGTCTAGATCATACAATGATCACATTTTCATAGATATTTTTGTAAATAATATAACTTGTTTCAAGAAGTATCTCCACAATTTGTGCACCTAAAAAAAAAAAATTTTGTTTTTTGATTTATTATTTTACAACTGTTTGTTGTTTTATTATTTTTTCATAAACATTTTCCTTTTGTTAGATTTTTTATTATGATAATTAAGTTTTTTAGAGTTTGTTGTTTAAAAGATTGTTTGTTGTTTTATTATTTTTTCTAAACATTTTCTTTTTGTTCGATTTTTTATTATTATAATTAAGTTTTTTAGAGTTAAGTTTAAAAATACTGGCATTGTTTTTCTTTGTGTTTGCTTATGAGTATATTAAAATATGATTACTGCAGACACATTAGTCTAGGGGTATTTATATTTGTATTTAATTTTGTTTTATATTACCAACATGAATGTTTTATAAATATCCTGTTTGTGTCTCAAATAAATAAATAAATAAAAATAAAATAAAAAAAAAACTGGTCAATTTTTTATCCAATTTATAAACGACTTTGTACGCAAAACCTTACCTTACGTATTACCTTAGAAATTAGTCATTTTTAAATCAAATTCCAGACTATCTACATTTTTTTTACAAAAAAACATAAATTGATTTTAAATTATTGTTATTTTATCTGGTACCCGCAGTTTTAAAAATTTTTAAAACTAAGTGTATTTTTAATATACTAAAGTTATACCGTTGGTCGTTAGCAGATTTGTTCAATTTTCAAATGATTTTTTTTTTATGGAGAAACCTCACAAGAGTCCCAACTGCTCCCTTCTGGAGCCAGTGAGACTATGGCATCCCCAATTGGAGTATGTTGTGAGGCTGAAGGTGAGTGGGGAAGGGAGGAAGGTGGGAAAGTATATGACTATTCAGATCTAGTCACCTAAATACGTCTAAAGCCATTATTAAGCAACGTTTCAATTCTGAATGGTGGTTAACACCAGGACGATACTGAGAGTATCTTCCACTCTGGAACGTGCCGCAAATATAACATATATTATTTTTATTAATTAATTGTGAAATAACACAAATTAATGAAATAAAATTTATTAGCGCACTCCGGGTTTGAACCCGCGACCTTCTGAATGGGAGTGAAGTGTCTTACCACTCGACCACGGACGGTCGTCGAAGATTCTATTAAACAACACAAATTTCAAATCATATAATCATACAACAAAATAATTTAATATATAATCTAGTTTTAAGAATTCACAGTTTTAAGAATTAAAATTTTAGTTCAATTAAAATCATTAAAAAATAAATCCGAGAACGTGTTTTGTGACAAAACTACCTCAGATTTTCTAATTATTTTAAGGTCTTACAAACTAAAATATTTCCATTTTTTTTTATTCAGCCATTTTGTTTAGACATTAATGAAAATCATAAATATTTATAATAAAAAAATACTTACAAGAAGTACACGATATTTAATAATTTATCATCGTGCGTTTTGAGCATTTTTATTGCTTACTTGAATGTAGGTATATATTAAATCAAGTTTTGAATGAAATAAATCAATAAGTATTATATTTTCAATTTTAAAAATTTGATACGGTGATTAATCGATCTTTCTTATTTGAACCTCCCTGTACAGTTGCAAGCATTTTGAAACTTTTATTCTTAGTTGCTGGTCAATCCCTCTTAAAAACTTACAAAAAATTGTTCACGGAAAAATATGTACATTGCTGACCCATGACAAAGAGGGTAGTTTATCTTTTGTATATTTAATACATGGTTTATAATAAAAATTGCTTAAAGAGTTTCCGAATTTTAAATGGCCTATATATTTCTTATTTTTGAAGATTTCGTAAAATACCATTTTAGATTTTAGATAAAAATGCCTTTTAGATTTTTTTACTTGAAATATACGTTAATGTTTAAAAATCAAATATTTTAACAGATGAGATCCTGTTGCCCCCTCTTATGTTGATGCTCTCTCCCTCTTCTATTTTTCATTAAAATACTCTGTATCTCTTCAATACAATTCATTCACCCTGATGAAGGTTCAGGTCAAACTGGAACCGGCTGGTAAACGATAAGTAATAAAGATATTTTATTGTTATTGTAAAATATTTTAACAGAAAGAGGCGTATGTGTGGTAAAACCATGTATGATCGTGTGAGACTAACTAACTAACTAACCACCACGCCGTTTCCCCGCAGGGGTAGGCAGAGAGGACGGACCGCCAAACAACTCGGTCTTGACACACACTACTTGCCTCATTCACATTCATACATCTTATCATACATGCTCTTCTATTATTCTGACTCTTGACATGGCCTGACTCAAGTATGTCATTCACTTGATTGTGCCACGTCTTCCTTGGGCGTCCTCGGCTTCTTCTACCATTCACATTCGCGTCATAAATTCTCTTTACACTCCTTTCTTCATTCATTTGCTCAACATGCCCAAACCATCTAAGCGTCCCTTTCTTAATCTTACTTATTACGCTCACATATCAGCCTTGCATTCTTTTCGGATCTCCACATTCCTCACACGATCATACATGGTTTTACCAAGCATACGCCTCAGGGATCTCATTTCTACAGCATTCAGTCTACTTTCATCTTTTCTCTGCCAGTTCCATGCTTCACTGCCATACATCAGAGTGGTTACCAGTACTCCATTGTAGACTGCTAGCTTCGCTTCTGTGGACAACTTTTTGTTGGCTCCAACGGCATTCCATCCTTTATTAATGGAGTTACCTGCATTCACCCTTCTTTCAATATCCCTATCAGCCTTCCCATCTCTCGTAATGATCGTGTGAGAAATGTGGATATCCGCAAAGAATGCAAGGCTGATATAAGCGTAATGAGTAATATCAAGAAAGGGACCCCACAGGGACCCCTGTAGAGCGAATGAACGAAGAAAGGAGTGCAAGGAGAATATATGACGCAAATGTGAATGGAAGAAGAAGTTGTGGGCGCTCGAGGAAGACATGGAACGATCGAGTGAACCAGATACGTGAGTCGGGCCATGTCAGGAATCGGAATAATAGAAGAGCATGTATGAAAAGATGTACGAATGTGAATGTAGCAAGTATTTTTTTTTTTATAGATAATACCTCATAAGAGTCCCAACTGCTCCCGTCTGGAGCCAGTGGGACTATGGCACTAAACACGGCTAAAGCCATTATTAAGCAACGTTTCAATTCTGAATGGTTGTCTTACACCAGGGCGATACTGAGAGTATATTCCACTCTGGAACGTGTCGTAAATATAGTATATATTAATTTTTATCAATTAATTGTGAAATAACACAAATTAATCAAATAAAATTTATTTGCGCACGCCGGGTTCGAACCCGTGACCTTCCGATTGGGAGTCAAGAGTCTTACCACTCGACCACGGATGGTCGTCAAAAGTATGCCAAGACCGAGTTGTTTGGCGGTCCGTCCTCTCTGCCTACCCCTGCAGATAAACGGCGTGATAGTTAGTTGGTTAAAACATTAAAAAGTGGAAAAAAATTTACCAAAAACAACAAAAAATTTCAGAAAATTAAAAACTAAAAAAATACAATTCTTTATTTAAAGAATATGCAACGAAACTGTCACTTTTCTTTTTGTCTCGTCACTAGAATCAAAAATGATAATAGTAACGCCGTTCTTCCACGTAGCTACTCACAAGCGACGCTACCGCTACCTGTCATACTGTTTTGCTAGTGTAGCGCCTGGCGGCGTTTTCAAACACTAATAATAGTATGGAAAACAGAGACGAGCGGCGATCGCGTCGCTTGAACGTAGCTCCATGGAAGAATGGCGTAATTCCTCAAGAATATCAAAATTCATTTTGGAATAATTTTTGTCAATAAGAATGTTTATTTCTTAAATTTGATTTTTTTTACACACACATAAGGCATTTATGTTATTTAAGAACTTCACTTTCATGGATTTTTTATTAAATTAACGTGGTAAAAGCCATTACAAAATACTTTTTATTTTATTTTACACTCCTTTATTCATTCGTTAATTCTACATGCCCAACCATCTAAGCATCACTTTCTTAATATTTCTCATAACAATTACTGACTTGCATTCTTTGCGATTTTATTACAAATTTCCCTCGGGGATCTCGTTTCTTTAGCATTCAGTCTACTTTCATCTGCGAGTGCCATGCCTCATTGCCGTACATCAAGGTAGGTAGCAGCACTCCATTGTGGACTACTGGCTTCATTTGACAATATTTTGTTTGCATCAATCGCATTCAGTCTTCCTTTAATTTAGTTTCCTGCATCATCTCCTTCCCATCTCCCGTAAACATACTTCCTAGATACACAAACTCATCCACCTGCTCCAATTATGCATGATTCACAACCATATTGCACACTGTTTTCGTACTCTCTCTTTGAAACACCATGACTAGACTTACTTACATTAATCATTAACTCATTCTTCTTACATACTTCACTCACCCTATAGACACGAGATACAGCAGATCTTCCCTACTGTTCGAAATCAGCACCGCATCATAAGCATTCAAAATTTATTAACCAATACAAACCGATAATAAATACCGACAATATTAATGAAAAAACAAAAAATCATTAAATAATATATTTATTGGTTTACATGTTTAACGCATAGTCCCGTTTAGATAAAACAATATTGTAATAAAACAATATAGTTTAGAAATACGTTCGGGAAGACATCGACGGGGGCGTCCCATGCAAAGTTGGAGGTACAAGCTAAAATTAATAATAATTCTATTCAGTTACTGCTACTTGACCAGCAACCTTTCTTTTTTTGGCTTCTTAGGCGTCAAGACTTCACTTTTTTCTACCCTTATTTTCTTTGGAGTGCGATCCCTTTTTGTTTTTGTTTTCGTGGGAGTGCGATCCCTTTTTGTTATTGTTCTCGTGAGATCCCTTCTTGCCTCCTTTGCCTCCCTTGTTCCACTTGTTGCTGGAATTGCTGTTCGATACAGAGCTTGCGCTTGCTGACGAGCTAGTTTCTGAGTTTGAGCTATCTGCGCTTGCTGACGCGCTGGATTCTGAGTTTGAGCTATCTGCACTTGCTGACGCGCTGGATTCTGAGTTTGAACTGTCTGCGCTTGCTGACGAGCTAGCGTTTGCTGCTGAACTTGCATTTGCTGACGAACTAGCGTCTGCGGATGCGTTGGATTCTGAGTTTGAGCTGGCTGACGAATTTGTGTTTGCTGATGAACTGGAACCTGATGTCTGATTATTTTTCTTGATATTCCTTTGTTTAGAGTTAGATCCTTTTCTACCATTGTTTTCGTGGGATCCCTTTTTGTTATTGTTCTCGTGAGATCCCTTTTTGCCTCCTTTGCCTCCCTTGTTCCATTTGTTATTAGAATTGCTGTTTGATGCAGAGCTTTCTGAATTATTTTCGCTTGCGCTTGCTGACGAGCTGGATTCTGAGTTTGAACTATCTGCATTTGCTGACGAGCTAGCGTTTGCTGCTGAACTGGCATTTGCTGACGAGCCAGCGTTTGCTGCTGAACTGGCATTTGATGATGAGCTAGCATTTGCTGATGCGCTGGATTCTGAGTTTGAGCTGGCTGACGAGCTTGAGGTTGCTGATGAGCTGGAATCTGTTGAACTAGCTGATGTCTGATTATTTTTCTTACCAATCCTTTGTTTAGAGTTAGATCCTTTTCTACCATTGTTTTCGTGGGATCCTTTTTTGTTGTTGTTTTCGCGGGAGTGTGATCCCTTTTTACCGTTGTTTTCGTGGGATCCCTTCTTGCCTCCTTTGCCTCCCTTGTTCCACTTGTTGTTAGAATTGCTGTTTGATGCAGAGCTTGCGCTTGCTGACGAGCTGGATTCTGAGTTTGAGCTATCTGTGCTTGCTGACGAGCTAGCGTTTGCTGCTGAACTGGCATTTGCTGACGAGCCAGCGTCTGCTGCTGAACTGGCATTTGATGATGAGCTAGAGTTTGCTGATGCGCTGGATTCTGAGTTTGAGCTGGCTGACGAGCTTGAGGTTGCTGATGAGCTGGAATCTGTTGAATTAGCTGATGTCTGATTATTTTTCTTACCAATCCTTTGTTTAGAGTTAGATCCTTTTCTACCATTGTTTTCGTGGGATCCTTTTTTATTGTTTTCGCGGGAGTGTGATCCCTTTTTACCATTGTTTTCATGGGAACCTTTTTTTCCTCCTTTGCCTCCCTTGTTCCACTTTTTATTAGAATTGCTGTTTGATGCAGAACTTTCGGAGTTATTTTCACTTGCGCTTGCTGAGGAACTAGATTCTGAGTATGAGCTATCTGAGGAGCTAGAGCTTGCTGATGAACTAGCGCTTGCTGATGAGCTAGAATCGGATTCATCTTCTCCAATCACCGTGAATGCTTTTGATTTTCCTTTTTTGCCATTTCCTTTTGATGTGGAAGATGACGCAGCGTTGGATGCTGAGTTATCTGAGCTGGAAGCGCTTGAAGCAGAAGAAGAAGAGCTTGATGCTGAGTTATCTGAACTTGAAGCGCTTGACGAAGAAGATGATGAAGAACTCGAAGCAGCATCATTATCTACTGTTCTCGAACACATTGTTGTTGCTCTCGGGGTAGGCGCCCGGGTTGGTGCTTTAGTTGTTGGAGCAGCTGTTGGTGCTTTTGTTGGTGCAATTGTTCGGCAAACTGTTGGTGCTACTGTTGGTGCAACTGTTGGTACCGCTGTTGGTGGAGGTGTTGGTGCAGCTGTTGGGCAAACTGTTGGTTCTGGCGTTGGTGTAGGTGTTGGTGCGGGTGTTGGTGAAGGTGTTGGTGCAGGTGTTGGTGCAGGTGTTGGTACCTCAGTTGGGCCAGGGGTTGGTGCAGATGTTGGTGCCGGTGTTGGTGCAGGTGTTGGTGCGTTTGTTGGTGAAGGTGTTGGTGCAGGTGTCGGTGCAGGGGTTGGTGCCTGAGTTGGGGCAAGGGTTGGTGCAGATGTTGGTGCAGGTGTTGGTGCCTCCGTTGGTGCAGATGTTGGTGCGGGTGTTGGTGCAGGTGTGGGTGCGGGTGTTGGTGAAGGTGTTGGTGCAGGTGTAGGTGCAGGTGTTGGTGCCTCAGTTGGGGCAGGGGTTGGTGCAGATGTTGGTACCGCTGTTGGGCAAATTGTTGGTTCCGGTGTTGGTGCAGGTGTTGGTGCCGGTGTTGGTGCAGGTGTAGGTGCATCTGTTGGTGCCACTGTTGGTACAGGTGTTGGTGCAGCTGTTGGTGCGGGTGTTGGTGCATCAGTTGGGGCAGGGGTTGGTGCAGGTGTTGGTGCAGGTGTTGGTACAGGCGTTGGTGCCTCAGTTGGGGAAGGTGTTGGTGCAGGTGTTGGTGCCTCAGTGGGGGCAGGTGTTGGTGCCGGTGTTGGTGCAGGAGTTGGTGCCGGCGTTGGTGCCTCAGTTGGTGCAGGTGTTGGTGCAGGTGTTGGTGCAGGTGTTGGTCTAGGTGTTGGTGCAGGCGTTGGTGCTTCAGTTGGTGCGGGTGTTGGTGCATCTGTTGGGGCAGGGGTTGGTGCAAGTGTTGGTGCAGGTGTTGGTGCAGGTGTTGGTGCAGATGTTGGTGCCTCAGTGGGGGCAGGTGTTGGTGCCGGTGTTGGTGCAGGTGTTGGTGCAGGTGTTGGTGCAGGTGTTGGTGCAGATGTTGGTGCCTCAGTGGGGGCAGGTGTTGGTGCCGGTGTTGGTGCAGGTGTTGGTGCAGGCGTTGGTACTTCAGTTGGCGCAGGTGTTGGAGCAGGTGTTGGTGCCTCTGTTGGTGAAGGTGTTGGCGCTGCTGTTGGGCAAACTGTTGGCGCCGGTGTTGGTGCCTCTGTTGGTTGAGGTGTTGGTGCAACTGTTGGTGCCGCTGTTGGCGCAACTGTTGGTGCAGGTGTTGGCGCTACTGTTGGTGAATTGGTTGGTGCAACTGTTGGCGCGACTGTTGTTGCTCGGGTGGATGCTAATGTTGGTGCATTTGTCGGTGCGTTCGTTGGAGCTTTGGTCGGTGCATTTGTCGGTGCTTTTGTTGTTGGGGCAGTAGGCCTCACTGTGACATGTTCACTTGACACGGAGACTGATCCTGAAGCAGCTTCGACCCTTCTGTGACAGTTGCACCGGTTCTGATGCCCAAAGTGACCATGTCGGCACTTGCCGTACTTTGAAATGATTGGTTTATCTTCCCTTGAAGAACTGGAATCATCTTCGTTCAAATCGAAAACCAATACCATCAACCGATTAAACCAAGATTTGTTCTTCTTTCCAGGCTTTTTGGAGTTTGTAAATATTGCGATAGCAGCACTGGGGTTACATCTTAAATCTTCGTTACTGAGGCTAAAGCTTTCAATAGGTGATTTTCTTCCTGTTTTTTTTGGATTTTTGATTATTTTGCTATGACTTTCTTTGATAATTGTCGGTTTTGACATAGTGTATTCTACACTCAAACTGACACTCTTCCTTCTCGTAATAGGTTTTAGTCGAATGATTTCTTCGCTGACGCTAATGCTGATTGATTCTGCTGTTGGCTTGGGTCTGACATATTCTTCACTAACGCTGTAGCTCTCGCTAGTTTCAATAATGATGATGGGCTTTGGTGTAGTGGCTGCTTGAGTTGGTTTTGGTGTAGTGATTGCTGGTATGATTGGTTTAACTGTTGTTTTAGGTCTGACGTATTCATCACTAGCGCTGATGCTTTCCTTGCTCTTGACAAATGTTGGTTTCAGTCGGATATATTCTTTGCTCAGACTGTAGTCACCTTTGTTTGTTGGTCTTGGTCTGCCTTGTTCATGACTGACACTGTGAATTTTATTATTGATAACTATTTTTGTTGGTGTTGTGTATTCTTCGCTGATGCTAATAGAGTCAGAACTTGGATGTTCATTTCCTCCGTGGTTATGTTCCCAAACTGAATCAGGTTGTCCATGCACACTATCGTACAAGTCCTTAACTGGCCATTCGAATTCTTCGTGGAAACTGTAACTTTGTCTATCTGTTGGTTTTGACTCAACTGTTTCACCATTGGTGGTCTCTCTGATATGCTTCCATGGCTTAGTATAAACATATTCTTCACTTACACTATATGAATAGCTCTCTCCGACTGGTCTAGTATTTTCTCCACTCCAACTATAGCCATGTCTTGTGATTGGATTTGGCTCCACAGATTCATTACTGTTGCTATCTTTAATATGAGCCTTAGGTGTAGGATAAACATATTCTTCACTTACGCTGTAACTCTCGCTAGTTTCATTAATGATGATTGGCTTTGGTGTAGTGGCTGCTTGAGTTGGTTTTGGTGTAGTGACTGCTGGGATGATTGGTTTTACCGTAGTCTTAGGTCTGACGTATTCCTCACTGGCGCTGTAACTTTCGCTTGATTCGATAATGATTGGCTTCGTTGTAGTAACTGCTGATATGATTGGTTTAACTGTTGTTTTAGGTCTGAGGTATTCATCACTAGCGCTGACGCTTTCCTTGCTCTTGACAAATGTTGGTTTCAGTCGGATATATTCTTTGCTCAGACTGTAGTCACCTTTGTTGGTTGGTATTGGTCTGCCTTGTTCGTGACTGACACTGTGAATTTTATTTTTGATAACTATTTTTGTTGGTGTTGTGTATTCTTCGCTGATGCTAATAGAGTCAGAACCCGGATGTTCATTTCCTCCGTGGTTATGTTCCCAAACTGTATGAGGTTGTCCATGCACACTATCGTACAAGTCCTTAACTGGCCATTCGAATTCTTGGTGGAAACTGTAACTTTGTCGATCTGTTGGCTTTGACTCAACTGTTTCACCATTGATGGTCTCTCTGATATGCTTCCATGGTTTAGTGTAAACATACTCTTCACTTACACTATATGAATAGCTCTCTCTGATTGGTCTAGTATTTTCTCCACTCCAACTATAGCCATGTCTTGTGATTGGATTTGGCTCCACAGATTCTTTACTGCTGCTCTCTTTAACATGAGCCTTTGGTGTAGGATGAACATATTCTTCACTTACACTGTCAGAAAAGTTCTTAACATCGTGTTTTGGAATTGACCTACTGATTTCCTTACTGTGGCTCTCTCTGTTTGGTTTGGAAATATGTTCTTTACTGATACTGTTCCTCTCTCTAATATGATGTATCGGTTTAGTTGCGACATATTCTTCGCTAACGCTGTCACTATCTCTAGATGGTTTAAGTAGAACATATTCTTCACCAACGCTGCTGACGTGACCAGTTGGTTTCGTAAAAATATACTCCTCACTGATACTGTAACTCTCTCTGATTATTTTCGGTCTGATATGTTCTTTACTGATGCTGTAACTTTCTCTGATTGTTTTCGGTCTGGTACGTTCTTTACTTTTACTGTAACTCTCTTTGATTTTTTTCGGTCTAATATGCTCTTCACTGATGCTGTAATTCTCTCTGATATTTTTCGGTCTGATATGTTCATTACTGTTACTGTAACTCTCTCTGATTGTTTTCGGTCTGTTATGTTCTTTACTGATACTGTAACTCTCTCTTATGTGGACCCTTGGTTTGCGTACTATAAATTCTTCACTTGAATCATCCCCGCTTCCGGATGTATGTTTTTTATTTGGCTTTGCGTGGTGGATTTTTACTGAATTTCCTGTTTTTCTTGAATTACGAGTTTGTCCGTGCGTCTTTCCCCAATTATGTGTGAAACCTAGTAGGTCACTGTGAGGTTTTGGATGGTGGGAGCTATGATGATGTTTATGGGTGGGGTAACCGTAATCTCTTTTATGATTATGTCTATGGTGCCTGTGCTTATGTTCGTCCACATTACGGGGATAATTGTAATGGTGGTCATGAATACTTTTACGAGTGTGAACTTCAGTTTTCTTTTCTGGTACAATATGAGGGCGTGAATGGACATGTTCTCCAAAATGAGTCTTCAGTTTTGATTTGTCGTGTTTGTCCTTTGACTCTTCCAACTTTTTCCATTTCAAAAATTCCTCAGAACTTATCTTTACTGTGATTTTTCTGTGTGATTCCTGGGATCCTTCCAAAGTTTCTTTCCATTCTTCGTTCACGCCTACACCGTCATCTTCTGTCCACTCCCAAACTTCTTCCACAATTTCACTGCTATCCGTGAATTTATGGCTTGTATGATGAACGGGTTTTACAGCAGTTCTTAGAATAGTTGGTTCGACATCATCTGAAGTGGCAGAACTGGTAGAGTAACTAATATCAGAAGCTGACAAATCGTCAGAAGAAGAACCGGAACTTTTAGAATTTGATGAACCATCGGAAGAACTTGAGCTGTCTGCTGCAGATGAAGTATATGAATCAGCGGATGCTGAACTTGAACTGCTAGTAGAATCAGCTGAACTCCAATTTTCCAAAAGATTATCGAGGGATCCGCTTTCTGCGATTGATTTGGCAGAGCTATCTTCGGAATCTGATGATGTGGTAGTCAAAGAATCGGAGTTTGCGCTAGCCACATCTTCTTCAGCGCTAATATAACTGACTGCACTTGCGCTAGCTACATCTTCGTCAGTGCTAGCATAGCTGACTGCACTTGCGCTAGCCACATCATCACCAGCACTTGCATAGCTTACTGTTTTAGCATCGCTAGTATTAATATCTTCTGTTTGTCCATCTTCGGTGGCATTGATTGAGCTGATCTGAAAAGTAAAATAACCAAATGTTATTTTTTTTTGTTAAAACCCAATTACTTATTTGGCCTATGATATGGAAAAATGGATCTCGCAGGACAAAGTTCAATCATGCTTTTTTTACAATGAAATATATAAATTTGTTTTAGACCACTTTAAATTTTAATTACACTCTACCGGTTTCGGAAGAACCCTTCCTTCGTCAGGAGAATATTAAAACTAACCCATGATACAAAATATTGATAGATATATACCATTCATTTAGGTGCTGGAGTGGGATGTCACAGGGGGAGGGGGGGGGTAATTGCGGGAATTCCAGCAATAATAGAGCGGATTATTGGAAACATATCTAGAATGGGACTAAACGATAAATTAATTTGGTTATTAAATATATTAGCGTTATTATTTAGGGATTTTTTTAATTTCAATTGCTTCCTAGTTAAGTACCTAATTTTTTGCTTTTATTATTACGGTGTAGAATTTTAACCCCATGTGTCCTTATTAAAAGTATGATTGGTGGAAAGAATGCTTTATTTATTTACTCTGTTATACACACTCGATGTTTTAACATTGTGTAGATTGAAATGTTTATATTTTTTATATCCAAGAAAATAATAAACAATATTTCTTACATGAAATTAGATATCAGAAATTATATCTTGACATATAAAAATTATTTAAATATGTTTTAAATGGTGGGCGGACGACTAAGATATGTCGGCCGGCATGGTCCAGCGGTAGGGCGTTAGACTCCCATTCCGAAGGCCGCGGGTTCGAACCCGGCGTGCGCAAATAAATGTTATTTAATTGATTTGTGTTATTTCACAATTAATTATTGAAAATAATATATAGTATATGTGCGGCACATTCCAGAGTGGTAGATGCTCTTAGTATCGCCCTGGTGTAAGACCACCATTCAGAATTGAAACGTTGCTTGAAATGGCTTTAGCCGTGTTTAGTGACTAGATCTGAATAGCCAGGTACTTCCTCGTCTCCTTCCTTTCCCCACTTACCTTCAGCCTCATAACATACCCCAATTGGGGATGCCATGGTCTCACTGGCTCCAGACGGGAGCAGTTGAGACTCTTGTAAGGTATTCACTATAAAAAAATTTAAAAAAAGAAACTTTAACACCTCATTTGAAAAGACAATAGAAGTGATGAAAATAAAATTTTAAAATAGGATGCGTTAGGTTAGGTTATGGGCTACTTTAAAAAAAAAACTTAATTTTTCAAAGGAATGATGGAATGCCAGTTTGTTGAGTTCACAATAAAAAATAAGTACTTCAAAAATAGGTACCTACTTAAAAATTTTCTGAAAAAGGGTTATTTAAAACCAACTCATTACAATCTTACAATAAAAAATATTTGCTTGACAAAAATGTGTGACAAGCCAATAAATATCATCGACACATCAATAACTCACTGCCATCGAAAAGCTAATCAAATATTTGTCGATTTATTGATCTACGTCAATTCAATTGACTTCTTACAATCGTCATTTATTGTTTACGCAGTTTTTTATATTCTTCTTGGTAACATGACGTAGTCTAGCTCGATTATCTGTGAACTAAAGCAAACAGATAAATAATGCCAATATTAATGACAAACAAAAGGGATTTTGTTGTGAAAATGTTTAGTCTGTAAACTGTGCCATATGTTGCAGATATTAGAACGACCATGGTCGAATGATTCCACGACTATGAATCCAAAGGTCTTGGATTGAAATCCTGGTGACGTACTTCCATTTGTGTGTTCAGTAGACGCATATTACAAAATCAATAAATGATTTGTAGTAAGTACGATAATGTAATACGATATGTAGCCTGTCCTGGCTGATCCCTGGAAAAAATTCTCCACAGGACCAATGTCATCTTAGGGATGCTGTATTTAGGGTATTTTTATGAAAGAAATGAGAAGATGTTCTGGTAAAGAAAAATGTGTTTTAAGATTAGGAATCTAAAGAACAGTATGTCCAGGAGACTGGAGGAGTCCTGGCAGGAGTCATAGACGCCCTCAAAATGTGGTGCTGGAGAAAATTGCTCAGAATTTCATGGACAGCGAGACGCCATTGGCCATTCTTTGAGAGCTTTAAACTATCTGCCTTCAACGTATATTCAGATACTTTGGACACGTTGGTCGCAAAACTGAGGACTGCAACTTGCAGAAAAACATAGTCACTTGCAACGTGTTTGGCAGAAGAGGCAGGGGAAGGTAGCCAATGCGCTAGAGTGATGAAGTTTCTGTACTTGGTGTCCTAGGCTCTAATGGAGGAGCTTTTTCCACCATGGAAATTGACGTGAGGGTCACGATCCCAGGCAATGAGGAATCTACTTGAGAAGAAGTCAAATAGTAAGGGGTGTTAACCAAAAAAGTTAACGTCTTATCTTGAATTGACCAGACTACACATTCGGGACAATTATAAATAAATCTACAATTAGTTGAGCTTTGATTGAGGAAGAGCAGTTCATTATTTCTGAGTCTACAGGAGAGGATATTGAAAGGGATGAGTTGTAGCCAAGTAAGTGGATCAATAGTAGGTACAATCTTACTAATATTATAAACGCGAAAGTTTGTATGGATGTATGTGTGTTTGTTACTCTTTCACGAAAAATTTACTGAATGGATTTTAATGAAACTTTACAATTATTTAGCTCATTCATCAGAATAACATATAGGCTATAATTTATAAAGCTTGCTATTATTTTCAATATATTGAAAATAATAATTATTGTTTAATAGAAAATGTCAAAATTTGAGAATGACATTTTGCCAAAACAATGATTGTTAAATCAAAATTCTATTTTAGGAAATATTGAAATTAGTGAATTTATTTGAAGTACCTACTTTGATCGAATCAAGAATATTATAGATATTTTAAATAAATAAGTTAAAAATTTTGATGTAGGTGGGACCTAGGAAAAGAAAATAGGCTACTCGAAGTACTAATCAGAACGGGCAGAAGCTAGTTATTAATAATTTTGAACAAAGATATTAGATCACATTTATGCTTGCGGTCTACTAAAGGAGAAATGTTTAAAGTTAGTTCAAATTTGATCAATAATGAGTAATAATTATTATTTCTTTCAAATCCCAACCTCCTGAAAAACCGTTTTAAGAACCGATGTTGAACAGATTCAATATGACGGATATGTACATCATATTTGTTAGAGATGTAAAGGCTGATAGAGATATTGAAAGAAAGGTAAATGCAGGTAACTCCATTAATGGAGGACTGAATGTGGTTGGTGATGACACAAATTTGTCAAAAGGAGACAAAACAAGCAGTCAGTACCATCAAAACAAGCAGACAGTACCAGCACTCACAATGGAGTGCTGGTACCTAACCTGGCGTACGGCAGAGAGGCATGGAAAATGCAGTTGGGGGAAGACAGTAGACCGAATGCTGTAGAAATGAGATCCCTTGGGCATATGTATGTAAAACTATATATGATCGTGTTAGAAATGTGGAGATTGCAAAGAATGCAATATGATATAAGTACGGGACGCTTAGATTGTTTGGCATGTAGAACGAATGAATGAAGAAAAGAGTGTAAGGAGAATATTTGACGCAAATTTGAATGGTAGAAGAAGTCGGGAACTCCCGAGGAAGACACAAATACTTGATTCAGGCCATCTCAAGAGTCAGAATAATAGAAGAGTATGTATAAGACGATGCAAAAATGTTAATAAGGCAAGAAGTTTGTGCCAATACCGAGTTGTTTGTCCGTCCTCTCTGCCTACCCCTGCGTGAAACGGGGTGATGTCAGTTAGTTAGGGAATGGGGCGTTCTGACGCTTCGATTTTTGTTGACCCACTTTTATTTTACGAAAAAAGTTGAACAAGATTTTGTTCACACGTTTCAATTTAAGTTGAACCGATTTTGACATTCAAAATGGCGTCAACTGGAAAATTGTTAGTGCGTGCGTCTATCTAATTTTTGTATACCTCTTGTTTTTTATCCCAAAGACAGGGATGGCTTTGGTACAGATCCATAAATCTGAACATTAAATCGTCCGACCATTTCAGATATTTTTTGGTTGAAACGGATTCCATGACGGTAGGAACTAGTACCGAATAAATGAAACGTCTGACGTTTACTTTTTCCCGCCAGTAACTAAAAATGACAAGCGACTTGAAACGTGTGTGCGACGATTCGGTGTAAAACTCGAACGATTAGAAAAATCAAAATGGCGATGGTCATACTCGAACGTCAAAAGTAGACGGGCTATCAACTGGCTATTAGGTTTATGTTAGATGAAATCAACATTTTCGGCTTTGACGGTAGAAGAACTTTTACAAATATTGTAAAATTATTCGTAAACCGGGAATATTTGTCTTTATTATAATAAATTCAGATAGAAGACTTATTTCCGATTTGACTTTTATTTTAAAAATAGTTAATGGTATAGTAGACATCCCTTACTTATCAAGTTTAATTAGCTTCCATATACCAACAATAACTACTGATCTAAAATTCTTTTTAACTCCAACAACAATATCAAGACTGAGTTATTCGGATCAGTGGCGTAGCTACCTAGGGGCAGTGCCCCGTGGCCCTCAAGCTCAGGGGGCCCTCGAATCCTTACCAGAAATCTAGATCGAACTGAACTTTCGGAAATTTCTCCCATTTTCAAAATAAATATGATAGGTTGCAACTTGCAACCCCACTTTAATCATGACAACTCAGTTGAGAGAAATTCAAATGTTATGCCTAGGGAATTCCCCTAAATTCTTTCTGTAGGTTGGCAGTGTTGTAAATTTGACGGATAGTGATATGCGCGTCATTCCCCAAGTGTTTCTCTTTCATTTTATTTTACTTTTAACGTCGTCAGTGAACAGTGAGTACCTACCTAATCGAGCACAATCTATTATATTCTATACAATTCCTGTCACTTCTGCAGCAGCTGAAAGATCATTTAGCAAATTAAAAATAATAAAAAATTATTTAAGGAATAAGATGGGCCAAACTCGACTCCGACATTTATCGCTAATAGCAATTGAAAACAAAACCGCATCAAGCCTGGATTTAAACGAAGTCATTGATACTTTTGCGAAAACTAAAGCTAGGAAAAAATTGTAAATATAGTTGTTATTTAGTCAGTTGGTAGGCCCGACCTTTATATAATAAACCATTGAATCTTCTCTATTTCGTTTTATTAGCCAAACCTACACCAAGTATTAATTGTAATTTATGTTGTTACTGTTTAATATTTTTATTACCTGCCCTGCAGTGCACAAAAAAGAGCTTAAGTAGCTTAGCATTTTTAAAGTATTTGTATATTTCATATTTTTATTTGATAAAACCTAATCAGTTTACATAGCAGTGGGGCCCCATTTTTTAATTTGCCCCAGGGCCCTTGGTTACCTAGCTACGCCACTGATTCGGATGCTCGCTTGTAACTAGATTGCATGCTATTGGAAATTCTTTCTCAGAAATAGTAGATGTGTTCAACTGCATAGAATATCATTACAAACAGGTATAATAGCTTCAATTTTTCTGCATGTGTTCTGTACAATTTGACTAGCATTTTACTCAAAAAAATTTACAAAATTATTATGTAAATCACATATTATAAATGCCCGTATAGGCGTATAAAATAAATACATAATAAACAAACGAAAAAAGATATACAATCACTTTATTATTACAATATTATTCTCAATAAAGTGTCTTTAATAAGAGATCTGGGAATCATTCTTGATTCTAAATTCATAGTTGATGTACACATTAACGACATCAAGTGCAAATCATTAAAAATGATGGGATTTATTCACAGAAAGTGTAAACCTTTCAAAGATCCTCAATCAATTCAACCCTTTACAGTGCCTTAATTAGAAGTAAACTTGAATATGGAAGCACTATTTGGAATCCACATTACTGCAAATATGAAAACATTGTAGAATCAGTACAAAAAAAAATGCTAAGATTGTTATCCTTCAAATGTGGACTACATGACCATCTTAGATCACACGACGCCCGTCGTGATTACTTCAAGATTGATACACTTAAAAAAAGAAGGCAATTGACTGATCTAATATGTTTACATAAAATTATTAACGGCCATCTTGATACTACATTATGTCTTAGCAATATTGAAATAAATGTCCCCAACTCCCATTGTTTAAGACACCATAACATTTTTCACCTGAATACATTTTAAAATAATATCGCCTACTTCAGCCCTCTGACCCAGATGTGTCGACTATATAACAAGATAGAGCGTGCTGAAGTAGATATTTTTATCGATAAATTGCACGGATTCAGAAAAAAAGTTCTGGCGCTGCTAAAAAATTATAACTAATATATTGTGTCAATTGTCTCTCTTATGCATGCCTCTTAATGTTTTTTATGCCTCTTGCCACTCATTGTAATGTATTACTTGAGTGAGCTTGTATATATATTTTTTTTGTTTGATGTTTACTTTCCTAATTGTATGTGTCTGTATTTAATTGTATGTAATTGTAGATTATTGTTATTGTACATTAACTGAGTTTTATAACTGGATTGTTATCATGCAAGTGAGAACATCTGTAAAACCCAGGATAAATAAATAAATAAATAAACTTACATTCAAAATGAACAACGCCAAAAAACTAAACTTCAAAACTAGCCGCAACTTTTTCATTGCAAATTTCGTATCGATCAGAAATTTCACTCAATAGCACGATTTAGTTGGGTTGTTGCTTGCTCCAAATGAAAGATGTCTGTTCAAAATGTCTCCTCGTGCAATGATCTTTTGGCAGATTGAACACTGTTTTAAACTTATGGACTCATAACTATTCAACGAACTCGCACAATAGTATCGTAGTTTTGTTTACAGAGTTTGTTTGTGCAAACGGTGGAATGGATTAACGAAATTGCGATCCGTTTGACAAAATGATTGATGTCTTATATGGAACAGTCTGTTTGAACAGAGTTTTTGGGTGGTCATTGATCAAAGGTAACAAATGTACTGCTTATTCACAACGTAATAAATATGTTTGCTTAATTTTTGAATGGGAATCACATGAAATATAATGATGTAATATTAGTAGAAACATCGACTAATTATCGTTGAAATGATAATGAAAATAAAATAATAATTTGAAGGATTTATGCTTGCTATTCAAGATAGAGTAATTAATACCAAAAATTATAGGAAGCATATAATCAAAGATCCAAATCAAATTTATGATTTATGTAGGAAATGTATGACTTTTCCGGAAACTATAGAACACATTATATCAGGATGTTCTATATTAGCGCCGTCTGAGTATACATTTAGGCACAATCAGGTTTTAAAAATAATTCACCAAAGTTTGGTAATTAAACATAACTTGATTGACTGTCATAATATAGTACCATATTATGAATACGAACCAAATTCATTTTTAGAAAATAATTTCTTTAAAATTTACTATGATAAAACTATACTAACAGACAGACCAATTGGTCATAATAGACCTGATATAGTTTTACATGACAAAATTTAAAAAATAACTTATATTATTGATGTAGCTATTCCAAATTCCTGTAATATTCAAAAATCTGTTTCTGAAAAAATAAGAAAGTATACAGATTTAGGAAATGAAATTAAAAGAATTTGGCATTCTCAGACTATAAAAATATTACCTTTTGTTATTTCGGCTACTGGCATTATACCTAGATCTCTTATTAAAAATTTAGGCATATTAGATTTGTCAAAGAATTTGTACATAAAAATGCAAAAATCAGTCATTTTAAATACATGTAGAATTACGAAAGATTTTTTAAATATTTATATTGAGGGATCAGTAGGATTTATCGGTCAAATTGAAATTCCACAGAGCCGAACCCTCTGATATGAAAATATCTGGAGACGGTGAATTATATTCCCATTTAATAGTTTGGTAGATTAACGTGTTGTTCTTGTATTGTTTTGTATTAATTATACTTATATAATGCACTTGCATAACGTGGATTTACTAGATGATCATTTATATGGAAAAGTGTATGAAAGGGTTCAGTTTTTCCTATGGGAAAAACTAAACCCGTTCCTGTAAATATGGTGAATAAAAAAAAATAATAATATTTAATTTTCAGGATGTTTTTGGAGTAAAACTTCTTTACGCACGCTTGACTTAAGGGATCAGCTGGCGAATGCGTGGTGAGAGCATTACGAAAAGTGTAGTCGGGCGAGGCGAACGGGCTCTATCACATTGTAGGAGCAAGAGAGAGCAGTGCGCGGGCACATTTTTTCTCTTATCCTCTCATAGCCAATGCATGAAGATTATTCGTAATTTCATTTCGTTCTTGAACAATTTTATAAATAGAGTATTACGAAAAGTGTAGTCGGGCGGGGCGAACGGGCTCTATCACACTGTAGGAGCAATAGAGAGCAGTGCGCGGGCACATTTTTTTCTTTTCCTCTCATAGCCAATGCATGAAGATTATTCGTAATTTCATTTCGTTCTTGAACAATTTTATAAATAGAGCATTACGAAAAGTGTAGTCGGGCGGGGCGAACGGGCTCTATCACACTACACTATCACGCGCACTGCTCTCTATTAGGAGCAAGAGAGAGCAGTGCGCGGGCACATTTTTTTCTCTTTTCCTCTCATAGCCAATGCATGAAGATTATTCGTAATTTCATTTCGTTCTTGAACAATTTTATAAATAGAGCATTACGAAAAGTGTAGTCGGGCGGGGCGAACGGGCTCTATCACACTGTAGGAGCAATAGAGAGCAGTGCGCGGGCACATTTTTTTCTTTTCCTCTCATAGCCAATGCATGAAGATTATTCGTAATTTCATTTCGTTCTTGAACAATTTTATAAATAGAGCATTACGAAAAGTGTAGTCGGGCGGGGCGAACGGGCTCTATCACACTACACTATCACGCGCACTGCTCTCTATTAGGAGCAAGAGAGAGCAGTGCGCGGGCACATTTTTTTCTCTTTTCCTCTCATAGCCAATGCATGAAGATTATTCGTAATTTCATTTCGTTCTTGAACAATTTTATAAATACTGTAGAAGCAAGAGAGAGCAGTGCGTGGGCACATTTTTTCTCTTTTCCTCTCATAGCCAATGCATGAAGATTATTCGTAATTTCATTTCGTTCTTGAACAATTTTATAAATACTGTAGAAGCAAGAGAGAGCAGTGCGTGGGCACATTTTTTCTATTTTCCTCTCATAGCCAATGCATGAAGATTATTCGTAATTTCATTTCGTTCTTGAACAATTTTATAAATACTGTAGAAGCAAGAGAGAGCAGTGCGTGGGCACATTTTTTCTCTTTTCCTCTCATAGCCAATGCATGAAGATTATTCGTAATTTCATTTCGTTCTTGAACAATTTTATAAATACTGTAGAAGCAAGAGAGAGCAGTGCGTGGGCACATTTTTTCTCTTTTCCTCTCATAGCCAATGCATGAAGATTATTCGTTATTTCATTTCGTTCTTGAACAATTTTATAAATACTGTAGAAGCAAGAGAGAGCAGTGCGCGCGAACATTTTCTTTCTCTCTAGAAGTTTCGCTTCAGTCGTGTGGTCTAAAGTACACTCGTATTTTTTTTATATATGAATACCGCACAATAGTTTTAATTGCTCCTGTCTGGAACCAGTGAGTCTATGGCATCCCCAATTGTGCATGCTTTTTTTTTTTTTTTTTTTGTTTTTTTAAAAGAAAGACAAACATTCCCGGGTTAAGAATAACCCAACAACATTTTAAAATCTCCTACTAGCACCAAACTAAGCGGAAGATGTTGCTTGTGTTGTGATGGAGGACTTAGCCAATCGAGGAATCGAACACGGAAAGCCTGGGTGGAACCCAAACGCTATGCCCACTCAACCACTGACCTGAAGGCATTGTGGAGGGGAAGGAGATGCGAAAGAGAAAGGTTGGGAAGTACCTGGCTATTCAGATCGGGCTAACTTCGCTTTAGGATTGATAGGCTAACTTCTCATCGTTCCCTAGGACAACTGCAATTCGCTAACGTACGAACAACAGGTGGTGTGAATATATTATTAGTCATTGTGAACTGTCACTTATTCGTTGACGATCTGCAGTCATGCCAGAGAACGATGAGAAGTTACCGAAAGTTATCCTTATCGATCGAATGTGGTAGGGGGCCTGGTCACCGAACACGGCCAAAGCCATTTCAAGCAACCTTTCAATTCTGAACGTAGTCTTACACCAGGGTGATACTGAGAGTATCTTCCACTAAATACAGTGCACATCATTAATTAATTGTGACGTAACAAAAAAAAAACAAAAAAATATTTGCGTACCCCGGGTTCGAACCCGCGACCTTCGGATTGGGAGTCGGGAGCCTTACCCCACGACCACGGAGGCCGTCAATGTGGGGAAGATAGTGCAATCCCACACGTCCCATATGTTATACAAACGTACACAGTACATATTAATTAAGACCCATTGACCAGCGGCTGAGAATTAAAGTTTTAAAATGCTTGCAACTGTATAGGGAGGTACCGATGAGAAAGATCGATTATTTCCCTATCAAATTTTAAAAAATAAAAATTTAATATCGATTTACTTCATTCAAAACTTGCTTTAATATATACCTACATTCAAGTAAGCAATAAAAATAAAAAAGCGTAAATAATATGTAATGTAACATTATTAAGCAATAAATAATATAATAAATAATATATAATAAATAATATAACAAATAATATAATATAATAAATACAATAAGTAATATAATGTGATATATAAAATGTTTATAAGTAAAAAATACTGTTCGCCAACCATCTACGAAAGCGTAGAATTTTTTTTGACGGAACTTTCTGACAGATGGCGGTGTGAGTTAATTTATTGGTTCATCGAAAACGAGTTCAACTAACTAAAATTCAACCTTACCTAACCTAACCTAACTTAACTTATTTTTTTAAAATTGATAAAATAATGTTTAAGACAAGATTTTTTATGCATAGTACAAAGTGTAACAATTATTATTAGCCTGAAACACTAATCTATATTGAAACCTCTCCCGAGAAAAGATATATCTCGCCGACGGGACTCGAACCCGCACCCCTCTGTTTGCCGGACAGGAGCTCTACCATTAAGCTATAATAAGCGATAATTGTTGAATGAAACACTAGGTATATATTGAATCATTTGGCGGGTAGGAGGTATCCCACCGTAGCTTAATGGTAGAGCACTTGACCGGCAAACAGAGGGGTGCGGGTTCGAGTCCCGTCGGCGATATATATCTTTTCTCAGGAGAGGTTTCAATTTTGATGAGTGTTTCAGGGTAATAATTATTGCTTATAATAATTGCTAACCTAAACTAACCTTTTTTGTGTATTTTGTGAATTTGCTTTTATAAATTTGCTTTCGATGAATTGATTTTCGATGAACTCGTCGGTTACCCATTTATTGACAAAACACTTGGTTATCTAGGTTAGGATTATCCATTAGATGGCGTTGTTTCGTTAGCCCCGGCAACGCGTGGACGGGTCATCTAGTTTCATATATAAAACTCTTAAGATGATAGACTTCGCTTTTCGGCCCATACAAGAAGGACGCCCGGAAAAAAACACTTTTCAACATCGAAAATTGCACAAAATGAATATATTTTTTTTATACTGCCTTCTAGAGGGTGAAAACTATGTCGGTATGTTTTCAAATTTTCGATGCGTTTCGTATTAACGTAAAAATTCACTGTCAAACATGTACAATTTATCAAAAAATATTATTTAAGGAAAAAGTGCTGCTAACTCAACTCTCATAAAGAATTATAAAATTATAAAAAGCTACCGACGTAGCTTCTTCTTTCTAAAAAATATTTTTTTTTTAAATTTCAATTTCGTGAAAGTTTCGGTGTAGAAAAGTGTATTCTCCATAAACCCCTTTTCGAGCGATTTCTGTAGGTAAATTTGAGCGTTGTGTCATTCGCACATTTCGCATTCGCATGTATTGTAAGTGTTCGTGAGCTTATTGTGAGCGGGACAGAATGACAGACGCGGGTGTTCCGCGTGTGGTTCAAAGTCTAGCCTCTTAAGATCCGTTGACCAGCTGCCGAAAATTAAAGTTCCAAACGCTTGCAACTGTACAGGGAGGTTCCTATAAGAAAAATCGATTATTTCCTGTATCAAATATCCTGTAAAATGAATATCGATTTATTTAATTCAAAACTTGCTCAAATATACCTACATTTAAGTAAGCAATAAAAATGCTCATAACGCATAATGATAAATTATTAAATATCGTGTACTTCTTGTAAGTATTTTTTTTTATCATAAGTATTTTTGATTTTTCAATAATGTCTAAACAAAATAAGTATGTAAAAAAAAATCTGAAATATTTTAATTTGTGAGACCTTAAATACATAAAAAAAATGTTCTCGGATTTATTTTATGATTTTAAATTAAGTAACTAAAATTAAAACTCTGAAAAGTGTTTTTACTAGATTATTTATTGATTTATTTTGCTGTATGATTATATGATTTAAAATTTGTGTTGTATAATACAATATTTCGTTTGAAAATTTAACAAATCTGCCAAAGACCAACAGTATAACCTTGGTATATTAAAAATAAACTTAGATTTCAAAATTTTAAAAATGCGTTTACCAGATAAAATAACAATCTTTCAAAATCAATTTATGGTTTTTTTAGTAAAAAAGAGTCAATACGTCTAGAATTTGATTTAAAGGGGACGAATTTCCGATATTATCTGGTTATACACTCTCAATATAAATACATAATTATGAGTTAATTTGGGTACGCATCCCACACTCGTGACCTCTGCAACAAGTGGCGTTGCATTGTCATTAGACGGCCGGCGTGGTCGAAGGGCAAGGGCTCTAGACCAGCATTTCCCAAAAGGTGTTCCGCGGAACCTTGGGGTTCCGTAGAAGCATCACAAGGGTTCCGCGCTCCGTCCAGATTTAACGTATGTATAATTTAACAAACAAAACAATACGCATTTGATGGCCCTCAACAAATCTCTGGAAGAGTATTTTCCTAAAAAAAACCTGCAGGACATTGACTGGGTACAGAATCCATTCCTAGTTCACAAGAAACCGTCGACTCTTACAGCAACAGAGTGCGAGACTTTGATAGATATCAAATGTTCTTCTTCCTTACAAAAGTTTAATTCAGAAAAAACTAATCTGGATGAGTTTTGGATTGGACTTAAAAACGAATATCCAGAAGTCGTCGAGAAGGCCATCACAGTTTTGTTACCGTTTGTGATCACTTACCGGTGTGAAACTGGTTTTTCGGCTTACGCTTACACAAAAAACAAATACAGAAACAGACTGGATGCAGCTCCAGATCTTCGTATTCAGCTGTCTGACATAAAGCCTGATTTCAATGCTATTTTAACAAAAAATGTAAAAAAATATCACTCTTCACATTAAAGTAAGTTTTACACAAAATTTTTGATCTTTCTTTTCAAAGTAAACATGAAAGTATTATAACTACATCTTTTTCTTATAAAAATAGGGTTCCGCCTAGAAAAGTATGATCGATACGGGTTCCGGGGCGAAAAAAAATTGGGAAACGCTGCTCTAGACAATTAGCTAATTAAAAATATATATAAAGTATATTTGAGGCATGTACCAGAGTGGAAGATACTCTTAGTATCGCCCTGGTGTAAGACCACCATTCAGAATTGAAACGTTGTTTGAAATGGCTTAGTCGTGTCTGGTGGCCAGATCTGAATAGCCAGGTACTTCTCCACCTACCTCATCCACATCTCCTTCCCCTCCCCTTCCCCACTACCTTCTGCCACACAACATACCTCAATTGGGGATACACTCTTTTGCGGTATTCATAAAAAAAAGGAAAAAAAAACAACAACAACAACAGGAAGGGATCTCAACAGCTTTGCCGTGGGTTTTGTCAAAATAAAACAAATAATTTTATTACAGCAATTTTTTATACAAAAATAGTTGTTTACATAAGAATAAGAGGTTATGCCATATTTTTTTCAATTCAATTTCATTGCCGGCAACCCAGGCGCTTATTGAGGTAATACAGTAATTTTATAACTAGTAAGTTACCCGCCTCACTAGACGTTGTCTGTTCTGAGACGGGTAATAATTAAAACATTAAAAAAGATAAAGGTGTACAGGAAAATAGTCAGAAAATAAACAGAAAAAAGGTAAGAATTAGAACATTTAAAAAGATAAAAACAGGAAAATAGTCAGAAAATAAACATGAAAATACAAGTTGCAAGAATAATAAATCGGGCGACAAACGCGAAGTTCACATCAAAAAGATACTGCGTTATAAGTATCTTTTCTACCGACACACTACGTTATAAAATATTCCTTCCTACGGCAGGAGAAGGGGTCAGTTGAAATCGGAAGCGGTCGAGAGAATATCATTTCTTTGTACTGGATATGTTAACTTGACAGCTCCGTGTATTAAAAATGACCCCCTCTCCTGTTTACGGTAGAGAGGGGGTTGCATAACTTTTCTGATATCGCCACTGTAGCGAATACGAAAAATAATTCCGATTAGCGAAGATTCAAACCGCGATCACAGCGCATCATCTTTTTTTTATTTTTTTTTTATAGAGAATACCTCACAAGCGTCCCAACTGCTCCCGTCTGGAGCCAGTGAGACTATGGCATCCCCAATTGGGGTATGTTGTGAGGCTGAAGGAAAGTGGGGAAGGGAAGGAGATGAGGAAGAGGAGGGTAGGAAAGTACCTGGCTATTCAGCTCTAGTCACTAAACACGGCTAAAGCCATTATTAAGCAACGTCTCAATTCTGAATGGTGGTCTTACACCAGGGCGATACTGACAGTATCTTCCACTCTGGAACGTGCCGCAAATGTAGTATATATTATTTTTATTAATTAATTGTGAAATAACACAAATTAATCAAATAAAATTTATTTGCGCACGCCGGGTTCGAACCCGCAACCTTCCGATTGGGAGTCAAGTGTTGTTACCACTCGACCACGGACGGTCGTCTGGCGGGTCTCATGGGATTGTATGGCGAGCGCTATTGTGTTATAAATAACTTTTTGATGTGAGCTGCGAGTCTGTCGCTACCTTAAATCAATAAGAAAGAATAAATCTCTATTATTGGAAATAAAACATGTGTAAATAAAGGATGAGGAATTATCGATTAGGAAGAGATTAGCATTAACTTGGTGATGCATTCTCTTTTTTTGTGTAGTAGTCAAATGTTGCATTGTTTATATAGCCATTGTAGATTTTTATCAGTGATGGAGTAAGTGGTTTCTTTTAAGAAGGTGTTGAACATTAGAGGTGAGAGGTAGAATTCGTGCTTTTTGGCAAAAGTTGATTTAATTGTAGGCACTTCGAATTGATTGTGTGATTTTGCTCTTGTATTTTGTGGGTGAGTTATATGGCATGGTGAGGATTTTATGCAATTAATAATAATAATAATAATATATATATATAGTTTTACATGACAAAATTAAAAAAATAACTTATATTATTGATGTAGCTATTCCAAATTCCTGTAATATTAAAAAATCTGTTTCTGAAAAAATAAGAAATTATACAGATTTAGGAAATGAAATTAAAAGAATTTGGCATTCTCAGACTATAAAAATATTACCTTTTGTTATTTCGGCTACTGGCATTATACCTAGCTCTCTTATTAAAAATTTAGGCATATTAGATTTGTCAAAGAATTTGTATATAAAAATGCAAAAATCAGTCATTTTAAATACATGTAGAATTACGAAAGATTTTTTAAATATTTATATTGAGGGATCAGTAGGATTTATCGGTCAAATTAGGAATTCCACAGAGCCGAACCCTCTGATATGAAAATATCTGGAGACGGTGAATTATATTCCCATTTAATAGTTTGGTAGATTAACGTGTTGTTCTTGTATTGTTTTGTATTAATTATACTTATATAATACACTTGCATAACGTGGATTTACTAGATGATCATTTATATGGAAAAGTGTATGAAAGGGTTTAGTTTTTCCTATGGGAAAAACTAAACCCGTTCCTGTAAATCTGGTGAATAAATAATTGGATAATTTGCATAGCGCCGTTTTTGTGAGAAATCACCTGAAGGGCGCTGATTGTTATGAATTATCTTTTTAATGTATAGTTTCCTAATATCTAATATTTTATGTGTAATAAGGAGGTTTTCCGTTGGATGCAGATAAGGTTTTTTGAATTTGGCTAAGTCATTTGCATGGTTATGTTTTGTACGCCACTCTGTTCGTAGTATATACATACGCCTCCTGAGGTTTAAAGAGGCGTATTATCTTCGATCAAGTATATCAAGACAAACCGTGTGGGTCAAATATGTTACCGGAACCAAAAATAATGGTTTACAAAAACATTTATCAAAAAGAAAGTGCACTATCTCACAGTCAAAAGATCGCACAAAGCATTGGTTTGTACCTTTTGTTGGTCTGCGTGGAGCTAATATGTTTTCCAGCAAGTTCACGGCAATGGAATGACTAGCTTTGTAAAGATCACTTTTAAAACACAAAATTAAGGCAGTTAGAAATATTTTATGGGCTATCTCGGACTTTATTATTAACAATTGAATCAGTTATATTAATACTTTAAAAAAAAAAAAATATATATATATATATGTAATGGAATAAGAGTACCTACATAGAAATGTCTAGGATTCCTTTATATTTATTTACCTACCTACCTACCTAGAAATATCGAGGATTCCTTTATATTTGAATTATGAATTTTATTTTATTATGTCATTACTTTGGTTACACTATGTTATGTGGCTGATATTTTTAAAACATTATAAAAACAATCTCTATATGAAAAATAAACTTTAATTGTCGTTTCTTTATACTCCAGAGCAACACATTGTTTTATTTGTCATTTAAAATCTAAAGACAACAAACAGTCTTATACGTAACATATCGAGAAAAGTAACATGCGATAAAAAAACTAGTGTGCTTTAGACCACACGACTGAAGTAAAACTTCTAGATAAAAAGAAAATGTGCGCGCGCACTGCTCTTTCTTGCTCCGACAGTATTTATAAAATTGTTCAAGAACGAAATGAAATTACGAATAATCGTCATGCACTGGCTATGAGAGGAAGAGAGAAAGAAAGTGTGCGCGTGTACTGCTCTTTCTTGCTCCCACAGTGTGATACAGCCCGTTCGCCTCGCACTTCGTAACGTTCGACTACACTTTTCGTTACGCATTCGCCAGTTTACCCCCCAAGTCAAGGGTGCGTAAAGAAGTTTTACTTCCAAAAATGCATAATTTTGATAGGTAGTTTGTATTATGGAATTGGTCATAGGTAGTGTATGTTATGAGGCTGAAGGTAAGTGAGGAAGGGAAGAAGACGAGGAAGAGGAAGGTGGGGAAGTACCTGGCTATCCAGATCTAGTCACTAAACACGGCTAAAGCCATTTCAAGCAACGTTTCAATTCTGAATGGTTGTCTTACACCAGGGCGATACTAAGAGTATCTTCCACTCTGGAACGTGCCGCAAATATACTATATATTATTTTAAATAATTAATTGTTAAATAACACAAATCAATTAAATAAAATTTATTTGCGCACGCCGGGTTCGAACCCGCGGCCTTCGGAATGGAAGTCCAACGCCCCACCGCTGGACTACGCCAGCCGTCAAAAGTGTTCCATCAAGTGAATCTTCAAGCTTGACTTATCTTATAGTTTATAGCAATAATAAGTTTGCAATTCGAAACATGCAATTTTTCTTTGGAGCTCGTCAGCATATGAATACCCGGGTAACCAGATGAAATAGAACAGAACACGAAGGATGTCGAAATACAAAAGATTAGGTTAGATCAGTATTTCTTCATTCCGAAACAAATATTCGAAATATTTAAGGATGCCGTCATTAGTGTTTCTGCATGTGCCGCCTTATATTATATTTCATAGAACATGTGTAATCACAATTGGCACAAGAAAATGGTTTTTCTCCAGAGTGTTTCAGCTTGTGCGCATCCAAGCTAAATCTTTGAGAACAACTATAATTGCATTGGACACAAGAAAAAAGCTTCTTTCCAGAATGCTTCGTCATGTGAATTTTCATGCTTCCAGTGCTGGAACACGAATAATTGCATTTTGAACACGCAAGAGGTTTATCTCGGGAGTGGGTCATCAAGTGAGCTTTAAAAGATGAATTTACATAAGTCGTGTAAGTACACTTACAACACGAAAATGGTTTTCTCTCGGAGTGCGTAATCATGTGAGACCTTAAATATTGCTTTCTAGAACATGTATAAGTACACTTAGGACAGGAAAATATTTTGTCTTTGAAGTGCACCATCACGTGAGCTTTTAGACTTGACTTATAGTAATAAGAATAATTGCATTCGGAACAACAAAAGTTTTTTTCTTCGGAGTGCTTCACCATATTGTGTTTTCTCAAGCTTGCCTTAAGGTAAAAAGTTACATTGCATTGGGAACATGCGAAAAGTTTATCCTCTGCGTGCGTAAGCATGTGTCCCCTCAAGTTCGATTTATGAGAACAAGAAAAATTACATTCGACACACATGAATAGTTTTTCTCGGGAGTGTATATGCATGTGACTTTTAAGGGTTGATACACGAGAACATGAATAACTACACTGGGAACACGAAAATGGTTTTTCTCCAGAATGCGTCAGCATGTGACTATCTAAGGTTGCTCGACGAGTAAACGAAGAACCACACTCGGAGCACATAAATTTTTTTTCTCCAGAGTGCGTCAGCATATGTCTTTTTAAGCTACCATTTTTAGAAAATGAAAAACCACACTGGGAACACGAAAACTTTTTTTCTTGGGAATGCGTCAACACATGAGCATTCAATCTCGACTTTGAATAACACGAATACGCACATTCACAACACTTGAATGGTTTTTCTCCGGAATGCAGCAATAAATGAGCCGCTAAGCTTGACTTATTAGAGTAAGAATTACTGCACTGGGAGCAGGCAAATGGTTTTTCTCCAGAGTGCCACCGCGCATGATTATTGAAGCTTTCTTTATAAGAAGTCGAAAAATTGCATTCAGAACAAGAAAACTTTTTTTCTTTCGAGTGCGTCAGCAAGTGAATCTTCACCTGAGACTTTTTATAAAACGAACGATTGCAATCAGGACATGGGAATGGTTTTTTCCCAGAGTGCGTCAGCGCATGTCTAATCATGGTTGATTCCTGAGAACATGAATAACTGCATTGAACACACGATCTTGGTTTAACTCCGGAATGTATCAGTAAGTGTTTCTTCAATGTTGACATGGAGGGACACGAATAACTGCACTTCGAACAGGAAAAGGTAGTATTTTTCTTTAACTTCTTGATTGATTTTTTCTGATTTGTCTCGGAAGATACCTTCCGCATACTGCCATCATGCCCTGCAAAAAAAATTAAACCAATGAGACTGAGTAGAACGAAGTATTCTAATTAAAAATCAGAGAAGTGTGTTGAGCCCGTGACATTGCGCAACCATACTTAAGCAACCGAATGGACAAAGAAAGTAGTAAAAGTGTCAAATGGTGTGAGAAAGAGAAAACACCACGCTCTATATTCAAATGTAAAAGTTAACCACAAAATAATTAAAATGTATACCGTGATGAAACCAAAGTTTCCGACAGCAATTCGATAAAAATTTATGAAACTTTGGGATTTTTTTATGAATTATTTTTATACGGAACGATTAAAGAGTGAAGTGACAGTAAAGTTTATAATATATTTGTCAAAGTAATTTTTCATTATCATAAATTTTAGTTATAAAAAACGTAAGGTGAACCACTTTCAAAACTTTTTGTGTGTGCATTCAAAAATTTTTAATTTCAAAACTATGTTTTTTGGTAATAACAAAATTTGAAAGCATATTTCACTACCTTTCAAAAACAGTTTTTAGTTTGCGGATAAGTTCACAAATAGTTTCACAGTCCGGTCAGTGGTTGAGTGGTCATCGCGCTTTGGTCCCACCCAGGCGTTCCGTGTTCGATTCCTCGACTAGCTAAGTCCTCCATCACAACACAAGCAACATCTTCCGCTTAGTGTGGTGGTAGTTAGATTTTCAAATGTTGTTGGGTTATTCGTAACCCGGGAATGTTTGTCTTTCTTTAAAAAAAAAATAATAATAAATATGCCCGAGGCCTGAGTCCAGTCAATGACATTGCGTCTAGATGAAAAAACGTCCGTTTTTTTAATAGAATGTTACAAGTAACAAACACGCCTTGCGTTTCCAGTAAATTCTTAAATAAATCGTTGTTTATGTATGACACGAATATCAGCCAACTCTCTTCATACAGATACTCGTCCGTGCGATAGTTAGTCAGTTTGTTTATTTATTTAATTACTATTTACCGAAATTACTTCTCTTAAAGTACTCCAGACATTCTTGCTCGACATCCTGTAGGTCTACATCTATATCCGTATACCACATTTCTCCTCTGTCTGCTCCTCGAGTCACTGATTCTGTCTTGATTGCCACACTGTCTGCAGCAGGGAGATCCATGGCAACTTTATTAGAACCAACAACACAAATAGTCACTGCTTGTTAACTGGACTCAGCTCACGCTGTGATATCTAAAACAAAAATGGATATGATACGTTTTTAGATTTCCACGGCCAAAAGCATTTTCGTTGTTTGTTTTTGGGGTGTTATGCCGTGATGTGCTACCTCCTTCTTTAGCCGACGTTTTGGACAGCGTTGCAGTGTCCATCATCAGGGCAGATCCGGCAGATCCGTCGATGTGAATTTGTTGTGTTAAGTGTGTGCTTATTTACTTGGAAGCGATACCGTGTCGTCAGCTTCAATCCACTATGAGCTGGTAGGTATTTCAGAAGAAAGTGAACTACTTTGAAAGGGAAATTTTGTGAAAGTGCAGTATTTACGTTAGCCTGGGGCCCGTCCACGGAGAACACGGCATAACACCCCAAAAACAAACAACGAAAAAAAAAAAAATGGATACCTTTACAGTGACGTAGTAAAACGCAAAAGATATGGAGTGACAGAAGCATAATGAATAACACAAGATGATAAAATATTTAGTAACACTACTGCATACTTCAATCCACTGTCACGAATGTGTCGTCTGTACAATACTATTGAATGTGACCGTAAGGATATATTCGCAAACAATCTTGCATTCTTTAACAGGTAATATCCAGCAATCCATTATTCTGTTTTTGTTAACAGCGCTGCGCGCGGAGTTATTAGTAGTGCTGCACTCGCAAAATAGTATGACAGGTAGCGGGTAGCGGTGATTTAGTCGCTTGGCATGTGAATAGCTGCGTGAACGAAGGGCGTTAGTCATTGGCAAAGTGGAAGGCGTTGGAGTGACCAAGTATCGTCGGTATCCGGTACGTCGATGTCCTTGGCATATAAATAAACAGAGTGATTAGACTATTCTAAACAGTAAAGTTTACTTAACGACAGCATTGATTTCGTACTTTGACTGTTGCGCACCCAGATCCTTTAGTAGTCCTTGCATTCTCCAATGTCACATAAATTTTCAGGCAGAAAACGACTGTATAACATTAAAATAATCTTTAATAATACTTAATTTGAGTGTATTTATGAATGAAATGATAAACATTTGCATTTAATAGTGTTTGCCGAATAATGAAAACATTTTCTCATCACAGGTCACAATCACTCATTTGAAACTTTTTAATGCAATTTACTTAGAGGTAGCACACGACCATACGCGACGAGTGGCAGTTTAGTAATAAAAATACGAAATCGAAAACACAACACTTGACTTGCTTTTAGCATGCCATCTATCTTACTTCTTCTTACTAATATTATAAACGCGAAAGTTTGTATGGATGTATGTATGTTTGTTACTCTTTCACGCAAAATTTACTGAATGGATATTAATGAAACTTTACAATAATATAGCTGATAAATCAGAAGAACATATAGGCTATACTTTATAAAGCTAGCAGTTTATTTTCAATGTATAGAAAATAATAATTGTTGTTTAATGGAAAATGTCAAAATTTGAGAATGACATTTTGCAAAACAATGATTGTTAAATCAAAATTCTATTTTAGAAAATATTTAAATTAGTGAATTTATTTGAAGTACTCGCCTAATACTTTGACATTTTAAATAAATAGGTTAAGAATTTTGGTATAAACCTAGATGAGACCTACGAAAAGAAAATTGGCTAATCGAAGTACTAATGCTGCGCAGACGAAGTCGCGGGCAGAAGCTAGTAAAATATATAGCCATTATTCATAGGTTCGAATACCGAATTATAAACTCCAACTTAATAAATAAATAAACCGTAAATCGAAAATATTCGTTATTAGTGTAGATAAGCTTTTGGGAGGATGGTGAGAAACCCCCTAGTTTATTAGTAGATGCTTATGATTAGTACTTTACCAGCAAGTAAAAATCCGCTTCCGCGTAAAAACTATATTATGGAAACTTCAATAGTTAGATACATTTGAATATTATAGATAACAGCACTTCCGTTTATATCTCGTACGAGGAGCGAGTGTGTACGACAGACATTGGCGTTTTAATAATATAGATTACAAACATTACAAGTGAGGTTAGCTTACAAGAAATTTGTGTGACATATTATAAGATGGATGCTACGAACTCTAAATCATGAATGTGCTTGTTATCAGATTATCACTCAAAGTTCGTGCGTTATCGCCATAAATAAATAAAAAAAAACCACTCCGTTATCACATTGATACCGGTGTTACATGTATATAAATAAATATGAAAATTAGTTCCGTTTATTTTTAACAGAAGAGAACGTAGATCTATCAGCACATTGACGATTTTGAGGTTATTCGCTTCTGCAGGATCTTTCAATGAGGACCCTCGATTTTAAAATGTAAACAAGCTGTGTGTGAGATATCCACTCAATTTTTTGTTGTTTATTTTTCAGTATATTTATAGCAATAAGTTTGGAAAATAACGTCTTTCAAATGTTTGCCGCAGCTTGGTGGCACGTATTCGGGAGGTCCAATTTTCAATGACTTTGTACCATAAATCTGGCTGAATTTGCTGAATGGCATATGTCATGTTGACTTTGAGGGAGTAAATTGTTTGCGATTTATTCGCATAAACCTGCGATTTAAGATAGCCACAATCGATGGCCAGTACGCGTCGCCGCCGCACAAGATAACCATGTCCTCAAATAGCTTGTGCACAACCATAGCGGCGTCTCCTCCGACGAAAATGTGTACTTTGTGGATAGTTAGGTCGGGACCACAATGTTTTTACTTTCCATGGCCCATGGAAAACAACAAACGTTGTGGGCCTGCTCCATGTTTTTGGTAATGATTGAGATATTGTTTGTGAAATTGGTCGCAAGAGACCGGCCTTAAGCAAAACCGCGGCGGACATTGGAATGACGTTATATTTCATTCGTATTGCCATAAAATATACTTTCAAATTTTTAAAAATGAGCGGATACCTCACACACAACATGTTTTATTTATATTTTAAAATCGAGCGTCCTTATTGAAAGAAACTATACTAATACGCAAGAAAACAGATGATGTTTAAAAATATTGATGACGGAGGTAATGCTATGATTTTTAAAGATTGATGGAACGTTTTACAGTAGAATATATGCGCTTACTTTTGATGTTATAATCACTTCTTATTATATTATAAAATAATGCGACCCCTCTCTCAGCCCCTCGGACAGTTTGTAGGTTTGTATCATAAATATAGCACTCACTCGGTTTGTAGCGTGTATGTAGTTTGTAGTAGTTGGTAAGTTGGAAGTTCAGATAAAAGTCTTGCAACTTGCAACGGAGTAGTAGTCAGAGTTTGAAATCGATGTTGTCCGTAAAATAAAATAAAACTACAACTGATTTATGAGATAGTACTCTGGTAGGAGCCCTAGCAAAAATAAACAAATAACTAGTAAGTTAACTTCGTGCCCATGGAAAACTTTGTTAACTATATAACCATAGATGTGCCAATATTTAGACAGATTTGCTGTGTCTACGTCACACCACACCATCGACTAGGATAGAGGAACTAAAGAATGCGTGATCATAAACAATACAATTTTCCCTCAGAGTTACCGTCATCCCCGTATATAGGGGATGAGCCTACCCCATTCGTCAGCCCAAAATATTACTTTAAAAATAAAAATGCTTGAAATGCTTGGTCGAAGTTGAAACGTCAAAACGTTCCCTCAGGACAACAACGCTACATTTGACAAAGTGCTGTCATGAGAAAATGAGCTTTGAAATATATCCCTAAGGCGCTCCGCCCACTGAGGCAACTGAAAACCAACTAAAACCGGCTGTTTTCTCTGTCTTGATTGGTCAAAAAGCTTGGTTAACCATAGATGACGAACAATCAGCTGACAGTTGGCAACTATCAATGGCCGCCCAGGGTAATCAGCAGTGACAGTCGCAAGTCACCGCTTGCGTTACCATTGACAACGGGGTTTTGTGTGATTGTGTAGTGCGCGGGCCATCACATTGTCATACAAATACAGTTGGCAGTTGAGAGTTTTCAGTTGCCTGAGTGGGCGGAGGCGCTAAATCTCCTCCGAAGCTACTTAGATGATAGATTTTGTCTTGTTGAAGTCAAAGGGGTCTCGAGTGGCTTAGGTATAATCACATGTGGAGTGCCACAGGGATCAATTCTTGGCCCTCTGCTTTTCTTGTTATATGTCAATGACATAACTAAATGTGGTATCTTTGGAAAACTCCAACTTAATGCGAATGATACTATAATCTACTATCACAGTACAAGCCTGAGTGACCTTGAGTCTGTAATGAATGTAGATGTCTCAATTCTAGCTAATTGGCTGCGTATTAATAAATTGAGCCACAATATAAAAAAAACACACTACCTAACTTTCGGTAATAAGGATTATGTGTCCATGAATTTCAGACTTGGAACTGATTGAACTCCAAAATATAAAAGTAACGAAATATTTATGGTTGAATCAGACAGTTCACTCGAGTGCAGGTTTACGCCATGTTTTTTCGGCCTAATGTTCCATCTTCGTTTCATTCCATGTTCAGACGGCGCTATAGAAATAAGCGTTCACTCGTCCATTCCCACCACAGCGTCGCCGAGAGAGGTCAGGCGCGCTGGAATTCGTTTGATTTCCAGCGCGGTCCGGCCTCGAATTTTAAGGAAAAACATGTCGGATGCATCGATTTTTACGCAATTTTGTTGACACAATTAAATAAAAAAACAGTATTGTTTCTTCTTATAAACCCTTTTATTTTTTATGACATAATAACACAATTTGATTTTACTTTTTTTATTACGAACATTTACCTACAAATTAATAATCTTACATATATTTAAAAAAATATATAACACATGGATAATAAGGGAGACCCAACAATTTCTATGAGACATGTTCCCAAAAGCAAACAAATTAGCCGAACGAATTTGACGTTTTGCGTGCGACGTGATAGCGTCCTTCCATGGTCCTTCCCGTACAGGACGCGAGACAAACTGATTGAGATTTCACTCCGTGTTCAGACGTTTCACTTTGCTCTCTTCCGCGCTCGAGTGAATGATGCCGAATGAAAATATCCAACATTGTTGGATTTGTTCACTTGAAGATTTCATTCGGCAGTATTCGGCACTTTCGTTTCATTTCATGTTCAGACGTGTCATTCCGAGTAAAATAGGCCGAATGAAATACATAAATGAACGATTAGTGATCCGTCTGATTCGTGCATAAGGGCTATTTATAGACTCTAAACTTTCGTGGAATTCCCATGTTGAGCATGTGACATTGAAAATTTACCCAATAACCGTTGTACTGTACGGACTCCAAGGTCTTCTCTCCACATCTTCTCTCTTCTTCGGTCTTCTCTCTACATACTATGCGATTATTCACTTCCATCTGAGTTATTTAGTTATTATCTGGGGCACTATAACTAAAAAACAAATATCCGAAATACAGGTGTTGCAAAATCGAGCTATAAAGAATATCTACCATCTACCGTGAGATACACAATATATCATACATATATTCAAAGACAAACATACTTCCTTTTACGGTTCTACCTAAATACAATATCACTGGATGCAATATTACAAAATATACATAGATCCTCACATACTAACATCAAACCAGCCTTTAATTCAGACATCCACCAGCACAAAACACGATCCCAAAATCAAATACACCTAGCATCATCTACCCACACAACAAAATTTTGTTTTAACTCATAACAATATATTGCATATTATAGACAATACAATGCATTACCTAATGACATAAAGCAACCAGTAGCTAACAAAAAAAATAGTTAATAACTCAGGTCCGGGGCATACGTCATTCCTATGTCTACCTACGTTAAATTGTCGTGAAAATAAACTTATATGTGCCGAAGCTGTTAAAACGCTTAAAGAATATTTCCTGAAAATGTTTTTAAATCAGTGAATATTCGCTCACCTTCATACGTTTGTTTTTTTATGTTTTATGTGTACGGATGTCTCTCTGTATATTCGCTCACCTTCATACGTTTGTTTTTTAGGTCTTATGTGTATGGATGTCTCTCAGAATTTCTAAAATCTCTATTCTTGACGATGCATTTTTTTCCTTTTCTTTGTATTTTTTAAACGTGTAATATCTGTGTAAAATGTACTTATATTTATGTGTCTGTCCTTCCCGTAATGAGTTTTTTTTCTCAACTCATTGGTAATAATGTGTTACCTACCATGTTTTTGTAATATGTTTTTTTTTTAATTTTCAGCTCATTTTCTCAGGACGGCGCGGAGAAAAATAGAAGAGTATGTATGAGACGATGAATGAATGTGAATGAGGCAAAGAGTGTGTGCCAAGACCGAGGTGTTTGGCGGTCCGTCCTCTCTGCCTACCCTTGCGGGGAAACGGCGTGATGGTTAGTTAGTTAGGTCAGGTAAGGTTAGGTTAGGTTAGGTTAGGCTAATGTGAGTTATGATGTGATGAATTATAATGTGAGGAAGTATCGTGTCTGAATAAATTTACTATGGGAATTCAGACGCTGAGATCTCATATTCCGATTAGACATGGAACCGGCCAAAATGGCTGAAAGTCAAATAAATAAATTAAAAATAGTATAAAATTTATTATGGTAATTATTTTGTAAAAATATTTAAATTATCTATCCCAATTATAGCACGCTACTTTATTTTGCAAACTTATTAATCATTATTTTTACTGATTCTTTACGAAAAACTTTAGCAGATTAATACAATGGTCCGATTTTAGGTAACTATAATTAATTATTTTGTTTATTTTTTTGTAGAAAATCTATAATTATTCATCTATCCCATTATTAGCATTGGCGCGTTTAATAGCCACACCCAAGTAATAAATAAAAAGCGTAATGTGTTGGTGTTGCCATGTCCAGGGATTTCTCTCCAGATATAGGGAAAAAACACAGAGTTCCATGGGGGAAAGGGAGTTTTTGATGAAATCATGGGATATTATTTCTATACAAAATTTTAAACATTCTTAGATCTATATATATTTATTTTTAGAGTATTATGCCGTGTTGCGATACCTCTTTCATTAGCCAACCTTTCGGACAACGTTATAGAGTCCATCATCAGTATCTAAGAGCAGAGCAGCAATGTACACTGCGTGATGGAAACGGTAACGCTTGCCACATGGCAAATCACGATATATACACATTTTTTTTTTTTAGCTACACAAAGGAGGGCCCACGTTATCTTTGAGGAAGCTGTTTGGAGTGACTTTTTAAGGAAATTTTTCATTTCATTGTTTTTATTTCTTGCTAGAGCAATCCCGATGAGTTACAAAACTCAATTTAGGACAGGAGGAACTTACAATTCATAGGTGGGAGGTAGTAGTTACAATTTTACAAAGGTATTTTGATATCATAATATAAGTTTTACATTCAGTACAGCATAAAAATAAAAATAAAGACAGGTTAAGTAGAACAAACAACAAGAGAAAACAAGTAAAGAGAGGGAAAAACTGATACGAGTATATAAGATAGAACAAAAAATGACGAGACGATTACATATTTTCATTTTTAAATGTAGTTAAAAAATATTCTTTTGAAGTAGAAGTGATATGAAGTAGAGGAAGTTCTGGAAAGGAAATGGTATAAGGGGAGGGCACGAATCTAGGCCTCAGTGTGTCCAGGAGTGACGGATGTGTTAATCCAGCCCACGTCCCTAACTTGAAGAAACTCATAGTCACAAGCAAAGTGGAAGGAAGAAGAAGCAAAGAAAAGTCACTGATGCGCTGGAGTGACCAAGTTTAACTGGCGTCCATTACTAAGGTGTCCTTGGCTCTCCACGCAACGCAGAACCGCGAGGAGTGGAGGAGCCTTTTCCACCATGGAAATTGAAGTAGGGGTCACTATCCTCGCATTGAGGAACCGACTTAACCCTGCAGTGGTCGAGTGGATTACAAATGTAATCCACTCATGCAAAATTAAATTTATCTTAAAAACGGGTAGCGCCAATCATTTTATATTTGGTGTACTTTAAGTTGGGTAACTCACGGACCCGTTGACATTTTTACAACTATCGGCTGTGCATGATTGTGTCACAAGAGCTCCGCAAAGTCCGTGGCCTGCACCTGTAATCCACGCGACCAATTAGTAAGTATTTTTGACAAACATTTTTTTTCCTTTTGGCGGTTTTTCACTTTGATTGTTTAAAATAAAATTATTTTTTCAATTATAATCCATTTCCTTAGATTATATTTAATTTATTGGATAATAATGATTTATACTGATGCCCCACTGAAGTCCTTGTATTCCAAAATGGAATTCACTTTCCTAGGAAATGGAAAAATCATTATTTTCTAATACCTGACATACCTACCTTTATCTATGAAACTATTGATGTACTTAATGATTATACTAATTTGTTCATACATTTATTTTTACTTGCTTATTATATGTATAAGGCTTATGCTTCTATTTATGTATGTAAACTTTTCTGTAATTTGACCAACTTATGAATTTATGAATCATCATATACCGTTTAAATTGTATCATGTAATTGTATAAAATGTTGTCTCTATGTTCCTGCTGACAAACTACATAAGTAGTTTAGCGGGTTTAATTGTAAATAAATTTAAAAAAAAGTTGTTCAAATATTGTCTAAAATCTAGGGATTTTACTGCACTTCTAGAGATTTTTAGGGAGTTTTTGAGCTGGCAACTGGCAACATTGTATTGTTGCTTTTTTATGTTATTTGACATTCTCTTGTTTTTGTGAATAATTGTGGATGATTGTGATACACATAGCGAAATAACGTTATTCTGAAATAAATAACACTATAAAACATTTTTCACTAGTGAACAATATACTATTGATGTTATATTGTGTATAAACGAATCTCTAAGGTAAATATTTAATTGCTATAGATAGTTTTGAAGTGAAGCCGGAATTTTCAAATTCTTATTTTTTTTCGCTTTTTGTTGTGTTTGACATATAATCTTTATCAGACTCGTATATTTTCATTGTAGTTGTTTTAATAAGTAATTTGTCTTTAAAACGGTTATATTGACTTATTTTAGTATTGTTTGACGTTTGAGCGTCTATCACATAACCTCAAATTCGTTGTTCTATAAAGGTAACCCAGCCAGAGTTGATTTAAACACAGTTCACACACAGATGCAATGCCAGCATACTGCATGCGGTAATTATTGGATATAGATGGAAACAATTAATACGAACTTTTTTTTGAAAATCTCTTGATTTGATTTTTCGTAATTGAAATTTAAAATGAACTATTTTCCACTGCCCCCAATGCAAATAGTTGTCTTTTAATTTTTTTTTAAATGTTTTTTTTTTCTTTTTAAAGTGCATATTAACCGTTTCCATCTATATCCAATATTTACCCAGCATGCTTCAATCTTGGGCAATTATTCTGCTAACTGCCGCACTTTTAGGCACAGATTATCGAAATTACACTTGGTTTTAACAATTTACTAGAAGAAACAACATTAATAGTTTCATACTCCATCTACTGGTTAATACGGAATATTTTTTATTCACACAGTTAGATTTAGCTATATTATTATGAAAAATAAGTTTTTACGTCGGGGGAGATGAAAAAACATGCAAAAAATATGCATTTAACATTTTAATTTTGTTTAAATTAATTCACTTGCGCGGTATGAAATCTTCGCCACGTTTGGCCATATTCTATTATGGTACTTCCACACCGCAGCCAACCTTCCAACTCCGAACTTAGTTCGGAATTGGAAGATTGGCCGATCGTGTGGTTGCTGCGGCCAACCTTCCAACTCCAAACTCCGAATTTCAACATGGCGGATGTCGAACAGCTGATTCGGCGCTTATCAGTTGCCTACAATTATTACGTAGAATTATATACACGACACGATTTCAGACATCGTTGTTATACCACTCTCCCGTAATAATATTTTCATTTTAATTTTTGTGTCTTGATCGCCAGCGGTTCGCAGAATGATATGTGCATAAATATACCCATCCCGATGTGTGGCTGCGGCAGGCTGGTTCGTGTGAGTTGGCCGTCGCGATCGCCTCGGAGGCGATCCCGGGCCAACTCGAACTCCAACATTCCAACCCGATCTTCCAACGCACGAACTACCCCTCTACACAATCATCCAAACGTTTGAAGTTGGAATTTGGCCGCAGTCTGGACGTAGCATTACAATCTCATAGACAACAGTCACATTTTCACATCTTCCATGGTACCAATTCTAAAATATTAATAAAAATTGCCATACCGCAAAAATCGGGGCTAGAAAATTTTGTAGCTACCACGAAATCTGGGCGTGTTAGGTAAACACTCATATACCGGTATTTTGGAAATAAAATGATGTAAAAAAACATGTTTTTAATGTCAGTAAATATTTTTTATAAATTTTATTCACTTTTGTATCACTAACCATGTTACACAAACCTAGCGTAGCCGCTAAACTACTTGAAAACTGGGATGCTTTTCTTGCCTTGACGCGAGCAGGCGCTACGAAGGGGGTCACTTCCTTTTGTATCACAAACCATGTTACACAAACCTGCCGTAGTCGCTAAACTACTCGAAAAATCAAAATCTAGGTTAGGTTATAAGCGTTTAATTTTACGATTATATTGTATGAATGAGCTCAACCAAAAAATAGGTAGGTACTGTACCTACACTCGTTGACAAGAATTTTTTTTATAAGATTGTATTTTTTATATATCGGCAAATGTCATATTTGATTGTGTTTGATTGTCTATTGATTAAAAAAGGAACGCCTCGTATTATCCGTGTATCGAACTTCGACAAGAAATATTCCGTATTATCCGCTAAGCGGAGTAATAAATAATTACCATAGGTTATTATGTTCTTTGTTTGGGTTAACTAAAGTAATTCATGCGTATTTAGATGAAACAAAACTCACAAATGTCAATGGATACTAAAATAAAATTTAAATGGTGGCAAAGGAATCGTTTTATACCATTGATATAAAAACTATAGATTAGTCCTCCCATACCTTATTTCAATCCAACAGTAACGCCACCTATGAGTAATTTCATTATACATACTACCCATCGAATTCCGTTGCATCTCTTGCATGACATAGTTGTTTTGCTAGGAAGAAATTAAACATTCTTATCCAAAGTATTCATATAACTGATTGTTAATAATAAAGTCATGGTGTTTTTTTATTTTTTTATTTTTTATTATTTAATCTATACATATATTATAATTACATGTTATTTTTTTCAATGCCTGTCTCACTAGGGTAAACCTGTGTCGAGACAGACGTAGAGTTACAGTAATTGTATACAAACATGGCTATTTGAATATAAAGGTTAATTACATTTTAGGTTCAATACAATAAAAGGCAGGAAATTGGAAGTGTGAATTAATGGTAGATTCGGACTGGGTCGACGTACGTGCCCATCGCTACGCCTAACAATAAAAGAAAGAGAGAGTACGAAAACAGTGTGCAATATAGTTGTGAATGATGAATACTTGGAGCAGGTGGATGTTTACGAGAGATGGGAAGGCTGAAAGGGATATTGAAAGAAGGGTGAATGCAGGTAACTCCATTAATGGAGGATTGAACGCCGTTGGAGCCAACAAAAAGTTGTCCACAGAAGCGAAGCTAGCAGTCCACAATGGAGTACTGGTACCTACCCTGTTGCATGGCAGTGAAGCATGGAACTGGCAGGGAAAGTAGACTGAATGCTGTAGAAATGAGATCCCTGAGGCGTATGTGTGGTAAAACCATGTATGATCGTGTGAGGAATGTGGAGATCCGAAAAGAATGATGTGAGCTTAATAAGTAAGATTAAGAAAGGGACGCTTAGATGGTTTGGGCATGTTGAGCGAACGAATGAAGAAAGGAGTGTAAGTAGAATATATGACGCAAATGTGAACGGTAGAAGAAGCCGAGGACGTCCAAGAAAGACGTGGCACGATCAAGTGAATCATATACTTGAGTCGGGCCATGTCAAGAGTCAGAATAATAGAAGAGTATGTATGAGAAGATGTATGAATGTGAATGAGGCAAGGAGTGTGTGCCAAGACCGAGTTGTTTGGCGGTCCATCCTCTCTGCCTACCCGTGCGGAAAACGGCGTGATGGTTAGTTAGTTAATAATAAAGTCCATGACAGCCCATAAAATAAAATATTTCTAACTGCCTCAATTTTGTGTTTTAAAAATGATCTTCACAAAGCTAGTGATTCCGTTGCTGCGAACTTGCTGGAAAACAAATTATCTCCAAGCAGACCAACAAAAGGTACAAACCAATGCTTCGTGCTATCTTTTGACTGTGAGATAATGCACTTTCTTTTTGATAAATATTTTCGTAAACCATTATTTTTGGTTCCGGTGTCATTTTTAAGAGGATATTACCAGAGAATACCGGAAATTGGTCCCTTTTAAATCAAATTCGAGACGTATTGACACTTTTTTCCAAAAAAACATTAAATGATTTTGATAGATTGTTATTTTATCTGGTACAATGCAGTTTTAAAATTTTGAAAAACTAAGTGTATTTTTAATATACTAAGGTTATACCGTTGGTCGTTGGCAGATTTGTTCAATTTTCAAACGATAGATTATATTAACCGCTTAGGCACATAAGCTTGTTTTCACGACAAATTAACGTAGGCAGACATAGGCATGGCGTATCTGCGCATCTGCGTATCTGACGCACCTGAGTTATTAAACAACACAAATTTCAAATCACATAATCATACAACAAAATAAATCAATACATTGTTTAGTCAAACACAGTTTTCAAAATTTTAATTTTAGTTAAATTAAAATCATTTAAAAATATATCCGAGAATGTGTTTTGTGGCAAAAATACCTAAGTTTTTCTATTTATTTAAGTTCTTACAAACTAAAATTTTTGATATTTTTTTTACACACTTCTTTTGTTTAGACATTATTGAAAAATCATAAATACTTATGATCAAAAAATACTTACAAGAAGTACACGATATTTAATAATTTATCATAGTGCGTTTTGAGCATTTTTATTGCTTACTTGAATGTAGGTATATATTAAATCAAGTTTTGAACAAAATAAATGGATAAAAAAAAAAAGAAAAAAAAGCACACTCAAAACCTGAACTAAATCATAACAAATAAAAACTATATAATAACACCCCTCCCCCCCTCCCCCCATACACACAAGCCCTGCTTTTTTATGGGGGTACATCAAACATATATATTATATAATTAATTAGTGTATAAAATGTATTTTTAATTTATGTATCTTTTTTGAATTACTAATAAATAAAAATTAAAAAAAATAATAATAATAATTTTGAATTTAAAAAAATTGATATGGGGAATAATCGATCTTTCTCATCGGAACCTCCCTGTACAGCTGAAAGCATTTTTAAACTTTTATTTTCAGCTGCTGGTCAATCGCTCTTAAGATCACACGGCTTGTCTAGATATACTAAATCGAATTTTATATTTATTTTTGAACTTTGAATAAAAATGGAATTTGAATGTATCTTTTACCATTTATCCAAACATTATTAGTTTTTTCTTGTTGTAATTTTTTTTTTTTTTTAATATAAAAGATAGACAAACATTCCCGGGTTACGAATAACCCAACAACATTTGAAAATCTCCTACTACCACCACACTAAGCGGAAGATGTTGCTTGTGTTGTGATGGAGGACTTAGCCAGCCGAGGAATCGAACACGGAACGCCTGGGTGAGACCCAAACGCGATGCCCACTCAACTACTGACCGGTAATTAAGACCCATTGACCAGCGGCTGAGAATTAAAGTTCCAAAATGCTTGCAATTGTACAGGGAGGTTCCGACGAGAAAGATCGATTATTTACCGTATCAAATTTTTTTGAACTACAAATTCAATATCAATTTATTCCATTCAAAACTTGCTTTAATATATACCTACATTCAAGTAAGCAATAAAAATGCTCAAAACGCACAATGATAAATTATTAAATATAGTGTACTTCTTGTAAGTATTTTTTGATCAAAAGGTTTTATGATTTTTCAATAATGTCTAAACAAAATAAGTGTGTAAAAAAATCTGAAATATTTTAGTTTGCAAGACCTTAAATAAATAGAAAAACTGAGGTATTTTCGTCACAAAACACATTCTCGGATTTTTTAATGATTTTAATTGAACTAAAATTTAAATTCTGAAAAGTGGCTTTACTAGATTATGTATTGTGTATTTTGCTGTATGATTATGTGATTTGAAATTTGTGTTGTATAATACAATATTTCGTTTGAAAATTTAACAAATCTGCAAACGACCAACGGTATAACCTTAGTATATTAAAAATAAACTTAGTTTTTCATCTTTCAAAATCAATTTATGTTTTTTTGTAAAAAAGATTCAATCGTCTAGAATTAGATATAAAAGGGACAAATTTCCTGTATTGTCTGGTTATACCCTCTTAAGTTGAAATGTGGTGTAATTTACAAAATCTGTGCCCAATAAAAGTGTGGCGGTTAGAGGAATACATATTTGACGAAATTTCAATACGTAATGTTGTAGAATAGGAACATAAAATTATTGTAAATGGCTGTCAGCTGCCATCCCATATTACTAAAGCAAATTTTTGTTTTATGTAATAGAAATTTGAAATGTTTAATTTTAAATTTTATGTTTACGAGAGATGGGAAGGCTGATAGAGATATTGAAAGAAGGGTAAATGCAGGTAACTCCATTAACCTCTCGTAGGCCGCAGTCCCCCCGGCGGGTCCGGATGTTTGAAGCGATTTTGCCCCTTATGTATAAAGAAATTGTATGAAGAACAAGGTCAGAATCGCTTGGGCCATCCGGACCCGCCGGGGGGACTGTGGCCTTCGAGAGGTTTTAATAGAGGACTGAATGCTGTTGGTGTTAACAAAAAACTGTCCAAAGAAGCGAAACTAGCAGTCCACAATGGAGTGCTGGTACCTACCTGGAACTGGCAGAGGAATGATGAAAGTAGACTGAATGTGTGGTAAAACCATGTATGATCGAGTAAGCAATGTGGAGATCTGCAAAAAATGCAAGGTTGATGTAAGCGTTGACTGGTCAGTGGTTGTGTGGGCATTGCGTTTGGGTACCACCCAGGCGTTCCGTGTTCGATTCCTCGGCTGGATAAGTCCTCCATCACAACACAAGCAATATACAAGTAGTAGGAGATTTTCAAATGTTGTTGGGTTATTCGTAACCTGGGAATGTTTGTCTTTCTTATTAAAAAAAAAAAAAAAAGCGTAATGAGTAAAATTAAGAAAGGGATGGTTTGAGAATGTAGAGCGAATGAATGAAGAAAGGAGTGTAAGGAGAATATTTGACGCAAATGTGAACTGTAGAAGAAGCCGAGGACGCCCAAGGAAGACGTGGCACGATCAAGTGAATCAGATACTTGAGTCGGGCCATGGCAAGAGTCAGAATAATAGAAGAAGATGTATGAATGTGAATGAGGCAAGGACTGTGTGCCAAGACCGAGTTTTTTGGCGGTCCGTCCTCTCTGCCTACCCCTGCGGTGAAAAGGCGTGATGGTTAGTTAACCTGTTGAAGGCCAGCATACAAAAAATATATTTTTTTCAATACGTTGTAAAATATTTGACAGTTCTCACCTTTCTTAAGAATTTAATTTTTATAACATTTCTTTTGTGATATAATACAAAAGTTACATCAAAATAACGTAGATAAAACAAACTTTCTAATAATCACTCAAATCTACGCTTTCCACAATGCATTTATATAAAAAACAATGAATAAATATAGACTTCGAATATGACAACGTTCATATTATCAAGCGGCAGTCATTTTGTCCGCCATCTTTGGTGCCCGGCGTGTCATTAGCAATTAATATGAATTATTCGAAGGGGCTAAATGCTATCCAGTAATTCGTAATGTCAAGAACGAGAATGGCCCAAGCGATTCTGACCTTGTTCTTCATACAATTTCTTTATACATAAGGGGCAAAATCGCTTCAAACGTCCGGACCCGCCAGGGGGACTGCGGCCTATAAGAGGTTAAATTTTAATTGCAGTTTTGGTAAACTTTCGACTGAAGAAATTATTGTTAGAAGTATTGAAATTACAGATTTAGAAAAATACTTTAGATTCACCTTACTATAAAAGACAACTTTTTGCATTCGGGGCGATGGAAATACTGCATTCTAAATTTCAATTGCGTAAAATGAAAATTTACTTTCGATACGAGACTGCGTCATTTAGCGGCCATTTACAATATTTGCTGTCATTTTGTTGTGTTGGTACAGTAGAATCCGGATATAACGGCCTCAACGGACCGCAACGGACCTGGGCGATACTTTGTCGGACTAACCGGACGACGACAAAACGGATGGATAATTTAAGATGATAGACTTTGCTTTTCTGCCCATACAAAAAGGACGCCCGGGAAAAAACACTTTTCTACATCGAAAATTGCACTAAATGAATATATTTTTTTATACTGCCTTCTAGAAGGTGAAAACTATGTCGGTATGTTTTCGAATTTTCGATGCGTTTCGTATTAACGTAAACATTCACTGTCAAACATGTACGATTTATCAAAAAATATTATTTAAGGAAAAAGTGCTGCTAACTCAACTCTCATAAAGAATTATAAAATTATAAAAAGCTACCGACGTAGCTTCTTCTTTCTAAAAAATATATATTTTTTAAAATTACAATTTCGTGAAAGTTTTGGTGTAGAAAAGTGTATTCTCTATAAACCCCTTTTCGAGCGATTTCTGTAGGTAAATTTGAGCGTTGTCTCATTCGCACATTTCGCATTCGCATGTATTGTAAGTGTGCGTGAGCTTATTGTGAGCGGGACAGAATGACAGACGCGGGTGTTCCGCGTGTGGTTCAAAGTCTAGCCTCTTAAGCTTGTTTTATTACTATACTTGTTAATATTATTTATAATTATTGTTATGAAATATGTAATAGTATAGATAAATAAATTTATTTTTTTTAATAAGAAAAACTCTCTTTTTAACTTTTGAAGGTTATTCCCATCAATAATAATCTAATTTTTTAAAATATGAAAATGAACAAGAAACAGAAAAATAATAAAAGATAATGGTCAATTAGATTATTATTGTTATCTTCTTCTTCAATGATATATAACATTGATGGGAATAACCTTCAAAAGTTAAAAAGAGAGTTTTTCTTATTAAAAAAATGAATATTCATTTAGACTTTTATAAAAAGTCGATAGGTGTTCCATAAAAAATAAAATTAGATATATTTATCCGAGACACTATCTAGGTAACAAATACATTCTTTGAATACTTGTTTCCAATAATAAAGGTAGCTGCCAATAATATGGAAAAAAACATTAGTCAAAGATAATATTGTTAATTCTGAAATTTGAAACATGAAGTTGACAATTACGACAGTCTCATAATAGATCGCAGTGGCCCAATTGGTAGAGGTGTATGGGCCGGTATATCAGTCTTTGCTAAGGAGCACATTCCTCGCTCAACTTAAACCGCCGAAATCGGCCGCTTAAGCCGTGGTCAGCCCCAGAAAAGTTCCTTTGCTAGACGCTGTAGCGCTATTGGCAAAAACACATCTGTCATCTGTTAGATTTCACATTGATTCGGTTTCGATCTGCTACGTACATGCTACGTACGGACGCAATAAATTACATTGGAGGAATAAGTTTACCTATCAACATGGAATTCGAACTTTCTTCGAGTGATGACGATTTAGACATCGTTTGACGTTTGGTTGTTTGATAAAACCATAGAGTCCATAGATACTTACATAAATAGATTGGTTCGGCATAGAAATTACAAAAATTATCATAGACTAAACGTTTAAAATTGGTCAACTCTAGGATTACGACTGATATACGGATCGTGTGCTAAGCCATGCTAAGCTCCACATTCCTTCAAAGCCGAGCTTTAGACCAACTGATATACCGGCCCTGTGTCCCGGTAAGACGTAAGGTTCTGGGTTCGAGTCCCAGTTGCGACCATTATCTTTTATTATTTTCTGTGTCTTGATCATTTTCATATTTAAAAAAATTAGATTATTATTGTTATCTTCTTCTTCAATGATAAATATTTTTTTAATAGGTAAATAAAACATTTAATACAAATTACGACAAACTCCTTCGCGAGGGTTACATTTGATTCACCGGCTTCCAAACGGTGTAATATAGCACCTTTTTTTCTATCGAAAAATACTTTCGCTTCGCAGAACTCATTGTGTCAAGCGGTTGTCACAACAGATGATAAACACTGTCTGTGATTTATGCGTGCTAATAAGGATAGGTCACGTAAGCAAAACCAACGGAGTTTCCCCAGGGAGTGTACGCGGGGAGTAGGAGAGGCACATGGCGGCGAGGTATCGGTACATAAGTTTTGTAAACAATACACTGCGCGTCGTTCCGACCGGACAAATTATCATTAAAATTGGTCGCTTTAAGCACTTGGTCGCTTAAAACGGAGTCGTACTAAACGGAAATGTATTCCTAATATCTAACTATGAAACCTAACTTGAGTTTACATTGTCGTCGCTAAAAACGGTATGCCGTTATAAGTGAAGTCATTATATCCGAATTCTACTGTAATTGAAATTTTAAATGCAGTTTTTGGTAAACTTTCAATCGAATTGGCCACGCTTAATATTAATGTTTTTTAGAAAAAAATCTTAAGATTCACCTTAATTTCTATAAAAGACAACTTTATGCGTTTGGGGCGATGGAAAATACTGCATTCAAAATTTCAATTGTGTAAAATGAAAATTTACTTTCGGTTTACGAGACCGTATCATTTCGTGGCCATTTACAATACTTTTTTGTAATTTTGTTATGTTGGTATTCCCGATATACTACCGTAACATAACGTAAGGAGCTATACTCATACTATATTTTTATATTCAATGGTATTAATTTATTTTTAGTAATTTTATTTAATTTTATATTATCTCTAGCTGGCTCCGGTTGTAATTAACCAACTAATTAGTTCAATTTATTTTCCCTTATCAGATAGACGTTTTGAAAACAAAAAATGGATTGCGAATCTTGTTCGGTCGGATTAATTGGATTTTTTGACATCATAAGACAGGAAGAAATCTTATTGGAATGGCTGAGGAATCACGGTGTGATCCTCAGGGAGAAAAAGTGTGAAAAATGTGGCAATATGTGTGTCTTTGCAAATTTAAAGTATACGTGCAGAAAAAAGCCCACAGTGCGTGTCAACAAGCATAAACTTAAACCGTGCAATTTTTCTGTTTCGGCGCGAAAAGGCACATTTTTCTCCCAGTCGAAACTTTCGTTGGAAAAAATCTGCACTTTTGTGGTATTTTGGACAATGATACGTCCTCCCAGGAGCGCATTCTTGATGGAAGAGCTCGACATGAGCAGCGAAACTGTTGTCAACTGGTCGTCCTATTGCCGGGAGGTGTGCGTCACGTGGTGCCACAAAATGAAGCAGCAAATTGGAGGAGTCGGAGTCACGGTTGAGATAGACGAAGCCAAAATCGGAAAACGGAAGAACAGCATGGGAAGAACAGTGGAAAGTCGGTGGATGTTTGGCGGATTCGAAAGAGACTCGAAAAAGATGTTCATCTGTGCTGTTGAAAATCTGTCGAAAGAATCTTTGTTAAAAGTGGTCGAGGAATATATATTGCCGGGCACAACAATAATTTCCGATTGCTGGAAGGCGTATGACTGCCTGGAAAATGAAGGCTTCCGCCAATTAAGTGTCAGCCACAGTTTGTCATTTGTGGATCGCGAAACCGGGGCTCAGTCTCAAAACATTAAGCAGTGTTGGAAAGACATGAGGGGAATGATTCAAAGATTGGGAAAAAGTAAAGCCCACCTCGAGGGATATCTTTGCGAATTTCTCTGGAAGAGATCGGTTCCAAAAAATAAAGATCGAGTCCACTCTTTTTTTAAAATGGCTGGTGAAATGTATAACCCCAACCAGTAATTCCAATTAGATTGTTTTTTTTTTTTTTTTTTTATTATTTTATTTATAGCTTGAATTAAAATTATATTATTATGATGACGAAATCCATCATGATTCTCGTCTCGACTCTATTTGTTTTCTAAAGCTTCATTTATAATGATGACAAAATCCAACATGATTCCAGTGTCTTGTCTCGATTCTGTTTATTTTCTAAAGCTTCAATTATAATGACGATGAACTCCAACATGATTCCAGTGCATCGGCTCGACTCTATTTGTTTTCTATAGCTTCAATTATAATGACGACGAAATCCAACATGATCCCAGTGCCTCGTCTCGACTCTATTTGTTTTCTACAGCTTCAATTATAATGACGAACACCAACATGATTCCACTGCCTCGGCTCGACTCCATTTGTTTTCTACAGCTTCAATTATAATGACGACGAACACCAACATGATTCCACTGCCTCGGCTCGACTCCATTTGTTTTCTACAGCTTCAATTATAATGACGACGAAATCCAACATGATTCCACTGCCTTAGCTCGACTCCATTTGTTTTCTACGGCTTCAATTATAATAATGACGAAATCCAACATGATTCCTCTGCCTCGGCTCGACTCTATTTGTTTTCTAAAGCTTCAATTATAATGATGACGAAATCCAACATGATGCCAGTGCCATAGTTCAACTCTGAAGTCTGAAGTGATTCTGATTAGAGGTTTGTTTACATTATATTATTATAAATTATGAAGTGTTTTTATCAGTGGCAGTTCGTGGTCTTTTTTTATTTTTTACTAGCTGATACCTGGCATGCGTTGCGATGCTAATTAAATAAATACATTGTTTCTCCCTGCATGTCATTTCCCATTCGTCCCCGTTCCCCTTCCGACTCCTCTTCCTCTTTCACTTTCCCTCCCTTCCCGCGTTCCCCGAAATGACACGTGGGGGTTCAGAAATTCAAGAGAAGATATAGCTAATAAAAATTTATATACTAACTAAAGTTAGTGGGAGGGGTACCTACATATTATTGTTTTTAAATAACTTGACACTCCTCGACACAATTATTATTAGATAACCAGAAAAGTTTTAGAGGAATTAAATTGTTTAATGGTTTTTACAGCACTCAATGTACGTTGCAATTTTTTTTTTCAATAAGAAAAATAATATAGAATGTAGAATATATAATTGATGTTTTAAAACATAAAAAAACCAAAAATGAAGGTGGCACGAAATAAAATTAGAATTTTTCGCTTATACAAAAAAAACAAAAATTTCCAACCTTTTTTCATTAGTATTAGCGTTATTTTTTGTATATATAACACTGTATTCCACCATTGTGAAAAAAAAATTGCGACAATCGATAAACGCAACCGCTTTCAATTTGAAAGCCGAAACAATACTGGAGAAAGCTCAACACAAAATTGCATAACTAGCGACGTTTACCGAAACTTTAGTAAATGTACTCGTAACTAAGGGATATAAAAACTTATCTAAAAAAAAATTTATACAAAAACAGAAGTCAAAATCGGTCAATTGCACGTCATTTATGTATCCGCATGAAGTCGGCTACGATCATCTAGCTCCTAGCTCTTCGTAAAGTATCAGGAATACCAACATAACAAAATGACAGCAAGTATTGTAAATGGCCGTGAAATGTCGCAGTCTTGTATGCAGAAGTAAATTTTCATTTTACTCAATTGAAATTTTGAATGCAGTATTTTCCATCGCCCCAAATGCAAATTGTTGTATTTTATAGTAATTTAGGTGAAGTTTTTTTTTAAAACAATTATATTAAGCATGTCCAGCGGTCCCGAAAGTTTGCGCTTGTTTTTTTTTAATAAAGCACAATAATCTTAACTGCTCCCAGCTGTCTGGAACCAGCGAGAATGTGGCATCCCCAATTAGGGGTAAGTTGTGAGGCTCAAGGTAGTGGTTGATGGAGGGAGATGGGAAGAGGAAGATTACAATTTTAGAATGCCAATTCATGCTTTATACACACACATTATTGAAATAACACTTCATTTCAACGTAATTACCACAAGGTGCAGCTATTTACATCGGGGAATGTGGTAACATTCCCATCTTTGACTAAATATATCAAGACAAGCCGTGTCGGTTTTAAAAATGACACCGGAACCAAAAATATTGGTCTACGAAAACATTTATCAAAAAGAAAGTGCATTATCTCACAGTCAAAAGATTGCACGAAGCATTGGTTTGTAACTTTTGTTGGTCTTCGTCCAGCTAAATTGTATATATATAAATAATATGTTAAAATAATAAACCGCGGCAACGGAATCACTAGCTTTGTTGAAGATCATTTTTGAAATACAAAATTGAGGCAGTTAGAAATATTGTACACATGGGCTGTCGCGGTCTTTATTACTAACAATTTAATCACTTATTTGAATACTCTTCTTCTTCTTCTTCTTCCCCTTGTCCTATTCGGGTCGGGGACCCACTGCATCGACAAGGCTCCTCCATACGTCCCTGTCTTGCGCCGATTGATCGGCCTCCGTCCATGGCAGATCCATCCTCTCCTCGCACAGTTTTTGGATTTGCCTCGCCCAACTGTGTCTGGGGCGGCCTACTGGACGTCTACCCTCTGGAATGGCACTCAGTATTTTCTTCGGAATTCGGTCATCAGACATTCTTAGTACATGTCCAAGCCACCTCACTTGCGATTTTTCTACGAAGAGTAGCAGTGGTTCAATGTTTAGATCATCTCGGATCGTAGAATTTCTTATATGATCCCATTTCGTAACCTCTGCCACTCCTCTCAAGTACCTCATTTCGGCAGCTTGGACTCTAGAGCGTGTTTGTTCGTTTAGCATCCATATCTGGTGGCCGTAAGTGAGCGTCGGGCGGTATACCGTTTTAAACACTGCCATCTTTGTCTTGATGCTGAGCTCGGCTTTTCTTATCACTGAGCTGTAGAGAGGACGTAGCACACTGCTTGCCGCACTAATTCTTCGATCAATTTCTCCGTCTTGCCGACCGTCGCTGGAGAATTCGACCCCAAGGTATTTGAACCTGTCCATCTGGTTCAGCTGAGTCCCATTAGCGAGTATGTTGCACTGAGTTTGGTCCCTTCCTATAACCATCACCTCTGTTTTGGAGGTACTCATCTTCATTCCCGCCACCATGCACTCTTCGCTGAATCGGTTGATCCACTCTTGTAATCCTTCCTGTGATGTCGTCAGTCTCGCGAATACTTAAAAAAATATATACGGGGCAGTGTGTCGAGAAAAGTAACATTGGATAAAAATGTTTAATTTCTTCCTAGCAAAACAACTACGTCACGCAAGATATGAGATGGAATTGGATGGGTAGTTTGTTTATGAAATGACTCGGGTGGTGCTACTTATATTTATTTATTTTCTCATATTCTCCATAAAACGGTTATACACCAATATATCATGGAGAAGATTATAAATTACAAAGTACACAGCGGCAGTTTTACTACTTAGTGTCATGTGCTAAAAGATAGTTGCTGAACTGTCTGTAAGTGACATTGAAAATGTCAATGGTCAATGCAGAATCGTTAAGCAGTTGAAGCGCTCTGTTTATTGGCGCGTTCTGATAGGCAGAAGTCCTCACTTTCGGAGCATAAAAAAGTGCATGGGATCTCCCACGAGTACACTTGTTAGGGACATAAAAATTAACGTAGTATGATACCGGAGATTAGCTTAAAAAAGTGTTTACCTAAAAATATTTTTCTGCGGGCTTCTAAGGTGTTTTTTTGGATTGAAATAAGGTATGGTAGCGCTAATTGCTAAGCGCCAACTAAATAATAGTTATATCGATGATTTTTCTATTTTCAGATTTGAACTGAGCAATTTAACAAAGTCTTCTAAAACACAAAAGCAAAGATGGACAGCCAAGATCTCGTGGCATACTTAGCCCAAAAAGGTTTCAAAGTACGCAGCATCTCGACGGTGGATTCCCTCGGTCACACATTGGACAAACGCCCGGCAGACACATCTAAAAACCTTCCTATAATACGTACGCCGATATCCAAAGGCATTACCGGGATGCCGAAATGTCGTCAATGCTTCAAATCATTCGCGAATAGCATCGCTTTACGAAATCATGCAAAAATCACGCATTTCGAAACTATAGACGACGAGCTTTTAAAGCTTGATGCGAATTTGGGTGATGAAACACTCGATGGGGATCCACTCGAAAGCAGTATGCCGGTCGGCAGTCAGTATCAAGTCGTTGATTCGAGCTTCATCGGTGATGTAACCGGAGTCGAAAACTCCGATGAAATCAGCTACGTCATCATCAAGACTCCGAGTTCATCGAGTGTGAGCTATTCCGGGCCGAATCGGAAGGCTAGGAAGGTGGAGACACGTCCGAGGAAACCTTACGAGAGCAGAATAAAGCACGATATGAAGGACGTGAAAGTGGTGGAGTTCGGTGGACCTTTTCGGTGCGTGCAATGCGATGATACTTTCAACGAATGTTGCGAATATTCCCAACACTTTCACAGCATGCATTCCAAGAGAAAACGTCTTACAAGGTTGGTTTATTCAATGTTTTAATTTCTGTTAATATTTCATACAATCATGTCTGATTACGTTTAAAAGGGATCGAAATGACAATCTAGCCTCTTTCAACGGAAGCAAACTTCTGACAGGGACCTCTATTGATATGCTTGGTGTAACTCTAAGTGACCAGCTCAGGTACGGCTTCTCCATCCAAGCCAGAGTTAAGTTAGCCTCTCAGAAACTGGGCGTACTGTACAGGGCCGACAGATATTGCAGATAGTACACAGCTGACCCTGTACAAGCCGCAAGTATGCCTCACTGTTGAATTTGATAACCATCTCTGGTCTGGAGCCCTAAGGTACTTGAGAAAACCCTTGACTCTGTGCAGAAACGTTAGTCTGTTTGATATATTCCCCTACCTTAACGAAAGGATTGCAATCTTTAGAGTACAGGCGTCAGGCGGAAATGCTGTCCCTGTTCTAACGGCATTTCTATGGAAGAGCTCCGAGGAACTAGCGTTATTGATTCCTTTGCCACCAGTGCGTAGTTATGAGACAATCCAAACATTTGTACATATGAGAACAAGTCTCTTCTACAACTCGTTGAGTTTAAAAGCTCGGCTATGGAATGATTTGCAGTTCTCTGTGTTTCTTCCCTCTTACAACATGGATCTCTTCAAGACCCATGTTCACTCTTTCGTCTCCTCAAAAATACTCTCCACAAAGCACCTTCAAAGATGCCAGATTGAAATTATTTTCCTTACACCCTGTATATGGGTTTAGCATCTGCGATAAATTCAAATTCTCAAATTTTCCAAAAATCCAACTAGTTTTTAAAGATTCCAGTAACCTGAAATTTTTTTAAAAAGGCTCGGTTTATAATTGTTAAAATTTCAGAGACCATACTGCATTGCTACGATAACAATAAATTTTTCATATTAATTTTTGAATTGAAGATAGTTTGTGAGCTTAATGCTTTTTTGTTGAATTCCAGATGCCAGATCTGTGAGAAGCGTTTTGACCACGATCAGGATGTGTCGCGGCTGAGTGGGTTGTCAGGAGGTGTTGTTGGTGAGGTCACTACCCCGAGCGTTTTGCTCGCGTGCTCCATCTGCTCCGAGACCTTCACAAGCGCGGCGCTGCTGCAGCACCATCACAAGGCACAGCATACTAAGGTGAGGGAAATGCTCGCATTGTCTTTTAATTCTTTATTGAACAAATGATTGATTTCATCTGCCTGTCTGGGATCTAGGAGTCGATCTTTTGTAAATTTAACACCACAATATGTAGCACTTTAAGGTGAGGGAAACGCTCACATTATCTTTTAGTTCTTTCTTGGATAGATGATTGATTTCATCTGCCTGTCTGGGATCTAGGAGGCGATCTTTTGTAAATTTAACACCACAATACGTAGCACTTTAAGGTGAGGGAAACGCTCACATTATCTTTTAGTTCTTTCTTGGATAGATGATTGATTTCATCTGCCTGTCTGGGATCTAGGAGTCGATCTTTTGTAAAATTAACACCACAATATGTAGCACTTTAAGGTGAGGGAAACGCTCACATTATCTTTTAGTTCTATCTTGGATAGATGATTGATTTCATCTGCCTGTCTGGGATCTAGGAGTCGATCTTTTGTAAATTTAACACCACAATATGTAGCACTTTAAGGTGAGGGAAACGCTCACATTATCTTTTAGTTCTTTCTTGGATAGATGATTGATATCATTTGCCTGTCTGGGATCTAGGTGTCGATCTTTTGTAAATTTAACACCACAATACGTAGCACTTTAAGGTGAGGGAAACGCTCACATTATCTTTTAGTTCTTTCTTGGATAGATGATTGATTTCATCTGCCTGTCTGGGATCTAGGAGTCGATCTTTTGTAAATTTAACACCACAATGTGTAGCACTTTAAGGTGAGGGAAACGCTCACATTATCTTTTAGTTCTTTCTTGGATAGATGATTGATATCATCTGCCTGTCTGGGATCTAGGTGTCGATCTTTTGTAAATTTAACACCACAATACGTAGCACTTTAAGGTGAGGGAAACGCTCACATTATCTTTTAGTTCTTTCTTGGATAGATGATTTCATCTGCCTGTCTGGGGTCTAGAAGTCGATCTTTTGTAAATTTAACACCACAATATGTAGCACTTTAAGGTGAGGGAAACGCTCACATTATCTTTTAGTTCTTTCTTGGATAGATGATTTCATCTGCCTGTCTGGGATCTAGGAGTCGATCTTTTGTAAATTTAACACCACAATATGTAGCACTTTAAGGTGAGGGAAACGCTCACATTATCTTTTAGTTCTTTCTTGGATAGATGATTTCATCTGCCTGTCTGGGATCTAGGAGTCGATCTTTTGTAAATTTAACACCACAATATGTAGCACTTTAAGGTGAGGGAAACGCTCACATTATCTTTTAGTTCTTTCTTGGATAGATGATTTCATCTGCCTGTCTGGGGTCTAGAAGTCAAACTTTTGTATATGTGTCACATCACAAGATGCATTACTTCAAGATGAGGGAAATGCTTGCTAATATCATATTATGTATATATTTTTTTCAACATGAATTCCCTATGGCATCACCATTTGGCGTAGGTATTGAGGAGTAAGGAAATGAGGAGATGGGGCAGATGAAGGTTAGGTTAGTGTAGGCTACATTACCTGAAAATTCAGATTTGGTTAGCAGATAAGGCACAAGGTCCTGGTACTTACTCCAAGATGAGAAAAATGCTCGCTGAATGCCAGATTCTCACTTAAATTTTTAGCATTTCAATTGTTTCTTGAACAGGCAACCAATTTCATTAGTCTGTCTGGGGCCTAGGAGTCGAAAGATCTTTCTTAATAATTATTATTATTACCTGTTATTATCCTAGGTAGGTACATTGTGTTAATTTTAAAAATAGCTATTATTTTTATGCTATCCCAATCCCAAATTACCCTGTATATTTGATATATTGATGAATCCTAATTCACGGTATTTTGTATGTTACAGGTGAAACCATTCCAGTGTAACCTTTGTTCCAAGACTTTCTCCCAAGGGGCTGGACTCAGTCAACATTTGAAGATCCATTCAGGTACAGATACAGTTAAGTCCTTCATTTTGCTTGACCCCCCTCTTAACCCTCTTATCCACTTGAGCGCTTTTTGCCACATTATGGCACTATTTCCAAAACCTCGGATTGCTTTGTTGCCAAAATGTGGCAAATTTTCAAAAAAATTTTTTTTATTAAAACGACTATATAATATATTGTACATTCAAAATAAAAGAAAATAAATATTTTCTAGATTCTTTAAAATGTTTTAAGGTTAAAGATTTAATTATATTTTTTTTATAAATCCTACAAATATGTGATAATAGACAAAAGATATGTGAATTCATTGGCTACTTAGAACTATAATCAGTTTGTATGTCTCCATATTCAAATTCGGAGGTATGATTTTTTTAATGTGGGCGAAAAAATTTCCTTTAGCAATCCAAGAAAAAAGTTTTAAATTGCTCTGTCGCTCCAGTGGTTAAAATATGTGTTTTTTTTTAAATCAAAAAACATATTATAATGCCTGGATTGCCTGTTCTAAGGAACAAAATATTCGTGAAATGCCAAATTTATAAATGCAATTTTTTGTAACCATTTATTATTTTGCAATAAAATAAAATAAACAAAGATGTTTGTTCGCAGGAGTGAGACCGTACGCTTGCCAGGTGTGCCACAAGTCCTTCACGCAAAAGGGGGGGCTGGATCAGCACGCACGGACGCACTCGCCCCGCCGGCCGTATGCGTGCGTGGTTTGCGCACGAGGCTTTCGGCAGAGTGCGCACCTCTCCCAGCACATGCGTACGCACACACGTCTGCAGCCTTTCCGCTGCGGGCTGTGCGAGCGCTCCTTCAAGCAGTCCACGCATCTCAACTTCCATCTGAGGACGCACCACTCTCAGGCAGACTAGAATCATATGCACACCATATATACGGTGTTTCAATAAGGACGCTCAATTTTACATTGTAAATAAAACAAGCTGTGTGTGAGATTTCCAATCAATTTTTGTTTTATTTGAAAGTATATTTTATAACAATAAGTGAGGAATATAACGTCTTCCTAATATCCGCTGCTGTTTTGCTTGAAGGCACGTATTCAGGAGGTCCAATTTTCAATGACTTTTTCATATAAATCTGTCTGAATTTGCTGAATGGCGTTTGTTATGTTGACTTTGAGGGCGTCAATTGTTAGCGTTTTTTTTTTTTAAAAGCGGGGACGATTTACAAGCAGTTCCCGTGAGCACTTAGGCCATAGGCCCATTGTGCTATCTCCAATTTTACCTCAATCCTCTACATTGTTCATCGTGACTGTTTAATATTATGTTTAATAATTAATATTAACTTGTTGAAGGCCAGCATACAAAAAATATATTTTTTCAATACGACGTAAAATATTTGACAGTTCACACCTTTCTTACGAATTCAATTTTTATAACATTTCTTTTGTGATATATTACAAAAATTACATCAAAATAATGTAGATAAAACGAACTTCCTAATAATCACTCAAATCTATGCTTTCCACAATGGATTTATATAGAAAACAATGAATAAATATAGACTTCGAATGTGACAGCTATCATATTATCAAGCGGCAGCCATTTTGTCCGCCATCTTTGGTGCCCGGCGTGCCTTTAGCAATTAATATGAATTATTCGGAGTGGCTAAATGCTATCCAGTAACTCGTAATGTCAAGAACGAGAATGGCCCAAGCGATTCTGACCTTGTTCTTCATACAATTTCTTTATACATAAGGGGCAAAATCGCTTCAAACATCCGGACCTGCCGGGGGGACTGCGGCCTACAAGAGGTTAAATTATTCCAAACATAAATAAAAATATTCATCCTAGACTTGCCGAAAAGTTAATAGATGTCGCACATTAAAATAAAAATGGATATATTTATCCAAGACACTATCTAGATTGCATTTAGTTCAGGTAGAATCTTGCAATCAAATATAACGATAGAAACAAATAAAAATTAAGATAGTGTTGGTAATTCTTAGTCGAAATATGATACAGTTAAATGTCACTGAAGGGGGTAGGGTTGAATAAACTCGGTGGTTATAGCAGAGCCCCGGCAAGGCTACGGTCCTGGCTTTGATTCCTAGATGCGACCGCAACTTTTTATTACAAATTATCATTTGAATTATTAAAATTTTGTTACATTATTTAAAAAATCAATACATAATTCTTAACCTCTCATAGGCCGCAGTCCCCCTGGCGGGTCCGGATTTTTGAAGCGATTTTGCCCCTTATGCATAAAGAAATTGTATGAAGAACAAGGTAAGAATCGCTTGGGCCATTCTCGTTCTTGACATTACGATTTACTGGATAGCATTTAGCCACTCCGAATAATTCATATTAATTGCTAATGACACGCCGGGCACCAAAGATGGCGGACAAAATGGCTGCCGCTTGCTAATATGATAGCTGTCACATTCGAAGTCTAAATTTATTCATCGTTTTTGATATAAATCCATTGTTGGAAGCATAGATTTGAGTGATTATTAGGAAGTTCGTTTTATCTACATTATTTTGATGAATTCGTAAGAAAGGTGAGAACTGTCAAATATTTTACGTAGCATTGAAAAAAAAAAAATTTTTGTATGCTGGCCTTCAACAAGTTGAAGGATTTTGAAACTACATGACTAACCTATACACCATCAGAAGTTATGGTCTCATCTATTTTTTTTTTTTTTCAATTCCTATATGCGGACCGTATCTTTTTCTGTTTAAAATTTTCATTTGAGAGTCCCTAACATTGTCTTCAATGCTTATACATTTTCTTGTCATTAGCAATATTATGTATGTTTGATTTTGAAATAAAGATATGCATTGTTCCTACCGGAAAGTCATTTTATCCAATACCTACTTCTCCACATCCCTAATGCACGAATCAGACGGTTCACTAATCGTTCATTTCTGTATTTCATTCGGCCTATTTTACTCGGAATGACACGTCTGAACATGAAATGAAACAAAAGTGCCGAATCTGCCGAATGAAATCTTCAAGTGAACCGATCCAACAATGCTGGATATTTTCATTTGGCATTCTTCACTCGCGCGCGGAAGAGAGCAAAGTGAAACGTCTGAACACGGAGTGAAATCTCAATCAGTTCGTCTCGCGTCCTGTACTGGAAGGACGCTATCACGTCGCACGCGAAACGTCAAAATGGTATTCGTTCGGCTAAATTGTTTGCTTTTGGGAACACGTCTCATAGAAATTTTTGGGTATCCCTTATTATCCATGTGTTATATATTATTTTAATATATGTAAGATTATTAATTTGTAGGTAAATGTAAGTAATAAAAAAAGTAAAATCAAATTGTGTTATTATGTCATAAAAAATAAGAAGGTCTATAAGACGAAACTATACTGTTTTCTTTATTTATTTTTATTTAATTGTGTCAACAAAATTGCGTAAAAATCCTTGAAAAAGAAAGACCTTGCTGAAAAAGAATTTTTAACTTGGAACAATGACTAGCAAATTGGAGTTCATTAATTTGTTTCTGGAAGCACAGAGAAGGAAGACCTTGGAAGTAAGTTTCCTATTGTGTTGTCGTTTAGGCTATTGGGTGCACGGCCGCTTTCATACAAAACATAGTTTTGAATTTTAGGCCAAAATACCCAACCAAACTGAAAAATTATTTTTGTAATCAAAAGGTATGTCAAATGTCGATCTTCGACAGGAGCTACTTTATGTAATTTTGCTTTAATTTATAAAATATAGGCTATTAAAGATTTTATGATTTTAGAGGCAACGTGGACAATTATTTGCGAGTAAATGTAAACATTTAAAAAAAAAAAATTACAATTTTTATTTTTATAATATGACAGAATGTAAAATTTAAAATATTGTTTTTTTTTAATGATGAATACTTGGAGCAGGTGGATGAGTTTGTATATTTGGGAAGTATGTTTACGAGAGATGGGAAGGCTGATAGGGATATCGAAAGAAGGGTGAATGCAGGTAACTCCATTAATGGAGGATTGAACGCCGTTGGAGCCAACAAAAAGTTGTCCACAGAAGCGAAGCTAGCAGTCCACAATGGAGTACTGGTACCTACCCTGATGTATGACAGTGAAGCGTGGAAATGCCATAGAAAGGATGAAAGCAGACTGAATGCTGTAGAAATGAGATCCCTGAGGCGTATGTGTGGTAAAACCATGTATGATCGTGTGAGGAATGTGGAGATCCGAAAAGAATGCAAGGCTGATGTGAGCGTAGTAAGTAAGCCGAGGACGCCCAAGGAAGACGTGGCACGATCAAGTAAATCAGATACTTGAGTCGGGCCATGTCAAGAGTCAGAATAATAGAAGAGTAGGTATGAGAAGATGTATGAATGTGAATGAGGCAAGGAGCGTGTGCCAAGACCAAGTTGTTTGGGGGTCCGTCCTCTCTGCCTACCCCTGCGGAGAAACGGCGTGATGGTTAGTTAGTTAGTTTTTTTTTTTTAGAAACAATATTGATGGGTATAAATTTAAATGACAAATTACCTATTTACATCGGAAAAAAAAATTGTCGTTTATATTAGGTCCTTACATATGAAATTGGCGTTTTGTATGGGAGGAACAAGAAGTCGATTTTTTTAAATATAATATATTAATTTAAGATGATCCACTAGTCCTTGACTCATTCGGAATCGGGCGGAGCGAACGATTTTTGGGCGTTTACCAATAAAAACCCTAATCTCTAGCAAACAACAGTGTTTTGTTATTCCGCAAGTATATTTTTAAAGATCGAAGCGCCGCGTAGACTAAGGCATGTCCGTTTGCCCCGGGCCCTGGGCGTAGAATGAGCGACGGGCTAAAATCCTTCTGTACATGGCATAAGGATGAAATTCGCACTTACAAATTCGTTGGGTACCGCCTATTTTTATTCACTGAAAAGAAACGTCGCCAAAATGCACGTTTTATATTATTTTGTGAAGTTCAGATACAAATATAAAAATGTTTTCCGATCACTCTATAAGAAACTTAATTAGCTACATTATTCAAAAAAACAACACCAGAAAAAGGATTTGTAAATAGGAGATTTTTCACTTTTAACCATTTTTTATAGGTCAGACGCATAATTTTTTTCTAAGCTTATTAAAAAGCTTATCAAAAAAATACTCGATCACTTCAAAGGAAAATATGTGTTCTACTCACAGTATTTAATTGAAGCATCTATATTATTTCTAAGCGATCAAATTTTCAAAACTAATACACAAGATTTTATACGATTTTGCATTTTTCCGCATGTCTTCACCTTAATCAAAGTATGTACCATCTCATAGGTAGTTCATCGATCCCTTTACTAAAAAAACCATTCTGCCGAAACTGAAAATCTTTGAAGGCGGTTTGGACTGCCCCATCGGAGTTGAATTTTTTCCCTTGCAAGAAGTTATCCAAATTTCGAAAAAAATGGTAATCTGTTGGGGCAAGGTCCGGAGAGTACGGTGGATGTCTTAGACATTCCAATTGAAGCTCCTCTAATTTGGTAGCCGTCTGTTGTGCAGTGTGTGGTCTAGCGTTATCATGAAGCAGCAGTGGCCTAGAGCGATTAACCAGCCTCGGTTGTTAAGCAGCTAGCTTTTCCATCATGGTTTGCAGTTGCTGACAATAGACATCTGCCGTAATCGTCTGGCCAGATTTAAGAAAGCTGTAGTGAAGTAACTTCACAAGTAACTTTTTTGGAGTCAATTTTCGCATGGGGCATGGTATAGCTGGTTCGGCAGGGTTCAGCCCTTGCGATGAGCGCTTCCGATTATCGTACAGGATCCACTTTTCATCACATGTAATGATTCGATTTAAAATCCCGTCATTATTGTGCCGTTTGAGTAATGCAACGCAGCAGTCAACGCGCGTTTGTTGATTTGCTTCACTCAATTCGTGAGGTACTCACCTTTCAAGCTTTTTCACCTTCCCAATTTGCTTCAAGTGGATTAAAACAGTTTTATCACTAACACCGCAGCCTGCAGCTAACTCGGACGTGGTTTGCGATAGATCCGCTTCAACAATAGCCTTCAATTCTTCATTATCAACTTTGGTCTCCGGCTGTCCACGGGGCTTGTTCTGCAGGTCGAAACTTCCAGAACGAAAACTTTGGAACCAAAACGCACTGTTTTTTTTTTTTTTTTTTAATTTATTTATCAAAAAATACATTTTTACAAAATAAGGGTAGTCCCACAAAGCTGTCAAATGGCAGCTTGTCTGTAGGTTCTACAATTTATCACTCTTAATTAATGTGTTTTCTTTTGCGGCACCGTCGCCATACACATCATTAATCCTTCGAGCCGTTTCTGCAGCACTGGTGCCACGGTGGAACTCGTACTCGTAAATAACGCGATATTTCAAGTTTTCCATTTTGTAAACTAAGTGGAAAAAAACAATTAAGGAAAAAACTAATGAATTATAATTTTCGAAACACAAATACATGAGTAAATAGCTGTATAAATTTGAATGTGGAATTCCTAACCAAAGAGAAGATATTATTTGAGATCTAAGTTGCCAGTACGCAAAACGCCTGTTTCATATGTAAGGACCTTATAATTATTTCTCAATAAAACAAAAAATGGAATCTTGCAAACTCATCAGCCCACATGTTTTTCTTATGTGGCTATTAAATAATGAGACAGACGCTGTAAAACATTTTATTTTAATTTCATACATATTTACTTATTGTCACCTTCAATATCCACTCGAGCGCTTTTTGCCACATTATGGCACTATTTCCAAAACCTCGGATTGCTTTGTTGCCAAAATGTGGCAAATTTTCAAAAAAAAATTTTTTATTAAAACGACTGTATAATATATTGTACATTCAAAATATAACAAAATAAATATTCTCCAGATTCTTTAAAACGTTTTAAGGTTAATGATTTAATTATATTTTTTTTATAAATCCTACAAATATGTGATAATAGACCAAAGATAGGGGAATTCATTGGCTATACAGAACTATAATCAGTTTGTATGTCTCCATATTCAAATTCGGAGGTATGATTTTTTTTAATGTGGGCAGAAAAATTTCCTTTAGCAATCCGAGAAAAAATATTTTAATTGCTCTGTCGCTTCAGTGGATATACACTCCTCCTCTATCCCTAGAATGCTCCATGCAAATATTCCATTGTTCCAAACAGTGCTGGAAATCTACTTCTGTCAGCTCCTTCAGGACGCTTGCCGCTTTCTCTTTCACAGCTGCAACGGACTCAAATCTTGTTCCAGATACAGATTTAACCTTGACGGACAGATAGAAGTCGCACGGCGCAAGATCCGGCAAATACGGTGTTTATTTTCATTAATTACACAAATACTAATCTACTGCTTTCTTTTCTTTAAGTTGTCTTATTTGTTCATTGTGTAATTCTTTTAATAAAGTCAATTTTAATTTATTTTCTTCTTCCATTAATCTTATTTTGGCTTGAGATTCCTCCTCCATATGTTGAAGTCTCTTTTCATGTTCTTTGTGGAGCATTTTTTTTGTCTCTTGAAATATCATAACCTTCAATTTGTTGTCGGTAGATACTTTTGCTTTCTGAAAAAAAAAAAAAAAATTATTAAAAATATATAATTTAAAGAATTAGAGCCTATTCAGACACAGCTATAAACCGCGAGCAGATATCTATTGAACCGCGAGCCCTTATATTTTGTACCGTTCACACGACGCTATCAAATATTTCTTCCTATGTTAGGAGAGGGGGTCAGATAACTGTCGCAAGATACCATTTCTTTGTAGATTTTGTATTAGATCTGAGAATTTGACAGCTAACATTCGCGCTTTTCAATAAAAATGACCCCCTCTCCTATTTTCGGCGGGAGAGGGGGGCGCTTATCTGTTCGTATATCGCCTCAAGAGCGGTTACGGCGTAAGATGTGCATTGTCTATGGTTGATCTGCGCATAAAGCGCTTAGGTGTGAACGGTCTGAAGGGATTGTATGGAGAGCGATATTTGGTGTGCTATGATCTTTTATAGTTTAAGCTGTGTCTGAACAGGGCTTAAATAAAACAAGAAATGCCTTGTGGTTGTGTTTCCTGATCCAAATATCTACGATGGTCAGGCAAGTGTAATTGAGACAGAGTGCGTGCTAATGGAACATTTCGATCGTCCAATTGATTATTCAGATATATCTGAAAAATCATCAAAAATGTAAAAGTGTAGAGAAATAAACAAAACAATTATGTTTTCTGTCCGGGTCACTAGTAGGATATTTGAAAATGTCATACTAATTGTACCGGACCGTAACGCCTCCCGGCATTATTTTAAGGCATATTTAAACTTCCAGCGGGCGCTTGTAAAATTACGTCGTCAAGTTTTCTCCATGTAAATGGTGTTTTCTTTATATAAATGTTAAATAAATGTTTGAAATTTGATCGGAAGATAAGATGCTCTTTTATCATGGTCAATGCGAATTTTTTTAGGAAAATTCTTCAATGCTTTGAAGCCTTTTCTGGACAGGCAAATTTATGCCGCCAATATTCATCAGAGTGTAGAAAACTACACATGGCCATCTTTTTATTATTTTAGAGACCGAGTAAGCGGCACACATTTTGTCGACTTTTTCCTCTCTGCCTTTGATTTTGTTGTAGTCCAGTATTACCCGAGGCTTTCTGGTGTTTTTCTCACGTGTCAGGCACGTGTCGTAAAATTTACGCTCAACGGAAATATCCAAATATCAATGAAAAACTTCTAAGTACACTCGATATGTCTGTAGTTTAGAGAGACCCTGACCCTTATGAGATAAACATGGGGGAAAGGATAACGCGCATTTGTTGTAAATTTTACGATATCGCGCCCACTGGAAGGTTAAAACGTAAAACACAGACACATGTAAATAAAATTTGATTTATGGTGAGCATTCGAGATTCTTCCATCTTCAAACGGATTGCAATCTTTATAGCACAGGCGTCAGGGTGGGAAAGCTGTCCTTATTCTACCGGTATTTCAATGGACGATACTCCAAGGACCTAACGCCATTGATTCCTTGCACAGTCAGGAAACACGCCAAAAGCATACTCAACATTTGTATACAGTTGACATTAATCACACGAGAACGGGTCGTTTCCACGACTCGTACTTGAGTACAACGGCTCGGCCGTGGATCGATTTGCCGGCCTCTGTGTTTCCTTCCTCCTACCACATGGATTTCTTCAAGTAAGAGGGTTACAATCAGGAAGTTGATGTTCGACCCAGGACTGCTCGAAAGTATTAAGTTTGGCACCATTATTAATTTTTTGATTTTAAAAACATACTTTAGCGTTTGCACTCCTTGTTGAAGGACGCGTCTCGGCAACACGTGGTGGAGAATCACCATCCTCGCTACTGGACATGTCCTGGACCACCTGAAAGTACAGACCATATTATATGTTATTGTTAACCTCACATCTGACACTCGGACGCCGGCTACCGGGAATTTATTTTTTTAAATGCGATTTTAACTTTTATATATAAACTGTGCAAGGACGAGGTCAGAATCGCTTGCGCCAATATCATTCCAGACGTTGCTTTGAATTTCAGTATTGTAGCTTCTCAGAATACTTTGAAATTAATTTTCTAAGGTACACGGCCATCACGCGGGCAGATGTTATCCGACATTCAAGAGGATTTTTTTTTAATATTATCTCCACACAGGAGGCCCTGATGAAAAACAAAATCCCGCAGAGCCTATGTCATCTTTAGGGATGCTGCATGGAGGGTCTTTTTAGGAAAAGGAATATGAGGAAGTTCTGGGAAGGAAAAAGTTATGAAGGGTGGGTGGAAATCTGGGGGTCAGTGCGTCTTGGAATGACTGCTGCAAGGCAATGGGTCAAGGGAGTCTGGATAGAGAGGTTAAAAGATCTCCCTCAATCTGTCTCTCCCAATTCTGCTTGCTATGCAGTAGGTGGGCAAAAGCGTCTGCAGCTAGAACCTAGATAAACTTCACCCCATGAACTCGGGCACCCCTGCTAAGTCGCTAAACGTAGCGAACCACATGGGTTGGACTATGGTAGGGGTGTTGGTTATTCAATAAATGATTCTCAGGGATTACCTGCTTTCCAAATTATAAATAATGTTGTAAAAAGTTCCACGTACTTGAATTATATTGCAAAGCGAAAATATTCTAACCTTTTGACAGAATATGCTTGAGACATGAGGGGTTAAGAGGGTATAACCAGAGAATACCGGAAATTTGTCCTTTTTAAATCAAATACTAGACGTATTGACTTTTTTTTTGCACTTTTTAAATTTTGAAAAACTAAGTTTATTTTTAATATACTAAGGTTATATACCGTTGGTCGTTGGCAGATTTGTTCAATTTTAAAACGAAATATTGTACTAAACAACAGAAATTTCGAATCATATAATCATACAGCAAAATAAATCAATACATAATCTAATAAACACACTTTTCAGAATTTTAATTTTAGTTCAATAAAAATCATCAAAAAATAAATCCGAGAACGTGTTTTGTGTCGAAAATACCTCAGTTTTTCTATTTATTTAACAAACTAAAATATTTCAGATTTTTTTTACACACTTATTTTGTTTAGACATTATTGAAAAATCATAAATACTTATGATCAAAAAATACTTACAAGAAGTACACGATTTTTAATAATTTATCATCATGCGTTTTGAGCATTTTAATTGCTTACTTGAATGTAGTTATATATTAAAGCAAGTTTTGAATTAAATAAATCGATAAAAAAATTTTAAATAATCGATCTTTCTCATCGGAACCTTCCTGTACAGTTACAAGCATTTAGGAACTTTAATTCTCAGCCGCTGGTCAATGGGTCTTAAGGTTCAAAATAGCATAAAATATAAGTGCAGGTGAGCTGTTAACATATCCGTCAGGGACACGCTGGCTCTCAAGGTGTTAAATCCAACGTACCTCAATTTGAATCTTCTTAGGTGAAGGAAGCGCAGGGGTCGGTCCATTTGATATCCGACTGCTTGAAGCTGTCTCCTATTAAAATAAATTTACGATTATTCTACACGGTGTCTGGAAACCCGTAGTAAAATCGGGAAACTGCTGAATCCACTTCACTTGAGAATTCAAAAAAACTTCTTTAGATTTAAAACAAAAATCCATTTATGACTAGATAGGCAGAGAGGACAGACCGCCAAACAACTTGTTCTTGGCACACACACATACTCTTTACCTCATTCACATTCATACATTGTCTCGTACATACTCTTCTGTTATTCTGTCTCTTCTGACATGGCCCGACAAATACAAATCGCAAGTGTGCCCCACGGTTGAATTGGTCTCTGGTCTAGAGTACTGGCTGTTTGATACATTCCCCTACCTTAACCAACAGATTGCATACTTTAGAGCGCAGGCGTCAAGGTGGCAATGCTGTCCTTGTTCTACCGGTATTTCAATGGAAGATGCTCCGAGGAACTAGCGTCATTGATTCCTCCAGCATTGGCACACAATGGAGAATCACATTTGTACACCGTTGACATTTATCACTTTGCCTCATTCACATTCATACATTGTCTCGTACATACTCTTCTATTATTCTATTATGGCCCGACAAATACAAATCGCAAGTGCGTCCCACGGATGAATTTGACAGCCACCTCTGGCCTGGATCCCCAATATACCTGAAAAAAAACCCTTGACTATGCAGAAACGGGCTGTACCGGTTGTTTGATACATTCCCTTATAGCCGGTTCACACGGGGCGATTTTTGTCGGTCAACTCGACAGTTGAAAGCTAATTGACACGTGTGAACACTTTGTCAACAAAGTTATCAACTTTTTTTGTTGCTAGCGAAAGTTGATAGCCCGTCTACTTTTGTCGTTCAAGTATGACTATCGCCATTTTGGTTTTACTAATCGTTCGAGTTTTACATCGAATCGTCGCGTCTGAACACATGTTTCAAGTCGCTTATCATTTTTAGTTACTCGCGGGAAAAAGTAAACGTCAGGCGTTTCATTTATTCGGTACTATTTCCTACCGTCATGGAATCCGTTTCAACCAAAAAATATCTGAAATGGTCGGACGATTTAATGTTCAGATTTATGGATCTGTACCAAAGCCATCCCTGTCTTTCGGATCAAAAACAAGAAGTATACAAAAATAGAATATTATTTTTGAAATGTAAATAATATTATTTTGAAAAAAATTGTGTTGGATGCGCCTAATTCACTCCTTCTCATGATCCATTTTCTCACCCAAGTACGACGTTTTTTATGTTTTTTCATAATCTCCAGCTCCTCTCACAGAACATCAGAAATTAGATAGACGCACGCACTAACAATTTCAGTTGACGCCATTTTGAATGTCAAAATCGGTTCAACTTAAATTGAAACGTGTGAACAAAATGTTGCTCAACTTTTTTCGTAAAATAAAAGTTGGTCAACAAAAATCGAAACGTCAGAACGCCCCATTACCTTAACTAACAGATTGCATACTTTAGAGTGCAGGCGTCAAGGTGGCAATGCTGTCCTTGTTCTAACAGTATTTCAATGGAAGATGCTCCGAGAAACTAGCGTCATTGATTCCTCCAGCATTGGCACACAATGGAGAATCACATTTGTACACCGTTGACATTTATCACATGAGAACGGGTCTTTTCTATGAATCTTCTAGAGTTCAACAGCTCGGCTGTGGAACGATTTGCCGGCCTCTGTGTTTCCTCCCTCCTACAACAAGGGTATCTTCAAGACCCAGGTTCAATTCTTCCTTTCCACAATGTAAAAACTTGTTACTCTCTTTTGTTTTTCTGTTTAGAGGCAGGTGCGTGTCTCCTATGTTGAGGAGATTTGTAGGCCTCCAGTTGGAAGAGGAGATAACTGTGAGTCATGATATCTCCACGTGCTGTAGGTCGGAATAAATAATGCGATGATGATTGATGAAGATGTGTATTTACAGTATTTATGTATTTACAAATGCACCGTATTTACAGATCGCGTAAGTTATATTATCCCGACCGAACCGCAGATTGCGTAGTTGTGTTACTAGGCCGCCGGCTTGTTGCCGCGTAGACTGAGTAAGAACGACTGCTGGATTTCGCTTACTCGAGCTCTTATATAGGGCCGGGCCGAAGGTACTCGGAAGGTAGGTCAAACATGCACACGCGAGAAGTTTCTCGATATGGCTAGGCAGCGCTGTGTGTAATGTGTGGCAGGTCCGAGCTCTTTCCAGAAGGTGGTCGAAATTAAATTGCCTAGCGAAGTAGCAGTAGAGATGCGGCCGTGCAGTAATAATAATAATAGTCGCCACATCTGTATTGTAAATTTTTTCTTGTATTACTAATCTGTAAATTTCTAATATTAACTTACACTATATATTATTATTTTTATGCTATCTGCAATTTAAAAACTGGTATCAGTTCAATTTATTTTGACTTTTTCTCTTTTATTATAATATAATGTTTTTTACTTACTTTTATACCTACCAATTTTATAATGTTCATTGCTATAAGTTTATATTTCTTATTTAAACATTGTATTACATATATATCACTGTACTATATACTTATTATGTAAAAGCCCATCAGGGCGTTGAAAATTAATAATAAATAAATAAATAAAAAGACTGTCAAAAATCACATTAAAAAATAGACAAGGGTTTTTTCAGGTAATTTGGAATTCCGAAACAGAGGTGGCTGCCAAATTCAGCAGTGGTGTCAATATCTAACTGAAAAATTACTTCATTAAGTTGGTTTTGATAGATGTCATTAGGCTTAGAGCTTATATGTCAAGTTCCAACAGATGTCCGTCAATTAGAGTAGATACACCCGGTTATACTCCCGGTCAAAGAGACCTCGTGCTCTCAGATTCAATTCCTAGATAGTTATAGTCGGTCGTGAGACCCAGAAGTATAAAATATATTGTAACTAATTCGTTTCTCCGCAGGGGTAGGCAGAGAGGACGGACCGCCAAACAACTCGGTCTTGGCATACACTCATTCATACATCTTCTCATACATACTCTTCTATTATTCTGACTCTTGACATGGCCCGACTAAAGTATCTGATTCACTTGATCGTGCCATGTCTTCCTCGGGCGTCCTCGACTTCTTCTACCATTCACATTCGCATCATAAATTCTCTTTACACTCCTTTTTTCATCCATTCGCTCAACATTCCCAAACCATCTAAGCGTCCCTTTCATTCATTCGCTCAACATGCCCAAACCATCTAAGCGTCCCTTTCTTAATCTTACTTATTACGCTCACATCAGCCTTTGCATTCTTTTCGGATCTCCACATTCCTCACATGATCATACATGGTTTTACCACATATACGCCTCAGGGATCTCATTTCTACAGCATTTAGCCTACTTTCATCCTTTCTTTGCCAGTTCAATGCTTCACTGCCATACATCAGGGTAGGTACCAGTACTCCATTGTGGACTGCTAGCTTCGCTTCTGTGGACACCTTTTTGTTGGCTCCAACGGCGTTCAGTCCTCCATTAATGGAGTTACATGCATTCACCCTTCTTTCAGTATCTATATCAGCCTTCCCGTCTCTCGTAAACATACGTCCTAAATATACAAACTCATCCACCTGCTCCAAGTATTCATCATTCACAACTACATTGCACACTGTTTTCGTACTCTGTCAATTTTTTAAAACCATGATTTTAAACTTACCATATATTGTAAATACGTAATAATAATAATAATAATAATTGGATGACTTGTATAGCGCCGTTTTTGTGAAAAATCACCTCAAGGGCGCTGTACAAATTTCAATAATTTCTACAATCTTACTTTTAACTACACACTAGACAAATATAAAAAACCTATGGCTAAAACAATGGATGCAAATCCACCGGTTCTTTGATCAGCGATACAAAACTATATGTACAATGCATCTGAACAACTAGCGCGGTGCTGCCTAAAAATGTACATGTACTTGTATTTATTTATTTATTTTTAATTAATTTTTTTGTTTTTTATTTATGAAAATGTACAAGGACCATACTTACCTGGTAGGTCACTTGAGATTAAAGTTAAAAGATGTTTATTTATATACAGTTTGCGCGCAGAGGACATAATAGCGAACACATGTTCTTGGAAAAGTCATTATTTGATCCTGGTATATATTTTAATACTAATGTTCTTTAATGAACGTGTTTGGGAAAAGCAAAATTAATTGATGGGCGGTACATTAGTACATGAATTTGATTAGAATATTTATTTTCTTAAATGAAGTCTAACGGCCGCTGTTTCTAACTTTCAAATCGATTCATCTGAGGCTGCGACCAGCCAAGCATTTTGTAGGGTAGCGCTCGATTTATGTTGTCCCCAAACATCTTATGTTATCTGGCCTCGCCCACTTTCATAGACAATAAAATGACGTCAAAGTAAGAACTTTCGAAGTTAAATTAATACTATAGAGTTAATTGTTGGATTTATTATTAATACACGTAATTTATTTTAAATATTTTTATCCATAAACTGACATTTCATATTTTTTAAACAAACGTATATAAAATAAAGTGTCAGCTTGACCGTAGGTACTGGACTTGACACTTGGCTTGGCGAATATTCGAAAACGACATAGTTTTTCGCATAAATTAACCGCTCCGCACGCATCCGAACTTCTCTATCCATATTAATTAAAATGATAATTGATAAACGCAATACAACAGTAGTGAAATGAGCGCGAAACTGTGTCTTCTGTCAAAGTGATATTTCATCGACCATACATTGTGTTCGCGGTATTTTTTCTACTCTGTTGACACTTTTAAGAACTAGTCCAAAACTGAGGCGGCCGGAACGAGTTTAATCCACTAGTCCGGCTTCCTTAGGTTAAGATAAATGCTTAAGCGATACTTGTGTGTTGGAAAAAGCGTAGTTGTGCACTAATCAAATACTAAGGCAAAATTTTGGCTTAGTAATTGATTAGTAGGATTGGGAACAGCGGCCGTTAGTCTCTCGTTAAGCGACGGATTGCTGTGAAGGCTTTGAATGATGTTAATCTAATAAGAAAATAGTTTAAGATAAATTATAGGCAATCCACGATACAGATAGATTTATTTAATTTAAGGGTATGAGAGCCTAAATAAGTAGGTTTTTAGTTTTGACCTAAATTCTGTTGGGCTTATAATTAAATATAATTAAACCAGTTTGTAACAAGGACCTATTATTCTTAAAGAGAATTAAAAAAAAATTACTGATGTCTGCCCGTAAATAAGGCAAACACTACAATTATTTAAATGCTAACTATATTAACTACCTCTTTAGGGGTGTGGTGTATATTGGGTGGTAATTGTGTCTCTGAAGTTTCCTTTAATCTGGGAGTGTGCGTATATTCCATCTGAAATTATAAAATAAAACAATTACCTTCTTTATTATTTTTTTTTTTGACAATACCTCCCACACAGGAGGCACTGAAAAAAATTATAGATCACATATATTTACATTGTCCCTCTCTAAACAAATATCCTATCTTATATCAAGCATTATCTAAAATTCAGTCCCCTCTATTCAACATCTCATCTCTTCTGAAGTCGACTCCAATTTTCATTATAAATATTCTCCAAAAATGACGAAATTAAGTTACAAATGCCAATCAATGGGCAATGTCCGTAGCTACAAGATGGTTTTTGAGATCCTTAGAAAAATCATCCGCAAATCATGGTAAAATCTAAATGAAAATAGGGTTTAGATGCAAAATCATTACTCTCCACAGCGATTAAGAGGATACAAAAGTATTCCCTATTTATCTCTCTGGATTTTAACCCTAGAGAAAATATTGTTTTTGCATAAAATAGATATCAACTACTAGCGTGTCGGTACTTTTTGTTTTTTTTGATAAGTTACTTTTTATAGAAATCCTATACCTTCTAAATAAATACCTTCCAAAAATCAATAAAATTGACTGGTTTAAACGCCGTCAAAAGATGTTCAGTATACAAACCAGACAATGTTTTTTTAAAAAAAGCAAAACGTACAGACATAGAATAGTTTTTTCTTATGTAGTTGGTAAAAAAAAATTGAAAATCAGTCCACTTTTGGAGGAGAAAAGTGGGGAATACAAAACCTCCATTTTAGTTAGGTGTCAGTGCATTGTCCCTTTCGCTCAATATCCGGTGGAGTAAGAGCAACAGTGACAGCAATATTTTAGAAAAAACTATTTCTGCACCACCGGGTATCATCTTAACAAGCAAAATCACCATTCTCCATAGCGATTAACAAGCAAAAACACCACTCTCCACAGCGATTAACAAGCAAAATCACCACTCTCCACAGCGATAACAAGCAAAATCACTACTCTCCACAGCGATTAACAAGCAAAATCACCACTCTTCACAGCGATTAACAAGCAAAATCTCCACTCTCCCCAGCGATTAATAAGTAAAATCACCACTCTTCACAGCGATTAACAAGCAAAATCACCACTCTCCACAGCGATTAACAAGCAAAATCACCACTCTCCACAGCGATTAACGAGCAAAATCACCACTCTCCGCAGCGATTAACAAGCAAAATCACCACTCTCCACAGCGATTAACAAGCAAAATCATTACCTTTCACAGCGATTTACAAGCAAATTCACCACTCTCAACAGCGATTAACAAGCAAAATCACCACTCTCCGCAGCGATTAACCCGTCGCAGGCCACAGTCCCCCCGGCTGGTCCGGATTTTTGAAGCGATTTTGTCCCTTATGAATAAACAAATTGTATGATGAACAAGGTCAGAATCGCTTGGGCCATTCTCGTTCTTGACGTAACGAAATACTGGATAGAGTCTAGCCACTCCGGATAATTCTAATTAGTTCCCAATGGCGCGCCGGGCATCAAAGATGGCGGACAAAATGGCTGCCGCTTGATAATATGAACGGAGTCGTATTAGAAGTCTATATTTTTTCATTGTTTTTTATATAAATCCATTGTGGAAAGCATATATTTGAGTGATGATCAGGAAGTTCGTTTCATCTACATGATTTTGATGTAATTTTTGTAATATATCACAAAAGAAAGTTATAAAAATTGAGTTCGTAAAAAAGGTGAGAACTGTCAAATATTTTACGTCGTATTAAAAAAAATATTTTTCCTAAGCTGGCTTTCAACAAGTTAACAAGCAAAATCACCACCCTCCACAAAAGCCAATCACAAGGTTGAATTCAAAATAAATTCAACCAGACCAGTTGATTTTTTTTAATGTTTTTATTTTTATTTTTATAAGTATTTCTGGATTTCACCCTTCAAGGGTGTTCTAGGCCATCATTTAAAATTATGGAGAAGTGAAAGGCGAATTTAAATATTAATTTTATTTAAATGGAGAAATTTCAAAATTATAATGAATATTGGAGTCGAGTTCAGACTTAGAAGAGATGAGATATTGAATGGAGGCGAGGCAATTTTTGACAAGTCCTGATAGAAAAGAGGATACCTGTTTAGAGAGGGACAGCCAAAAAATATGTGATCTAAAGTTCCCACTTCTAGACCACAGAATGTACAATCTGGGGAGTCAAGGATGTGAATTTTAAAAGGGTGAGAAGGAACAGAACAATGTCCGATTCTCATTCGAATAAGTGAGGAAATTTATTTTTTGGAAATATTGGGGAATTGTTGAAACCATGGTTTTGATGGGATAGTCCTTTGTATTGAGGCATAGAAGGCTCCCTTGGATTGACTAGCAATGTGCCTAATGTTGGCGCCTGGAAATCTCGAGCAATCCAGGCAAATTTATTAATTTCGCGTGGTCGCTATAGTGGATATAGAAGAACACAGAGGAACCAAAGGATAGGTGCATTTTAACCTTTAAAATTCCCGAGAATTCATTTGTGGGCTCTTCTGCCAAAGTTTGGTCATATCGCAGCGGGCCAGCCGCTTTAGTCTCGTCTACCGGGGAAGTAGTCTCTCTCACGGAACGGCTCCGGCTGGCCTTGGCTATCAATTTCATGGTCTTCCACTGCGTCTGGATCTGGCACAGGTCTCTCTTATAGGTGTTATATGTGTTAAACCTGAAAATACACAGTTATAGCCTATCTAAATAAAGTAGAATGATTGACAAAAATGACTTAAAAAATAAGAAGTGTCAATGGCCGAGTTGGTTTTGGTGCTTGTGTCACTAAGACTCTCAAATCACATCTGAGTTCGAAAAATCTGCATAAAACCCTGGCAACGCCGGGGACTTTAGCTACTATTATTATAAATGTTGAACAAGAGTGGACCCAAGTGGGAGCCTTGTAGAATATTGATAATATATCAGTATGGCATGTTTCACCAAATATACTTTACAAATAGGTGTATGAACTTCAACAGTATATATTTCTAAGATTTCCTCCTGACAATATTATTATTTACTTTACTTATTATTATTTTTAATTATTTACTGAGTTAGTTTATACTACATTAGAATATAAACTAATATATCAGAAGTAATATTTCATTTTAGAAATTTAAATATTTTTACAGTAAGCATAAAATTTCTTTTTAAATACATTAATTCTTCAGATTTTCATGCATTTCATCATACATCTTTAGTCCTCTGTACATTAGGCAGTTCTGTGATATTTTCATGTGTGGCAATCTAATTCTATTTATATTTCTGGTTTTGTAATAAGGTAGTTGAGTGAAAAATATTTTGACTTATAAAAAATATGTTCATGTAGATAAAAAAATATTGATTCTAAATATATTTCTATATTATTATTCTTAGAATTAATTAAACATTCTTAAAAAAATGTTAAAAAGCCACTAAAAACGCTTCATGATCGAAAGAATTCTGACGTCATCTGTACCCTGGTTTATATTAAAAATAAGGGTATATATTTACAAAACCGGAACACGCTTAAAATGAACTAAAATATAAATAAAAACAGTTGTAATAGTTAGATATTAGCTAGTACTAATTAATTCAGTTACCGGAATTAAAAAAAAGTGCATTTTAATGGTTATTTTTTAAATTTAAAAACATGAAATGTCATTTTTCACCAACTGCCATGAAACTTGCAATAGTTCATAACATGGCGGTCGGTGATAAATGACATTTCATTGATATCTAACTATGTACTACAATTTTTTTTTTTTTTTTAGTCCATATTAAGCGTGTCCCGGTTTTGTAAATATTTACTGTTACTTTTTATACAAACAAGGGTACAGAAGACGTCACACAAACTCCCGCCTCTTAGCGGTCGTTTTGGCGGGCTTAATAAAATTCAAACTTGTAGAAATAATTTAATTATGAAAACAAACTTTAAAAAAAAACCTAATATGTAAGTTTGCATGTGAACATTAATAAAAAAAAATAAAAATGGACTCAACTTCCTTACTATGTACATTTCTACTAAAAACAATTTCATCCTTAAAATATTTTGGCATTTGGTTTCATGACTTTGTGCACAAAAATTAACACATTAAATAACAGTCTCTTTTTTTATTGGAATCAAATTTATCTCCTCTCTCATCTCATAGCTCTGTTATGTATAACTTCTAGCTTGTTAAAATTTCCTTCATTGGCCAAATATAACATCTAGGAACAGTAATTTAAAAATGTGGAGTAACAATAGTTTTATAAATGAGCTCTGTAGTGTTTCCATTTCGTTTATTTTTGAGTCTTCTAAGAAAATTAACTTTTTTGATACCTTCTTTAGCACATATTGAAAATTTGCTGTTATAAATGTTGAATAAGAGTGGACCCAAGTGGGATCCTTGTGGAATAGTGATGATATATCAGTATTGCATGCTTAATCTAATATACTTAACAAGTAGGTGTATGTACTTCAACAGTATTGATTTCCAAGCTTTTCTCTTAGCAAATAGGGTGTTGGTGTCACTTCTCTTGTTCTCTACCACCTGCAGACTCTCTTTGATACACCGTTTCAACAATACCTAGAAACAAAATAGTCATTAAATGCAATACTCAATCAATCTACACAATACCTAAGTGAACGACTAGACAAATATTAAAAGGTAATATCCAGCAAGCCATTAATCCGTTTTTGTTAACAGCGCTGCGCGCGGATATTTTTACAACCATGAAGCTAAACGGTATTAGTTTTAAATTTAAAGCAAAATGTAGTCATTATAAGCGTCGCGAACACAGGACCTTGCACGGCCGCATCTCAGCGGCTAATGAATCGGAGAATTTATGTCTTGAACTGCCATAAAAATGATCAAACGGGAGATGGTAAATGAATGAAAATTATATACTTCCTAAAATTAATTTTTGATCAAAATAATTTATAATTTTTCAATAATGTCTAAACCAAATTAGTGTGTAAAAAAATCTGAAATATTTTAGTTTGTAAGATCTTAAATAAATAGAAAAACTGAGGTATTTTTGTCACAAAACACATTCGCAGATTTATTTTTTAATGATTTTAATTTATCTAAAATTTAAATTTTGAAAACTGTATTGACTAGATTATATAATGATTTATTTTGTTGTACGATTTTATGATTTGAAATTTGTGTTGTTTAATAGAATCTATCGTTTGAAAATTGAACAAATCTGCCAACGACCAACGGTATAATCTTAGTATATTATATATACACTTAGTTTTTCAAAATTTTAAAACTGCGTGTACCAGATAAAATAACAATCTTTCAAAATTAATTTATGTTTTTTTGTAAAAAAGAGTCAATACGTCTAGAAATTCATTTAAAAATGACGCGTAGCTGTTCAGTGTTTTGTTTAAAGGATCCTAAAAATTGAAACACCGGGAACGTAATAAAAGGCAAAGAAACTAACCTTCTCACAATCGTCCCAATTTTTGTTTCTTTTTCTCTTCTTTTGGTTCACTGTGCTCATTTTAGTCGGGTTATCCATCATTTGACGCACTAAAATAATATGAAATTTTAATATCTGGTCTCAAAACACGTATAAACACGTTTAATTTTTTTTTTACATCAGTTCAACACAGGAGGCCGTAGGGGATGCTGTGTGGAAGGGAAAAATGTATGAGGGGTGGGTAGGAATCCGGGGGTCAATGCGCGCAGGAGTGACGGAAGTATAAATCCATTTGGGAGGCGGGTATGGGTACCGCCGCCCCGGAAACCATTTATTGGATGACCAACACCTCTGCCATAAGTCACCCCAAGTGGTTCGCTACGGTTTGGTAACTTAGCAGGGGTGCCCGGGTTCATGTCATGAGGTGAGGTTTGTCCAGGTCTTGGCGGCGGATGCATCTACCGGACTCTGGACCGGACAACCGGATTTATGCTCCGTCACTCCTGGACACACTGACCCCCAGATTCCTACTCACCCCTCGTACCTTTTCCTTCCCAGAACTTCCTCTCCTTCCTTTCCGTAAAAAGACCCTCCACACAGCATCCCCTTAGATGATATAGCCCCTGAGGGATATTATTTTCCACCGATTCTCCTGTGTGGAGTTAATTAAAAAAAAAAAAAAAAACCATCCCTGCCACTGCTCTGCAAGGTGATGGGTCGAGAGAGTCCGGCTGGAAAGGTCTAGGTTAGGTCTCCCTCAACCAATCTCTCCCGATCTGGTCTGCCACGTAATTAGTGGGCAGACACATCCGCCGCCAAGACCTAGACAAATCTCACACCATGAACCTGGGCATCCCTGCTAAGTCAACAAATGTAGCGTACTACTTGGGGTGACCTATGGCAGGGGTGTCGGTTGTTCAATAAATGGAATTTGTCTTATACACAGATATATAAAAGGCGTGTCGAAACAATGACGGCAATCTGCACCGTTGGTCTAAAATGAGTTAGATATGGCAATGAATAGATAAACAAAAATATTATCGACAGTTGCAAGGGGTTTGGAGCATAAATGACAGTAACCCATACATTTTTAATAAATATATTTAGTTCTGCAACAATAACGGCAATCTCCATTAAAAAATGCAGGGAACGGAACAAAAATTGTAGTATTCCTTTGGGCCAATCAGAGAGACAGAACTAAACCGGCAATATCCATCTATTAATTGAAGATAAATAAATAATTTACCATTTAATCGCAATAAAATATATGCAGAGTGAAACTTATGGAAACATACTCATAAAAATAAATATAAAATGAAAACGGTCGAACACGAACATCAAACCAAAACTAAGGGCAGAAATTACCCTTCTATTCTAACAAGTAACACTGCAGCTTATCAAGGGACATTCTCATACCTGGGACCAAAATTATATAACAAAATCCCTTCTCAACTAAAACTGTGTGAAGTTTCATCCTTCGGCTCAAAAATAACAAAATGGTTAATAGATTTAAGTAGGATGGAGTCGGAAATATTATTAAAAAATATTATCTGATAAATGCACTACGAGCGCCATAGGGGAAGATTGGCACCATTCGTACACTTTTCAGACTTTGATTTTTCAAAAATTGGTGGTTAAAGACAGATTGCTCAATCAGTTATTATAACATTCAGCAAACATTCCGCTACTTATTCAAAAAGTTCGAAGTCAATAACTATTAAAATAAATTAATGGATTGAGTTTTAGAAAAATCTGACAATTGTCCGAATGTACCCCGCTACTGGGGTACATTCATACATGGGTAGGGGAACATTCAGACAGTGTGGGGTAGCTTTATACAGTTTAAGTAATTCAGCAAAATAATTATAAAAATCCTGTTTATTGGCCTTAAACATACCAACGATTTAATAAACTAAATGACAAAACCCTTTGTCAACAAAAAATATACATTACTCAGAAAAAAAAACGATTAGGAGAAAAAACACAACACGGTGTAGACTACCCACACTAATTAATAATCAGACAAGAAGAGATCAATCTTTTAGTTACTGGGCACATTAGTAAAATAGTTGTCTGGTGCAATTGACATAAATAAAACATAAACCAAATCTTTACAATTAATTATTGAACATTCAATTGTGACATATCTATAGGAAATGTGTATAAGTTAAAGGTCCTGGCCGTAGAGGTTCCTGGAGATTTTGGGTTAGTAAGAATCATTGCGATGTCAGAAATGCCCATGTTATCTTCGTCTTCAATATTGGGAAACATAAGTGCCCATGATAGTCCTGGTTCCTTTCTTAAATTCTGTTTTGGAATAATAGCTTATATCTTTTGCTACGTAATAGACAACTTCTTTTTTGCAAATTTGACTAAAACAAAACAATTGTCGTTAATTTTTTTCGGGTCTCACGGTAGCATCAAAATCTTCATCTTCATTGTCATCAGAATAATCTACTATCGATGTCGAACTTTCCTGTAAACAAACCTCAGAATTTTCAGATTCCGAATTACTTTGATTTTTTTGGCTTAGAATGTCCGGCAATTTTTAAAGTGCGTTTCAACTCTCTCGCTTTCGATTTTCTTTCCTGTTCTAGTTTCTTTAATTGCTTCGCATTTTCCAAATCTTCCAGCCTATTTTTTCCGGCGTATTGGTGTAAATTCTGGACTTTACTGGTTGCCTTACCGTTTTAATCTTTTTCTCAGCTGTTGGATAAGGACTAATCATTGCTGTTATAATAGGTCCTGGATCTTTCAATATAGTCGTTCAATTGTGACTCTTCTTCAGTAGAAAATACTTGGTAACTTGTGTATTTAGACTGATATGTGCCATCATAATCAGGTTTATCTTTTACTTTCTTTACCCGACTCTCCAAAGTTGAAGCCTTAATATTACATTTATCCGCTGCCTTTCTGTAAGATAATTTTCTTTCCAAAACATCTTTTTATTGCCGCAGACATATTTTCTTAATTTATTATTGTGCACCTAGTCCCTTTCTTCTTATAATTCCGGACCATTTTTGAAAATTTTCTGAAATAAAAAGAAATTTGTTAATAGGGGTACATTCAGGCGCGTACGAATGTGCCCCTGGAGAAGGCGTACGAACGTGCCCCGAAGGTAAAAAATAACAGATTTTTCTCATGCAGAAAATCATGCAGCAAAATCCAAAAAATACATACATTATTAATATATTGATTGTAGTTACTTACCATTGAGCAATAATCCGTTAGAATATGACGCCTCACTAAAGCACTAAACATCCAATGAAGTCGACAAGATATTTACTTTGAGCATGCGAAAACACATTATGTCCTCCCATGTTGGTCGCAGCGGCCACACTGGCGCTAACTTCGGGGACAACTAGCGGTCGCCCGCGGCCTACCCACACACGCATAGCCATAATAAATACGATGTTCTAACAAGCTGTAATAGTCACTGTATGAAGGTTCCCCGTGTACGAATGGTGCCAATCTTCCCCTATATATTTCTTTTGTTCTAAAATATTTATTTTCTCTTTCTATTACTGTTTTTCTTGTATCATCCAAAAATAACAAAATGGTTACTAATTTTAGGCAGGACAGTCAGAAATATTATTAAAAAAAGCTATCTGACAATTATGTACCACAAACGCCTTATATATTTCTTTTGTTCCAAAATTTTTATTTTATTTTTCTTTCACTGTTTTTCTTGTATCCAAAAATAACAAAATGGTTACAAATTTTAGGCCAGAAACACTATTAAAAAAGCTATCTTATAATTATGTACTACCAGCGCATTAAATATTTATTTTGATATTTCTTTTGATCCAAAATTTTTGTTATCTTTTATTTTATTTATCTTTTATTGTTTTTCTTGTATCCAAAAATGCGATACCTGTAAATTTGACTGTCCTAGAACGGGAGATCTACCTAGTTGGACAGTCAAAATGTCAATACAATGTAAATGTATTTTTGTTATAACAAAATAAATAAAAAAATTCTTCTTTTTCTTCAATGGTGCTACAGCCCATTTCGAGCTATGGCCTCCTTCCTCATGAGCCTCCACTGCTCTCTGTCCTCGGCAGTCATCTTCCAATCTGCAACATGGAGTAGACTTCTGACATCATCCTCCCATCTCAGCCTAGGTCTGCCCGCCTTTCGTTTACCTCCCGGGTATTCTGTTACCTTTTTCAGTACTTATGTGATTGGCATTTGTTGCACATGTCCGGCCCATCTTAGTCGTTGGAGCCTTAAATGGTAGAAAATCTGGGAGCTTGGCAGATATCATATAGCTCATTATTGTGGCGGATTCTCCATGCCTCTCCTTCTCGTACCGCTCCTAAGATTCTTCCAAGTACTGTTCTTTCGAAGGTGTCCAACTGTTCCACAGATTTTGCTGTCAGTGTTCCCGCCTCACATCCATAGGCCAAGACCATTCTAATCATGGAAATAATTAATAATATGCTTTACTAGCTGATATTCGGCAAACGTTGCAATGCCAATTAAATAAATAAAGTGTTTCTCCCTTCGTGTCATTTCACATTCGTCCCTGTTCCCCTTCCGACTCCTCTTCCCCTCCCACGTCCCCTTCTATTCCCGCGTTTCCTTTTCACCTTCCCCCGTTCCCCCTCACCTCTCCCTCATCCCCCCTCCCGCGAAGCCCCCCTCCCGCAAAGCCCCCCTCCTTAATTCCCCAACCGACCCTTCCGCATACCCCTCCCCCCAGCCTTTTTTCCCTGCTGCCTAACTCCATAAAATACACCCAATTTTGACTTTTTTATACAAATTTCATAATGCCAGAGCTCACCAGTATATATTCATACACAGTACAATCTCACTAATCCGGCACTTCACTAGACCGATACGTCCAATAATCCGGCACCCTCCGCCCGCGCCTCCCTCGCCCCTCTATGCCTTTTTTTTTTTTTTTAAGCAAAGTTTGTACATTACGTAGGTGTAAAGTATAATTTTTTTGTCTTTTTTCACAGTCCTCCTCACTAGGGATTCTTGTTCTGAGGCGGCCTGAAGTTTTTTTTAAACTTTTGTATTTTGTAATAATGATATACGCTCCATCGCCGCGTCGCCGTCTGGTAGTCTAACCTCAACACTTATCTCATGTGCACGTGCGTACGTATTTGCATGTTGTTTTGAAGTGAGAATAGTGTATGATTAAAAATGTCAAGTAAACGGAAACACAAGACACTAGATTTGAAAGATAAAATGGACATTTTAAAGAAGTCAAAAGCAAACCTCAATTAAGTAGTATTTTAAAACTATGTAATTTTGAGATATGTTACAGTTACAATAAAACCTGTCAAAACAAGAACACAAATATGCACATACATTACATACATTATATTCTCTTTAAGAAATGCTTTATTTTATTTATTATGATTTTTTCTCTATATAATTCAGTAATCTGAACATTCCAATAATCCGACTCCCGATGGTTTTTAATAGTGTCGGATTAGTGAGATTGTACTGTATATACAAGTTGTAACCGACGTGTGCACACCCTCGAATTCTTTATTATCATAATTTTATCGTCGGCTGCATCCTCCAACCGATCGCATTATTTGCATCATTTTTTATGGCATTTCTGAGAAATTCACCCAGAATTTCTTACCTATCAATGCTTCAGTACCGTGCCGCCGACGATAAATCATTTTCCCATAGGAATCTATAATTTTAATCATTGTTTCTCAATTTAAACCAATTAGATTTATATCTACATGTAAATTATAAACTATTATTTGTGTGTAAAATGTACATCTTCCCAGTACAGCAAAAATAAAAGCTATTTTGCATACACTGTTACTGGGAAGTTAAAAGAACTGATATTCATGTAATTTGGTGTTTTCAATAATAATTTTATGTTTTTTCGATTTTAAAAATCCAGAGACCTCGTAGGGTAATAAGCTAAACAGATTTTATTATGCTATCCTACGAGGGACCACGGAAAAATATGATTTACGCCCTGAAACGTAATCTGTCCGTCTGAAGGTCAAATTACGACAAATAATTATCACGTAAACCAAAATATTTCTAAAAACCATTTTTATTTTGAAGAGACAAAAATCTAGTTGTAGCCTCATGCATAGTATCATCAATCACACAAATAACTACTTGTAATTATATATTGTGTGACCTACAGAATTAATTGTAGAAATCCATTTCAATCGACCACTTTCGTGGACGGATCTGGCAAAATGAGTTGGCAACAGTTTCCGTCCGCTTATATACTCTCATGCCGAGGCGACCTTTTCCCTCCACTTTTTCCTGTACAAGGGCTGGTAACGCTCCCCGGTCCGACAAACAGGATATAAAGAGCGATTTTAAAAATAATAAATCAGTTCACCACTTGCTTCCAAACAAGTCTTTTATTTCAAAACCCCTTGAAATAACCTCATCAGCCCGCTGCCCTCCGCCGAAGTCCTGCCTGACTGCCACCTGGTGCCTACCTCCTCAAGAAAAGTCGGCCCAGCTCTTGGACACCGCCAGGCGCCAGGCTCGGCCAGGAACCTAGGCACATCCGGTACCTCTCACAGTACTGGATGCACGGAGGCCAGCGAAGAAATCTACGCAACCACTATCATCATCATCAGCAAAAGAAGTGCACGAGAGCCGGCAGCCTATTACACATTTACAGTCTTGTAACGACCAGACGTCTGTTACACAAGTATTCACGGGCATGTTCATAACAATTCAAAAAAATTTAATAGCCTTCGAATGAAATTTTAATCGCAATCGTATGAATAGTATACGAAATAATTTCATAATGCCAGAGCTCACTATCCTATTACCATCCTGAGTATGCGCAAATCGTATTCCCAAAGTTTCATCGCAATCAGATGAATTGTATGGCCGCGCATAAGGTACGAACACACAAACAAAAAACAAACATTAATTTTTATAAATCGTTCATAGCACGGCAAAAGAATTAAAAAGACTCAAAAGAAAGAATCAAAATGAAATTAATTGGAGATTGCCATCTTTGTTTGAACATGCCTCATATATAGATATAATGCTTCCTACTTGAGGTTCTGTTGACACTTTGAGAATACTGCTGACAGTCAACTGTGGTATTGGGAAATCCTATATCGATATATAACATTTCTCCGTCGTCTGGCACTGGTTCTGTCTTGATGGCCATACCATCTGCGTCAGGAAAGTCCATGGCAACACTATCAGAGCACACAATCCAGCTAGGCTCTATTAGCTAATTGGAGTCAGTTCGCAATGAATCTGGAACAAAGTATAAAAAATACACGTTAACATCATTGTAAATTTTTGATAAATTTGAAAATTAGATCGCGCCACAGACATATTATTCATAGACTTGAGAATCAGGGAGAGGGGTAATAACCATCTGTAGCGGGGCGGAGAGGGATGAGTTGACGGTAACGATATGTGATTCGTTAATCCTTCAATATGACAGTATATAGGCATCACGCATTATAATATCACCATTTAGCTCTTAAAAGTAAAATCTGCTTTTGAATGAATAGACATTTTTACATGGGAGCGCGAATTGTTCGCCCGGTTTGAACAAACTTGTGTAATCCATATAAAATGAAGAAAGGTTCGCTTGTTTTGAGAGTCGAATATTTTGTTACCGTGTTAAGTTACGACACTTTTACAAATGTTTCATAATTTACTTATCACAGTAAACTGCAACGTGCACACGACGGTACCGGGAATTTCGCTTCATGTCTAAAACTGATCATATTATATGATCTGAATAAGCTTAAAATAATGACAAATAATGCCTGCATATGGAAGGTAATACGACAATTGGGTTTATACTCTTTTTCACTTCTATTTTTACATGTTTTAATAGCACAAGTTTCCATTTTTGCCGTGTTATTTCGTAAAATGTACCGATAAGAGCTCGACGCTAGTCCGCACAAGAATGATGACGTCACATTTTCTAGATTCACGCGTACCTATACGCCAGCCCGGCCGGTTCCATGGAACCCAGAATTGAGGAGGGGGAAATAATACGCTTTTATCACTTAGGGCAGGTCTATACATATTCATATGTCTATGGATCGCGCAGAAATATTTTAGATGCCTTAGTTAAATACTGCAAACCAGAACCCCACACTGCAGAATAAAAGACATTTATAACTTCGAAGCGGTCGAAGAGGAGTTTGCATACCAGAGGCCCTAGCACGCTTGCTTTATAACGATCGGTAGGATAACTATCGGTAACTTCTCATCGTTCCCTACGACAACTACAGATCGCAAACGAATAGGTGACAGTTCACAATGACTAAGTGTCCTTAATATATTCAATATCAACTGTCGTTTGTACGTTTGAGATCTGCAGTTGTCCTAGGGGATGATGAGAAGTTACCGACAATCGGTCGGTAACTTCATATCGAGCGACCGTGTTAGCACACCTGGGCTCGATCATAACGCAGGACAACGAAGATCCAGTAGAAGTAAGAAAGCGCATCACAGCCGCTAACAACACTTCGTCACTCTAGTTCGTTGTTGTCCAACAGACCATATTTCGTGAAATTGAATTAAGAGGAAATATCCAGCAATCCATTATTCCGCTTTTGTTAACAGCGCTGCGAGCGGATAAATGATCAAAGTGGAGATAGTAAATTAATGAAAATTATATACTTCCTAAAATTAATTTTTGATCAAAATAATTTATAAATTTTCAATAATGTCTAAACAAAATAAGTGTGTAAAAACAATCTGAAATATGTAAATTTGTAAGACCTTAAATAAATAGAAAAACTGAGGTATTTTCATCACAAAACACGTTCTCGGATTTATTTTTTAAAGATTTTAATTTAACTAAAATTAAAATTATGTCTTGACTAGATTATGTATTGATTTATTTTGTTGCATTTATGTTTTATTAGTCAACCAATGTTTGATTCTTTTCATTAGTTCCATCATAATATAGTTTTAAAACCCAGGCGAAATTACCTATTGATATTTTACAGATTTACGTAATAGGTACAAAACCATGTAATTTATTTAAAATACCTTACAACTTATATTTAATGTACTGTGTAAATCTTATAAACAAATAAATAAATAAAAATAAATAAATATGATTTGAAATTTGTGTTGTTTAATAGAATCTATCATTTGAAAATTGAACAAATCTGCCAACGACCAACGGTATAACCTTAGTATATTAAAAATAAACTTAGTTTTTCAAAATTTTAAAAATGTTTTTACCAGATAAAATAACAATCTTTCAAAATAAATTTATGTTGTTTTGTAAAAAAAAGTCAATACGTCTAGAATTTGATTTAAAAAAAACTAATTTCCAGTATTCTCCGGTAAAACACTCTTAAGTATGCAGTTATTTTCAAAAAGCCTTTATTTATACAATACTCGTTAAAAAAAAAATTATTTAACGGGTTTTCAAAACGCACTTTGTCTTACATCCTCCAAAATTTATGTGCTTTTTTCGTAAAAAAAACTTTAAAACACCATTTCTCCCGAATTACGTTTTGGTCTGTTGGATAAAAACGAACTGAAGCGATGACTTATTTATAATGTGAAATTCAAAATGTGTATCGGCAAATTAATATCGCCGATTCTAATATATCAGAAAGCCCACGATATCGCCGATATATCGGGATCAGTATGCATCCCTAATGCTGGGGCCGCACCTGCGTATATTGTCACGAAGCTTCGTGCTATGACACGATACGCCCAAATGTGGCCGGCCATTATCGGCTAACGTCACAAACATTCGCAATTAAAAACATTCGTTTTAAAAAAAAAAAAAATTTGTGTCAAAACGTACGAAGTATCGGCACGCTTACTTCGTGACGATACACGCAGGAACGGCCCCAGCATAATAATAACGATAGATTAGCCCTCCCATACTAATTTTAATCCAAAAGTAACACCACCTATGAGTCATTTCAATTCCGTTGCACCTCTTGCGTGACGTAGTTGTTTTGCTAGGAAGAAATTTTTTATTCAACGTTATTTTTCTCGATACGCTGCTTCTAATCTATATGTTAAGTATTCATATAACTAATTAAATTGTAACGTAAAATATTTCTAACATCCTCAATTTTGAGTTTTAAAAATGATCTTTAACAAGCTAGTCATTCCTTTGCCGTGAACTTGCTGAAAAAAAAACTAGCTCAACGCAGACCAACAAAAGTTATAAACCAATACTTCTTGCGAGCTTTTGACTGTGAGATAGTGCACTTTCTTTTTGATAAATGTATCCTTTACCTCCAAAATGAAACCAAATTCCATTTTTTTTATTATTTTAAGGCGGAGACGGTTTACAAGCAGTTCCCGTGAGCACTTAGGCCATAGGCCCATTGTGCTATCTCCCATTTTACCTCAATCCTTTAATAACTCAGGTACGGGGCATACGTCATTCCTATGTCTACCTACGTTAAATTATCGTGAAAACAAGCATATGTGCCCAAGCGGTTAATAACAACCCAGTCCCTTTAATAAAATTCACCAGGGTTGTCATTGGACATGTGGCTATGTCTTCTGGTTCTACTGTATGTCTCCCCAGGTATCTGAGCCTAGTTCCCACCAGGGCAGGACATTGGCACCATAGGTGAATTGGAGTGTCTTCATCCTCTTCACATTTTCTGCATATATTGGTGTTTTCCACTCCCAATATCTGCATGTGTCTCCTGAGATGGCAGTGTCCCGTTAATAGTCCTACCAGTTCCCTCAGCGAGTTTCTGTCCATATCGAGCAGTTTCCTGGTTCGTCCAGGGTCCGGTCCTTTTATGAGAACTTTGGATTGTCTCATTCCGGGTACCCTCTCGCATTCTTTGCAGTGCTGGGATTTGACCCACCTTTCGATATGTAGTTTTGTGTGGCAAGCTGCTACTCCTACGGCCGGCTCGGATCCTACAAGTGGTGCTTTCGCCCCTTTCCTTGCTAGTTCATCAGCCCGCTCGTTGCCCTCAATATCTTTATGTCCTGGTACCCAAATCAGGGTTATTTTATTGATGTTAGCGAGTTCTGTGAGAATAGTCCTGCATTCCATCACCAGTCTAGAGTCGCATCGGTTACTTCCCAGTGCCATTAAGGCGGCCTGGCTATCAGAACATATGCTTATGTTCTTATTCCTGTACCCGATGGACAGGCCAAGATGGCTTTCATCTCAGCTTGAAACACAGTACAGTGTGTTCCTAGAGGTATACTGAGTTCCCTCTTGGATCCCTGCAGACAGACCCCGGCCCCTGTTCCTTCCTCCATCTTGAACCCATACTATTGAAATTAGGATTATTTTTTTTTAATATCCAGTCATTTTCGGATTTGTTGACGTTTTGTACCCAAATCAACGATTTAATTTTCTTTCGTCAAAAGATTTATAATCACGTTGCAAGCAATAAGATTATTTTGTTTAGTTCTGGACGAATGAAACTGACTCTATTTATTGACATTTATCTGACAGGAGCATGTTCAAAAGAGCATATGTGTTCAATTGTTGGCTTTGAGCATGCTCAATCATCAGTATGCTCAAACCGAACATGCTCATTTACGAGCAAATGTGTACAGTTGATGAACATGCTCACATGAGCATGTGTGTCAGAACCATAATCATTAAATATGTCTTATTCCGCTTACCGGTTAAAATGGAATATTTCTTATTTAAATAGTTAGATTAAGCTTCATTATTAAGAAAAGTGAGTATTTATGTCGGGGGAGATGAAAGAATATGCATTTTAGACGAAAAAATATGCATTTTGTGTAGGATTATTTCACTTACGCGAAGTTTCGACGCCATGTTTGGCCAAGTGAAGCGGTCTTTTACACTTCATTTCAACAATTACTACAAGAAACAATTTTTTACGTGCACAAAATAGGTTATTAGGTTCTTAGTTTGGGTAAACTAAGTAACACATGCATATTTAGATTGAAACAAAATTTGGCAAATATCAAATCCATACAAAAGAAAGCTGAGTATTACAACTTTACCAAAATATCAAATAGCAATGTCTTTCCCGCCAAAGTAGGGCCGACGAAAATGTATAAATATGTTTTCCCGCGAACAGACTTGAAGATAATTTGAATGAAACCCAGGACATTTACCAGAAAACAGAATAAATTACCAAATTTACAATTTGTATAAGTACTTACTGTTGAAATGTTTTCGTTCACAATATTTTAGCTTACTATTATTATTTATAAAAATATAAATATGACGCTTGTCGAAATGTCAGAATTTAGATTCAGGGTTGCCAATGTATGTATTCAAAAATACCCACAAAATGTGTTCAAAATCAATTTCCCCACAAGTTCCTTTTTATTGAAATTCATTTAAATTTTATTGTTTAGTTATTTTGATTTTTTTCATTTCATCAAGCTTAAAAAATTGAAATTGAAAAAATACGAAATTATTTGAATCCTCTACTTTGGCCTGAACACGGCCGAGGGGCCAAGCGTCGCACCTTCGCGCTGTAGTTCTTATTAAGTACCTACGCTCTCCTTGATAATATTCATATTATGACATTTATTATACAGGATGTCCGGGGGTAAAGTGCATTAACTTCGGGAGGTGATTCTACATGATAGTGTTAGTAAAAAAGATAAATAACTTTTTTCGAAATTCCAACTTTTAGGGGTACTTTTTGGTAAAAAGATAAAATTAATAAGGTGTGTGCGGCCAGCACTCTTAGGTATTTTACGCTGTTACAATACGCGCCAATCAAAACCAACGTCGCCACACGCGTCCGGCTGACTCACAGCAAATTTATCGGGTAAGCTTGTACATTACCCTAAGGACTTTTAATAGTACGTATTTTTGTATGGGAAAAAAATGATTGAATTTCGGAAAAGTTTTTTTTTTATTATTCCTACCATCATGTAGAATCACCACCCGAAGTTAATCAACTTTACCCCCGGACAACCTGTGTTCGTAAGGAATACTTTTTTATTGAGTTTTATAGGCTACATTAAGGTATAATTTTAGCAATATTTACCAATGCAGCACACGAACATACTGTTCAATCAGCCGCCCTTGGCCCGAATATCTATTTTTGTTGTTCTGTCGACTTGTTTTGTTGACAGCAAGCGCATCGAACTCAAGACGGGCATTTTCATGTTCGATGCGTTATCTACACGTCGAGACATGCTCGACAGAATTTTTGTCGACCATCAACAGATAATACGGACTTCGAATCTTTTTTGCATTGAGCCATTGCGACGGCTCGATATAAAACAAAAAAACCATCGAACGAAACCATACAGACATTGAGACATGCTCGAATGAGCGTAAAGCCATCGAGCATGAACGAGCGTGGATACACGGGTATATGGGTACATAATGTAGAATCGTCGGTACACATCAAGACTCAAAACAACCCAATCAGTTTAAATTCTTAGAAATTTCCCACAATTTGGGAAATTGCCCACGAATTGACAACTCCGGTGAGAATTGTCAGATGAACCCAGTAATGCCATGCCAAAAATTAAATCTCCCCAGTTTTTTCTCGAAAACTCCCTAGATATCATAAATAATATTTTATCCAGAACACGAAAATGGTTTTTATCAATTTTTGCACTTGGAACACAAGAATGGTTTCCTTCGAACGCGTCAGCAGATTTTTAAAAAATATTATCTCCATAGAGGAGTTAATATAAAAATAAAGTTAAAATAAATGAAAGCACTCAATGAGTACTTACCACAATTTTCATTTTAGTAAATCTTTACAATCTATACAGTGGCGTCGCGCTCCGCTGAGGAGGCAACTGAAAACAAACTAAAACCAGCTGGTTTCTATGTCTTGATTGGTCAAAAAGCTTGTTTAACCATATACGGAGAACAATCAGCTGACAGCTGGCAACTAGCAACGGCCGGCCACGGCAATCAGCAGTGCAAGTCGCGAGTCACCGCTTGCGTTACCATTGACAACGGGGTTTTGTGTGATTGTGAAGTGTGCTGGCCATCACATTGTCATACAGACAGTTGGCAGTTTTCAGTTGCCTCAGTGAGCGGATCGCCTATCTTTACAATCTATACAGTGGCGTCTTATTTTGGTTTAAGAATCTTTTTGTATTCTCCCTCTTCAATTTTTAACACATTGGAAAACTAAAATTCGTAAAATATCCGTACAATGTTCAAAAACAACGCCGACGACAAAGTTAATTTATTCCGGTGAGAACCGGCGACAAAATGATGCCGAGATGCAAACCAAATATTTGTTTCTCCTTTAAAACAAGTCGATATAATTTGTATATTCGTTTGCTAAAATGTGTAGGTGAGGAATTGGCGAGATTGCTACATAATTAATTAAACAAATTTTGTTTGTGAATAAAAGTTTCATTTGTCCTGCGTGTCAAGTAAGTACTCTTAAAATTTAACTACACTCAGTAGTTTACAACATTTTAACTCTGAATTTTCAATTCAAATAAAAAAGTGTAGGTCGCTCATTCTTCTCCGGACCTGTCCTTCGATATCAAACAATGTTGTAAATTTCTAAAGTATTTGGAACGGAGCTGTGGCAATGGACTTGGTGAAGCAAGTTTATAAACATGTCTTTGATAACATTGCCGTACCCAATGTCGACAATGGCAACATTCCTATATATTCAAATGTGTGATCAATTGGCCGGATCACGCGATTAAAAAGTTTCCACTGAATATTTTGTCACCACATTCTTATGGGGCGTTCAGACGTTTCGATTTTTGTTGACCAACTTTTATTTTACGAAAAAAGTTGAGCAACATTTTGTTCCCACGTTTCAATTTAAGTTGAACCGATTTTGAGATTCAAAATGGCGTCAACTGAAATTGTTAGTGCGTGCGTCTATCTAATTTCTGATGTTCTGTGAGAGGAGCTGGGGATTATGAAAAAATATAAAAAACGTCGTACTTGGATGAGAAAATGGATCATGAGAAGGAGTGAATTATTATTATTAATTATTAACACAATTTTTTTCAAAATAATATTATTTACATTTCAAAAATAATATTCTATTTTTGTATACTTCTTGTTTTTGATCCGAAAGACAGGGATGGCTTTGGTACAGATCCATAAATCTGAACATTAAATCGTCCGACCATTTCAGATATTTTTTGGTTGAAACGGATTCCATGACGGTAGGAAATAGTACCGAATAAATGAAACGCCTGACGTTTACTTTTTCCCGCGAGTAACTAAAAATGATAAGCGACTTGAAACATGTGTTCAGACGCGACGATTCGATGTAAAACTCGAACGATTAGTAAAACCAAAATGGCGATAGTCATACTTAAACGACAAAAGTAGACGGGCTATCAACTTTCGCTAGCAACAAAAAAAGTTGATAACTTTGTTGACAAAGTGTTCACACGTGTCGATTAGCTTTCAACTGTCGAGTTGACCGACAAAAGTCGCCCCGTGGGAACCGGCTATTACTAAATACGCTTAAAATGCATACCATAGAAAACAGAAGAAAAATAAACTCCGAATTACACAGTTATGAACTCCTGCATTTCATCGACTTCAACTTCAAGGTACTTAACCGAGCGACTGGGCAAAATATATTATTCTGCAACAATAATTCCGTGACCAACCACCACATACACACGCCTATTCTTAGCTTTCACACACTTGGAAAGAAATTCACCTTAATTATCGACAGGTTTATTATAAATTTACCATTATACCTGAATGATATATTTTTATGTAAGTAGCATATTTATATACTAAAGCAGCTGTTAATAATAATAATTGGATAACTTGTAGAGCGCCGTTTTTGTGAGAAATCACCTCAAGGGCGCTGTACATTTTATTATGACTTCTTAGGCTCTACCTAGAACTATTATTTACAAATGGACACAGAGAACATACTTACCTGGCAGGTCACTTCCGATAAATACACTTAAATTAGAAAGTTTATGCTTGGAGGAGATACGACTTTGCACGCGGAGGACGCTATATTAAAACACTGGACATTGCATAACTTTACATTTGCTACACCATCATTTTTCATATTACATTTATAAGAAGATTACTGCCAAAAATGGAGTTAATAAATTGAAGTTATTTCGAAGGACTCATTAGAACTGGCGGATTTGAATGAAATTAGATGTACAAATAATTCACCATTAAGAATTTGTTAACATTTTTATGCAATTAGTTATTTACTATGTCGCGGGCTGAGAAGGTGAAAGTGAAGGTTTTTGTTTTTGGCTTTATGGGTAAGACTGTCTAAAAATGTGAGTTTTAAGTTTAGCTCTGAATTTCGCCGAGTCTGTGATCATTCTTAAGTCATGTGGCAGTCCATTCCAGGCTTTAGGTCCCGACACTCCGAAAGCACGCTCACCGAACTTAGTATTTGGTGTGCGCTTTGGCTCCTTCAACCTTCCGATTGCTGATGATGCCGCTGACCTAAGAGTTGACTGTCGGGAATCGGAATACACATTTCTGATAAGTAAGCAGGAGCCATTTCATTAAGGGACTTAAATACCATCCAGCAGAGCTTGAACTGGATTCTTTCAGGACATTTGAGCCAGTGAATATTTTTGAGATGCTCTGAAATATGGGAATATTTAGATACGCCGGTGATAAGTCTCGCCGCAGCGTTGAAAACGGATTGTAATTTGTTGATTTGATATTTTGGGAGACTTGCATATATTCCGTTGCAATAATCTAGGCGTGAAACAACATACGAATTGACTAGTAATTTAGTCGCCTCTGTTGGCAGATTCTTCGCACTGCTTTAATTTGCCTTAATTGAAAGAACCCAGTGCTTACAGTGCTGCCCTAGTGCTTGTATGTTCAATAGACCATTAGCAAATTTTACAGGGGACGTTTGTTTTTGTTTTTTTACAGGCAAATTCTAAATAATTCTCGACTTTAGTCATTTCGTTTCATACCGTATTCAATAGACAATTTTTTTCAAAATAATATTATTTACATTTCAAAAATAATATTCTATTTTTGTATACTTCTTGTTTTTGATCCGAAAGACAGGGATGGCTTTGGTACAGATCCATAAATCTGAACATTAAATCGTCCGACCATTTCAGATATTTTTTGGTTGAAACGGATTCCATGACGGTAGGAAATAGTACCGAATAAATGAAACGCCTGACGTTTACTTTTTCCCGCGAGTAACTAAAAATGATAAGCGACTTGAAACATGTGTTCAGACGCGACGATTCGATGTAAAACTCGAACGATTAGTAAAACCAAAATGGCGATAGTCATACTTAAACGACAAAAGTAGACGGGCTATCAACTTTCGCTAGCAACAAAAAAAGTTGATAACTTTGTTGACAAAGTGTTCACACGTGTCGATTAGCTTTCAACTGTCGAGTTGACCGACAAAAGTCGCCCCGTGGGAACCGGCTATTACTAAATACGCTTAAAATGCATACCATAGAAAACAGAAGAAAAATAAACTCCGAATTACACAGTTATGAACTCCTGCATTTCATCGACTTCAACTTCAAGGTACTTAACCGAGCGACTGGGCAAAATATATTATTCTGCAACAATAATTCCGTGACCAACCACCACATACACACGCCTATTCTTAGCTTTCACACACTTGGAAAGAAATTCACCTTAATTATCGACAGGTTTATTATAAATTTACCATTATACCTGAATGATATATTTTTATGTAAGTAGCATATTTATATACTAAAGCAGCTGTTAATAATAATAATTGGATAACTTGTAGAGCGCCGTTTTTGTGAGAAATCACCTCAAGGGCGCTGTACATTTTATTATGACTTCTTAGGCTCTACCTAGAACTATTATTTACAAATGGACACAGAGAACATACTTACCTGGCAGGTCACTTCCGATAAATACACTTAAATTAGAAAGTTTATGCTTGGAGGAGATACGACTTTGCACGCGGAGGACGCTATATTAAAACACTGGACATTGCATAACTTTACATTTGCTACACCATCATTTTTCATATTACATTTATAAGAAGATTACTGCCAAAAATGGAGTTAATAAATTGAAGTTATTTCGAAGGACTCATTAGAACTGGCGGATTTGAATGAAATTAGATGTACAAATAATTCACCATTAAGAATTTGTTAACATTTTTATGCAATTAGTTATTTACTATGTCGCGGGCTGAGAAGGTGAAAGTGAAGGTTTTTGTTTTTGGCTTTATGGGTAAGACTGTCTAAAAATGTGAGTTTTAAGTTTAGCTCTGAATTTCGCCGAGTCTGTGATCATTCTTAAGTCATGTGGCAGTCCATTCCAGGCTTTAGGTCCCGACACTCCGAAAGCACGCTCACCGAACTTAGTATTTGGTGTGCGCTTTGGCTCCTTCAACCTTCCGATTGCTGATGATGCCGCTGACCTAAGAGTTGACTGTCGGGAATCGGAATACACATTTCTGATAAGTAAGCAGGAGCCATTTCATTAAGGGACTTAAATACCATCCAGCAGAGCTTGAACTGGATTCTTTCAGGACATTTGAGCCAGTGAATATTTTTGAGATGCTCTGAAATATGGGAATATTTAGATACGCCGGTGATAAGTCTCGCCGCAGCGTTGAAAACGGATTGTAATTTGTTGATTTGATATTTTGGGAGACTTGCATATATTCCGTTGCAATAATCTAGGCGTGAAACAACATACGAATTGACTAGTAATTTAGTCGCCTCTGTTGGCAGATTCTTCGCACTGCTTTAATTTGCCTTAATTGAAAGAACCCAGTGCTTACAGTGCTGCCCTAGTGCTTGTATGTTCAATAGACCATTAGCAAATTTTACAGGGGACGTTTGTTTTTGTTTTTTTACAGGCAAATTCTAAATAATTCTCGACTTTAGTCATTTCGTTTCATACCGTATTCAATAGACATGTATAAAACGAAATGACTAAAGTCGAGAATTATTTAGAATTTGCCTGTAAAAAAACAAAAACAAACGTCCCCTGTAAAATTTGCAAATGGTCTATTGAACATACAAGCACTAGGGCAGCGAGTTCTGTTCACTTGAGTTTTAAGGGAAAAATCAGCATCCAGATTGACACCGAGTAGTTTAATACATGTCTTAGGAGTGATATAACTTCCTGAAATGGATATTGGGGAGTTATCGATGTTATGCTGACGTCTGCTCGTGGCGGTCCAGAGAAATTCAGTCTTTGATGGATTCAGCTTTAATCCATTTGAGGTCATCCAGCGGGTGATTGCTTCTAGACTGTTGTTGTTGAATATATTTATGTATTCTTTCTATTTATCTATAATATAAAAACTTGTTACTTTCTTTTCTTTTTCTGTATTGTGAACTTTGTCATGTATTATTCACCTGTAAATTTCTCGTATTAACCTACACTATTATATTATATTTATGCCATCTGCAATTTAAAAACTGATTTCTGTTTAATTTTTTTTCTCTTTTCTTAATATATATTATTTTTACTTACCCTGATACGTACCATTTTTATAATTTGCATTTATATAAGTTTATCTTTCTTATTTAAACATTGTACTTATTATAAACAATGTATCATGTAAAAGACCATCAGGGCGTTGAAAATTAATAAATACTTAAATAAAATTAAAGCGTTTCAGCGTTAGTCATCTCACTTCATTTTATTCGACATTTACCATTTTCGGCTATCAAAAGTTATGTCATCCGACGAGCCACTTCAACCTCTTTGTGGTTTAACAATAATTATTAACTTCATTCTTTCTCAGAACTGAATTTGGATTTCTCTTTGTCGTTGCGCTAAAAGAGCCTTGTCTGCGTCTTATCTAATCTGCCATTTCAGTCAAAATATTCAAAAAATCGGCTTCCCCAATTGGGGTATGTTGTGAGTCTGAAGGTAAGCGGGGAAGGGAAGGAGATGGGGATAGGAAGGTGGGGAAGTACCTGGCTATTCAGATCTAGTCACTATGACGGCCGGCTTAGTCCAGCGGTAGGGCGTTATACTCCCATTCTAAAGGCCGCGGGTTCGAACCCAGCATGCGCAAATAAATTTTATTTAATCGATTTGTGTTATTTCACAATTAATTATTTAAAATAATATATTGTATATTTGCGGCACGTTCCAGAGTGGAAGATACTCTTAGTATCGCCCTGGTGTAAGACCACCATTCAGAATTGAAACGTTGCTTGAATTGGCTTTAGCCGTGTTTAGTGACTAGATCTAAATAGCCAGGTACTTCCTTACCTTGCTCTTCCTCGTCTCCTTCCCTTCCCCACTTACCTTCAGCCTCATAACATACCCCAATTGGGGATGCCATAGTCTCACTGGCTCCAGACGGGAGCAGTTGGGGCTCTTGTGAGGTATTCACTATAAAAAAATGCTAAAGCCATTTCAAGCAACGTTTAAATTCTGAATGGTGTTCTAACACCAGGGCGATACTGAGAGTATCTTCCACTCTGGAACGTGCCGCAAATCTTGTATATATTATTTTTAATTAATTAATTGCGAAATAACACAAATTAATCGAATAAAATTTATTTGCGCACGCCGATTTCGAACCCGCGACTTTCAGAATGGGAGTCAAGAGCGTTACCACCGGACTATGCCGGCCATCAATAAAGTGGTTTAATACCAAATTGATACCTACTAGCATCGACCGGTTTATTAAAAGATTTATCGATATCATTATTTTATTTCGATGTCGCATTGCAAATGTAATTCGCTAAGTCATTGATGAGAATTCGCTAAGGGCGGAACATACATTTCTATCAACAATAATTGTAACTATGAAGATATCGAACCATAATTTTGATCTTATCAAATTCAAACTTCGATGTTGCAGAATATAAAGAAAGCTCCTTCTTGCACAAAAAGTTATTTTTAATCTGAAAGCGCACAGGCCTGAATTCTGCTTTATGTGTTAACTACGGATCTTCCAAATTAGAAGTGTTAATATTTGATTTTATTTATTTATTTGATACAAAAAATATACTTACATAAACATTGTAAGGAAGATTTGACTGTACAACTAGGAAACTGATTTTTCTGTTTCGGATTTTCGATTGACTTTCGCTAATATTATCTTCATTAATTAAAATATTACAACTTAATACTAAATTAATTACATTTCCATACTTAAAAGATTCACAGTCATGTGCAGTAAATTAAGACTATGAACAAAAAAAATACTCATTGAAAATTAAATAAATAAATCATACTGTCAATAACTTTTAAAACCTATTCATTTGTTGTAGGCGGGAATTTAAATAACAAAAGGATATGGTTTAGGTTCTATAGCGGATGCCGGTTGACAGAATCTTGAGTTTCTTAGCATGTTTCCCGTAAGCTTAGACCAAACTGCCCTAAAATATTTGTTGGTTTGGCATGCAATTATGCCCCAATCAATTGTGGCTATGTTTCTAAACTGTAGTTCGTTACTGTTAAAAATATTGTTCAAGTATTATAATTTAACATAATATATAGAATGCCGATTTTCTCAAATTAGTTTATCTTTACAAAACGACAAATACAAATTACTTCTTATTATTTCTATCTCAACACATTGTGTTAGAATGTGTGTATTTAAATGTGATTTTCGAGAGAGCGAGAAGTGGCATTCAGAACAAGTGAAAGGTTCTATTTTTTCTCTCTCTAGAGTGAGTCAACTCGTGAACCTTCAAATTTGATTTACGAGAAGACGAGAAATTGCATTCAGAACAATTGAAAGGTTTCTCCCCAGAGTGGGTCAGCCCGTGACTCTTTAAATTTGATTTAATAGAACACGAGAAATTACATTCAGAACAAGTGAAAGGTTTCTGGCCACCGTGAACCAACATGTGACGCTTCAAACTGGATTTTCGAGAACATGAATAATTGCATTTAGAACAAGTGAAAGGTTTTTCACCAGAGTGCTTTAGCATGTGAATCTTTAAAGATGACCTTCGAGAACTGGAGTGATTGCACTCAGAACATGCGAAAGGTTTCTCCCCAGAGTGGGTTAGATTGTGAACCTTCAAATATGATATATGAGAACACGAATAATTGCATTTAGAACAAGTTAAAGGTTTTTCACCAGAGTGCTTTAGCAAGTGAATCTTTAAAGATGACTTTCTAGAAAAGGAGAAATTGCATTCAGAACATGTGAAAGGTTTCTCACCAGAGTGGGTCAGCTTGTGACTATTTAAATATGATTTGCGAGAAAACGAGTAATTGCATTCAGAACAAGTGAAAGGTCTCTCCCCCGAGTGAGTGAGCTCGTGAACCTTCAAACTTGATTTTTGAGAACACAAATAACTGCATTTAGAACAAGTGAAAGGTTTTTCACCAGAGTGCTTTAGAAAGTGAATCTTTAATGATGACTTTCGAGAACATGAGAAATTGCATTCAGAACATGTGAAAGGTTTCTCACCAGAGTGGGTCAGCCTGTGATTATGTAAATCTGATTTGCGAGAAAACGATGCATCGCATTCAGAACAGGTGAAAGGTTTCTTGCCAGAGTGCGCTAGCAAGTGTCGCTTTAAAACGTGTTTTCGGCCACATAAAAATTCGCATTCGGAACATGAGAGAAATTTTTCTCCCGGGTGCGTTAGCTTGTGCGTCTTTAAATCCTGTTTACGATTACAAGAGTACTGGCAATCAGAACAAAACAATAGTTTTGAAATGGTTTTATTTGTCGTGTCATCTTTATACGTGGCCTGATGGGATTTCCTTCTAGTAGTTACCTTTTCTGGGTTGAATTCTGTTGAAAAAAGTAAAATAAAATTAAGAAAAAAAGGTATGTGTGGAGAATTGATTTACATTAATATTAATTGATGTCGAATTATTCAAACTCGATACATCAATGTTAAAATAATGTGATGATTTGGATGGAACAATGCATTTGAAAATGGCTCTAACTCCATTACCTCGGTGGGTTAATCGAAACACGGAGAAGCAGAGAGTTAAAAGCACTTTTACTTTTAATGCCAAATTCGCTAAGCAATTTGAAAATATACTGTCTCTCATTTTAGTTTTGAGAGGAATGCGATATGTTTGACTTGTTTAAATAACTTGAATTTATAATTTCTAAATAAGCCCAAAGAACAACCATAACCATTTCCAAAAGGAGAAGATAGGTTCAAAAGAAGTAAAAATCTAGTCCATCGGCAGACTAAGATATGGCGTCAGTCACTTTTAGATAAGTCACTAGATGCCATTGGCGAAAAACAAATAATAAAACAACGAAAAAAGGGTAATTATACAAATACCCTATAAATAACTATTCATTGGATTTAGTTCTACTCAATTTTTTTACTTCTCCAGTATATTTACATATATATTCAAAATACGCTTCTTACCTGCCATATTATCAACACTTTCGCTGTACTCCAAACACTCCTTCTTAACGTCCTGGAGGACTATAACTATCTTCGTATCCGGCATTTCACCTCCGTCCCCTTCTAGAGTCTCTGGTTCCGTCTTGATGGAAATACTCTTTGCGTTGAGAAATTCCATGATACTGATTTAAGCTGAACAGTAATTAGTGACAGCATACAGTAAAACCTAAAACAAATGGTTATAACAGATGGTTACTTACCAAGTTGTTCAGAATTGCGTTAAAAAAATTTAACTTTTAAATAAACTAACTTTTTTGTGTCATATTAATAATATTATTAATAAGGCCCTTAAGACTCTTGGATTTGTTTTGAGAGTTTCAAAAGACTTCTATAATTTAGGCACGTTTATCATGTTGTACAAAACCCTTGTTAGATGCCAACTACAGTATAACTCTACGATATGGTCTCCCTTTTACAATATTCATTCCGACAACATTGAAAAGATTCAACGTAAGTTCTTGAGATATATAAACTATAAATTGAATATTCCTGTAGAAAACATTGATTATAACTACTTACTAGATAAAATGTTCCTATTAGAACTTTCAGAAAGAAGAATAATCACAGATTTAATACTATTACATAAAATACTGCATTACAAAATTGACTGTCCTGAATTGCTTCAATTAATCAATATCCACATACCTAAAAGATCGTGCCGAAATTTACTACCCTTTTATTTTAATAACACCAGGACACTCTCTTATCAAAATTCCCCGATACCGATACTTCACAGTCTCGGAAATAAATATTCTGATCTGGGAGATATATTTCACATTAAAAACAATCGGTATAAACATTCTTTATTTCAATTCTTTTTTATATTTAGACATAAATAGACGTCTATAATCTCTACAATTTTTGTCTATATTGAATATCTTTTTTTTGTGAAACTTCTTATATTTTTTCTTATGTATCTAATTTTATTACATGCATTTATTGTTATATTTTGTTGTAGATATATGCTTTTGTTTTACTTTTATTTTCTCTGTATTAAGCTTTCTTTATTGTTTTAATTTAGATTTTTTTGAAATAACTGTTATACTCATCTATTTAACTAAAATGTAAAAGCCCATAAGGGCGTTTAATAAATAAATAAATAATTCAGAACTGTAATTCCTAATCTGATGAATGTCGTATCGAAGGCAAACCACCGTTTTCTATTTTATTGATTCTGTGTTAAGAAAGCCTAATAGCATTGTATCTTCCTTTCGAAAGTTAGGTTTGGTTTGATTACGTTGAAATTTAACTATTTCCTACCAAAACAGGAAGAATAATTCATTCAGTTTTGACTAAACATTTCTACAGAACTGTGTGAAGACGCTCTTGTGAGTAGGTAATTAAAATATTCTGACAAACGCGCTGTTCATCTGTAAATTCATTACCCATATGCATTGCGAACGAAAAATTTATCAATTTGAAGCACTAGATAGCAAATAAGATGACAAAAAGGACAAAAAAAACCTTCGTGCAAGCAAAAATTTTTTTGGCGTAGTAAGAGAAAGTTTTGTCAAACATTCAACAAATAGGCGTTTTCATATTTAAAAGTTGGTTCGAATTCTAACTTCATCAAGACCAACTGGAGTAAAAGCCTAGGCGCCTGACGGATTTTATAGTGTTAAGTGATCAAGTCAGTGCCATGACATAAAAGAGCAACGTCAGTTTGCAAAAAAGCGGTGATTGATGTTTATACAAATTTTTTTTTTATAAGAAAATTCTCTTTTTAACTTTTGAAGGTTATTCCTATCAATGTAATATATCATTGAAGAAGAAGATAACAATAATAATCTTTTTTTTTTAAATATGAAAATGAACAAGACACAGGAAAATAATAAAAGATAATGGTCGCAACTGGGACTCGAACTCAGAACCTTACGTCTTACCGGGACATACACCTCAAATTTCATACATTCAAATTTCAGAATTAACAATATTATCTTCGACTAATGTTTTTTTCTTCATATTATTTCGGTAAGACGTAAAGTTCTGGGTTCGAGTCCCAGTTGCGACCATTATCTTTTATTATTTTCCTGTGTCTTGTTCATTTTCATATTTAAATTTAAAAAAATTATGTTATCTTCTTCTTCAATGATGTTTATACTCGTTGTTACTGCTAATTTGTATGTTTTTTTACAGCAAGCAGATAAATAAACACAGTGATTAGACTATTTTAAAAGTAAAGTTTACATATTGACAGGACTGACTTTGTAATTTGGTTGTTGCCCAGACCTGTGGTCTAGTCGGTGTTACATTTTCTCCAATGTACAAAATCTTCGAGCGGAGAACAATTATTGTATTTTTTATAATAATGGATAATGACAAATAAAATGTTGTTCGTTGGGTTTCAATAGTGTTTGCCGAGTAATAAAATCACTTTCTAATCAAACACAAGGGCATTTTGGCAGTTTTTAAAGAAATTAACTTAAGGGTAGCCTACGACTATAGAAGACTATTAGGAATTTCCTGGAGAGACCACATTACAAATGAGGAGGTTCTCCAAAGAATCGAAGGAGGAGGGCACCTGCGCAGGACCCTGTGCGAAAGGCGTGCAAGATGGATCAACCATATAATACGACAAAAAGGCCTCTTGCATACCACAATGGAGGGTATGACCGAGGGGACAACCTCTAGGGGAGGCCCACGCCGAGAGTACCTGGAGGTCCTGCTGGATGACATGCGCTGCTCATCATATCAGACTTCAAAAGAGCCGCATAAGACAGGGAAGAATGGAAGAGAAGAATAGAAGAAATTGCTGCAAACCAATCCCAGGATTGAAATTAGAGAGAGAGCCCACGGCATTACGTGACGCGTTTAGTTTTGTACAAAAACAACGAAATCAAGAGCACTAATACCCCACATTTTTTTCATTCCAACTTGAAATTCTGTCAGCACGTCTACATTATATTGTAACTTCATTGGTTAAAACCATTATTTTCTATTTTCGCAAACTGAAATACTTAAAACTATCGTAATTGGCTGTCATCTCATAAGTCGATACGAAATTTTCATTTTACGAAATTGTAATTTTGAATGCAACATTTTTCATCGCCCGAAAGCAAATAGTTGTTTTTTTTATAGTAATTAAGGTGAATCACAAGGTCTTTTTCGATAAATAATCCTATTAAGCGTGGCCAGCGATTGTTAAAGACTACCCCATTTTACATCGTCCGTAGAAAAAGTTTGAACGCTTTCGAATAGCAAACAAGGAATAAAATATTCCCGATGCGAACATGCATTGAATGAATGACGATGAATATAGTTTAAAGGTTCGTACCTCAATACAATAAAATGTTTGTGATCACAATTACAAGGAGTGATGCTACTTCAGAACAAGAAACGAGATGGATGCGAAGCGGGACGAGTCGCTTGCCTCTGACAGCTGTGGCGATAGGGTTGCCAATGCATATATGTATAGTGAAATACCCACAATAGATTTTCAAATTCCCTAGAAGTTCCATCAACATCAAAAGAAAACGAAAATCTTTTGATGTGATTTATTTTATATTATTGAATTTTAATTTATGTCTTTTACTTTTTATTATTTTATTTTATTTTATTGTCGTACTGTAGTGATCTAAGTGTAATAATATGGTTGGACATTTGTAACCAAATGATTAAAGGTAGCGACAGACTCGCAGCTCACATCAAAAAGTTATTTATAACACAATTTTGCGCTCGCCATACAATCCCATGAGACCCGCCAGATGTAAAAAGATGATGCGCTGTGATCGCGGTTTGAATCTTCGCTAATCGGAATTATTTTTCGTAGTGGCGATATCAGAAAAGTTATGCGACCCCCTCTCTACCGTAAACAGGAGAGGGGGTCATTTTTAATACACGGAGCATGCACGGAGCTGTCAAGTTAACATATCCAGTACAAAGAAATGATATTCTCTCGACCGCTTCCGATTTCAACTGACCCCTTCTCCTGCCGTAAGAAGGAATATTTTATAACGTAGTGTGTCGGTAGAAAAGATACTTATAACGCAGTATCTTTTTGATGTGAACTTCGCGTTTGTCGCCCGCTTAAAGGTAGCGACAGACTCGCAGCTCACATCAAAAAGTTATTTATAACACAATAGCGCTCGCCATACAATCCCATGAGACCCGCCAGACGTAAAAAGATGATGCGCTGTGATCGCGGTTTGAATCTTCGCTAATCGGAATTATTTTTCGTATTCGCTACAGTGGCGATATCAGAAAAGTTATGCGACCCCTCTACCGTAAACAGGAGAGGGGGTCATTTTTAATACACGGAGCATGCACGGAGCTGTCAAGTTAACATATCCAGTACAAAGAAATGATATTCTCTCGACCGCTTCCGATTTCAACTGACCCCTTCTCCTGCCGTAAGAAGGAATATTTTATAACGTAGTGTGTCGGTAGAAAAGATACTTATAACGCAATATCTTTTTGATATGAACTTCGCGTTTGTCGCCCGCTTAACTTAAAATATGTTTATGCATCAAGGTTATTTTAGCACAATATTTGTTTCAATTTTTGTTTTATCGAAAACACTTATTTAAATCATTGAAGAAGAAGATAAAAATAATAATCTAATTTTAAAAAATATGAAAATGAACAAGACACAGAACAATAATAAAAGATAACGGTCGCAACTGGGAAAAACTCTCTTTTTAACTTCAAAAGTTAAAAAGATTCTTATAAAAATATGAATATTCATTTAGACTTTTATAAAAAGTCAACAAGTGTTCCATAAAAATAAAATCGGATGTATTTATCCGAGACACTATCTAGGTAAAAAATACATTCTTTGAATAATTGTTTCCAATAATAAAGGTAGCTGCCAATAATATGGAAAAAAAAAACATTAGTCGAAGATAATATTGTTAATTCTGAAATTTGAAATATGAAGTTGACAATTACGATGGTCTCATATAAGATCGCAGTATAGTCCAGGCAACGAAGACCAAACAACGACGAATAGCGGGAATAATTCATGTAGAAGCCAATTTTGGCACAATCGTAGAGGAAGGTGTCCTTAACAATATACTAAAAGTACCCGGGGGTGGGGGTGGAGCTAAGGGTGGGGGGGGATCCAAAGGTACCTTTTTTCAGTTGTTCGTTAATAACTCGAAAACTACTGCCTCTACCGAAAAATGTGTATGTACTAAATTATCTACATAAAATTCTCTACAAATAAAGTTTCATACACTTTTTTGCTAGGATCAATGCTTAAGGAGATATGGAGGGGGGGGGAAGTAAAATAAACAAAAAAAAAATCAGTTTCCATTGTTAAAAAAAGAAATTTTTATTGTTAAAAATGAAATAATTAGTGTTTAAGGATGTATCTTGACCATAAAATGTTGTCAAAATTGTTGTAATGTCTGGGCTCCCCTCCCTCACCAGCCCTACCAACTTACAATGCTGACCAACATGGAGGAACTTACTCCAGACAAAGTTGAAGAGAATGCTTCCTAGGTGTCAGCTTTGACGAAATTTCAGAATCATATGGAATCCCTTTAGGATAATGGGCCCACCGCTGCTTTGTGGGTTCAGTACTTCCACGTGGTTACCCTGATGAAGAAGTTCATTGATTCTGAGCGTCGTGGTGTTTGGGACGACCACTTGGGGTGTGTACAGCAGATGACCCCATTCTTCCATGCAAGTGGGCACTTCCAGTAAGCAAAATGTCCCCATCTCTACGAGCAAGATATGATACAACTGAAAGTTAGCCATCCGGAGGCGTAAAAGGAGTTTGCCGAAAAGGGGTACTTCACTATTAATCGCACAGGTACACCTTGGGCAGGTGTTTGGTCGGATATGGTCATAGAACAAACACTTATTCGCTCCATGAAAAGTTCAGGTGGCCTGACGCGAGGAAGAGGAATTACTGATTCTTTACTTGCTAAATGGGTTTGTGGATCACCAGGAGGTACCGCCATCTGCACGTCATTGGAGGATTTCGCTGAAGTGGTTTCGGCAACTGGAGAGCAGCACTTTGATTTCCAGGTATCACGGCAAACGAGAGATTCACGAGATCGAGCTAAGATTCTCGAATGGTTCAATGACCATCTCCCTTTTCCAAAGTTGGATTCGCTAATGTCGCTGTCAGCGGGCATCCTAAGGAATTCCAAAATAAACTGCCACAAAGCCCTGGATATTGGAACCAAAACTATGCAAAGTTTCATTGGCAGCAAATTTGGTGACATGAAGCAATCTATAGAGAATATGGTTTTGTCAAAAGCCAGTATAAGCAGCACCATTTAAATCAATGGTGCGAAAGTTACTAAATAACTCAGGTCCGGGGCATGCGTCATTCCTATGTCTACCTACGTTAAATTATCGTGAAAACAAGCTTATGTGCCCTACCGGTTAACCGTCCGACAATTTTCCAATGAACTGTCGTAGCAAAAAAGAACGACAAAGATGTAGCAGAGCTTTTGACATTTGAATTACACTCCCACCCCCTGGCTCTGTTCAGCGAGGGCGGAATGCGAAAAGGAAAACAATCATCCCTCTACGATGTTTTGCCAGTAAAGGACAACACAACTCTCGATATCACCCAGAGCACTAATGTGGTAGATGGTGGTTTCCTTCTCCACCGCCTGAAATGAAAACAGTTTTCCTACATTTCTTCAATTTGCCATCAGTACATTGCCTTTGTACATAAACATTACGGTAAAAATTGTACGGTGGTTTTTAATGGTTATGGTGATGTCAACAGCACAAAACGAGCAGAGCAGAAACGAAGAGGGCTCACAAAACTTCTGTTGACATCAACTTTCATGAGAACATGACCATCACAGTTCAACAAGAGCATTTTCAACTGATTCACATTGAACAAGGCTGATTCACTTGCTCAGCGACAAAATGACAGCAGTCGGGATTGAAACAACTGTTGCTACTGGGGATGCTGACAGCACTATTGTGAGGTGCAAGTTGGATAAAGCTGCTGAACATTCAACTGTAACAATAGTTGGGGATGTGGACTTGATTGTTCTCCTCATTGGATTGGCACCACCATCGATCAATTTGTACTTCAGGATGCCAGGCCGTGGGAATGTGGAAATCAACTTATTTTCGGTGCGACAACTTCAATAGCTTCCAATCGCCAAAACGATTATCCTTCTCCATAGCTTCTCCGAATGCTACACCACCTCGGCGATACATGGAAAGAGTAAAGTGGGATTCGCTAAGCTCTTTACAGAAAATCCTGGTCTCACCCAAGACATTTCAGCAATATTCACAGATGCCTCAGCATCACCTGAAGATATTGATCAGGCTTGCGAGAAGCTTTTTTGGCTGTATACATACAAAGCACCTGCTCATCAAGACAACCTGAACGAACATCGGTACTCGCATTTTTGAAAGTGTCAACTAAGCCCAAATCAGACATGGCCACTCTTCCTCCCACCAGAGGAGCTTCAAAACAACACTCGTTCAGAGTATATCTACAGGTAAATCCATATACTTATAGTTTTAAATACTGCTTCCTTTAAATAACAAATATTAATCTGTGATGAATACCTACGTTGATCTCATTACTTTCTTACAGATACAACAGTGGCTCGGCAACCCCCTACCACCCATCCAAAGGGGTTGGGTCAAGGGAGAAGATGGGATACTGAACCCAGTTAACACAAACGATCCTGTGGCACCCGATTCCGTTTTGAACATGATCTTTTGCCGATGCACGACTGGGTGTGCGATGCGCTGCGGTTGCCGCAAAGCAGGGATTGCCTGCGGCTGCCTCGGTTCATTTACGAACGCAGCCCCGGTTGAAGACAGCATTGGTAACGATGCAAGTTTAGATTTCGACGATTAATGTTCAAAATACATCCTTCAACACAAATTATTTAATTTTTAACAATAAACATTTCATTTTTAACAATAAACATTTCATTTTTAACAATAAACATTTCACTTTTAACAATAAAAACTGTTTTTTTTTTTTAAATTTTACTTTTCCCCCCTCCATATCTCCTTAAGCATTGATCCTAGCAAAAAAGTTTATAGAACTTCTTTTGTAGAGAATTTTATGTAGATAATTTAGTCGGAATACATTTTTTCGGTAGAGGCAGTAGTTTTCGAGTTATTAATGAAAAACTGAAAAAAGGTACCTTTAGAGTCCCCCCCCACCCTTAACTCCACCCCCACCCCGGGGTACTTTTAGTATGTGGTTAAGGACACCTTCCGATTGTGCCAAAATTGGCTTCTACATGAATTATTCCCGCTATTTTTGCTTCGTTGCCTGGACTAGTAGCCCAATTGGTAGAGGTGTATGTCCCGGTAAGACGCAAGGTTCTGGGTTCGAGTCCCAGTTGCGACCGTTATCTTTTATTATTTTTCTGTGTCTTGTTCATTTTCATATTTAAAAAAGTTAGATTATTATTGTTATCTTCTTCTTCAATGATATATTACATTGATGGGAATAACCTTCAAAAGTTAAAAAGAGAGTTTTTCTTTTAAAAATAAGAACTTATCTTTAACTTTATCAGAAAAGAATTACTCCAATAAACCGTTAAAGCCTGTTCAGACACAGCTATAAACCGCGAACAGATATCTATTGATTTATACGTCCGCCACTCCTTATTTTATATGAATACCTTACAAAAGTCCCACCTGCTCCCGTCTGGAGTCAGTGAGACTATGGCATCCCCAATTGGGGTATGTTGTGTGGCTGAAGGTGAATGGGGATGAGAAGGAAATATTGTAATTATTTCTACAAATCTCATTACGTCAGAGCTCACCACTATATGTATATAGAACCCTTCGCGGGCGTGTGCACACAAAATCACCTATTGTTTCAGAGCAATCGAATGAATAGTAAAGGAAATATTTTTATAACGCCAGAGCTCAGCACTACATATAGAAACCATTACAGGTATGTGCACAACAAATCACCAAAGTATCTTTGCAACCGGAGTAATGCTTTAGGTACCGTATAAGGAATTACGAAGGTGTGCATTTAACAACTTACAAAAGTTTCATCACAATCGGATAAATAGTACAGGAAATAAATTCATAACGCTAGAGCTCACTTGAACTATAATATATATAGAAACCTTCAAGGGCATGTACACGTACACGAAAAATCCGCCAAAGTTTCATCGCACTCAGGTGAATGCTTTAGGTACCGAATAAGGGACAAACAAAGAAACATTAATTTTTTATGTATTTTTTTTTACAAATTTCATGACGCCAGAGCTCACTATTATTCACAGAAACATTGGCGGGTGTGCACATAACAACTCACCAGAGTTTCATCATAATCGGATAAATGGTATAGGAAATAATTTCATAATAATTTCATACACGACAAATCGCTATCGGATAAGTGCTTTAGGTTCCGCACGAGGAACAAACGAAGAAACATTCATTTTTATACGATAAAATAATTAATTATTTAATTTCTACTGGCTGGTTGATTGCTTGTATAACACCCATTTCCCCATTCATTCCTTGTATAAAATTTATTTATTTATTTATTTAAGGAACATAAACAGTCTTAACAGTATAATATATATATATATATAAAAGGATGACAAAAAACAGACCAATTATTAATGTTCACAGATAAGTATTTGGAAATATAAAAATGAGTGTAAACTAGAAAAAAAAAAACAGTATTAACCAGAAATTAAAAGAATAATAACAATACAAATGATAAACCTATAATACACAACAATAAGTATTTGGGTTGGGATGGGTAAGGGGAGGAAAGGGATAAGGGAAAAGGGAATGCTGCCACGCAAGTAATATGGTTGTATTAGGTACAATTAATTTAATCGTCCTAGAGTGTGGTACAAAGAAATTCTGTAGCGATAGTAACTAGCAGTGAATATGTCAGCACATGTGTCTGAATTTGCAAATTTATTGTTATAGTAGTTACATGTCATTTGTATAAATTCATTTTGATTGGAATTGGTGTTACATCTATCGATGTAGAAAAGGGTATTTTGTCTGCTATATCGAATCGGTGCGTGGAAATTTATTTTGTTTAGCAACTCTTGGCAGTCAGCTTTTGAGTTAATAATTTTGTACAAGATAAAAATACGTGAATAATAATTTCCTTCAGCGGACGGAACTGCAATGCGAGCGCGCGACCTCTCCCCTCAAAGGTCCACTCATTACTGAATAAATTTACAAAATATTACCGTAAAACCTGGGCCTTAAACTCCGTTCATACAGGACGTTAAATTTTTGGCCAAATCTTATTATTTAAAATTCTTATCAATGGCCTGGACTCATTAGAGCTAACCAACTTAATTAATATTCATTTTCCGTCAAGATCAACACGGCAATCCCATTTATTTCATTTGCTTACATATAGAAGTAATTTTGGAAAAAATCACCAATTCCTCGTAAATGTGCACAATACAACACAAAACTTCAAAATCAGACATTTTAACAATACACTTCACAAATATCGATTAGAAGTAACACGTAAGATCGAAAATTAATTCAAGAGTGTGGAATGTATCCGGATGTACGGTTTCACTATCGTGAACACGTTCTACCGAAAGAAACCAGAACACCTCATAACCTACAAAAGTGGTAATGCTGCAACACAAATAGATTATTGGTTATGCAGAAACGAAATGAGAAAAACGCTTAGAGACTGTAAAGTTATCCCTGGTGAACCCCTTGCAACACAACATCGCCTACTACTGCTGGAATTACATGTAACGAGACATAAATTGTATAAGGATAAGATAAAACCAACAACCAAAATTAAGTGGTTCAATATCTCAAAAGAAAACGGAAAACAATTAACGTCAAAACTCCAAAACTGGATGCTAGAAAATCTCCAAAATGAAGATACGCAAAACCCAACTGAAATGTGGAAAGCATTTGAACAGGTATGTGTACAGGAAGCCAAACACCATCTGGGAATCTCCAAAGGTAAACTGAAAATAAAAAAGGAACCATGGTGGTGGACAAATGAAATACAAAAATGTGTAAAAGAGAAGAAAACTGCTTTCAGAAACTGGTCAAACTGTAAGTGCGATAGCGAGAAAGAGCAACTCCGGTTAGTGTATAAGCAAGTCAAAAAGACAGCAAAGAAATTAGTTGCCTCTGCACAATATGAGGCATTGAAAGAGCTGTATGACGATTTAGAAACACCTAATGGAGTGCAAAGAATATACAAAATCGTAGCACACAGGAAAGAAAGGGCCAAATCTATCAGAACACCCAAATACATAGAAGATACTGATGGTGAGTTGATCACAGACGAAATCAAAATATGTGATAGATGGAAAGATTATTATTCTACATTACTGAACGAAGAATTTCCAAGAACAACTCATGTGTCAGAGCAACCAGTGCTGGGGCCAGTTGAAGAAATCACTCCAACAGAAGTTAAAGTAGCCATATCACAAATGAAAAAGGGGAAAGCAGTGGGGCCAGACAATATTCCAGCCGAATTATGGAAAGAGTGTGGAGAAGTGGGACATAAATGGTTGTGCAACCTGTATAACAAAGTATTGAATGGAGAACCAATGCCAGAAAACTTTAGGAAGAGTTATCTCCTTCCATTTTACAAAAATAAGGGAGACTCTATGAAGTGCGACAATTATAGAGGGATAAAGCTTATGTCTCACACCATGAAAATTTATGAGAGGATTATAAACACACGAATCAGGAATATTATAAAAATACACGACAATCAATGCGGCTTTGTATCAGGGAAATCAACAATAGATGCTATTCAAACAGTCAGAATCATAGTAGAAAAATATCGAGATGCAAAAAAAGACTTACACATGGTATTTATAGACTTGGAAAAAGCATTTGACAGGGTTCCCCGAAGCCTGATATGGGCGGCATTGAGATCTCATAACGTACCAGAAAAATATGTGCTCTCCATACAAGATATGTATACAAACGTAGAAACACAAGTAAGATGCACATCAGGGACATCACCAACATTTCCAATTAAAGTGGCGGTACACCAAGGATCTGTCCTCAGCCCACTGCTATTCATAATGGTCATGAATTTTCTAACAATCCAAGAAATGAACAACAATATTCTCAAGACTATGCTTTTTGCAGATGATGTAGTACTGATAGCAGATAATCATTGTGACCTACAAAATAGCCTGGAAAGGTGGAGAAAAATCCTAGAGGATAATGGCCTAAAAATTAGCAGGAAAAAGACCGAATATTTGTACTTGCCATTTGAAAACACAAATGCTGTAACTCCTTCGATGCAACTGGATGGAGTAACGTTAGCTAACTGTGACACATTTAAGTATCTCGGCTCACTCATCCACAAAGATGGAGGATGTGCAGCAGATGTTAACCACAGAATATGTGTGGGATGGAGTAAATTTAGATCCGTAACAGGAATCCTGTGTGACACAAAAATGCCTATAAAACTAAAAGGAAAGGTATACCAGACTATTGTTAGACCCGCGATAATGTATGGCTCCGAATGCTGGATCATGTACAACTCCTACACCAGGCAGCTTGAATCAGCAGAAATGCGAATGCTTAGATGGTCGGCAGAAGTGTCACTAAAAGATAAAATTAAAAGTTCACGCATTCGTGGTAGCCTGGGTGTCACAGACATAAACAATAAGCTAGAGGAACGACAGTTGAGATGGTATGGTCACATAAAACGGAGACCACCAGACCACACAGTGAAGCAGGCACTGTCTATGGAGCTTCATCGACAGTCATCCAGAGGAAGACCAAAGAACTCCTGGATGACTCAATGCTCTAAAATTCTAAGTAGAAACGGCCTGGAAGAGAGCGATACCCAGAACCGAAGAAGCTGCAACCTGAGAACGAGGAGAGCCGACCCCAACAGCCTACCTAGGCAATGAGTTGGGACAGTGCAAGGAAGAAGAAGAAGAAGAGTGTGGAATGTATCCGGACCATCTCCTGTCCTCATCCTATATTCCTCTTCCTTCCCTCCTCACCTAAAATTAATTTTAATATGTAATAAAACTCCATCTCCAAACAACTTCAACATACTTTTTTGGCTTGACTTCATTTAACAATGTATATACTTCATGCTGTTTGATTCTTACCTATAAATAAACATTTTTCAGAAAGAAGCTCTTCCATTAACATTAGATGTATCCAACTGCATGGAAAATGGTTGCGGTGAATGCGGTGCGGTGTAGACCACCGTACATGTGGTCAACGAATGCCCGCTCCATTCATTCCCCGGCGGGATTGATGAGGTCCACAGGGTGACGCCTGAGGCCCTGGACTGGCTCGCAGACCTAGATGTCCCCCTCTGACCCCCCACCATACGAAAGAAGAAGAAGAAGAATCGCTGATTTCCCAACGATATCAGAAAAAATCACAAAGATACAAGTACTAGAGTTTCTAGAATCTAATGTTTTAGTACAGATGATGCTTTATTTAATCTAACAAAAAATATAAAGGTACACTAATCTAGATTCAAATATGAAAAGTTTAACAATCTTTTTAGACCTGAAAGGGGCTTTTGATAATAAACTGATTAGAAAACTTAATAATAAGGTAATAAAAAAAAGGTTTTTCCCTTCTAATAAATTATTTACTGGATCACAGTAGCGATGGGCACAATCGATGAATAATCGATGATTTACTCGATCTTTTTTACCATCGAATGATTTCGATTCATTTCCATAGAAAAATCGATTCTCGCTTCTCGATGTCAAATTCATTCGAATGCACAGTCCGAGAGAATCGGTTTGAAACGTCATCGAACTTGGAATCGATTCTCGCTTCTCGATGTCAAAATTCTTTCGAATGCACGGCCGAGAGAATCGGTTTGAAACGTCATCGAACTTGAAATCGATTCTCGCTTCTCGATGTCAGAATCCATTCGAATGCACAGTCCGAGACAATCGGTTTTAAACGTCATCGAACTTGGAATCGATTCTCGCTTCTAGATGTCAGAATTCGAATGCATAGTCTTGAAACGTCATCGAAAGTGATTTTGCTTGTCAAACGAAATATTTTATAGGTACATGTTATAAACAACCTGATGTGTGAATTTTAAATTATGAATGAATACTTTTAGGTAACGATTTACGTTTTCAGTATAGTTTATACGTAAAAGATTGCGATGGTGATAGCTTTCAACAATTTAAAAATGTTTATTATGAGGTTATGTATTATCAATTTGGGTATTGTATATTTAATTTAAAATAAAACAATAACTTAGTATATACCATTTTTATATTTAATACCGACCGGGTTTCGCTAAAACCGTAGTTACTTCAGGGCAGTAAATAATACTCAGCAAGTCAGCAAGTAATATGTTTTCATATGGACGTATCTGCTTTATATGACCAAATATATTTAATTTATTTGAAATTAACAGGTGTTTCTTAGTTTGTAATAAAAATGAAACGATTTCTATAGTAAGAAAACTTTATCTGTTAATAATTGCATACGAAAAAGTGTCCATAACCTACATGTTATTTAGAAGTTATTTTTTAACAAAAAAAACGTAAAATTATTATCTTCGTATTAAACACAGACACACTGTCAATATTATTAATGGGAATTTGTACCTACCGGCTAAACTAAATATCGTATTAGTAATTTTATTGTTATGAGATGCCCACATATTTGAAATTCGTGGAAAAAGGGAATAACACTAATGTTGCCAACAAACAAAAAGGAATTTGCCAATTTGCTATTGCCAGGAAAGAAAAACGGTGATTGAAATGTTGTTGCAGTACTTACTTACTAATGTTGCGTTATTTAAACATGTTTTTAGATATTGTTTATGCACAAAAATGTCATACAATTATTGATATATTATACATACATAAATATATTTTATGGAAATTTTTACTAACGGGCTAAACTAAGTAGCTTAACAATAATTGTTATGTTGTGAAATGCATACCAAAAAACGACAAATAAAATTACAACAAACAATAAGCGTTGCCATACATGATGCACCATTATAATTTTCGGCTTCCTACCCCCCCCCCCCCCCCCCCGTCACAGACAAAAATTCTGCCCCTGACCGTGGCTTTTGCTCCCAAACTCCGAGAAAAAAATCGATTAATCATTCGATCATTATGATGTCTCGATTAAAAAAAATCGATTATATAAAAGTTTCGATCATTCCCATCGCTAGATCACAGACAATCCACAAAAAATGGTGTAAATATTTGTAAACCAACATCTGTGAGACACGGGGTTCCACAAGGAACAGTTATAGGTCTGCTATTGTTTCTAGCATGTTATTAATGATTAGATATGAAATTAAACAATTTTTTTCACTTTGTTCCACTTGTTTATTTACACCAGGACCGGTTTCGTCCTACTACGGACATTTTCAGACTGGTAGTTGAAATTCTTATGCTACGGAATTTATACAAACTTAGGCAGGGGCGCACAACATTGTCTCTATATGATGAATGTTTCTATTTTGTTAATTTAAGGTATTATCAAGTGGAACAAAGTGAAACAAATTGTTTAATTTCATATCTAATACAATGGAATTCCACCATGAATTAACAGTTAAAAAACTAGACTCATGTTATTAATGACCTATTTAATATTAGTATTCCTGGAAAACTATTGCTGACGTTACTGCAATCACAGTTCATGGTAAATCCTGGGATGAAGTCTCTGAAAATGCATTCTACAATCTACAAATCCATGAAAACTCACCTAAATATAAGGTTTTACAAAAATACTTGCAATCTTGTCTCGTGCTCTAACTGTACAGAAATGAATTCGGGGAATGCAGTAAAATATTTAGGAATTATAATAGAAGCCAACTCAAATGGCAAAATCACGTAGAAAAGCTTGTGAACAAACTAAGGTATTTGACTTATATTTTTAAATGTTTCAATAACACAGTTGATATCAAAAGAATGATATTGGTCTATCGTGCATCGGAGCAATCATCAGTATCTTATGGAATAATTGAATGGGGGAGAGGGGTATTTGTAACACCCATATTAAGCCACTAGAAATAACCCAAAATTTAATACTAAATAATGTTGCGTAAAATCATGACCTACCCCTTCTTGCAATTATTCGGAGAAGCTAAATTGTTAGAGATACGAAAAATGATTAAAATATATATTTACTCGAAATATTATTTTTGTAAAAAGTGATAATCGATTTAGTTATTAAATATAAAAAATTACCATTATTATACCTAGCTCTCTCATTAAAAATTTAGGCATATTGGATTTGTTAAAGAATTTTTATATAAAAATGCAAAAATCAGTCATTTTAAATACGTGTAGGATTAGGATCACTAGGATTTATTGGTCAAATTAGGAGTTCCACCGAGCCGAACCCTCTGATACGAAAATATCTGGAGTCTGGGTGAATTATTTTCCCATTTAATTGTCTGATAGGTTTACATGTTGTTCTTGTATTGTTTTGTATTAATTAGAGTTATATATAATACACTTGCATAGCGTGGATTTACTAGATGATCATTTTTGTGGAAAAGTGTGTGAAAGGGTTTAGTTTTTTCCTATGGGGAAAACTAAACCCAGACCTTAAAATCTGGTGCGTTAAAAAATAGGGTAAAAATGTTTTTAAAGTTCCACTGCTCAAAACAAGGCTCGCGCAAAGACATGTTTATTTTTTTACACCAAAAATGTACAATGCACTTTATAAGAATACAGAAATGAAATGTGAAAATATATCATCCTAGAGCAAACATAAAAATGTAATAAAGTCTTTGATAAATTATTACCAATGATATTAAATTTTACCTGGTGTAACATCTGATCTTAATCTCTAATTACTTTTAACAAATTTTTAATCTTTATTAACTTGTATTTTATGTTTTAATTTCGTAAATACTGATTTTACTTTGTTGTTATTTATTTTTTCAATTTTCTACAAAGATAATATTATATACGTAGAGTAAATTTAACTGAACTGCCATAAAGAAACACAGTATACCCACGAACTGACGATGCCTATGTGGGATTTTTTTGGTATCATACATTTTTATCTCGGGTTTAGTTTCGCTACGTTTGGTGACTTAGCAGCGGTGCCCGGGTTCACGGGGTGAAGTTTGTTTAGGTCTTGGCGGCGGATGTGTTTGCCAACCTGCTACGTGGCGGATCTGGAGAGACTGGTTGCGGGAGACCTGTTTACCTCCAACCGGATCTTCTTGACCCATCGCCTTACACCGTAGTAGGAGGAATGGATATGTCCGTCACTCCTGGACACACTGACCCCCAGATTCTTACCCATCCTTCATACGTTTTTCCTTCCCAGAATTTCCTCTTCTTCCTTTCCCTAAAAATACCCTCAACAACGCATCACAACGGCCCTGATAAAAATCGTTTTCTTCAGAGCCTCCTGTGTGGAGATAATGTAAACAAAAAAAAAACGCGATATAATATCCCAAAAATAAAGCACGGTAAACCCAGACGTATGTCGATTATACTTTTTATGCACTTTGAAATAAATCTATTAAACACTAATATAGATTTTTTTACCCTCCAAACTATTCTAAAAATTATTTTTTAATAACATATTATTATTTTTAATAACAATTCGTGGGGATTGTGCATTTCTCTAATTATTCTATGTGTAATATAATTTTAATTTTACTAAAAAAATTGTACCTAAATATTTATTTATCTATCGAAGAGAGCAAACACTTTGTGGCTTGACATTATACCAAATGAAACAAATAACTTAGTTTTAAACCACTTTATATTTATTTTTATATTTGTCGACCGGTTTCGATTGGACTCAATCTTCATCAGGACAATAAAATAAACTATAAAAGTAATAAAAGTTTATTTTATTGTCCTGATGAAGATTGAGTCCAATCGAAACCGGTCGACAAATATAAAAATAAATATAAAGTGGTTTAAAACTAAGTTATTTGTTTCATTTGGTATTTATTTGTCTGCTCTGTTCAAGTTAATCCTTGAGAAATTCATTTAAATTCCCCAGTTGATTTTTGTATTATCTCGTAAGTTACTGTTTTTGTAAAATAATATGTGCCTTCTCTTCAATAAAAATAAATAAATTAGAAAACTTGTGAAATTCGAGACGACATTTTTTGATTTTCGGTTAAAATTACTATTTTCAAATGAAAACTTTCTATAAACAGAAAATTTTACAGACGCCTCATTGATTTCAAAAACATAAATTGGTCATTTTAAAATCAAACTACAGATTTAAGGTTTCATTACAATGCATATAAAAGTAAACATCGATAATTTAGTAAAAATAAAATATATCGTAAGAATGTTGATAAATAGTTTGCGGAAAGAGCTGAACAAATATAATGTATGCAATGTATGCATTTCTGTATTATTTGTACCGATGTTTTTATTAGATTTTTAAAAATAATATTTATACAATTGGGAAAGCAGGTAAGTAGATTTCCTTGGAATTAACCACTCGAGCGCTTTTTGCCACATTATGGCACTATTTCTAAAACCTCGGATTGCTTTCTTGCCAAAATGTGGAAAATTTTAAAAATATTTTTTTTATTAAAACGACTATATAATATACTGTACATTCAAAATAAATATTCTCTAGATTCTTTAAAATGTTTGAAGGTTAAAGATTTAATTATACTTTTTTTATAAATCCGACAAATATGTGATAATAGACAAAATATAGGGGAATTCATTAGCTACATATAACTACAATCAGTTTGTATGTCTGTGTTATGATGTTTTTAATGTGGGCGGAAAAATTTCCTTTAGCAATCCGAGAAAAAATATTTTAATTGCTCTGTCGCTCCAGTGGTTAAGTAACCCTTGGAGTGTCACTGAATCTATGGCGCATTTGCTAGGAACTCACTGAACTTGCGGGGTAATGTTTGCAATTTTTTTAAAATTAAATATATAAAATTTGACATGTAATGTTAATGTACAAATATTTTTTTCGTTAAATGGGGCAATAAAGGAATCACACGTGTTTTGTGCCGATTGTTATAAATAGATATAACTAGCTTCTGCACGCGACTTCGTCTACGTAGGATTAGTACTTCGAGTAATCTATTTTCTTTTCATAGGTCCCATCTACATTTATACTTAACTTATTTATTTAAAATATGTATAATTCTTGATTCGATTCAAAGTATTAGGCGAGTACTTAAAATAAAGTCACTAATTTAAATATTTTCTGAAATAGAATTTTGATTGCATTGTTTTGCAAAATGTCATTCTCAAATTTTGACATTTTCTATTAAACAATAATAATTATTTTAATTGTATTGAAAATAAATAGCTAGCTTTATAAATTATAGCCTATATGTTATTCTGATGTATGAGTTATATTATAGTAAAGTTTCATTAAAATCCTTTCAGTAAATTTTGCGTGAAAGAGTAACAAACATACATACATCCATAAAAACTTTTGCGTTTATAATATTAGTAAGACAAGATAAGATAAGATGTGAAAATGTTCAAATTTTGAAATATTAAATTAACATTTGAACTCTACTTGGTATGAGAGATTTTTTATCATTGATATTTGCTGTTGTGATTGTAACTTAAATCAGGGATGTATGTTTTTAACTTTTGTTTTAGTTTTTCTGGTATCTCCGGTACTATATATATATATATATATGTGTTATGATTAAGGTGATGATTAATGAGATCCCTGAGGCGTATGTGTGGTAAAACCATGTATGATCGTGTGAGGAATGTGGAGATCCGAAAAGAATGCAAGGCTGATGTGAGCGGAGTAAGTAAGATTAAGAAAGGGACGCTTAGATGGTTTGGGCATGTTGAGCGAATGAATGAAGAAAGGAGTGTAAAGAGAATTTATGACGCGAATGTGAACGGTAGAAGAAGCCGAGGACGCCCAAGGAAGACGTGGCACGACCAAGTAAATCAGATACTTGAGTCGGGCCATGTCAAGAGTCAGAATAATAGAAGAGTATGTATGAGAAGATGTATGAATGTGTATGAGGCAAGGAGTGTGTGCCAAGACCGAGTTGTTTGGCGGTCCGTCCTCTCTGCCTACCCCTGCGGCGAAACGGCGTGATGGTTAGTTAGTTAGTTAGATTAAGGTTTTCACGGGTGTAAGATGTAGAATAATTTTCTCGGTTTACCCGCGTAACGTAGTCCTTAGAAGGACTTTTTAACTCCTGACGTTTCGGACAGATCTCACTGTCCATCTTCAGAGGCCTTATGTCTTGAGTTTTGTATTAAACTGACAGCTTGCGCATGTCTGTTCAGTCCAGAAGTCAAGACTTGAAGTCAAGACTTGTCAAAACATAAGATTTGAAATGCATTCACTTAAGTCTTGACTTCTGGACTGAACAGACATGCGCAAGTTGTCAGTTTAATACAAAACTCAAGACATAAGGCCTCTGAAGATGGACAGTGAGATCTGTCCGAAACGTCAGGAGTTAAAAAGTCCTTCTAAGGACTACGTTACGCGGGTAAACCGAGAAAATTATTCTACATATATATATATATATATATATATATATTTTACATTCTCGGGTTATGAAAAAGCTGAAAATATTTTTTAATCTCTTCCTACCACCACAGTAGGCGGAAAATGTTGGTTATTTCATGATGGAGGCTTAGCAAGACGAGGAATTGAACTCACGACGCGTGGGCGTTAACCAAACGAGGTAACAACTTTGTAGTAATCGAAATAACAATTGAAATTTTGCTTTGACTGTCGGTATTGTCTGCTAAAGCTTGCTTTGTGGATGTTCCTGAAATACATTTTTTCATCGTCCCTCTTTTTCAATTCTTCTTCTCCAGTCGATTCCTCATTGCTGAGGATCGTGATCCCTACTCCAACGTCCATGGTGGAAAAGGCTCCTCCACTCCTCGCAGTTCACGCTGCGTGGAGAGCGAATGACACCCTAGATATGGCGAAATCAGACAGTTCACTCGAGTGAAGGTTTACGCCAAGTTTTTTCGGCCTAATCTTCCATCTTCGTTTCATTCTTGTTCAGACGGCGCTATAGAAATAAGCGTTCACTCGTCTGTTCCCACTACAGCGTCGCCGAGCAAGGTCAGGCGCGCTGGAATTCGTTTGATTTCCAGCGCAGTCCGGCCTCGAATTTTAAGGAAAAACATGTCAGATCCATCGATTTTTACGCAATTTTACAAAGAACATTATTGTTTCGTCTTATAAACGTTTTTATTTTTTATGACATAATAACACAAAATATCCAACATTGATGGATCGGTTCACTTGAAGATTTTATTCGGCAGCATTCGGCACTTTCGTTTCATTTCATGTTCAGACGTGTTATTCCGAGTAAAATAGGCCGAATGGAATACAGAAATGAACGATTAGTGAACCGTCTGATTCGTGCATGAAGCGCCATTCAGACGGTTCACTAATCGCTCATTTCCGCAATTCATTCGGCCTAGTTTACTCGGAATGACACGTCTGAACATGAAATGAATCGAAAGTGCCGAACACTGCCGAATGAAATCTTCAAGTGAACCGATCCAACAATGTTGGATATTTTCATTCGGCATCCGTCACTTGCGCGCGCATGCGCGCGGAAGAGAGCAAAGTGAAACGTCTGAACACCGAGTGAACTCTCAATCAGTTTGTCTCGCGTCCTGTTCGGGAAGGACCATGAAAGGGCGGTATCATATCGCACGCAAAACGTCAAAATGGTATTCGTTCGGCTAATTTGTTTGCTTTTGGGAACACCTCTCATATAAATTTTTGGGTCTCCCTTATTATCCATGTATTTTATATGTTTTTTAATATATGTAAGATTATTAATTTGTAGGAAAATGTTCGTAATAAAAAAAGTAAAATCAAATTGTGTTATTATGTCATAAAAAATAAAATGTTTATAAGACGAAACAATACTGTTTTATTTATTAATTTTTATTTAATTGTGTCAACAAAATTGCGTAAAAATCGATGCATCTGACATGTTTTTCCTTAAAATTCGGGGCCGGACCGCGCTGGAAAACAAACGAATTCCAGCGCGGTTGACCTCGCTCGGCGACGCTGTGGTCGGAATGGACGAGTGAACGCTTATTTCTATAGCGCCGTGTGAACATGGAATGAAACAAAATGGACGATTAGGCCGAAAAAACATGGCGGAAACCTTCCCTCGAGTGAACCGTCTGATTCCAGCATTAGCGTGTGTCGCTCTTCATAGAGAGAAAATAAAATGCCTTATTTTTAAACGCCCGGAGTCTCAAAAGTTACGTATGATTAAATTATATTAAATTGGTGTTTATAGCTCGCATAAATGGCCGGATGTTTAAAAAAAAATTAAATTTCGGGATTCGGGAAAAAATAAAACGATGGGTCCATATTTTATATTTTGTAGCAAACTTAATTTGTATTCAATGACGTAGTTTAAAGAATGCAAAAGAATTTTTTTTTGTAACATATGTGATGTGTATGTTAAAAATATAAAAAGAGAGAATAACACTTTTTCTGGATAAAATCAAGATGATACAATAACTACACCATTTTTTAAAAACAAAATACAATGAATAAAATATAATGGATGCTCAAAATGTAATGATAACATGTTATGACAACAGTTATTATTGTAAAAAAAATATTAATTACCATAATTTAAAAATACATGTTTCATGTGTTTTTTCTGATTTTAAATGCATTTTAGCGAGCTAACAACAATTTACAAAATATATATATATATGCAGTTCTTATTTTCGCAACTTTTGAGATCCCAGGCGTTTCTGAATTCAAAAGTTGAAATAATTGACACACCCTAATGGGGCGTTCAGACGTTTCGATTTTTGTTGACCAACTTTTATTTTACGAAAAAAGTTGAGCAACATTTTGTTCACACGTTTCAATTTAAGTTGAACCGATATTGACATTCAAAATGGCGTCAACTGAAATTGTTAGTGCGTGCGTCTATCTAATTTCTGATGTTCTGTGAGAGGAGCTGGAGATTATGAAAAAATATAAAAAACGTCGTACTTGGATGAGAAATTGGATCATGAGAAGGAGTGAATTAGGCGCATCCAACACATTTTTTTTCAAAATAACATTATTTACATTTCAAAAATAATCCGAAAGACAGGGATGGCTTTGGTACAGATCCATAAATCTGAACATTAAATCGTCCGACCATTTCAGATATTTTTTGGTTGAAACGGATTCCATGACGGTAGGAAATAGTACCGAATAAATGAAACGCCTGACGTTTACTTTTTCCCGCGAGTAACTAAAAATGATAAGCGACTTGAAACATGTGTTCAGACGCGACGATTCGATGTAAAACTCGAACGATTAGTAAAACCAAAATGGCGATAGTCATACTTGAACGACAAAAGTAGACGGGCTATCAACTTTCGCTAGCAACAAAAAAAGTTGATCACTTTGTTGACAAAGTGTTCACACGTGTCGATTAGCTTTCAACTGTCGAGTTGACCGACAAAAGTCGCCCCGTGGGAACCGGCTATATATGGCGCGTTCTGACGCTTCGATTTTTGTTGACCAACTTTTATTTTACGAAAAATGTTTTGAAAAGTTTTGAAAAAAAAAAACATAATTTTGTTCACACATATCAATTTAAGTTGAACCGATTTTGACATTCAAAATGGCGTCTATCTAATTTCTGATGTTCTACGAGAGGAGCTGGAGATTATGAAAAAACATAAAAAACGTCGTACTTGGGTGAGAAAATGGATCATGAGAAGGAGTGAATTAGGCACATCCAACACAATTTTTTTCAAAATAATATTATTTACATTTTTTCAAAAATAATATTATTCATTGCAGTATTCCGGGAATTTCTATTTTTGTATACCAAAGACAGGGATGGCTTTGGTACAGATCCATAAATCTGAACATTTAATCGTCCGACCATTTCAGATATTTTTTGGTTGAAACGGATTCCATGACGGTAGGAAATAGTACCGAATAAATGAAACGCCTGACGTTTACTTTTTCCCGCGAGTAACTAAAAATGATAAGCGACTTGAAACATGTGTTCAGACGCGACGATTCGATGTAAAACTCGAACGATTAGTAAAACCAAAATGGCGATAGTCATACTTGAACGACAAAAGTAGACGGGCTATCAACTTTCGCTAGCAACAAAAAAAGTTGATCACTTTGTTGACAAAGTGTTCACACGTGTCGATTAGCTTTCAACTGTCGAGTTGACCGACAAAAGTCGCCCCGTGGGAACCGGCTATATATGGCGCGTTCTGACGCTTCGATTTTTGTTGACCAACTTTTATTTTACGAAAAATGTTTTGAAAAGTTTTGAAAAAAAAAACATAATTTTGTTCACACATATCAATTTAAGTTGAACCGATTTTGACATTCAAAATGGCGTCTATCTAATTTCTGATGTTCTACGAGAGGAGCTGGAGATTATGAAAAAACATAAAAAACGTCGTACTTGGGTGAGAAAATGGATCATGAGAAGGAGTGAATTAGGCACATCCAACACAATTTTTTTCAAAATAATATTATTTACATTTTTTCAAAAATAATATTATTCATTGCAGTATTCCGGGAATTTCTATTTTTGTATACCAAAGACAGGGATGGCTTTGGTACAGATCCATAAATCTGAACATTTAATCGTCCGACCATTTCAGATATTTTTTGGTTTAAACGGATTTCATGATGGTAGGAACTAGTGCCGAATAAATGACATCTACTTTTTCCCGCGAGTAACTAAAAATGACAAGCGACTTGAAACATGTGTTCACACGCGACGATTCGGTGTAAAACTCGAACGATGAGTAAAATCAAAATGGCTATCAACTTTCGCTAGCCAAAAAAAAAAAACTTGATAACTTTGTTGACAAAGTGTTCACACGTGTCATTTAGCTTTCAATTGTCGAGTTGACCGACAAAAATCGCATCGTGTGAACCGGCTATAACCCCAGTACCAAAGGCTAGTGATACTTGGTCACTCCAGCGCATTGGTGACCTTCCCCTGCCTCTTCTGCAAAACACTGCGGCCAGTTATGCACGAATCAGACGGTTCACAAATCGTTCATTTCTGTATTTCATTCGGCCTATTTTACTCGGAATGACACGTCTGAACATGAAATAAACGAAAGTGCCGAATACTGCCTCTGTGTGGAGACCCTGAGCATTTTATTTTTTTGATATTGCTCCCGCAAAAAGGGCAATCTCAAATCTATTTTCGTTACTGTTTTTTGTTGTTGTTATTATTGCTAAAATTCTTGTGATAAGATTGTTTTATCATTAAAATTAAAAATACATAAATTTAAGTTATCGAAAGCTAACAGGCTAAACAACAGCATTAATTATTTAAAAATATATAATTAAAAAATAAATCTAGAGTGCTTACTTAGGACATGTGTGTTTCTTAGGGAGACAAATATTACAATGTAAACATTTGGGAAACGATGTCGAATGAGAAATAAATCAAATATAAAAGCAAATAAGTACCTACTTACGTAAATATCATAAATGCAATTAAATTGCAGTCCGGAACAAAAGATCAATAATGCTCTTTAGTATATAAAGATAGCTTCTATTGTATCAAGTTACTTCAAGTGAAGATATCACAGGTGAGAGTAACAGATATACAAACTAACTAATTTTTAATTCCCCCTACAAACAAATTATTTCTTTTATTTTAAGCGCACATTTACAGTTAAAATCACCAATAATAAATAAATAACATATTATTTTGTTAAGTAATAACAACATTTTTAAATTGTAGAATATTTTGTTGTTGAATACTTGTCAGGGGACAAGTAGTTTGGTAATCGAATCATTTTTTCGAGCGGCAATACCATTGGAATTTCTATGCCTGCGTCCTCTTGTGAAGTTGTCGGGAACATAAAAATCAATTTTTTGTATAATATCGGGAATACAGATATTACCGTTAGAAAGGTTAAATGCTGTTTTCTTTCTTTTCATTTTATCGGAGAGGCTATTAATACCCAGTATACTAGACATAAAGGTTGATGAATTTAACCAGGGGTAATACTCGAAGACTCTGACTTTCTCTACCATTAGAGAGTAATTTAAATCCACTGGTTCCCATATTATACAGTCGATCCCGATTAATTGGGACACATCGATATGAAGTTACCGACTGATTGTGGGTAACTTCTCATCGTTCCCTAGGACAACTGCAGATCGCTAACGTACAAACGACAGTTAATATCGAATATATTAAGGACACTAGAGTCATTGTGAACTGTCACCTATTTGTTTGCAATCTGCAGTTGTCCTAGGGAACGATCGAACATCCTAGCACACCAGAGGCCTTAGCACACTCGCTCGATAACGATCGATATGATAACTATCGGTAACTTCTCATCGTTTCCTAGCATGACTACAGATCGCCAACGAATAAGTGACAATTCACAATGACGAAGTGTCCTTAACATATTCAACATCAACTGTTGTTTGTACGTTAGCGATGTGCAGTTGTCCTAGGGAACGATGAGAAGTTACCAAAGATATTAGAAACACTTTCTCTTATCTGTGGAAGTTACCGATAGTTATCCTATCGATCGTTATCGAGCGAGTGTGGTAGGTCCTCAGGGGTGAATATAACGGTCAGCTTTTAATAAAATTCATAATTATGGGATCGAATCCGTACAAAGAAAAGAACTAAATTTTTCATAAAAAACTTAATTTTGGATTTGAGGTCAACGTACTGAGCCAAACTGAATAATTATATGTTACGGATGTGTGCTATTTTATTAATTATTGTTTTAAATGATGAAATATTCATATTATTAACAAACGGATTGCAATCTTTAGAGCACATCCTTCTTCTACCGGTATTTCAATGGAAGATGCTCCGAGGAACTAGCCTCATTGATCCCCTCGGCACCGGTGCATAGTCGGGAAACACGCCAAACGCTCGCCCAACATATGTACACGGTTGACATTTGTCACATGAGAACGGGACGCTTCTACGACTCGTTCTTGTGTTCAACAGCTCGGCTGTGGAACGATTTGCCGGCCTCTGTGTTTCCTCCTTCCTATAACATGGGTCTCTTCAAGACCCACGTTCACTCCTTCCTCTCCTCAAAAAGACCATCACAGCATCCTCAAAGATGACATAGGCCCCGAGGGAAATTATTTTCCTCAGGGCCTCCTGCGTGGTTAATGAAAAAAAAAAAAAAACTGATTAGAACAAAAACTATTTTTTTTAGCATATCATTCTGAAAACCAATTCACAGCTTTTAATTGAATTGGGTAACATGTTGTTAATTATTGAAATAAGATTTCAGAAGTTCTAGAACAAAATTCGAGAGTATTTATTTAGGTATCTGGGAATTTCAAGTCTATCGTTTGCAGTTAGTCTAATTGGGTCTCATTTTGAAGAAATCTTTGGATTTGTTTTGTGACTTCATTATAATTATTAAAAAAATAATCTTTCCCTGCCAACTGAGTTAATATAATGCAAAATGAATAAATAATTCAACACTATAAAAAACCATTTCTTTTAGTAGAAATTTCATTTAAGCACGGTACAGACTCGAAGCTCACATACAAAGATACTGTGTTATAAAGTTTCTTTTCTACTGCCACACTACGTTCTAAAATATTTCTTCCTACGGCAGGAGAAGGGGTCAGTTGAAATCGGAAGCGGTCGAGAGAATATCATTTCTTTAATAATAATAATAATTGGATAATTTGTAGAGCGCCGTTTTTGTGAGAAATCACCTCAAGGGCGCTGTACATTTTATTATGACTTCTTAGGCTTTACCTAGAACTATTATTTACAAATAGACACAGAGAACATACTTACCTGGCAGGTCACTTCCGATAAACACACTTTAATTAGAAAGTTTATGCTTGGAGGAGATACGACTTTGCACGTGGAGGACGCTATATTAAAACACTGGACATTGCATAACTTTACATTTGCTACACCATCATTTTTCATATTACATTTATAAGAAGATTACTGCCAAAAATGGAGTTAATAAATTGAAGTTATTTCGAAAGACTTGTGAATTTAGGACTCATTAGGACCGGAGGGAGGATTTGAATGAAATTAGATGTACAAATAATTCACCATTAAGAATTTGTTAACATTTTTATGCAATTAGTTATTCACTATGTCGCGGGCTGAGAAGGTGAAAGTGAAGGTTTTTGTTTTTGGCTTTATGGGTACGACTGTCTAAAAAGGTGAGTTTTAACTAAATATGTCAACTTGACGGCTCCGTGCATGCTCCGTGTATTCAAAATGACCCCTCTCCTGTTTACGGCGAAGGGGGTCGCATAACTTTTCTGATATCGCGATCGTAGCGGTCACGAAAAATAACGATTAGCGAAGATTCAAACCACGCTTATAACACATGATCTTTTTACGTCTGGCGGGTCTGTGTGGGATTGTATGGCGAGCGCTATTGTGTTATAAATATCTTTTTGATGTGAGCTGCGGTTTGTCGCTACCTTTACCCATTCTAGTTTGTTATTTAGTTTTGCGACTTAGCTAAATATTTTTGTTATCGTTATCGCATCGATAATTCAAATTTTTAGGGAGTTGGCTATACATAAAAAAAAAACGAAGTATATGTTTAGTTAAACAGTTTGGTTGGCTATTTTGGCCTCAAATCCAAAATTAAGTTTTTTATAAAACGGCGCAGCCGTTTCTCCTAAATGAAATTTTTTGCATAAAAATCCATTAGAAATAGATTTTTCCAAGTTCTTCACGAACAGCCAGGAAGGTCTACGCTGGAATCCAAATGTCTGTTATTGTTTACATTATTAATAACTTCTAGTTTTTTAGGATAGCATCATGAAGTTCCTGTTTGCGCTGTCTTTGGCCTGTGTGGTTGCTACAACTTTCGCCCAGTTTGGTAAGTCCAAGACCACAACTTACTTAAATGGGATAACATATGTTAAAAACTATAGTATAGATATCAACTACTGGCATGTCCCTATAAGTTACTTCTTGTAGTAATTCGGACTCCCAAAAAATCCTTAATATTGCCTGGTTTTAACGCCACTAATAGACGTTCAATTCAATTATTGTAAAGATTTTCAAGAGTGTTATGTTTGCCATATTAACAGAGGGACAATAGTAATTGTGTTGGGGTTCTTCAAGAATAACAGGTCATAAAATATAATAATAGGTCTTATTAGGTTAGAAACTCGTTTATCAATAATTGTTTAGGTGTTTTCAATATAATATACTTCTGAGTCTCACGACCAATTGTCTAGGAATAGAATCTGAGAGCTTGAGCAATCGTCGACTGCGCGGGTGTTTCTACTGTAACTGCTGGACTAAATCATAGAAATAATGGACTTAATAGACTATTTGTCCGTTAATAAATAAATTTAACCCAGGAATTTAATATGAAACACCAGTTTTGGGGAAGAAAAAATACAAAACTTCGATCTTGACAATTAAATTTTGGTATACATGCATAATCAGTTTGAATTGCAGGTTGTAGTTGTCCCTTTCACTCAGTACTCAGGTGGGTAACAGCGACAGCAACAGTTATGTAATATCCCTATTATTCAAATTTCTCGTCGTCCGCCATTCCTCCTCAGTACCATGTCATGTAATTTAACTTTCCTTTAGACTGCGGACGGAATGAGAGATGGAGAGTCTGCAGAGTAGACCAGACGTGTGAAGGGATCCGGGAAGGAGGACCAGTGTCCTTGACACCACCTATGGGCTGCACTGATGGCTTTGCTGGCTGTCGTTGCCGCACCGGAATGGTCAGGGACGACGATGACATCTGCGTCTGGCCCGAGGAATGTTATGGACGTAAGTCAAACTTGAAGAAAAAACCAGTTTGTATTAGTTTTAGGCACAAAAGGAAGATTTCAGCTTTTATCGTTTTGGATTTTGATATTCACCAAAAAAAGATATTCTCGGAAATTTTTCACATTTATATTATATTTTGGGAAACAATAACTTTCTTGCTATACCTCGGACTCTCGATGATGATTTTGATTTATATGTTCGTAATAAGCATTAACTTCGTGGCTCGCCATAATTAACAATAAAATATATAAATTTGTTTTAGACCACTTTAAATTTTAATTACACTAGTGTTATTAGAATTACGGAACATTTAAAATGTTTAAATAATAATAATTTTTCGGTGTTTGCCAATCACCTTATTTCACCAATCATACTTTTAATAAGGACACAGGGGTTAAAATTCTTCACTGTAATAATAAAAACAAAAATTAGATAACTTGGAAGCACTTGAAATTTAAAAAATCCCTAAATAATAACGCTAATAAAAAAATAAATTAAAATGACTTTTGGTTTAGATAAATGTAGAACGATCCATATAGAGAAAGGCAAAATTACAGATGGAGATGAGGGTATATTTAGAAATTTCAAAATTAAAAGTATAAAAGGGGATGAGGTTTATAAATACTTAGGATACCCGCAATCGAATAGATTAGATCATACTAGTATTAAAAATGATATTAGGATTAAATTTCAAACTACGATAAGAAAAATTTTAAAATGCAATCTATCTGCTAAAAATTTAGTAAAGGCAATAAATAGTTGGGCAATACCTCTATTAACGTACTCATTTGGTATAATTAAATGGTCTAATACAGATTTAGATAGCTTAGAACGATTAATTAGAACTACGTTAACAAAGTTTTATTGTCATCATCCAAATTCAGCTATAGAACGAATTAATTTACCTAGAAATTTAGGAGGTAGAGGTATAGTCAAAATAACTTCTTTAAAACAAAATCAGGTAGAAATGTTAAGATTTTTTTTCCATAGAAAAGCTAATAGCTCAGAGTTGCATAAAATAATTTGCAAGGCAGACAGTAATATTTCACCTTTAAATTTATACGACGAGAATGCCAACATTTTTATAAATACCAATCAGGAATTATTAGATTCCTGGTCAAATAAAATTATTCACGCAAAACACTTCAATTATCTCAACCAAACGTATGTTGACAAACTTTCGTCAAACAAATGGTTGAGTATTGGAGAGTTGAGCGCAGAAATATAAGGATTTATGCTTGCTATTCAAGATAGAGTAATTAATACCAAAAATTATAGGAAGCATATAATCAAAGATCCAAATCAAATTGATGATTTATGTAGAAAATATATGGCTTTTCCGGAAACTATAGAACACATTATATCAGGATGTGCTATATTAGTGCCATCTGAGTATACATTTAGGCACAATCAGGTTTTAAAAATAATTCACCAAAGTTTGGTAATTAAACATAACTTGATTGACTGTCATAATATAGTACCATATTATGAATACGAACCAAATTCATTTTTAGAAAATAATTTCTTTAAAATTGACTATGATAAAACTATACTGACAGACAGACCAATTGGTCATAATAGACCTGATATAGTTTTACATGACAAAATTAAAAAAATAAATTATATTATTGATGTAGCTATTCCAAATTCCTGTAATATTCAAAAATCTGTTTCTGAAAAAATAAGAAAGTATACAGATTTAGGAAATGAACTTAAAAGAATTTGGCATTCTCAGACTATAAAAATATTACCTTTTGTTATTTCGGCTACTGGCATTATACCTAGCTCTCTTATTAAAAATTTAGGCATATTAGATTTGTCAAAGAATTTGTATATAAAAATGCAAAAATCAGTCATTTTAAATACATGTAGAATTACGAAAGATTTTTTAAATATTTATATTAAGGGATCAGTAGGATTTATCGGTCAAATTAGGAATTCCACAGAGCCGAACCCTCTGATATGAAAATATCTGGAGACGGTGAATTATATTCCCATTTGATAGTTTGGTAGATTAACGTGTTGTTCTTGTATTGTTTTGTATTAATTATACTTATATAATACACTTGCATAACGTGGTTTTACTAGATGATCATTTATATGGAAATCGTTCCTGAAAATCTGGTGATTAAAAAAAAAAAAGAAAAACTAATAACCAAATTAATTTATCGTTTAGTCCCATTCTAGATATGTTTCCAATAAACCGCTCTGTTATTGCTGGAATTCCCGCAATTACCCCCTCTCCCCCTTTGACCTCCCACTCCAGCATCTAAATGTTTGGCATAAATCTATCATTATTTTGTATCCTAGGTTAGTTTTAATATTCTCCTGACGAAGGAAGGGTTCTTCTGAAACCGGTAGAGTGTAATTAGTGTAAAAGTTTAAATTGGTCTAAAACAAATTTATATATTTTATTGTAAATTTTGATTTATTGTTGGAAAAGTGACAGGCGCATTAGGAATTTAACTTTTGCAATCAATTCAAACAAGTATATTTTTTTATCACAATTTTCGGAAGATTGAATGTAACTAACCTGATTTTAATAAGTGGTTTGAGTGCAAAGGACCCATATAAGCCCGTCTTTATGTATTTATTTATTTATTTATTCACGCCCTTAGAGCTTTTACAACAATCATAATACAAAAATAATAGAAAAATAAACAATAATATACAAATTATGTTACATCATTGTTTAGTAAGTGGGAAACAGAATTTTTGAAATTTCAGAAATAAATTTTGATAAGGAATAAACGAAAATATCAACTGAACTAAATTTATTTCCAAGCCTATGTAGTCTTTGGATTGGGGAGTTATTGAAATAATTAGTTTTCAAAGGATAAACAAAGAACAGCTCTGGAAGCCTCGTGTTACGATTTGGTACTTTGAATGTTATTAGTTTAGTTAAGTCAGGTGCGTCAATTGTGCCATTTACTAATTTAAATAAAAGTACCATATCGCTCTTGGTTCTTCTAGAAGATAAGTCAGTTAAATTAAGTCGTTTCATTAATATATCATAATTAATTTGTTCAATGGGTATGGAGAGTTTGAAATTAATGAATCTTAAAAATTTATGTTGAACTCTCTCAATTTTTACTTGATGTGCTTTATAGTATGGGGACCAAATAGTGGAATTATATTCTAAATTACTTCTAACTAAGGCAGTGAAGAGTATTTTAAATGAATAAAGTGACGTAAAATCTTTGACTGTTCTTAAAATAAATCCCAAACATTTCATAGCCTTATTAGTAACTTCATTAATGTGTGGAACAAACGTTAATTTTTCATCAAATACGATACCCAGATCCTTGATATGAGACATCTTTTTAAGAGAAATATTATTGATATTAAAAAGTATATTTAGTCAGTATATCCATTCTAGCATTGAAGGTCGCGGTTTCACAATAATAGCATTCATTAAAACGAATTACCGGTAAAATTAACGGTAATATCCTATTTACCTGTTCATCTGGGACGGATCTAACGGTCAGCATTTCCCGAAGTGGCAAATCTAAAGTCAGTAATATTTGTTCGGCACACCAAACGACTTGGATTGGGCACCCAATCTAGTACATACTTTACTGGGCTCTTCCGGGTCACATGGTCTCGTTGCCGAGTTGTAACCGAAGGTAGATTTACGAAGTCGTTAGGTTTCAGGAGCTCCGCAGATCAGAACTATAACAAGTTAAACAGAACAAAATGTCATTGAAGAAGAAGATAACAATAATATGAAAATTACCATTATCTTTTATTATTTTTCTGTGTCTTGTTCATTTTCATATTTTAAAAATATTAGATTATTATTAGATAATTACTTCTTCTTCAGTGATGTATTACATTGATGGGAATAACCTTCAAAACTTAAAAATACAGTTTTTCTTGTAAAAAAAAAAAGAACAAAATGTGTTTTAAATAATTTCTGAAGCATAATTAGAGCTTTTTTCTATCGAGGGAATTTTTGTAACCTTTTTTTAAATAACACGAGTTTTTTTAAGAATTTAAAATGTTGAAGAATTTAAAATATTCAGGAATTTCAGCGAAAATTAAAAAAATACCTAAAACTTCTATAAGAGTCCATATCTCACTATCATTATTATTTCTTTCAAATCCTTTATTGATAAATCTTGCATTTTCTTAATTATCCCCTGTTTTTTGCCATATTGTATTATTTACTTTCACACATGAAATTATATAATTGAACTAAAATTCCCTCACCAAACACAAGAGCCTCGTCTCTTTATGGTGAGGAAAAGCTATTCTTATCTACTATTTTACCACTGTATAAAATGTAAAAATTGGGTATTTATTGTAAAAAAACCTTTAAATATTAAATTTTTAAAATTTTTTAATAAGACTGCGGAATGAATTTCGGACTGTGGTGTCTTTATTTTTTATTTTTTTATTTATTTTTTTTTTTACAAATACAGTTATTAAACATTGTATATATATTTTTTTAATACATTTTTTTTAATATCGTGATTCACCTTTTTTTTGAGCAATGCTCGTGTAATGTCTTAAAAGAAATACAAAAAGCAGATGATTATAGGTGTCAGTATTTTAAATTTTATCGTTTTATTTGTTGTTCCAGCCTGTCCCGATCCCAATGCAGTGCGAGTTCGGTGCGCAACCCGCTGCGGAGGTGGCACCTGCTCGAATCCCGAATACGATTACTCCTGTAGAGTTGCCTGTCAGCCTAACGGATGTCAGTGCAGACCCGGCTGGCTCAAGCTGACCTCAAGCAACCCCGTGTGTGTTCCGAGGAGACTGTGCGGTCTCAGACTCAGACAGGCCGGCCTTGGTGCGAGCGGCAGCGCCAGTGAAGAAGATGAAGACGACGTTGGATATAACTAAAAATCTATTTTTCCTTTGAATTCTCAGTTAAAAACTCACAGTCGAGAAAACCATTCTCGTGCCCTGAATGTAGCTATAAATGTTCAGAAAAGTCCAGTTCTCAGTAAAAACTCTTGTAAATTTTTTAACAAAATTGTTGTACTCATTGAATTATGATTGAATTTTCTTCTAATTTCTTGCGCAAATTTGATAATGCGGTATACCTACTTACTTTATGCTGTTAATTGATACTTTAATAAATCAAAATTTTGCTCTTACGATGTTTTATCTTTCTTGTTTATTAAAACACTTTTGGTAAATATTGGATATCGGTGGCATCTGTTAATACGCACTATGATATTTAATAGAAGAACACATATGTATCAGCAGATTCTATGGCCACACAAGGGTTTCATGTGTACGTTTTGGTTTCCGTGCCGTGTCTCTAGAAAATTGGATCATCGCAACGGTAGCAACTGGATTTTATGTTAAAATTTATCAATGGTTGAATACAATTTGCAAAAATTGTCGATACCGTGAGATCACTGATCTTGTAGCAGCTGCTGATGTTGATGCCTGGAGAGCTGATTGTGGAGAGCGGATGGTGGAGAGATAGAAAATATTATGTTAATGTGATGTAAGGTGTGTGTGAGTGATGTACGTAGAAGGTATGCGATCACAGAAAATTCAGCCGGTTTTTTGCATTGCCGATTTGACTGATGATTTGCCATAAACCATTAATAATAATAATAATTGGATAATTTGTAGAGCGCCGTTTTTGTGAGAAGTCACCTCAAGGGCGCTGTACAATTTATAGTATAATTCTTAGGCTATATCTAAGTTTATTATTTACAAATGTATACAGAAACATACTTACCTGGTCGGTCACTTCCGATAAACACACTTTAATTAGAAAGTTTATGCTTGGAGAAGATACCCATTTGCACGCGGAGGATATTATATTAAAAACACTGGACATTGCATTATTTTACATTTACTGCCCCCTATCACTGTCGGTATTCACTTATGAGTAGATTAATGACAAAGGTGAGTTAATATTTATTTTGAAAGACTTGAGAATTTAATGATTCTTTAGGACTGGAAAATTTTCATCTAGTGACCGTTATAAAAGCTTACAAATAAGAATTAGCTCATATTTTTCACAATTAGTTATTCAAAATGTCGCGGGCTGTGAATGTGAAAAGGTTTTGACTTTATGGATAAGACAGTCTGAACAGATGAGTTTTAAGTTTAGCTCTAAATTCCGCCGAGTCTGTTATCATTCTTAACTCATGTGGCAGTCTATTCCAAGCTTTAGGTCCCGACACTCCTCCGAAAACGCGCTCACCGAACTTAGTGTCTGGTGTGCGCTTTAATCAACTTCGCTTCAACGTTCCGATAGCTGATGATGCTGCTGACCTGATGGTTGATTGTCGAGAATTGAAATTTTCAGGAATACACATTTCCGATAAGTAAGCCGGAGCCATTGCTTTAAGCGATTTAAATACCATCCAGCAGAGCTTGAACTGGATTCTTTCAGGACATTTGAGCCAGTGAAGATTTTTGAGATGCTCTGAAATATGGGAATATTTAGACAGCGCCGGATCTGCCATACGTTCAAAAACGTGCAAAAAACCTGGCGCCAACTCCGAAGGGGCGCCGTGATAAAATAAACATTGTTTTAAAATTTAATTAAAATATTCCCCGAATCGTTTAAAAATTACTCGTAATACGGAATTATTAGTATGCGCTAGCAACACTCATCTTTCAGATGCGTGAACCTAATGCGCGCGCACCGATGGTTAAAAAATAACGGAATCCGAATTTACGTTACGTCAAGGAATTTTTTTCCAAATACAATACATTGCATACGAACGTAAGACCTATTTTTCCTTATTGTCTCTTACGACCATTGTATCGTTCGAAATTCAACAAACATTGTGATTGGTTCATTGATCGCTGTTTGTACGGATCTCCCTTCGTTGATTACAAGTTGCTCTTTGATGATAGTTCGTCGCTTTCACCGCGTTATTGGTTTATTTATGTTCGCCGCAATAGGCCACTTGCACCACATTTTTTTAATTTTTTTTCCGGTTTAGGAAAATATTCTAAGACATTCTGTATTTTTTTTTTTTTTTTAATCGTATTTTAAATCCCTGGCGATTTTTTGAAAATTTCAATCCGAAAAATCGGACCATTTTTTATAAACCGGAAGGACGGGACATAATTTTATGGGTGCGAAAAAACAATAATTAGTTAGCCGAAAATCATTTAAAAAAAAACTGACGAATTCCAAACGCATGGCAGAGGAGAATAACGAAGCATACCAAAAATATTACAACTCATATATATTTTTTCCTTGAACCTCTTATTGATCATTAATCATTATGTATGACTTTTACAATTTGAGAGGTGGGTATGGGTACCGCCGCCCCGGGAACTATTTATTGGATAACCAACACCCCTGCCATAGGTCATTCCAAGTGGTTCGCTACGTTTGGTGACTTAGCAGGGGTGCCCAGATTTACGGGGTGAGGTTTGTCTGGGTCTTGACGGTGAATGCGGTTGCTTTGCGAGCTGGATCGGGAGAGAATTGTTTAGGGAGATCTAATCTCTCCAACCAAACTCATTTGACCCATGACCCTGCATCGCAGTAGGAGGGATGGATTCGCACATTATTCGTCACTCCTGGACACATTGACCCCCAGATTCCTACCCACTCCTCATACCTTTTTCCTTCCCAGAACTTCCACTCCGTCGTTTCCCTTAAAAGATCCCCCACGCAGCATCCCCAAAGATGACATATGCCCTGAGGGAATTTTTTTACTATGGGCTTCCTGTGTGGTGTAAAAAAAATCCAAATCCAAATATTTTACATAAACCAAATTTAAAATAATTATTAAAATTAATTAAAGGGAAAGGTTTATCAACAATATGAAACATGTAAACAAGTATGAAGAATGTTCACATCAAATTTATTTAGTTGGTCTAAACCTATAGCATTTAGTATATACCTCTTACCTAGGTTGGTTTTTGTTTTTGCAGTGAGATTATTTGGAACAGCTGAACATTATTGTTCTTAAACATATAACTTGTTCTTGTGCCTCTTGTTTGATATTATTCAAATGTTGTGATTTAAATTATACTTATAAAAATGTACTTGTAAAATATGATTATAATACATAATATATTATAAAATTTGATTTTGTTAAAATCAGCACCATCACCGTTATTGCCCTAAAACGCCGCTTCGGAACGGCAACGGCCTGCACGATGTTCATTCATAACATCAGATCTGTCAAAACGTTAAACAGAGGTTATGCAGAGGTTCATTTGTGTGTCAAACCGAATGCTTCAATATGAATTTTAGTTATTAATACTTAGAAAAGTAGCCATCATACATGTATCTAATTTCTGCACATTGTCAGACTGACTCTGAACAAATCCTATCCTATTTCAGCTATTGATTGCAATAATTTCGTATATAATTAAGTTTGGAGTAAAATCAATTTGACCCAGCGCATATAGGTCTCATAGAAATCGTTGTTTCTCCCTTACTACCGTAGTGAGCAGTATGATATAAACGGTATTGGAAAGAAAATACAACACGCTATATATTCCAATTTAAAAATTAACCACGAAATAATTGAAATGTACACCTTCAAGAGATCAAAGTTTCCGACCGCGATTTGAAAAAAAATGTTGAAACTTTGTGAATTTTTTATGATTATTTTTTACATGAAACGACTAAAAAGTGAGGTGGCTATAAGGTTTATAATTCATTTGTCTAAGAAAATATGTGTAAGTTTTAGTTTTTTTCGTAACCAGTAATTCAACCTCGAAAAAAACGTAAGGTGATCCATTTTGAAAACTTTTTGAAGTGTGCATTAAAAATTTTTATAGTTTAAAATTTACGGGGTTATTCGTAGTAGTAAAATTTGAAAGCGTATTTAATCACCTTTCAAAAACAGTTTTTAGTTTTCGGATACATCCACAATTATTCTATTTATTTGGATTTTATTGGAAAGCGGAAATATTTTTACCTTCGGACAAATACGTCATGAAATGTCAAATGTGTCAAATTGCAAAAAATTGCCGGAAATCAAAGTGTTGCTATATAACAAAAAAATATCAGTGTGGAATTTTACAAAATTATTTGAATAAAATCGGGGACGGGACATTTTAATTTAGTGACGTCACGAGCCCAAAAAACGGATTTATTTATTTAAAAAGAAAAAAAACTATCAATTTCTAAAAAAATTCATTATCATTTTCATAAGCTTAGTAGAAAAATCTATCCACACGATTTTTTCCAAGTCATTATGAGATCCGTGCAAGTGGCCTATTCGCGCGCGATTTGGCACCATACAGCTCTGTCAAGTCAAGGTAAGAATTTTATTATGCATTTAAAGACAAAAAAGAATCCAATTAAACAAACTGATCAGAATATTATTATTTCTGAACTTAAACTGCCTCCTGTTTTATATTATATTTTGTTATGATGTTCTTATTTTGTCCAGTGTCGTAGATAGCTACCGCCAGGTCACTTGGAAAAGTTACCCTTGATTCTTGTTGGCGGGATATTAATTTATTTTAAACGTATTGCATAATTTATTTTTTATTTTTTTTATATGTATCTACTTATATAATTTTTTTTATCTGAATTTAAAAAAATTGTTGGGGAGGGGGGGGGGGGGCGCCATCGGTTCTTCCTGCACAGGGCGCCAGATTTCTTCAGATCTGTATTTAGATACGCCGGTGATAAGTCTTGCCGCAGCGTTGAAAACGGATTGTATTTTGTTAATTTGATATGTTGGTAGACTTGCATATATACCGTTGCAATAATCTAGACGTGAAATAACATACGAATTGACTAGTAATTTAGTCGCCTCTGTTGGCAGGTTTCTTCGCACTGCTTTAATTTGCCTCAATTGAAAAAACCCCGTGCTTACGGTTCTGTTCACTTGAGTTTTCAGGGAAAAATCAGCATCCTGATTAACACCCAGTAGTTTTATACAAGTCTTTGGACCGATGTCACTTCCTGAAATGGTTATTGGGGAGTTATCAATGTTACGCTGACGTCTGCTGGTGGCGGTCCAGAGAAACTCAGTCTTTGAAGGATTCAGTTTCAATCTGTTTGAGGTCATCCAGCGGGTGATTGCTTCTAGACACTCAGTTATACGAGTATTAAGACTGTCTATTTCCTCTGGTAAGCAGTAAAAGTAAACTTGCTGGTCATCAGCGTAGCAGTGAGATAGAAGACCAAATGATTCGATTATTTTAGCGACGTCTTGTATATTACGACTTGGGAGTGTGGAACGAAAAATGTACTGCCTTTGTTTTCGAAGTGCACAATTTTTAGTCTTTGGTCCGAAACAAAGAAAAGCGAATAAATGCAAGCGTAATAGGCTATTAAAATTACTCTGATTAATAGCAATAGGTATTACATAGGCGCTCCGCTGACGAGGCAACAGAAACCAAACTAAAACCGCCTAGTTTCTATGTCTTGATTGGTCAAAAAGCTTGTTTAACCATAGACGAAGACCAATCAGCTGGCAGCTGGCAGCTGGCAACGCAACGCAAGCAGTGGCTCGCGACTCGACATTAGCGATGGGCACAATCGATGAATAATCGATTATTTACTCGATCTTTTTTACCATCGAATGATTTCGATTCATTTCCATAGAAAAATCGCTTCTCGATGTCAAATTCATTCGAATGCACAGTAGCGATGGGCACAATCGATGAATAATCGATGATTTACTCGATCTTTTTAACCATCGAATGATTTCGATTCATTTCCATAGAAAAATCGATTCTCGCTTCTCGATGTCAAATTCATTCGAATGCACAGTCCGAGAGAATCGGTTTGAAACGTCATCGAACTTGGAATCGATTCTCGCTTCTCGATGTCAAAATTCTTTCGAATGCACGGCCGAGACAATCGGTTTGAAACGTCATCGAACTTGAAATCGATTCTCGCTTCTCGATGTCAGAATCCATTCGAATGCACAGTCCGAGACAATCGGTTTTAAACGTCATCGAACTTGGAATCGATTCTCGCTTCTCGATGTCAGAATTCGAATGCATAGTCTTGAAACGTCATCGAAAGTGATTTTGCTTGTCAAACGAAATATTTTGTAGGTACATGTTATAAACAACCTGATGTGTGAATTTTAAATTATGAATGAATACTTTTAGGTAACGATTTACGTTTTCAGTATAGTTTATACGTAAAAGATTGCGATGGTGATAGCTTTCAACAATTTAAAAATGTTTGTTATGAGGTTATGTATCATCTATTTGGGTATTGTATATTTAATTTAAAATAAAACAATAACTTAGTATATACCATTTTTATATTTAATGCCGACCGGGTTTCGCTAAAACCGTAGTTTCTTCAGGGCAGTAAATAATACTCTACTAAAATCAGCAAGTAATATGTTTTCATATGTACATATCTGCTTTATATGACCAAATATATTTAATTTATTTGAAATTAACAGGTGTTTCTTAGTTTGTAATAGAAATGAAACAATTTCTATAGTAAGAAAACTTTATTTAATGATAATCATTAAATAAAGTAAAAAATTGCATACGAAATTGCATACGAAAAGGTGTCCATAACCTACATGTTATTTAGAGGTTATTTTTTTAACAAAAACGACATAAAATTATTATCTTCGTATTAAATACAGACACACTGTCAATATTATTAATGAGAATTTGTACCTACCGGCTAAACTAAATATCTTATTAGTAATTTTATTGTTGTGAGATGCCCACATATTTGAAATTCGTGGAATAATGGAATAACACTAATGTTGCCATCAAACAAAAAGGAATTTGCCAATTTGCCATTGCCAGGAAAGAAAAACAGTGATTGAAATGTTGTTGCAGTACTTACTTACTGACGTTGCGTTATTTAAACATGTTATTTAGAGATTGTTTTTGAACAAAAATGTCATATAATTATTGACATATTATTAAACATACATAAATTTTTTAATGGAAATTTTTACCAACGGGCTAAACTAAGTAGCTTAACAATATATGTTGTGAAATGCATACCAAAAACAACAAATAAAATTACAACAAACAATAAGCGTTGCCATACATGATGCACCATAATAATTTTCGGCTTCCTACCCCCCCCCCCCCCCCTCGCAGACAAAAATCCTGCCCCTGACCGTAGCTATTGCTCCCAAACTCCGAGCAAAAAATCGATTAATCATTCGATTATTGTGATGTCTCGATTAAAAAAAATCGATTATATAAAAGTTTCGATCATTCCCATCGCTAGTAGCTATTGCTCCCAAACTCCGAGCAAAAAATCGATTAATCATTCGATTATTGTGATGTCTCGATTAAAAAAAATCGATTATATAAAAGTTTCGATCATTCCCATCGCTACTCGACATAGTCGACATGCCAGTTGCGTGACATGACAGCTGATTGTTCTACGTCTATGGTTAAATAAGCTTTTCGACCAATCAAGACATAAAAACCAGCCGGTTTTAGTTTGGTTTTAAATTACGAGCGCCTTCACAATTAGAGCAACAATAGATATAATGTGGAACTGTTCAAAATAAAATAACAGTTGAACGAAGAATGTTGATAAATAGTTTGCGGAAAGAGCTGAACAAATACAAGGCATTTCTGTATTATTTTTATTGATGATATTAGCAGATGTTTCAAAATAATATTGATACAATTGGGAAAGCAGGTGGGTAAATTTCCTTAGAATTAAATAACCCTTGGAGTGTCAGCCAATCCATAGCAGACGTAGCTCTTGTTTTTTTAAGTTAAGAAAATATAATATTATAAACAATATATAATATTATTTACAATTGTTTATGTAAATATTTTATTTTATTTATATTGGTATACATAACACTAGCTTCTGCCCGCGACTTTGTCTGGATTGGTACTTCGGTTAGCCTATTTCCTATACGTAGGTCTCATCTGTGTTTATACCAAAATTCTTAACCTATTTATTTTAAATATCTATAATTCTTGATTCGATTCAACGGTGAGTACTTCAAATAAATTCACTAATTTAAATATTTTCTAAAATAGAATTTTGGATTTACAATCATTGTTTTTCAAAATGTCATTCTCAAAATTTGACATTTTCTATTAAATAATAATTATTATTTTTAATACATGGAAAATAGCAAGCTTTGGGTATAAATTATAGCCTATATGTTATTCTGATGTATGATCTATATTATTGTTAAGTTTAATTAAAGTCCATTCAGTGGTTTTTGCGTGAAAGAGTAACAAACATACATACATCCATACAAACTTTCGCCTTTGTAATATTAGTAAGATGTTTTTTGAGTTAAATAATACCTCTCTAATTGAGAAATACTCGTGTTTAGGGAGTGACTTTTTTTTCACGATTTAAAAAATTCCTATAATGAACACTATAGACTTTCAAATTAATTAAAAAAAAAAAATAATAAAAAAAACATAGTGAATTTTTTTAATTAAAAAATAACGAAATTTGTCATGCGATGTTTAAAAACTTTTAATTAAAAAAAAACATTTTTTTTTCGTTAAAAAAGGTAAAATGGGGCAGTGAAGGGTTCCCACGGGTTTTTTCCAATTGTTATAAATAGATATATTGTGGAACTGTTCAAATATTAAAACATTAAAGTGACGTTTGAACACGTGCTGTTGCTTGATGGTAACTTAATTCAGGGATGCAGGGATCAAACTAAACGCAAAAAACTAAATTGAATTATACTGTCTCACCGGCTCGCAGAGGAGTGGAGCTGGCAACACGGTATCGCTTAGACGTACTTAAGCATAGACTTGACCACTTTCAATAACACATCTGCCCTGATGATAGACTCTGTAATGTTGTCCGAAACATCGGCTAAAGAAGTAGTAACACGGCATAATATCCCAAAAATAAACAGGGATGTTTGTATTTCAAACGGTTTTTGTTTTTCTGGTACCTCCAGTACTATAAACATTTTTTTTACATTCCTACCACTACAGAAAGCGAAAAATGTGGATTATGTGGACTGGAAACGTTGACTCCCAGATTACTAACCGCCCCTCATACCTTTTTCTTTCTTTCTTTTCCATAAAAATAACCTCCACACAGCATCCCCAAAGATGACATAGGCCCCAAGGGAATTTGTTTTCCTCAGGGTCTCCTTTAGACCCTGAGCATTTTAATTGCTCAGGGCTCACGCAAAAAGCGTCTTTAGATCTAATTTTGTGATTGCTTTTTTTTTGTTATTATTATAAAATTTCTTGTAATATCATTTTTTTATAATAAAGTAATGAATATTATTTATTCGTCAAATTCTGACGGGTCAAAAAAAAACAGAAAATATGAAAAAAACATAATTAAAAAAGAAATCTAAATGTGTTACCGACCACATTGTGGTGTTCTTTGAAACGCAAATATTACTATGTAGACATTTCTGAAACAATATCGACAGAGAAATAAATCAAATATAAAAGCAAATAATTACCTACTTACGTTATTAAAAGTGCAAATAAATTTCGGTGTGGAACAAAAGATCAATAATGCACATCAGTATATAAAGATGGCTACGACTGTGTCAAGTTAATTCAAGTGAAGATATCACAGGTGAGAGATACAGAAATACAAACCGATTAATGTTTTAATAAGGAAGTTGTGTCCTTTTTTTTATCAATGTTCACAGGCAAACTTAATATTTTTTTTTATGTTTCTTTATTTTTTTAATAGTAAATATATAACAATTGTGGAATTTATGGCCGCCATACTAGGCACATGCCCGTGTTATACTAGTTTTTTTTTTTTTTTTAAGTTCGTTTTCATAATTAAATTAATTCTACAAGTTTGAATTTTATTAAGCCCGCGAAAACGGCGGCAAGGGCATAATACCGTGCTGGCAGAGTTCGTGACGTAAGCCGGCCCTTGCGTGTGTTAAGCGGTCGACAAACGCGAAGTTCACATCAAAAAGATACTGCGTTATAAGTATCTTTTCTACCGACACACTACGTTATAAAATATTCCTTCCTACGGCAGGAGAAGGGGTCAGTTGAAATCGGAAGCGGTCGAGAGAATATCATTTCTTTGTACTGGATATGTTAACTTGACAGCTCCGTGCATGCTCCGTGTATTAAAAATGACCCCCTCTCCTGTTTGCGGTAGAGAGGGGGTCGCATAACTTTTCTGATATCGCCACTGTAGCGAATACGAAAAATAATTCCGATTAGCGAAGATTCAAACCGCGATCACAGCGCATCATCTTTTTACGTCTGGCGGGTCTCGTGGGATTGTATGGCGAGCGCTATTGTGTTATAAATAACTTTTTGATGTGAGCTGCGAGTCTGTCGCTACCTTTAAATATAAGGGAAAATATTTACAAAACCGGGTATGGACGAAAAAAATAAATTAAAAAGGTTGTAGTAGTTAGATATTTACTGGTACTAATCAATTCAGTTATTGGAATTTCGAAAAAAGTTCATTTTAATCGTTATTTTTTAAATTAAAAAATACGAAATGTCATTTTTCAACGAAACTTGCAACAGTTCCTAACATAGCGGTCGGTGAAAAATGACATTTCGTGTTTTTAAATTTAAAAAATAACCATTAAAATGCACCTTTTTTTTTTAAATTCCGGTAACTGAATTGATTAGTACTAGTTAATATCTAACTACTAGAACTTTTTAAAATTATTTTTTTCGTCCGTATTAACCGTGTCCCGGTTTTGTAAATATTTCCCTTATATTTCATACAAGCAAAGACCGGGTTACGTCACGGACTCTGCTGTGCTCTTGCCGCCGTTTTGGCGGGTTTTAATAAAATTCAAACTTGTAGAATTAATTTAATTATGAAAAATAACTTTAAAAAAAATAAAAAAAATACTGGTATTTAAGTTTGAATGTCATCTACATGAACATATTTTTTATAAGTCAAAATACTTTTCACTCAACTTCCCTATTCCTCCTACAAATAAATTATGTATACCGTTGATCCCGCTTAAGTTTGTGCGGCACATTTCGACCCGTTTCATACATTTGAATTTGAGGCCTAAATACAAAATCCAATCCAATAAAAAAAAAAACGAAAGCGTTTATTGGTTTGCACTCCATTTTCCGTGGCTTTGTACATATATTATTTTGTTAAGTGGTATAACTTAATTTTTTTAAACTTTTTAACTTAATGAGACAAACCTCAAATATATAATAACGCATCAGACTGTTAGGTCCGGGTTTAGTTTTCCCCATAGGAAAAACTAAACCCTTTCACACGCTTTTCCATAAAAATGATCATCTAGTAAATCCACGCTATGCGAGTGTATTATATAAGTGTAATTAATACAAGACAATACAAGAATAACATGTTAACCTACCAGACTATTAAATGGGAAAATAATTCACCGACTCCAGATATTGTCATATCAGAGGGTTCGGCTCGGTGGAATTCCTAATCAATTAATGAAGATAATAATAACGAAACTCAATCGAAAATCTGAAACAGAAAAAGATACGGATACACCTTTGACTCGAACCCACTACCTTCGGCTTTCTTTGGGCTTATTGGGCTCCAATCGGGTACGCCATGGTTACATAGGCTCCGAAAAAGTATTTTAATATTTTAAGAGAGTTAGCTAAACATTTAAAAAAAAAATTAATTCAGATTTTTTTTTAAATGCCATAAATGAAAAGTTAAGTTTTTTATGAGATGGCGCAGATGTTTCTCAAATAAAAATATTTGCATAAAAATCCATTAGAAATAGAATTTTTCCAAATTCTTCATGAACAACTGGGAAGGTCTTCATTTAAATCCAAATGTCTGTTATCGTTTAAATTGTTAATAACTTTTATTTTTTTAGGATAGCATCATGAAATTCCTTCTTGCCCTGACTTTGGCCTTTATGGTAGCCTCAACCTTCGCCCAGTCTGGTAGGTCAAAAACCACAAATTGTTTTCTTAAGAGCGATTGACCAGCGACTGAGAATAAAAGTTTAAAAATGGTTGCAACTGTACAGCGAGGTTCCAATGAGAAAGATCGATTATTCCCCTATCAATTTTTTTAAATTAAAAATGTAATATCGATTTATTTCATTCAAAACTTGCTTTAATATATACCTACATTCAAGAATAAAAATTTCAAAACGCACGATGATAAATTATTAAATATCGTGTACTTCTTGTAAGTATGTTTTGATCATAAGTATTTATGATTTTTCAATAATGTCTAAACAAAATAAGTATGTAAAAAAAAATTGAAATATTTTGTGATTGTTATTATTGTTATTCTACACATTTCCCATGCCGAAACGGTAATTATTTGAAATTCCCTCGACAGAAATAAATCGCAAAGTATGCTCCGAAAATTATTATTTACACATTATTTGTTTCTGATATTTTACAAGTTATATGTATGAAAAAAAATCACAATGTTTCTTTAAATGCTACTTGACACAGCCCCCGCGAGATTTTTGCTCTTTTTCAAACGAGTCGTCTTTTATTAAACATTTTCACAATTTTCGCATGAATTTTATGGTTTTTAATGTTAGTGCGCTCGCTCCATCGTTCGTATTGTCGTATCTCTCCATCTTCTTATTTTTGAGCGGGGTAGCGCGCCCTTAATTATTAATACCGGTAGGATTCGAGTTCCGACGATGCCTGTCTTCTGTAATTGCCCGTGACAACATTCCAGGTCTGTCAAGGTCCGACCAGCGGTTCCAAGCCAGGTCCTCACAGCCTGACATATCGGGCTGTTAGCAGCTGGCTATTGTCTCCTGTCTCTTTTTTCCTCGTGCGAACCCGTAACATTCTGTTTCACGTTGCCTTCTGTCTCTTTTATTACACAACAAATTCAATATCACCATCTCATTTCACTGCGGCGCATCGATTGATACTAGCGGAAGACGGTTTCTTCCAATTTGCAGTCATCGTGAAACAGAGTGTTACGGGTTCGCATGAGAAAAAAAAGAGACAGGAGACAACTTCCAAACTTCAATTTTTAGCCAGCTGCTAACAGCTGCTGTTCGCAGCATGGTACATAGACCGCTTTAACGACGGCCACCAGCTCTCAGGTCTTTTGAAGCAGTAACTCATTTGAAATTCGCTCGGCACGTGCTCTTAAACATAAATCCTCGCGTACAACGCGATAAAAATCGCTCCCAACGGCAATTTCACGGTCAATCCTTCCGCAGGTCGACTCTCAATCACTTGTTTACAAAAACATAACTCAAACACGTTCGTTTTACTTTCCCACTTCCCTTCAAAAGGAGACCCGTCACCCAAAATCAAATATTCACGTCCGCCGCCATGATTGCTTCCGCTCCGTGATCGCAACCCTTTTGTCGCATTACCAACTATTCCCGTCAAAAATCAGTATTCCCACTATTATCATATCAAATATATCAAATACTTATCTTGACAAACTCTAATTATAACGCGTACGGAAATTAAAGGTAGCGACAGACTCGCAGCTCACATCAAAAAGATACTTATAACACAATAGCGCTCGCCATACAATCCCATAGAGACCCGCCACACGTAAAAAGATGATGTGTTGTGATCTCGGTTTGAATCTTCGCTAATCGGCGTTATTTTTGTGACCGCTACGATCGCGATATCAGAAAAGTTATGCGACCCCCCTTCGCCGTAAACAGGAGAGGGGGTTATTTTGAATACACGGAGCATGCACGGAGCTGTCAAGTTGACATATCCAGTACAAAGAAATGATATTTATTCTCTCGACCGCTTCCGAATTTAACTGACTTCTTTAACTTCTCCTGCCGTAGGAAGAAATACTTTATAACGTAGTGTGTCGGTAGAAAAGATACTTTATAATGCAGTATCTTTTGATGTGAGCTTCGCGTATGTCGCCCGCTTTATACGTTATGCACAATACTCTAGATTTATTCTTGCCCCACCCTAAACCATTATCTGGCCATGCCCATGGTACTTATAATACATAATCAGCTCTAGTTGTAGTTGTCCCTCTCGCCCAGTACTCAAAGGGGTAACGGCGGCAATGACGGCAACAGTTTTGTAATATACCAATTATTCAAATCTCTCGTCGTCCGTGTTTCCTCTTCAGTATCATGTCATGTATTTTTCTTCCTTTAGACTGCGGATCTGATGAGAGGTGGAGATCCTGCAAACAAGACCAGAAATGTGAAGGGATTCTGCTCGGAGGACCAGTGAACCTACCACCACCTTCCTTCTGCGTTGCTGGCTGCCGTTGCCGCACCGGAATGGTCAGGGACGACAATGACAACTGCGTCTGGCCCGTGATGTGTTATATATAAAAAAAATAAGTTTTCATGCCAAAACTTAAAAACACGTTTTTAAGAACGAAAGTATCTGTTTTTTTTTTTTTTTTTTTTTTTTTTTTTTTTTTTTTTTTTTTTTTTTTTTATTATTTAATAAATTTTTACAAGTTACAGTTTTTGACATTTTTTTTAACTACCATACTAGGCTACTTCAGTTTATTGTGAAGTTTTAAATTTTTTGAATAAATATGTTTTATGTCGACTTGTAAACTGCTTTTTTTTTATATAGTAACAAAAATCATAGGTTCGTGCCGTCTGTTTTATCACAAAGTTAAACCGTGAACTAAGCCTTAATTTTAACTATTTTTATTTTTTAACAAGCGTACTTCAGCTAAAGTAGTAATAGTTAGTGTGGCCAGGCTATAAAGCAGAAGGAGGTGTCTACTAATATCTACAGGAATTTCAAAAACTGAACAAATCGGACTAATATCTATACGAGGTATGTTGGAATAATATCTATGGGAACCAAAGTGAGGACGAATATCTACAGCTCAAACTGCTGACTAATATCTACGGAACAGGTGATGTAGACGAATATCTACAGTACTGGCAGAGGTTGGATTTGCAATTATGTATATCATATTGGCATAACGTAATATTGCGTATGCAGTTTAAAGAACTTTCTTTTGAATCACAAACCATGTTACACAAACCTAGCGTAGCCGCTAAACTACTTGAAAATTGGGATGTTTTTCTTGCCTTGACGCGAGCAGGCACTACGAAGGGGGCACTTCCTATTGTATCACAAACCATGTTACACAAACCTAGCGTAGCCGCTAAACTACTTGAATACTGGAATGTTTTTCTTGCCTTGACACGAGCATGCGCCATGCCAATTTCAACATTACAGCAAAATACGTAATATTATGCAAAAACTTCATGTACGTACATTAAACGTTTAAGCCTTTACGTAATTGAAGTAATTTATACTTTTCCGTACAACCTCTTATTCAGCTGCCCTCTGTAGATATTAGTCCCACCTATGCTCCATAGATATTCGTCACCACTGGGATCGTCATAGATGTTTATCCGACCTTAGCTCTGTAGATATTAGTCTTCACTCTGAAGTTCATAGATATTTGTCCAACATATGAGCTGTAGATATTCGTCCGACATACATACTGTAAATATGAGTATCTGGAGTCTTTATGAAAACCGGGGACTAGCTTACTAAAACTCCATTGTTTAATTTGTGTAAAACTCAATATCAAGTTGCGGATTTGTCTGCTAATGTAATTCGAATGAAATCATTCTCATATTCCGGGCAAAATTATAATTCGAAACGAAATGAAGAAAAATTCTGAAGAAAACCTTTTCTTGTTCCGTGTGTAAGAACAATGTATGCTTGTGCTCTAAAATCCTAAGTTTAAACCAGTCTCGTGTTCCGACTAAAATTGTGAAATCGAAGGCGCTCCGCTGACGAAACTGAAACCAAACTAAAACCGGCTGGTTTCTATGTCTTGATTGGTCAAAAAGCTTGTTTAACCATAGACGAAGAACAATCAGCTGACAGCTGGCAACTAGCAACGGCCGGCCACGGCAATAAGCAGTGCTAGTCGCAAGTCAGCTTGGTTACCAATGACAACGGGTTTTTGAGTGATTGTGTAGTGTGCGGGCCATCACATTGTCATACAAAGACAGTTGCCAGTTGACAGTTTTCAGTTGCCTCAGTGAGCGGATCGTCTTAACGTTTCCCAATTTAATTTAATCCAATTTTCAATTTCAAACCGGTTACGCCAATTTACCAAACAAGAGATAATTATTAACATTGTTTTTATACAGAGCGACAGATAACAGATGCCGTTGTTAAAACTTGTATATGTGTGAAATAATGTAAAGATGTTTGTGCAACAAGGTTATCCACTCGAGCGCTTTTTGCCACATTATGGCACTATTTCCAAAACCTCGGATTGCTTTCTTGCCCATGTGGCAAATTTTCAAAAAAAAAATTTTTATTAAAACGACCATATAATATATTGTAGATACATTCAAAATATAACAAAATAAATATTCGATAGATCCTTTAAAATATTTTAAGTTTAAAGATTTAATTATATATTTTTTTTATAAATCCTACAAATATGTGATAATAAACAAAAGATAGGGGAACTCATTGGCTATATAGAACTAAAATCTGTTTGTATGTTTCCATATTCAAATTCGGAGGTATGATTGTTTTAATGTGGGCGGAAAAATTTCCTTTATCAAACCGAGAAAAAATATTTTAATTGTTCTGTCGCTCCAGTGGTTATTTAAGCACAATATTGGTTTCATCAAAATAATTACATTCTATTCGAGAAAAAAAAAATTCCACTCAACCGTTATTTTTTTTTACCCACTGCACTGCTTATATGCTGCCAACCAGCGAAAATTAAGAAATAAAATAATTCTGGTTGTGATACCTATAAAATTTTTGAAACTACGCGTTTTAGACAGAAAAGAGTGAAAAAAAAATTTGCAATATTATTTTACACGACGAGAACCTGTTGAGCAGGCCACTGATTGTTATTTCAGTGAGACTATGGCATCCCCAATTGGGGTATGTTATGAGGCTGAAGGTAAGTGGGAAATGGAAGGAGACGATGAAGGGGAAGGTGGGGAAGTACCTCAAGAATCCATGTAAGATTCACCAACCTCCAAAAAAGACGGCAGTTACTCTTAAACAAGAAACATCTCAACCCTTCAACTACACATGGAAACGGAAACCAGAAGATTTATATTAGCGAAATCCTTGGTGCCTACTATAAAGACCTTCTGTGGAGGGCGAAGACTAAGGCAAAAGAAATGGGATATAAATTTGTTTGGTACAAGGAATGTAAAGTGATGGTTAAAAAAAATGAAAGTGACAGAGTATATACATATACATCAAACATTCTGATGATCTCAAAAAAATTGATTAATTTTTTTTAATTGAGAGCCCCACTTTCATCGGTCATTCATTGGGTTAATTCCCCTCGGTCTGGTGAGTCATATTATATACTATTATTTTATCACTGCAACAATAAATCACCTCTATCACTTTCAATCAAAGGTTGAAATCCCCAGTGATGACTACGAATTAGTGGAGCTCTCACTTAAAGAAATTAAACATGACTTTCACAATGGAATTTTTTGATGAGGAAGATCAAAAACAAAACCTGTCTTACACAACTTCAGATACAAATATATGTAAACATCTAATTGGAAATTCTACCAATACCAAAATTATGCACCAAAACATAAGATCTATTAATAAAAACTTTGACGAACTCTTAATACAACTTCACCACATAAATGTTGATTTCGACATAATCATTCTGACTGAATGCTGGTTATCAAACACATATACGCCTAAAATCCTAAAAAACTACACATCTCACAACTCAACAATTTTTGATAATCAGAATGATGGAATTGTTGTATATACAAAAAATAATCAAAACTTCACAATAACCGAACTAAAAATTCAGGATGCTAGTTGCATACAAATAAAATACAATAATGATACCGTAATCCTGGCTATATACCGCTCGCCATCGATTCGTAACATTACACCATTTCTGACAAGTCTTAATTGCACACTTTCAAATCTTTCCAATACTAAAAATATTATAATAATAGGTGATCTGAATATAAACATACTACCGAGCAACCAACACCACCAAAGCCAATACTATATTAACATGCTAGAATTTCATGGATTAGTGAGTACCGTCAACTCACCAACAAGAGCGACTAATGGATCTATATCATGCATTGACCATATTATGGTAAAGTACAAAAAACCATCTAAAAGCATCGTCTACAAATCATCAATCACGGATCACTATTCAACAATTTTTGCACTACAAACAACTACCAAAATAAATAAAAGTGACTTGCCTTTAGCATACAATAAAATCAACTATCAAAACCTAATAACCAACTTTAAGAACAAATCATGGCACGAACTCTTCCAAATTAAACAATCAGAGGACGCATGGATACACTTTGTTAACTATTTAAAAAACGAATTACACAATCATTCCACGACATTGACCAAAAATATTACTAAGAAACTGAAACCCCTGAAACCATGGATCAACCACTCCATTATATATTGCATACACAAAAGAAACACGCTACACAAAAAAACCAAAGAAAATCCTTATGACCAAATAACATCCAACTACTATAAAAGATGTAGAAACATGTGTTGTAACGTCATCAGAAAAGCAAAAGAAATTTATTACTCAGAAAGAATTAAAGAAAGTAAAAACAATCCCAAAAAAATATGGGACATACTAAGAGAAGCCACAAACTCACAAACTACAAAAGAAAAACAGAGCATAAGTAAACTTTCCATTGATGGACATATTGTTGAAACCTCAAAAAATCCTGAGCACATTGCTGATCATGTAAACAATTTTTTTATTAATATTGGTCCAAATCTTGCCTCTCAAATTCCCCAGAGTGGAATCACTCCGTCTAATGTCACAACGGATCAAGCAAATAACACAAATATAAAATTTCTCTTCCAAACTGTATCAAAGGAAGAAATTCTCAGAACAATTAAATCTCTAAAAAATACTTCTTCAGCTGGACCTGACGAAATTTCAACCAAAATCCTCAAAATGCTGTCTTCGGAGATTACACAGCCTCTGGAATACCTTATAAACCTAAGCATTACACAGGGATATTTCCCCTCTAACTTAAAACAAAGTATCGTAATTCCCATCTTTAAATCTGGAAACAAGTCAGATATCAACAACTATAGACCAATTACTTTACTAAATAGCTTGTCTAAAGTTTTTGAAAAGCTCATTAATGCACAACTTTTAAAATTCGTCGAGAGCCATAAAATACTTTCAAAAAACCAATATGGATTTCAAAAAAACAAAAGTACATCAGACGCCATTGCTAGTGTGACAGACTTCATTGTAAAAAGCCTTGATAAAGGAAATAAATGTATCTCTATCTTTTTAGACCTTCCAAGGCTTTTGATACAATATCACACATTAAACTAATTAAAAAATTAGAAAAAATCGGCATTACGGACAAAGAGTTAGACTTATTTAAAAGCTACCTAAATGGGCGCAAACAACAGGTAAAAATTCTGAATATCCTTAGTAATCAGCGCTCAACTGACTATGGAATCCCACAAAGAAGCGTATTGGGACCGACTTTATTCTTACTGTATATTAACAACTTTTGCAACTTTGAAATTCAGGGAAAAATTATTAGCTTTGCTGACGATACTGTCTTATTGTTCGAAGACAACAATTGGTCAGCTGTATTTAAAAAAGCTGAAAAAAATATAAACTTCGTTAAAAAATGGTTAGATATAAACACCCTTACCCTTAACACGATGAAAACAAAATATGTCACATCAAGCATCAATACTACAAGCCAACCTAATGATGATTACTACATAAAAATACATAACTGTACGAATTCCAATGAATGCAGTAACTGCCCCAATCTAGAGCGCACTTCACAAGTGAAGTACCTCGGTGTCACCATTGATTCGTACCTCAAATGGAATCCGCATACTCAGATCATTGCAAATAAAATTTAAAAAAACCATACACTTCTTCAGATCCATAAGGAACTTTCTTGACTTACAACTTCTGAAAACGATTTATTTTGCAATCATCCAATCTATCATTGAGTATGGGATCATTGCATGGGGAGGGGGTACTTCATTAGCCCTAGATCCTGTCGAAAAGGCGCAGAAAACAATTATCAAAATTATTCTCAAACTTCCTCAAACCACAAACAGTGACTTAATTTTCAACATAATGAGAGTATTTGATGTTCGTCAGATCTATGTAAAAACAATCCTCATGCATCTCTTTAAAAACAAACACGAACTTTATGAACAAAAAATAAACTTAAGATTTACGCGAAATTCGAACAAAGACATACTGCAAGTTCCAGCACTTTCTACCACCTTTGGCCAACGTAGTTTTAGATACTTTGCAACTAAAATATTCAACATGCTCCCAGAAAATATTAAACTGAGTCAAACACTAAAAGAATTCAAAAAAAGTGTTAAAATTTGGATATGTTCTAATGATCGACCCTTTACTGGTGCCCTCACCCAAACGCCTTGTCATTGACAGTTATTGTAATAATTATCTTGCTGTTTTTATATTGTGTACATGTACATAATATGTATTGTGAATATGAATATCGTAACTAATATAATGTAATTGCTCTATACTATAGGAACCATACATTATATGAATACATTATAAGTAAACTGTAGACAAAATGCGAGAAACAATTTACTAAAAATTCTGCCTAGGTTCGCCTAGTGAGGCAGGCTATGCACAACATCAAATATATTTATTATAATTGTTCTATTTCTACATGACCGTTCTTACATACATATTTATTTTTTTCTCCTATTAGATACTACTCTAGTGACATCAATTATTATAACATTATTCCTATAACAATCTTATTGTTATTAACTTATAGTTATTAACTGACCAATGAATATGTTATTAACTTTTTAAATTGAATGTTATTGTCACTAAAATATATTATTAACTTTACTGTGTAAAATAAAAGTAAGAAAATAAAAGGTAAAAAGGAAAAATATAAAAGTAACCAATACTACTATGTAATAATATGATATTATATTATATATTCATGTTATTTTCTGGATGTAATAAATATGTAATAGTTTATATAATAATGTATTCCTGTTCTTTTTGATAAATAAATACTTTATACTTTATACCTGGCTATTCAGATCTAGTCACTAAAACACGTGTCAGCGGCTTTGCTAGTAATGAGCATGCTCATTTGAAGCCAAAAGAGCAGGCTCTCAAATCAACAGCCGTTTGATTTGTGAGCATGCTCAATGGATTATCGGATGGAAGGGGAAGCCTCTAAGCATGTGTGAACAGGCTGGCTTATGAGCATGCTCATATGAATCCGATCTCAGTATTCATTCATTCCGCATTTGAGAATCTCGTTTTTGTATGCAATTTTAGAGAGTAGCTCGTCAAATTTCTGCGGAAGCATTCGTAAATGAAGTTTATATCCGTTGACATCTCGCATTTCTACTAACAAATGATTACTTGCTCCAAGGTTTGCTCTTCTAGTGATCCAATAACAAACCCAAATCGATATTTTTATTTTCTTAAAGTGTCGATATCTCGAAAACGAAGCAATATATCGAAACGTACATACGTAACCCCTTATTTCCAGTATTCGCCAAACTAGTGCTTAAACAGATTTTTAGGTAAACCTTTTAACATAAAAAAATTTATGTAAAAAAACGTGCCTGAAAGTCTTTATTCATTTTACTGTATTTTATTACGAAAATTTACCACCTTTTCTAATAACCTGTCTTAACAAATTTGCATCTGTGGTTACTTATCCTCTTTGACAGTTCATGTCAGGCCCAACGTGCTTTGTATTTCTTCTCTAATATGCTAAATTGTAATCAAAAGAATAATATCCAGTGATTTTTTTAGATGTTCAATGAGGTAAATGGTTGTTTTCAACAATTTTTTGATATTACACAATCTTTTATCGTTTATATTGTTTTTAAGTGTAGGTAGCTATCTAATATGTATGGCGTGCCTTCGATATGACATTCAACGGATTTGGAATTTGTACAATTCAGGAGCATCCCGTGACTACTAACTTGAAATCTGTTTGCAATAATACCATCTGTTTTAGGTGTTTACTGTCAACTGTGACTAATTACTGTTCAGCTTAAAGCAGTATCATGGACTTCTCCAACTCATTAAGTATTTCCACCAAGACGGAACCAGAGACTCTAGAAGGAGACGATAGTGAAATGCCGGATATGGAGATAGATATAATTCTGCAAGACGTAAAGAAGGAGTGTTTGGAGTACAGCGAAAGTGTTAATCGGATGACAGGTAAGAAGCATATTTCGTAAATATGTATAATCATACTAGAGGAATTCAAAAATATTGTGGAACTGATTTGTTTTTCAATAATTCGACACCAATTATTGAAAAACATAAATGTGAAACCAATCAACTACATAATTACCTTTTTTCCATTTTTCGATAGAACTCATACCAAGAGAGGCAATAAGAAAATCCTATCCGGCCATTCACAAAGAAGAAACGATACAGAAAAGGATTTCGGAACGATTGTTTTGTTCCAAATGTCAGTATTCCAGTATTCGTAAACAAGATATGAAGAGACACATGCTAACGCACTCTGGCTTGAAGCCTTTCACTTGTTCTAAATGCAGTTGCTCGTATTATCAACAATCACCTTTAAACAGGCATATGCTGATCCATTCTGAGGATAAACCTTTCACTTGTTCTGCATGTTATTACCCTTGTTCTCAAAAATCAGATTTAAAGAGACACTGGCTGACCCACTCTGGGGAGAAACGTTTCATTTGTACTGAATGCAATTACTCTTGTTCTCTTAAATCAAGTTTAAAGAGTCACAGGCTGACCCACTCTGGGGAAACACCTTTTTCTTGTTCTGAATGTAGTTACTTCTGTTCTCAAAAATCAAGTTTAAAGAGACACTGGTTTACCCACTCTGGGGAGAAATTTTCACTTGTTCTGCATGTTATTACCCTTGTTCTCAAAAATCAAGTTTAAAGAGACACAGGCTGACCCACTCTAGGGAGAAACCTTTCGCTTGTTCTGAATGCAATTACTCGTGTCATCAAAAATCACGTTTAATGATGCACAAGCTGACGCACTCTGGGGAGAAACCATACTCATGCTCCAATTGCAATTATTCTTCTATCAAAAAGTTTCACTTAATTAGACACGTGATTAAGCATTCCTAACACAACAATTAAATGTGTTTATATAAAAATAGTTGCTCTGAAAAATATCAAAAAATATATCAAATCAACAAATTACAATCCGTTTTCAACGCTGCGGCGAGACTTATTACCGGCGTATCTAAATATTCCCATATTTCAGAGCATTTCAAAAATCTTCACTGGCTCAAATGTCCTGAAAGAATCCAGTTCAAGCTCTGCTGGATGGAATATGGAAAGGCTCCTGCTTACATATCGGAAATGTGTATTCCGGAAAACTACAATTCCCGACAGTCAACTCTTAGGTCAGCGGCAATCGGAAGGTTGAAGGAGCCAAAGCGCACACCAAATACTAAGTTCGGTGAGCGTGCTTTCGGAGTGTCGGGACCTGAAGCCTGGAATGGACTGCCACATGACTTAAGAATGATCACAGACTTGGCGAAATTTAGAGCTAAACATAAAACTCACCTTTTTAGACATACGACTGTCTATAAATAAAAATGTCCATAAAGCAAAAAACCAAAACCTTTACCTTCACCTTCTCAGCCCGCGACATAGTAAATAACTAATTGCACAAAAATGTTAACGAATTTTTAATGTTGAGTTATTTATAATTATTATTACATATAATTTCATTCAAATTCTCCAGTCGTAATGTGTCCTTTCGAAATAACTTCAATTTATTAACTCCAATTTTGGCAGTAATATTCTTTTAAATGTAATATGAAAAATGATGGTTTAGCAAATGTAAAATGATGCAATATACAGTGATTTAATATAGTGTCCTCCGCGTGCAAAGTCGTATCTTCCCCAAGCATAAACTTTCTTAGTAAAGTGTCTTTATCGGAAGTGACTTACCAGGTAAGTATGTTCTCGGTATCTATTTGTAAATAATAGTTCTAGGTAGAGCCTAAGTCATAATAAAATATACAGCGCCCTTGAGGTGATTTCTCACAAAAACGGCGTTCTACAAATTATTAAATTATTATTATTATTACCCCTCCCACTGCGGTGCAAGGCGATGGGCCGAAAGGTCTCCCTCAACCAGTCTCTCCCGATCCGGCCTGCCACGCAGATGTCCCGGACAAACCTAACCCCATCAACCTGGGCATCCCTGCTTAGTCACCAAACGTAGCGAAACACTTGGGGTGACCTGTGGGAGAGGTGCTGGTCGTCCAATAAATGGTTTCCTGGGCGACGACCATACCCGCCTCACCTTAAACCAATATTAAGAGTTCTTCGAAAAAACCACTTTTGAGATAAGTATGCTGTTCGATGTAAAATTGTGAGCTCCACATGATCCATACGTCCGTCACTTCTGGACACACTGATCTCCAGATTCCTTCCCAACCCTCACACCTTTTTTTTGCACAAAACTTCCTCTCATTTCTTTTCCTAAAAGGACCTTCCACACTGCTTCACGATGATTTCAAAGGGCCCGAGAGAAATTGTTTTCCTCGGGGTTTCCTGTGTGGAGCTATTTGTAAAAAAAGAACAAAGGTTTAATTCCTAGAGTCGTTAATATTGTTTTCAATGTAAAAATATTACAATTTCATATTTTATTCATACAGAAATGTAAAATAATTAATTCCAGCACAAATATAATACAAAATAACACATTTTGAGGTTGATAATAGTTTGTAAAATGCCAATGTAAAATGTTCTAATATAAAAAAATTTAAAACCTGCCTTGTGTTAACCATGGGTAAAATGGGTTATAATGATTCAAATGGCCCCAGACGGTATGAAGGTTGATTGAAGGCTGAGCATTGATTGAAGCATATAACGCTAAGTACCACTAATTTCTATAAATAAGAGATTTCTTAAAAAAAAAAATTCATTATTTTATTTCATATACTACGTACTTGAATTAAATTTGTGACAATATATATATTTTTTTAAATATGTTTATTCAGTTTTTTTAATTATACAATATTACTTAAATCTTACTTAACTGATCAATCAGTTTGATTGTAAGAAATCTCTCATTTATTAGCTTACAATTATATAATCAAATCTCATCTTGATGTGTTAATGCTTAATACATACTAATTACTTAATAGTATAATACTTAATATTAAAATAGTTAACTAATTATTATAATGGTTGTGATCATAATGTACTATAGTAATTTTTTTTAACAATGGTTAATATATATCTAGGTATTAATTTGTCAAAAATGTTATTTGTTTTCATGTTTTGCGAAGGAATCCAGCTTTTGTTTTAATTTTTGAATAAGATATCTCATTTTTAATGTATTCAGGTAATGCGTTAAATATTTCCGGAGTTTTATGCCTTTTTTTAACTATCACCGTGTACATTTTGAGATTTATCAATAATAAACATTTGTGCTTCTTTATGCCTAGAAGTTAGTTGTGGTTTACAGGTTTTTTTAATTCTGTGTTCCAGAATTCAACCAATTTTTTTGTGCTTTTCTCAGTGAAATATACTGCAGACAATAAATAGGGACGAAATAGCAAAGCGACTTTCAATGGTTATGCCGCCGACTCCGCCCGGAGTCGTTATTTAGTTTTTTTGAATTTGCCATGAAAAAACGCAGCCATCTATAATTCTTATAAGAATATTTAATATTATCAATGCTTAAGCATGTGCACGGTTAATTATGACTTCGTTACACATGAATAATCGCAATCGGAGCATGAGACAGGTGTCTCGCCTGCCTTCTTAGCATGTGAATCTTGCCTCTGAAATATAAAAAATAATAAATGTTGCCTCTGAAAACACGAGTAATTGCATCCGGAACAAGCGAAAGTTACCACCAGAGTGGGTCAGAATATGTCTCTTTAATTGTGATTTTTGATAACACGAGTAATCGCATTAAGAACAATTAAAAGGTTTTTTGCAAAAGTGCTTTAGCATGTGAATCTTTAAAGATCGCCTATGAGCGCACGAGTAAATGCATTCAGAACAAGCGAAAGGTTTCTCGCCGGAGTGCGTAAGCAGGTGAATCTTTAAAGATGGCTTATAAGAACACGAGTAATTGCATTCAGAACAAGTGAAAGGTTTCTCCCCAGAGTGGGTCAGCGTGTGAATCTTCAAATTAGATTTTTGATAACACTCAAAATTGCATTCAGAACAAACGAAAGGTTTCTTGCCAGTGTGGGTTATTCTGTGGCGATTTAAATGTGATTTATGATAAAAAGAATAATTGCATTCAGTACAAGTGAAAGCTTTCTCGCAAGAGTGCGATAGCATATGAGTCTTTAAAGTTGACTTACGAGAAAATGAGTTATTGCATTCAGAACAAGCGAAAGGTTTCTCGCCAGAGTGCATTAGCAAGTGATTCTTTAAACTCTCACTTCGGGAACACGAGAAATTACATTCGGAACAAGTAAAAGGTTTCTCCGCAGAGTGGATCAGCCTGTGACGGTTTAAATTTGATTTAAGACAACACGAGTAATTGCATTCAGAGCAGGTGAAAGGTTTCTCGCCAGAGTGCGTCAGCATGTGCACCTTTAAACACTGTTGACGATCACAAGAGTACTGGCAATCGGAACAAAACAATCGTTTCGAAATAATTTTCTTTATCGTTTCATCTTTATGAGTGGCCGGGATGGATTTCCTTCTAGAAGATTTATTTTCTTGGATGGGTTCTGTTGAAAAAAGTAAAAAAAAAATAAGAATAAAATTAGGTTATTATGGAGATTGATTTATATATCGATTTTTATATTTATATATTTATTAGATTGATTTTATAATCTAGATGCAAACAACGAGTAATTAAGTAAAAATGAATGTGTTTTGATTTTTTTTTGCCATTGGGTACATGAATTGTACCTACGAGTTCTCTTAAGTCATCCACCTGTATTTAGCATTACGTATATTCTTTTTGATTATATTGTGTTTATGCTTTATTTATGTAATTTGTAATCTTTTTTATTTATATTATGCAGTTGTTTTAGATGAAATTTGTAAAATATGCAAAATGTAACGATGTGTAGAAGCCCAATAAGGCGTCAATAAATAAATAAATATTAAATTTTATGAAAATTCGTGTCGAATAAACTCGAAATAGCAACTCTGAAATAAAATATAATTTGTATGGAATCATGCATTTGCAAGTGGCTATATCTATATTAACCCTTATCCCTAATATTAGATTTGGCAGGAGGTTGAATGAGATGTATGAAATTTTTCTGACGACTTGAATTTATAAATACCAAACAAACTCAAAGGTCAACCTTAACCATTTAAAAAGGGAGAAGAAAGGCGCAAAAGATAAATATCCTAACCCTAACCATTGTCTTGGTAATCAGTTTCTTACCTGCCAACTGATCAACACTTTCGCTGTACTCCAAACACTCCTTCTTAACGTCCTGGAGGACTATATCTATTTCCGTATCCGGCATTTCACCTCCGTCTCCTTCTAGAGTCCCTGGTTCCGTCTTGATGGAAACACTCTCGGTGTTGGGAAGGTCCATGATCCTGCTTTAAGTTGAACATTAATTAATCACAGCTTACAGTAAAATCTAAAGCAAATGGTTAAATTGTAAACAGTTAACAAGTTATTCAGAAATACATTCAATAAATCCAGAATTGTACGAATTCCGACTCCTTTTATTGTCATTACAAAGGCACACCGTATTATATTTAATATATTATACAGGATGTATCGGCACGTACCCGACAAACTTTAACCAGTGATACCTGACATTATTCGGAGTAAAAACTGTAAATAAAATTTTGGTCTCCGGTGACTTTTTCGATGACGATTTTTTTTCTTTGTTTCTTTGCATGTCGTCACTGGTCACTTAGCCGAGTAACCACCCGACCTTTTATCCCGCCCTTAACTGCCCAAAACCTACAACATTTTTAGGTTTTTGTAGAAACAATAAAAAAACATTAAAAATGTCACCGGATCCCAAAATTTTATTTACTTTTTTTACTTCAAATAATGTCAGGAGTCATTGGTGAAAGTTTGTCGGGTACGTGCCGATACATCCTGTACAGTGTAAAGAAAGGTTCATAGCATTGTATCCTCTTTCGACATTTAGGTTTGGTTTGATTACGTCGGGATTTTTCGGTATACTACCACTACAGGAAGAATCATTTATTTACGTGTTACTTATTTTTACAAAACTGTGTGAAGACGAGTAGCTAATTCAAATACTTATTCAAACAAAGCGCTGTTCATCCGTTATTCCATTAACCATGGACACTGTAAACGTAAGATTACAACAATTTGTTGCACTAAATGGCGAATGAGATGACTAACAGCACAAAAAAACGTTCGTCCAAGCATAACAAACATTTTCGGCATAGTTAAGTGGAAGAGAATTTTTTATTTTAAGTTAATTAGTGAAATTTTTGGTAAACCCACAGCAAATACTGACAGTGTTTGCTGTGGGTTTACCAAAATATGTGCGGCATACCTCAAGAGCGACTACAGTAAATGGCGCCTGACGGATTTTAAGATCTCAAGTTATCAAGTCGGTGCCGTGCCAAAATAGAACAATGACAGTTTACAAAGGGCGACGATTGATGTCGATACTCGTTGTTACTTAAACGTATGTTCTTTTATAGCAAGCATATAAAAAAAAACATGTGATAAACTATTTTAGTAGTGAAGTTTACATAGCGACAGGACTGACATAGTAATGTGGCTATTGCACGCCCAGACCCGTGCTTTAACGCCTAAAATCTTCGGGCGGAGAACAATCATTGTAAGTATTATTTATGAAAATCGGTAATAAAAAGTAATTTGCATGTACCTAAAACTGAAATGTTATTCCTTTGGCTATTTGCCGAGTAATGAAAACACTTTCTAATCAAACGCAAGGAAATTTTGGAACTTTTGAATGTAATTAACTTAGGGGTATTAGACGAGTTCACGCGACGCGTGGCAGTTTAGTTCAAACACTACGAAATCGAAAGCACTACAACTAACTTTGACATTTTTTCAGCACGTTTATATTATATTGTAACGTCATTGGATAAAATTATTACTTTCTATTACCGGAAACTGAAACACTTACGCCTTTTCATTATTATCTAAGTGTTATAAAATGTTTTTTTAAATAAAATATGCGTATTAAACGTGTAAGTAACTATTTTTTTATGTATGTATTTACGATATTTGGTAAACTTTCTGGTATTCTAGCAAAGCTCAATACAATTTTTTTTTTATTGTTTAATCACTTTAATTCCATTCATGGCGATGGGAAATACTGCATTCAAAATTAAATTCTATTAATACATGTTGTTGTAAATGGCTGTCAACTCATAATAAGAAAGCACGTTTTCTATTAAAAGTAATTGTAATTTTGAAAGCCAATGTAATTTTTTTTTAAATTTTAAAATTATATATTTATCACCCAAAAGCATATAGTTTTCTTTGATCGTAATAAAGGTGAATCACGTCTTTTTCTAAAGAGATAATTGTATTATTGTTAAAGATAACGCGTCCATAGAAAAAGGTTGTATGCCATCGATCAGCAAACAAGGAATAAAATAATATTCCCGATGCGAACACCGCTGCAGAAAACAGATTGCATACATTGAAAGAGATACTATTAAGATAGTTAACGGGGTTGTACCTCAATACAATAAATGTTTTGTTGATCACAATTACACAGAGGGATGCTTCTTCACAACCAAAAACAAGATGGATGCTAAGTATGTCGCGTCTCATCTCTGACAGCTGTGGCGATAGGGTTGCAAATGCATATGGTAAACAATACCCACAATAGATATTCGAATTCCCCACAAGTTCCTTTAATAAGCATTCCTTATTTTTTTTTTATCAAGCAGGGGAATATTTTGATGAAGCCATTTAAATTGACTATTTAACACATTAACTGTATTTTGTCAGCTGACAGAAAAAAACTATATTGGATATTTTATATATTTTTTAATATTATTTGTACCTATCTTCGTACTGTGCGGATCTAATTCATAATAATTTTAACTTTATATTTGTGAATTGCCTATTCCATAAAAAAAAAACTTTATATTTATTTTTGTGCAAGTGTTTTGAACAATCGTTTCCTTCACTGTTTACGGGTATAATTTTGTAAATATTTTGTAAATATATATAGTTTAATACAAAACTCAAGACATAAAGTCTCTGAAGATGGACAGTGAGATCTGTCCGGAACGTCAGGAGTTAAAAAGTACTTCCAAGGACTACGTTACGCGGGTACACCGAGAAAATTATTCTACATCTTACTTACACAGGTTACTTGGACAGTATAAAAAATAAATACATACTGATGTTATTTTTCAATATTAACTAACTGATAGTCAGGAAGTCCCCAGACTCCTCTTATTTTCCTTACAAAAATTACTCCCTGTATATCATACAGTTCTTTCAAAAACTTAGAAATTCCCTGCAACTTGTGTGCTGATTCTGACGAACACGGTGTTAAAACCGCTAGCGTTATTGAGTGCAACCTATTAGCCGGTTCACACGAGGCGATTTTTGTTGGTCCACTCGACAGTTGAAAGCTAATTGACACGTGTGAACACTTTGTCAACAAAGTTATCAACTTTTTTTGTTGCTAGCGAAAGTTGATAGCCCGTCTACTTTTGACGTTCGAGTATGACCACCGCCATTTTGGTTTTACTCATCGTTCGAGTTTTACACCGAATCGTCGCATGTGAACACACGCTTCAAGTCGCTTGTCATTTTTAGTTATTCGCGGGAAAAAGTAGACGTCATTTATTCGGTACTAGTTCCTACCATCATGAAATCCGTTTCAACCAAAAAATATCTGAAATGGTCGGACGATTTAATGTTCAGATTTATGGATCTGTACCAAAGCCATTCCTGTCTTTGAGATAAAAAACAAGAAGTATACAAAAATAGAAATTCCCGTAATACTGCAATGAATAATATTATTTTTGAAATGTAAATAATATTATTTTGAAAAAAATTGTGTTGGATGTGCCTAATTCACTCCTTCTCATGATCCATTTTCTCACCCAAGTACGACGTTTTTTTATGTTTTTTTATAATCTCCAGCTCCTCTCGCAGAACATCAGAAATTAGATGGACGCACGCACTAAGGCGCTCCGCCCACTTAGGCAACTGAAAACCAACTAAAACCGGCTGTTTTCTCTGTCTTGATTGGAAAAAAGCTTGTTTAACCATAGATGAAGAACAATCAGCTGACAGCTCGCAACCTAGCAACGGCCGCCCAGGGTAAAGCGGGCGACAAACGCGAAGTTCACATCAAAAAGATACTGCGTTATAAGTATCTTTTCTACCGACACACTACGTTATAAAATATTCCTTCCTACGGCAGGAGAAGGGGTCAGTTGAAATCGGAAGCGGTCGAGAGAATATCATTTCTTTGTACTGGATATGTTAACTTGACAGCTCCGTGCATGCTCCGTGTATTAAAAATGACCCCCTCTCCTGTTTACGGTAGAGAGGGGGTCGCATAACTTTTCTGATACCGCCACTGTAGCGAATACGAAAAATAATTCCGATTAGCGAAGATTCAAACCGCGATCACAGCGCATCATCTTTTTACGTCTGGCGGGTCTCATGGGATTGTATGGCGAGCGCTATTGTGTTATAAATAACTTTTTGATGTGAGCTGCGAATCTGTCGCTACCTTAATCAGCCGTGACAGTCGCAAGATGGTCGCAAGTCACCGCTTGCGTTACCATTGACAACGGGGTTTTGTGTGATTGTGTAGTGTGCGGGTCATCACATTGTCATACAAAGACAGTTGGCAGTTGAGAGTTTTCAGTTGCCTGAGTGGGCGGAGGCGCTAACAATTTCAGTTGACGCCATTTTGAATGTCAAAATCGGTTCAACTTAAATTGATATGTATGAACAAAATCTTGTTCAACTTTTTTCGTAAAATAAAAGTTGGTCAACAAAAATCGAAGCGTAAGAACGCGCCATATGCCGCTTAAAGTTTCTACCGACGCATTACGTTATAAACTTCCTACGGCAGGAGAGGGGGTCAGTTAAATTCGGAAGCGGCCGTGGAATATCATTTCTTTGTACTGGATCTGAACTTGACGTCTGACAGCGGCTCGAGCACGGCAGCTCCATATCCAGCGACTACCACAACATGGGGTGGTCTTAAAATCCATAACAAATAAATAACAATTTAATGAATAAATAATATATTACTCTTTTTACAGCGGAGAGGGGGTCGCATAACTTTTTAAATATCAGGAGCGAAGAATAACGGCGATCGAATAGCGAAGATCCGAACCGCACTTTTAACGCGTCATCTTTTTACGTGTAGCGGGTCGGTATTGGATTGTATAGCGAGCGCTATTGTGTTATAAAGTATCTTTTGATATTAACGTTATGTTTGTCACTCACATAAAATGAAGAACAATTCTCTAATAGCCTGTCTTAACAAATTTTCATCTATGGTTAACTATGTCATCTGACATTTCATGTCAAGGCCAACATGCTTCGTATTTCTTTCGTCACTAAATTATAATCAAAATAATTATTAACACTTAAGTCCAGTGATTTTGTTGATGTTTAATCAGGTAATTAATAGATTGATTTCAACAATAGATAAATAATAAACAATAATTTTTCGTTTATATTGTTTTAAAGTGTAGGTAGCTATCTAATGTGTATGATGTGCCTACGATATGACATTCAACGGATTTGGAATTTGTACAATTCTGGGAGTATTGGACGCATCCCGTGCCTACTAACTTGACATCTGTTTGCAATTTTATCATCTGTTTTAGGTTTTGAGTAGTGTGACTGATTACTGTTCAGCTTAAAGCAGTATCATGGACATTCCCAACACCGAGAGTGTTTCCATCAAGACGGAACCAGGGACTCTAGAAGGAGACGGAGGTGAAAAGCCGGAAACGGAGATAGATATAGTCCTCCAGGACAATAAGAAGGAGTGTTTGGAGTACAGCGAAAGTGTTGATCGGATGGCAGGTAAGAAGCATATTTTGTAAAATTGTGTATTTAAACTTGGCAAATTGAAAAATATTATGGACCTGGTCAATACAGAGTGGTTAGTGTATTTTATTTGTTTATTTCTTTAATATCCTTTTCATATGTTTGTTTGTTTTCCAGCATCTTGTGACTTATCCAAAAGGTTATCATTTATCTCGATAAATTTTTTTCTCTTTCCAAAAAATACCGTAAAAATCCATCTGCTCTCCAAAAAACCGAAGTAATATCTTTCCCTGCTGATAGTTTTACTTCTTTTGTATCTGCGTTCTCCCCTTTTCAACGATTTTCTGTTTTTTTAAGGTTTTACTCCCCAAAGAACTGTTCTTGCTGGTGTCAAGAAGAGGGAATATTGATTTTTTTGTAAGATTTCGTAAAAATGCGTACTATGTAACTTCAAGTTCTTACGAGTATTACTTTGATTCGTTTCATTTCATTCGTCTTATGTTTATATCTCATGATAACTGCAGTGATTGGACTGTCCCTGGCCATGGTCTCCGAAAAATCTGCTGCAGGTTGTAAGGCTAGCTGCTTTCTTGACTTCCTCCATTTTATCTATACGCTGGGACACGCACAGAGATTTGATAGATTGATTGGAGTTTGATGTTATCTTCAAAGTAAATACACTTTTGTTTTACTGATTTGAGTTTATCGCTTTAATTATTCAGATGAAGAGCAATTATGATAGAGGGGAAATCGCACTGCACTCCCAAACGGATTTGCGGCAGGCATTGAGAATGAATTGTATCTTTTGAGCAGTGTCTTGTGTCTTGCCTGGGACTTGTGACTGGGAACTAAATTGACGGTTCCGCTGCGCGGGGACTAACGACGAACCGATTCGCAGCGGTCGTTAAGGATTGGATTAGGAACTTCCGACTAGCAAGTGCCTTTTGACTTGCTGTGACTTAATTTACTTGCGTTCCGCGAACCTAACGACTCACTTCAACAGAGGCAGTACATACTCGATCATGGGAGCGGGATTTGAAAAGAGGCGATAATACTAATTCGCTCATTCATTGAATTAGTGGAACAGAAGTGACACAGAGACTGGGTTTGACCGCTTCGGTCCGGAGAGACTTGTAGGACTATGACGACACAACTGAAAAAGGAATACATTTATTAATTCAATGAATGAGTGGGACATATGGGACTGTAAAAGAGAGGTGCGTTGCTCGGAACTCGGAACTACTTCGTTCGACTCGCAACGTTTTGTCGCTTGGGCTGGAGGTGTGGGGACTCTCTGACCTATGGGTTTTCGGCACGGGATATACTATACGTGATAGAGGTAGTACAATGCATATAGCACATTACCTCCGGTATCTTCGCGGCGCGCGCTTATAGGTAACTTATCCGCGCAGTAAACATACAGAATAATATTAAATAAAATTTCTACTAAGCATTAAAATATGTAAATCGTTAACATAAAATATTTTTTTAATGTAAAATAAATAGAAATAAAAATATGGTGCCGTTTAAAAAATCTGTAAGGAATGAAGATTTAATTCCTTCTGAAAATGAGAATCAGATCGAGTGTGTTACAAGATTGAATTGATTCATTCAAATCATTCATTCAATTTTGCCCACGTCTACTGCCTACCCCTGCGGAGAAACGGCGTAATGTTTAGTTAGTTACAATATACAATGGATACAATATCATTTGAAGAGTAGACACAAAATTATTAACATAATATGTACATATTATACTAATATAATCCTATAATTCCTCGTCGGATAAACATTCTTCTTGAGAGAATCGTGCTGGAACAGCACGTGAAGACTGGGGTGAACATATGGGACTGTAAAAGAGAGGTGCGTATATTGTATCCATTGTATATTGTAACTAACTAAACATTACGCCGTTTCTCCGCAGGGGTAGGCAGTAGACGTGGGCAAAATTGAATGAATGATTTAAAATATCATTCAAATCTGTGTCTGATATAGCTTGATAGCGAAGTACTGGAATTTTTTCAGTCTTTATGATTTTTATACGTTTACTATTTGGTAAGTTTTGATTTAGAGGTAAACGTGGCATTCTTTGTTGGATTTTGATGTGCTTTGTTTTTGGCGATAAATTAATTCTTAGTTTGCCCATGGTAGGAATAATGTGACTTCTGGAAGGTCCGGCATCAGCCAAGATATGTTGTGTAGTTTGTGCGTATGGATACTGTGGTGAAGAGTGCTGTGGCGATGGAGTAGTATAATTCATATCATGAAGAGGAGTGGGTACAATATATTGTGGAGAGGGATTTTCGTCGACCGATCTTGAGAAAATAGCTTTGTTGGCGATATTGATGGATTTCGAACCACTCCACCATGCAAACGGCAGGAGCGTATCTTGTCATGAACTAGTTCGTAGATTTCATGCATGATATCATCTCTCTCCTGTTCAGGTATTTTTCTTAATTTGTTTGCAATAAATTTTGCAAACAAATCGCAGTCATCCTGTTCTACGCTCTTAAAACATTATTAAGAGTAGTTAAGGCTGACTTCATGTGGACTTGGGCCTCTTGCACTTCAGGTGGATTTTGTGAGCGCCTACGTCGTGACTCCCGAAGACGGCTCCATTGTGGGGTTGGTGTGCTGTGGTTTGCATTGCTTGAATTATCATCCAAGAACTCTTCATCAATGCTGTATGGCGCTTCATTTTGCTGAAATTAAAAATAAACTTAATTAATTTACTTTTTTTGTTGCAGATGCCTGCGACTGCTGAGCAATGGCTGGTAAAAAAACGATTTTAGTTTTCCGCATTGTTTAGGAGCCATGGATGGGAAGCATATTGTAATGCAAAGTCCCGCTAACAGCGGTTCTCAATATTTTAACTACAAAAAACTTTTAGTGTTGTGCTATTAGCATTGGTAGACAGCAATTACTGTTTTATGTATGCTGATGTAGGCTGCCAGGGTCGTATAAGTGATCGTGGAGTTTACAGGCAAAGTACGCTGTGGCGAAAGATGTGTTTAAACACATTAAATTTTCCAACTCCTGATCCACTACCTGGAGGGAACGGTGAAATGCCTTACGTGTTTGTAGCTGATGGGGCATTTCCTCTCAGTACACACGTAATGAAACCATTCCCAGGAAACCGTGAGTTTGGTACGCCACAGCGTATATTTAATAAAGAACTTTCGCGAGCACGGGTGAAAGTAGAAAATGTTTATGGTATCATGAGTGCTGTTTTTAGAGTTTTTAGGAAACCAATAGCACTTGACGTTGAGAAGACTTCTCTAATTACAATGACCTGTGTTAAGCTCCACAATTTCTTGAGAAATAGTGTGACTTCTCGCCATATTTACACTCCCCAGGGAACATTTGATACAGTAGTTGATGGAATAATAGTTCGCCCCGGTAAATAGCGGAATGATCCAGAAGGATGTACTGGAATTGTACCTCTTCCTGCTGTGGCTCGCCGACCACCCAACAATGCAGTACAGACTAGGCTAGCTTTTGCCGAGCACTTTTTTGAAAGGAACAATAGGCAAACGTAGAAAATATGTTACTTATTTTTATATTTATTGTTGTTTTTTTATATTTAATGTGTATTTTTGTTTATGTAACATCAACAGGTACACATAATTGTAATATTCTTTGATGCTATTAATAAATTAACATACGACAAGTGATTCTACTTACTTCATTTCCCTCTGTGTGAATGGTGATTTCAGGTTCGTAAATTGAATGTAAAAATCGTTCCATATAAGAGAACGCAAACCACGAGGGTTGATACACATCATTAACGCCAGCACCTGAAGCCAAAGAGTCTTTCTTCTTCTTGGCATGTTTGCGGAATGCCGCCATTAACGATTCTTTTTTTTTTTAAATCGTCCACTTGCTTATTCATAGTAGCCGCGATTTTCAACCAAGCATCGTGTAGCGACACGTTATTTTTATGCAGACGATGCTTTGGGTTCCATAGCACTGGTTCTGCTTCATACAGTTCCAAAAACAACAATATCAAATCGTTATTCCAATCTGCCATTATGTATTAACGGATTGGCGCGAAAAAGATAATTTGTAAACGTCACTTACAATACGTAAACGTCACTTTTGTTATGATGGCCTGCCGTTCGCAGACTGTGGACGGCTCGGATTGCCGGTTCGTGCGGGTTGGCCGTAGCGATCGCCTCGAAGGCGATCCCGGGCCAACTCGAACTCCAACCTTTAACTCGAACTTTCAACGCACGAACTACCCCTCCACACAATCGTCCAAACGTTTGAAGTTGGAAGTTGGCCGCAGTCTGGACGTAGCATAAAAGTTTCGACCATTCCCATCGCTATTTTATCGACATTTTTTTCTGGAAATTTAGGTTTTTCTATGCTTTTAATTTTGCTTTATAGCAACACTAAACCTACCTGTCATTTATAAATTAATTATTTTTGTACATAAAAAGCCAGCGAGATTGCTATAGTAGGTGGGCAAATAGAGCTCCTCATACTAGAGAACATTATACTTCACGCTATCAATTTCTTTTATCATTTTGTGTATATCCATGTGCACCTTGATTGTCTAGGCAAAACTTCAAATTACATTGACTTAGGTAAACATTGACAGCAGTTTGTTGAGGAGTACGATGTGAAAGTAATGATTTTACTTTTCCAGAATTCCAGGCAATCTTCAGAATTGTGCTTACCTGAAATGGATCTCTTGACCTCGGATTTCGTTGTAATTAAGTCTGAACCGGAGACAATCGCCGGTAGTTCAACATCCCAATGTGATGCAATATTGCAGTACGGAATTGTCAAACAAGAAAGAGAAGACGAGTGTGAAGCAATGACTATAGCAGCAGAGGAGCATGTTCAAGAATGTGGCGCATACTCTAAAATAGATATTGATTATCCGGACATTAAAAAGGAATGTTCCGTTCATCTGGATAGAATCGGTATAAGTCGAGGTAAGCTACTCACTTTTTCAGCAGCAGACTGCATCGCGGAACAGTTCAGCGGAACTGCACTATAACCTGTTAGGTGTATGCCAATGCCGTGGTCACCACGTCTTCCACTTAATCTATCTGTAGGTGTTAACGGTGTAAATTTAGACTTACAGATTTCACAGATTGAGACTTGCTCAAATATGGCCAAAGAAGAAGTTTTCCACATAAACCATCAAAATTCCTTCGGACGACGATGAGTTACCTCTCAACCTATCTGATTTTGTTAAATGTGTATAAATGGCTGTCTTTTTGTTCTTGGGGATTTGTTTTGATTACATTGATAGCATTTTTCTCACTGTATAATGATCACAAACATCAGAGCTTTCGTTTGCTGCTGGATGAGGCCGCATGGACTCTTCTGGATGAACTTGCATCTTTCTACCTCTAATAAACATGATCGTTTACTTCATGTCTTCATCTAAAACTCACTGTTTAATGGAGACTATGATTTTTTTTTCAATTTTATAATTTTTTCTGTTGGCTGAGCCTACCCAGACTGAAAAATATTCATAGAAAAAGATATTATTTTGATGTAACAAAAGAAATTTGTTTTCAGCAACAACATTAAAAATGTTGTATTTTTTAATCTTAGCACGTTGAATCACCCACCTAAAAAATGCTCCTATTTGGATTTCAGGTTCGGTTCTGATGAATTCTAATTTTAAGGTTGTCTTTAAGTTTGTTTTAAATGTTATTCTTAAAAGGTAAGTAAAATGTTTTACTGAAGTTTAAAACAAGTTTGTTGTATTTTAGCCATGTTGACACAAGTTATTCAGATGCTTTCGAAAAATTTTCTGTCCAATGATTACCATCCACTATTATTGCCGTGTCGTCGGCGTAAGAAGCAATTTTACCAGGGATTACAAAATTACATAAATCATTAATATAAATAAATAATAAAATCGGGCCAAGCACAGTTCCCTGCGGAACTCCATTTTTTATCTGTGTCTCCGAACTATAATTATTCCCAATTTTTTTTTGTATTCTGTCTTTAAGATAGTTTGAGAGTAGTTTTAGTGTGTCTTTTTTGAAGCCCAGTTGAGTTATTTTTTTAATGAGTTATGATTTACAATGTCGAAAGCTTGTCTTAAATCTAGGAATATAGCAAGACATTTCTTTTTTTTTATCGACATATGAGAAATCCGTCAGACACCCATTGTAGACCGTCCATTTTTCAGGTTCCGCGTATAAAAGCAAGTATTTTGTCATTTTATTCGAATCCTTCAGGAAATCCGTCGCACCCTAAAATCCGTTAGACACAAAATTCTCCCGTTTCGGGGCACTCCAATTCGCCAGATATGACTGGAAATTCGGAAATCCGAAAGTTCGCAACACTGGTTGGTTATCTAGGTAACACAAAAATGCAAATTATCTCATATCGCCATCTGTCAGTAACTTAGGGAACTTGCAAATAATTTCAAATAATTGTGCCATAAAAACATTTAGTTCGCAATAATAAATATTGAAGTCAATTATCGAGTTAAAAACTATCTGATCTTTCAAGTTGGACCAAATTACACACAGTATGCTAAATTTAATCAAAATCCGTTTATTAGTTTTGGAGTTTACCTCGGACGAACATTGTGACACGATATTTTTATATATAAAGATATATGGATTTTTTTTATAATATAATGTAATGTGGTATTTTTTTTCAGGAAGCATTGATATGGAGACTGTTACCATTAAGCCGGAACTTGGGCCCCGAGAAAAAGATGTAGGAGAATTTCCTCATATGCAAATTGACATTGACCTGCTGGATGTTAAAAAGGAATGCTTGAAACGCTTTGGAAGAATTAACCAGACAGCAGGTAAAACCGGTTTTTATTGTCAGATTCATGATTTATGCTATCCTATTTTTTTACATTCTACGAGGTTTACTATCATTAATTTATTGCATTATTTTTCATTTCGTTGACAGATCTGAAGACCCATCATGTGGAAAAACGATTCCCTTACTCGCGTTGCAACTATTCCTGCTCTCATAATACGAATTTAGAAAGGCACTATTGTATTGACACTGAAAAAAAACCTTTTTTATGTTCCAAGTGCAACTATTCAAGTTCTTTTATGAGAAATTTAAAGCGACACATGGTGATTCACAGTGGAGAAAAACCTTTTTCGTGTTCCGAGTGCAACTATTCGTGTTCTCGGAAGGTAGATTTAGGGAAACATATGATGACTCATAGTGGAGAAAAACCTTTTACATGTTCCGAGTGCAACTATTCATGTTCTCTAAAGGGCCGTCTGACAGTGCACATGCTGATTCACAGCGGAGTAAAACCTTTTTCATGTTCCGAGTGCAACTATTCAAGTTCTTATAAGAGAAATTTAAACAGACACATGCTGATTCACATTAGAGAAAAATCTTTTACATGTTACGAGTGCTACTATTCGTGTTCTCGTAAGGGAGATTTAGGGAAACATATGATGACTCATAGTCGAGAAAAACCTTTTACATGTTCCGAGTGCAACTATTCATGTTCTCGTAAGGGCGGTCTGACAGTGCACATGCTGATTCACAGTGGAGAAAAACCTTTTTCATGTGCGGAGTGCAACTATTCAAGTTCTTATAAGATAAATTTAAAGAGACACATGCTGATTCACAGTTGAGAAAAACCTTTAACATGTTCCGAGTGCTACTATTCGTGTTCTCGTAAGGGATATTTAAGGAACATATGATGACTCACAGTGGAGAAAAACCTTTTACATGTTCCGAGTGTAACTATACATTTTCTCTTAAGGGCGATCTGACAGTGCACATGCTGATTCTCAAAGGAGAAAAACCTTTTTCGTGTTCCGAGTGCAACTATTCGTGTTCTCGTAAAGTAGATTTAGGGAGACATATGATGACTCATAGTGGAGAAAAACCTTTTACATGTTCCGAATGCAACTATTCATGTTCTCGTAAGGGCGGTCTGACAAGGCACATGCTGATTCACAGTGGAGAAAAACCTTTTTCGTGTTCCGAGTGCAACTATTCGTGTTCTCGTAAGGGAGAATTAGGGAATTAGGGTTACTGGTTGTTCGGTGGAAAGATAGTGCTGTAGTTTCAGTGGCATCTAATTTTGATAACGTAGAGCCATTTAAAAACGTATCTAGGTATTCAAATATTTTAAAAAGGTGTATAAATGTCACTCAACCTAGCGCTCTTACCCAGTATAATCGTTTTATTGGAGGATTTGATTTAGCGTATAATTTCGTTTCGAACTATAGAATAAGGGTTCGTGGTAAAAAGTGATGGTGGGCCATATTCCCCGACTTCTGTGTTGTGGCACTTTGTAATGTATGGAAGTTATTCAAATGGTTCATCCAGGATAAAATACGAGCCTTTTGAAATTTAGATGAAGGGTGGCACCAAGTCGTCTTCTTCGATTGGCAGACGCAGTAGATTTGCGGCAGCACCAAGGTCAAGTATAAGAAGGAGACAATTTTTGCATACTTAAAGGGGAACAGAGAAAAAGATGTCAGATAACGGGGGCTTAGGATTACAGGGGTTTTACTACAAAAATGGTGTTTTGAGTTAATGTTGGTTTCGGTAATGTCATAATCATATTTATTTTTGACAGGAAGCTCAATACTGGTGGGCATATCTACAAATGAAAATAGAAGCACAAAGGCACAATCCCCGTTAGGCCTTTGTGACATTAACATCCTTCAACGGTAGCATTCTTCCGAAAAGGCCATCCATTGGTATGCTTGGTGTAACTCTAAGTGACCGGCTCAGGTACGGGAGCTCCATAGGAGCCAAAGTTAAGTTAGTCTCTCAGAAACTGGGCGTACTGTACAGGTCCCGCAGATAGGACACAACTGCTAACCCTGTACAAATCGCAAGTGCGCCCCACGGTTGAATTTGGCAGCCACCTCTGGTCTAGAGCCCAAAGTACCTTAAAAATACCCTGCAGAAACGGGCGGTCCGTTTGATAGATTCTCCCGTCTTAACAAACGGATTGCAATCTTTAGAACACAGTTGTCGGGTGGGAATGCTATCCTTGTTCTACCGGTATTTTAATGGAAGATTCTACGAGGAACTACCATCATTGATCCCCTCGGCACCGGTCCATAGTCGGGAGACACGCCAAAGCGCGCCCAACATATGTACACGGTTGACATTTTTCACTCTGTTTTAAACGAGTCGTGCTTTTTTAAACATTTTCACAATATTCGCTCGAATATTATCGTTTTAATATAAGCACCCTTCCTCTAACATTCGTATTTCCATATATCCCATTCTCCTTCATTTTGAGCGCGTACTACCGGGACTTCGCTGAAAAGAAACTGAAACCTGAAACCAAACTAAAACTGCAGGCTGCTATGGTTGCAAGCCGAACTTCTCTCACGTAGCAAATCAATTTCACCATAGACGAAGAACACTTCAGCTGTCATCTCAGTCATCTGTCGCTGTCATATTGGCACTGACGACTAAAAAAATCTTGAAAACTGACAAAAACTTCATGTCAACAAGGCAACCTGGCCACGGCTGGCCGCGGCAACTAGCACGGCGAGTTGCGAGTGACTATTTGCGTTGGCGTTGACAACGGGTTTTTGAAAAGTTCTGTATTGTGCGGACCATCACATTGAAATAAACAGGATAGCGAGTTTAGTTTCTTAAGCGCCATTCAGACGGTTCACTAATCGTTCATTTCCGTATTTCATTCGGCCTAGTTTACTCGCAATGACACGTCTGAACATGAAATGAAACAAAAGTGCCGAATACTGCCGAATGAAATCTTCAAGTGAACCGATCCAACGATGTTGGATATTTTCTTTCGGCATCCTTCACTGGCGCGCGCATGCGCGCGGAAGAGAGCAAAGTGAAACGTCTGAACACCGAGTGAAATCTCAAATCAGTTTGTCTCGCGTCCTGTACGGGAACGACCATGGAAGGGCGCTATCACGTCGCACGCAAAACGTCAAAATGGTATTCGTTCGGTTAATTTGATTGCTTTTGTGAACACCTCTCATATAAATTTTTGGGTCTCCCTTATTCTCCATGTATTATATATATTTTTTAATATATGTAAGATTATTAATTTGTAGGAAAATGTTCGTAATAAAAAAAGTAAAATCAAATTGTGTTATTATATCATAAAAAATAAAAAGGTTTATAAGACGAAACATTACTGTTTTATTATATTTATTTTTATTTAATTGTGTCAACAAAATTTCGTTAAAATCGATGCATCTGACATGTTTTTCCTTAAAATTCCGGTTGACCTCGCTCGGCGACGCTGTTGTTGGAATGGACGAGTGAACGCTTATTTCTATAGCGCAGTCTGAACATGGAATGAAACGACGATTAGGCCGAAAAAACATGGCGTAAACCTTCACTCGAGTGAACTGTCTGATTCCAGCTTTAGGCTGGAATCAGACGGTTCACTAATCGTTCATTTCTGTATTTCATTCGGCCTATTTTACTCGGAATGCCACGTCTGAACATGAAATGAAACAAAAGTGAAACGAAGTTGGGAACATTTGCTCGAACAACCATAGACTAAAGCTTCACTCGAGTGAACCGTCTGGATCCAGCCTTAATAATAATAATAAAAAACTTTTATTTGACAATAATTTTTACAAGTTTGCACATAGTTTATATCTTTAAATGGTTATATTGCCGAAAGGGCCACTGCTCAGCTGTATATTCCGGATTTCCCCGGGAATGTAGCTGGTTTTCAGTGGCTAAGCGCCTCCGCCCACTCAGGCAACTGAAAACTCTCAACTGCCAACTGTCTTTTTATGACAATGTGATGGCCCGCACACAAACACAATCACACAAAACCCCGTTGTCAATGGTAACGCAAGCGGTGACTTGCGACTTGCTCTGCTGGTTGCCCTGGCCGGCCATTGATAGTTGCCAGCTGTCAGCTGATTGTTCTTTAACCAAGCTTTTTGACCAATCAAGACAGAGAAAACAGCCGGTTTTAGTTGGTTTTCAGTTGCCTCAGTGGGCGGACCGCCTTACTGTTTTATTTTTCAGTTGCTCCGTGAGTGAAAGCACTGAATGAACATTTTCCGGTTTCATGTCTAATCGGACTATGAGATCTCAGCGTCTGAATTCCCAACATACTTCCTCACATGATAATTCATCACATCATAACTCACATTAACCTAACCTAACCTAACCTTTCCTAACCTAACCTAAGGTTAAAAATCACAATTATCAGTTTTCGACGCTTCGAGACATGATGAATTATCATGTGAGAAATTAACATCCGATGAAAAGTTTGTACTCAATATTCATACACTTAAAATTTTCCACTGAACATTCTGGTCACCCTTGCGTTTAAAAAATAATTTCCATGCCCTTTTTTATCGAATTTTTTTTTCAGGAAATTTAGGTTTTTCTATGCTTTTATTTTTGCTTTATAGCAACACTAAGCCTGCCTGTCACGTCCATGTCCCTCGTTATCGTTACACACAATATGGACGCAATAAGCATGTACATGTGTCATTTTATTGTAATCGCCTAATGGAAGATTAAGTCAAGTATCAATGAGCATTTATTGCATTACGCCATAATGATTTCCGCAACCAGATTGTCATAAGACAACTAACTAACATTGCAAACTTCTGGTATTTATAAATTAATTATTTTTGTACATAAAAAGCCTGCTAGGTAGCTATAGTAGGTGGAATATTAGAGCTCCTCATACTAGACAACATTATACTTCACTCATCAATTTCTTTAATCAATTTGCATATATTCATGCGCACCTTGATTATCTAGGCAAAACTTCAAATTACATTGACTTAGGTAAACATTGACGGCAGTTTGTTGAGGAGTGCGATGTGAAGTAGTGATTTTACTTTTCCAGAATACCAGTCAATCTTCAGAATTTTGCTTACCTGAAATGGATCTCTTGACCTCGGATTTCGTTGTAATTAAGTCTGAACCGGAGATAATCGCCGGTAGTTCAACATCCCAATGTGATGCAATATTGCAGTACGGAATTGTCAAACAAGAAAGAGAAGACGAGTGTGAACCAATGACTATAGCAGCAGAGGAGCATGTTCAAGAATGTGGCGCATACTCTAAAATAGATATTGATTATCCGGACATTAAAAAGGAATGTTCCGTTCATCTGGATAGAATCGGTAAAAGTCGAGGTAAGCTACTCACTTTTTCACCAGCAGACTGCATCGCGGAACAGTTCAGCGGAACTGCACTATAACCTGTTAGGTGTATGCCAATGCCGTGGTCACCACGTCTTCCATTTAATCTATTTGTAGGTGTTAACGGTGTAAATTTAGACTTACAGATTTCACAGATTGAGACTTGCTCAAATATGGCCAAAGAAGAAGTTTTCCACATAAACCATCAAAATTCCTTCGGACGACGATGAGTTACCTCTCAACCTATCTGATTTTGTTAAATATGTATAAATGGCTGTCTTTTTGTTCTTGGGGATTTGTTTTGATTACATTGATAGCATTTTTCTCACTGTATAATGATCACAAACATCAGAGCTTTCGTTTGCTGCTGGATGAGGCCGCATGGACTCTTCTGGATGAACTTGCATCTTTCTACCTCTAATAAACATGATCGTTTACTTCATGTCTTCATCTAAAACTCACTGTTTGATGTAGACTATGATTTTTTTTCAATTTTATAATTTTTTTAAAGAAGAATTTTTAATTGAAGATGGCTGAGCCTACCCAGACTGAAAAATATTCATAGAAAAATATATTATTTTGATGTAACAAAAGAAATTCGTTTTCAGCAACAACATTAAAAATGTCGTATTTTTTAATCTTAGCACGTTGAATCACGTATCTAGAAATGCTCCTACTTGGATTTCAGGTTCGGTTTGTGTGAAGTGTCGTGTAGAGGTAAACTGTAGATAGCACATAGACTTGCCTAGTTAACAACGTCCTCTCTTGTATAAGTTTATTTGGTATTTATATTTATGTTTTTCTTTTCAGTTATCTGCCATACTACAACACTCTTATCGTATACATAAATATAATTTTTAATTTATTTATTTAACTCCCAGAGGGCTTTTACATGTTGGTAGTACAATTTTAACATAACAGATAATTTTGAAACTTAAGAATAAAATAATAAAAATAAAATTACATAAGATAAAAATATTACACATAAATTATAAAAATACAAGAAACAAAATCTGAAAAATACAGCGATATAGACTTACAAAATTACAAGATCTATTTAGGAATAAATATTTTACATGATCCATAAAACTCGCAAAGTTGCCTTAAGTCTATAAAATATGTAGGTAAGATATCTTAGTTTAGAAGTGGTTTGATAATGCGATTTCCAATTAAGATTTATATCTATTGATATTTTATATTTTCGACATTAACTGAACTTTTTCAAGCATTTAGAAGTAATAACTAATAAAGATTTGAAAGTGTTGGGATTTATTTTAAGGGTATCTAGTGATTTCAATAATGTCAATCCTGTAAAAACATTATATATGTCACTAATAAGGAGTCATATAGAATACAATTTCACGGTTTGGTCCCCAAATTATGAAGTTCATTCACAGGCGATTGAAAGAATCCAAAATAATTTTTTGAGATATGTAAATTTTATAATAGGCATTCCTAGAGAATTCCTAAATTACGATAACGTACTTTGTTCATTCAATTTTATAAAATTATTATTTTATTAAAATCATTAATTCAATGTTTGAAACCCCTGATTTATTATATGTAATCTCTTTTCATACTCCAGGCAGGTCAATTACAAGACAGTACTTACCATATTATTGTAGCAATTCTAAATTAACGTCCCAATATTACACTCCTATGCGACGGATTCAACAGCTAGGAAACAAATACTCCGGTGTTGTTGATATATTTAGTACATCAATTTTAATATATAAGCATACCTTATTGAAGTTTTTTTCACCATGTAGGGGAATAGAGGAATTTGATAAAACTATTTAAATTGACTATCACAAACAGTATTTTGTCGGCTGAAAGCAAAAAAAAATATTTTGGATTTTTTATATTTTGTACCTACATACTGTGTGGATCAAATTTAATAATATTTTTACTTTATATATATATTTTGGTACAAGATTCGTTTCTTCACTATTTACTTGTATACTTTCGTAAAAAATGTTATATGTATGTAAAACCTTTAATAGACAACACATTTCTTGATTGCAACTTGTATTATGAATTCTAATTTTAAGGTTGTCTTTAAGTTTGTTTTAAATGTTTTTATTAAAAGGTAAGTAAAATGTTTTACTGAAGTTTAAAACAAGTTTGTTGTATTTTAGCAATGTTGAAACAAGTTATTCAGATGCTTTGGAAAAAGTTTCTGTCCAATGATTACCATCCACTATTATTGCCGTGTCGTCGGCGTAAGACACAATTTTACCAGGGATTACAAAATTACATAAATCATTAATATAAATAAATAATAAAATCGGGCCAAGCACAGTTCCCTGCGGAACTCCATTTTTTATCTGTGTCTCCGAACTATAATTATACCCATTTTTTTTTGTATTCTGTCTTTAAGATAGTTTGAGAGTAGTTTTAGTGTGTCTTTTTTGAAGCCCAGTTGAGTTATTTTTTTAATGAGTTATGATTTACAGTGTCGAAAGCTTGTCTTAAATCTAGGAATATAGCAAGACATTTCTTTTTTTTATCGACATATGAGAAATCCGTCAGACACCCATTGTAGACTGTCCATTTTTAAGGTTCCGTGTATAAAAGCAAGTATTTTGTCATTTTATTCGAATCCTTCAGGAAATCCGTCGCACCCTAAAATCCGTTAGACACAAAATTCTCCCGTTTCGGGGCACTCCAATTCGCCAGATATGACGGGAAATCCGGAAATCCGAAAGTTCGCAACACTGGTTGGTTACCTAGGTAACACGAAAATGCAAATTAACTCATATCGCCATCTGTCAGTAACTTAGGGAACTTGCAAATAATTTCAAATAATTGTGCCATAAAAACATTTAGTTCGCAATAATAAATATTGAGGTCAATAATCGAGATAAAAACTATATGATCTTTTAAGTTGGACCAAATTACACACAGTAAGGTAAATTTCATCAAAATCCGTTTATTTGTTTCGGAGTTTACCTCGGACGAACGTTGTGACACGATTTTTTTTATATATTAAGATATATGGATTTTTTTATAATATAATGTAATGTGGTATTTTTTTTCAGGAAGCATTGATATGGAGACTGTTACCATTAAGCCGGAACTTGGGCCCCGAGAAGAAGATGTAGGAGAGTTTCCTTATATGGAAATTGGCATTGACCTACCGGTTGTTAAAAAGGAATGTTTGAAACGCTTTGGAAGAATTAACCAGACAGCAGGTAAAACCGGTTTTTATTGTCAGATTCATGATTTATGCTATCCTATTTTTTTACATTCTACGAGGTTTACTATCATTAATTTATTGTATTATTTTTCAGATCTGAAGACAAATCATGTAGAAAAACGATTATCTTACTCGCGTCGCAACTATTCCTGCTCTCATAATACGAATTTAGAAAGGCACGTTTGTATTTACACTGAAAAAAAACATTTTTTATGTTCCAAGTGCAACTATTCAACTTCTTATAAGAGTAATTTAAAGAGACACATGCTGATTCACAGTAGAGAAAAACCTTTTTCGTGTTCCGAGTGCAACTATTCGTGTTCTCGTAAGGTAGATTTAGGGAAACATATGATGACTCATAGTGGAGAAAAACCTTTTACATGTTCCGAGTGCAACTATTCATGTTCTCGTAAGGGCGGTCTGATAGTGCACATGCTGATTCACAGCGGAGAAAAACCTTTTTCATGTTCCGAGTGTAACTATTCATGTTCTCGTAAGGGAAATTTAGGTAAACATATGATGACTCATAGTGGAGAAAAACCTTTTACATGTGCAGAGTGCAACTATTCATGTTCTCTTAAGGGCACTCTGGCAGTGCACATGCTGATTCACAGCGGAGTAAAACCTTTTTCATGTTCCGAGTGCAACTATTCAAGTTCTAATAAGAGAAATTTACAGAGACACATGCTGATTCACAGTGTAAAAAAACCTTTTTCATGTTCCGAGTGCTACTATTCGTGTTCTCGTAAGGGATATTTAGGGAAACATATGATGACTCATAGTGGAGAAAAACCTTTTACATGTTCCGAGTGTAACTATTCATTTTCTCTTAAGGGCAGTCTAACAGTGCACATGCTGATTCACAGCGGAGTAAAACCTTTTTCATGTTCCGAGTGCAACTATGCAAGTTCTTATAAGAGAAATTTAAATAGACACATGCTGATTCACAGTGGAGAAAAATCTTTTGAATGTTCCGAGTGCAACTATTCATGTTCTCTTAAGGGCAGACTGACAGTGCACATGCTGGTTCACAGCGGAGTAAAACCTTTTTCATGTTCCGAGTGCAACTATTCAAGTTCTTATAAGATAAATTTAAAGAGACACATGCTGATTCACGGTTGAGAAAAACCTTTAACATGTTCCGAGTGCAACTAAACCTTTCTACAGAGGCAACAAAATTACTCCTCAACTCATACGTAGTCTGACGTCTCGATTACTGTAACGGTATTTATGGTAGCCTTCCGAAATGTCAAATCGACAAACTTCAATCCGTGTTTAATGTAGCGGCACGGCACATAACCGGGGTCTCTAAATATTCGCACATTCAGAACACATTCGCAACCTTCAATTGCTTAAGTGCCCTGAAAGAATCCACTACAAACTATGCTGGATGGTGTTTAAATCCATCAATGAAATGGCCCCACTTTACATCTCTGAACTATGCGTCCCGGAAAGCACTGGTCCGAGGCAGTCAACCCTTAGATCAGCAACATCATCAGCTCTAGGTAGACTGATAGAACCTAAACGAAAGCCAAATAGTAAGTTTGGAGATCGTGCATTCGTAGTATCTGGGCCTAAGGCTTGGAACAAACTCCGTCTGGAATTAAGATGCATAACAAGCCCAACAGAATTTAGGTCAAAACCAAAAACTATTTAGGCTCTCATACCCTTAAATTAAATAAATCTATTTGTATCGTGGATTGCCTATAATTTATCTTAATCTATTTTCTTAACTATATTATATTAGATTAACATCATTCGGAGCCTTCACAGCAATCCGTCGCTTAACGAGAGACTGAAACTTCATTTAAGAAAATAAATATTCTAATAAAATTCGCGAACTACTGTACCGCCCATTAGTTAATTTTACTTTTCCCAAACACGTTAATTAAATAACATAATTATATATTAGTATAAAAAATATACCAGGATCAAATAATAACTTTTCCAAGAACATGTGTTCGTTATTATGTCCTCTGCGCACAAACTGTATATAAATAAAAAGGTTTATAAGACGAAACAATACTGTTTTATTATATTTATTTTTATTTAATTGTGTCAACAAAATTTCGTAAAAATCGATGCATCTGACATGTTTTTCCTTAAAATTCGGGGCCGGACCGCGCTGCAAATCAAACGAATTCCAGCGCGGTTGGCCTCGCTCGGCGACGCTGTGGTGGGAATGGACGAGTGAACGCTTATTTCTATAGCGCCGTTTGAACATGGAATGAAACGAAGATGGACGATTAGGCCGAAAAAACATAGCGTAAACCTTCACTCGAGTGAACTGTCTGATTCCAGCTTTAGGCTGGAATCAGACGGTTCATTTCTATATTTCATTCGGCCTATTTTACTCGGAATGAAACGAAACAAAAGTGGGCGACAAACGCGAAGTTCACATCAAAAAGATACTGCGTTATAAGTATCTTTTCTACCGAAAGGGCCACTGCTCAGCTGTATATTCCGGATTTCTCCGGGAATGTAGCTGGTTTTCAGTGGCTAAGCGCCTCCACCCACTCAGGCAACTGAAAACTCTCAACTGCCAACTGTCTTTGTATGACAATGTGATGGCCCGCACACAAACACAATCACACAAAACCCCGTTGTCAATGGTACCGCAAGCGGTGACTTGCGACTTGCTCTGCTGGTTGCCCTGGCCGGCCATTGATAGTTGCCAGCTGTCAGCTGATTGTTCTTTAACCAAGCTTTTTGACCAATCAAGACAGAGAAAACAGCCGGTTTTAGTTGGTTTTCAGTTGCCTCAGTGGGCGGACCGCCTTACTGTTTAATTTTTCAGTTGCTCCGTGAGTGAAAGCACTGAATGAACATTTTCCGGTTTCATGTCTAATCGGACTATGAGATCTCAGCGTCTGAATTCCCAACATACTTCCTCACATGATAATTCATCACATCATAACTCACATTAACCTAACCTAACCTAACCTAAGGTTAAAAATCACAATTATCAGTTTTCGACGCTTCGAGACATGATGAATTATCATGTGAGAAATTAACATCCGATGAAAAGTTTGTACTCAATATTCATACACTTAAAATTTTCCACTGAACATTCTGGTCACCCTTGCGTTTAAAAAATAATTTGCATGCCCTTTTTTATCGATTTTTTTTTTCAGGAAATTTAGGTTTTTCTATGCTTTTATTTTTGCTTTATAGCAACACTAAGCCTGCCTGTCACGTCCATGTCCCTCGTTATCGTTACATACAATATGGACGCAATAAGCATGTACATGTGTCATTTTATTGTAATCGCCTAATGGAAGATTAAGTCAAGTATCAATGAGCATTTATTGCATTACGCCATAATGATTTCCGCAACCAGATTGTCATAAGACAACTAACTAACATTGCAAACTTCTGGTATTTATAAATTAATTATTTTTGTACATAAAAAGCCTGCTAGGTAGCTATAGTAGGTGGAAAATTAGAGCTCCTCATACTAGACAACATTATACTTCACTCATCAATTTCTTTAATCAATTTGCATATATTCATGCGCACCTTGATTATCTAGGCAAAACTTCAAATTACATTGACTTAAGTAAACATTGACGGCAGTTTGTTGAGGAGTGCGATGTGAAGTAGTGATTTTACTTTTCCAGAATACCAGGCAATCTTCAGAATTTTGCTTACCTGAAATGGATCTCTTGACCTCGGATTTCGTTGTAATTAAGTCTGAACCGGAGATAATCGCCGGTAGTTCAACATCCCAATGTGATGCAATATTGCAGTACGGAATTGTCAAACAAGAAAGAGAAGACGAGTGTGAGCCAATGACTATAGCAGCAGAGGAGCATGTTCAAGAATGTGGCGCATACTCTAAAATAGATATTGATTATCCGGACATTAAAAAGGAATGTTCCGTTCATCTGGATAGAATCGGTATAAGTCGAGGTAAGCTACTCACTTTTTCACCAGCAGACTGCATCGTGGAACAGTTCAGCGGAACTGCACTATAACCTGTTACGTTTATGTCAATGCCATGGTCACCACGTCTTTCATTTAATCTATTTGTAGGTGTTAACGGTGTAAATTTAGACTTACAGAATTCACAGATTGAGACGTGCTCAAATATGGCCAAAGACGTTTATCCATATAAATCATCAAAATTCCTTCGGACGACGATGATTTACCTCTCAACCTATCTGATTTTTTTAAATGTGTATAAGTGGCTGTCTTTTTGTTCATGGGGATTTGTTTTGATTACATTGATAGCATTTTTCTCACTGTATAATGATCACAAACATCAGAGCTTTCGTTTGCTGCTGGATGAGGCCGCATGGACTCTTCTGGATGAACTTGCATCTTTCTACCTCTAATAAACATGATCGTTTACTTCATGTCTTCATCTAAAACTCACTGTTTAATGGAGACTATGATTTTTTTTTCAATTTTATAATTTTTTCTGTTGGCTGAGCCTACCCAGACTGAAAAATATTCATAGAAAAAGATATTATTTTGATGTAACAAAAGAAATTTGTTAAACATTAAAAATGTCGTATTTTTTAATCTTAGCACGTTGAATCACCCACCTAAAAAATGCTCCTATTTGGATTTCAGGTTCGGTTTGTGTGAAGTGTCGTGTAGAGGTAAACTGTAGATTGCACATAGTCTTGTATAAGTTTATTTGGTATTTATATTTATGTTTCTCTTTTCAGTTATCTGCTATACTACAACACTCTTATGGTACACATTCATATAATTTTTTATTTATTTATTTAACTCCCAGAGGGCTTTTACATGTTTGTAGTACAATTTTAACATAACAGATAATTTTGAAACTTAAGAATAAAATAATAAAAATAAAATCACATTAGCTAAAAAATACACATAAATTATAAAAATACAAGAAACAAAAACTGAAAAATTATTTTGGATTTTTTTTATTTTGTACATACTGTGTGGATCAAATTCAATAATATTTTTACTTTATATTTATTTTTGTACAAAAGTTGTTTCTGCACTATTTACTTGTATGCTTTCGTAAAAAATGTTATATGTATGTAAAAGCTTTAATAGACAACACAGGTAAGTAAAACGTTTTACTGAAGTTTAAAACAAGTTTATTGTATTTTATCCATGTTGAAACAAGTTATTCAAATGCTTTGGAAAAAGTTTCTGTCCAATGATTACCATCCACTATTATTACCGTGTCGTCGGCGTAAGAAACAATTTTACCAGGGATTACAAAATTACATAAATCATTAATATAAATAAATAATATAATCGGGCCAAGCACAGTTCCCTGCGGAACTCCATTTTTTATCTGTGTCTCAGAGTCGTTTTATTATCGTATCGTATCGCTTTAGTCAAGCATCATCGGGGTACAAATTAATACTAAAAATGTTTTTTAATATTAATTTGTACCCTGATGATGCTTGAGAAAAGCGACACCGGTCGGTGAAATAAATTAATAAAAACTCGTGGTTTTAAAAACAACAAGTGGTTTATTTATTTTTAAATAAGTCACTTTAGTAAGGCTTTAATGTCATTGTTTACCATTAGTCCTTCATTTGATGTACAGTTCAATAAGGCCACGTCTAAAGATTTTAGGAAGGGTGAAATATTGTGTTGTTTAGGTGACCTGTATAGAAGTGTGGGCCGATTTTTTTTTCTTCAGAATTCCTTTTGACGCTAGTGATGAAAAGTTGTCTATGTATCTCAAACATCAAAAACATATATTTAAAAAAAAAACAAAAAATATCCTAAGGCTCCACCTGCCCTTTGAAGTTTGAGAAAATATCGAAATATTCCCATGTTTTCAGTTTTTTTTTTAAATATTCTGGAACAGTTGGATGATGTTCATTTATGAGAACTAGTGTAATGAAGTATGAAGGTTCGGTAGATGTAACTAACATTAATTATTTTTGTACTAATATGGGACTAAAGCACGTCCGCCCGCAGTCCCCGACCCCTCCCGCAATAAGGGCACCGCGCAATACTGGCCGTTCTGTATTTGCGTTGGTCGACTAACTGCTCTCGACGGGAGAGGTCACAAAAGTCAATGAAGAGAAACAGAAAAGATCTTACCAAATTAAATGAACAGGTGTTTGAAGAGGCTTTAGAATTTGCAGAAACTATATCATTGTCTTCCACCTCAACATCAAAATCATCTTCTCCTGTCGCAAAATCAAGTAGATTACTTAAGACTAATATCACAGCCTTTCCCACAACCAGCAAATCTCCGTCTTTAACAGTTCTCTCCAAGATCTGTGACAGGTTCGGGATATCGGATCGAGCTGGTGCAGCAATTGCTTCTGCCGTCTTAAATGATTTCAACATAATCACGCAGGATAAAGGCCGGTCTCTTGCGACCAATTTTTCAAACAATATCTCAAACATATCCACAAACGTTGTGGCAGGGCCACAACGTTTGTTGTTTTCTATGGGCCACGGAAAGCAAAAACATTGCGGCTTGGACCTAACCATCCACAAAATGCGTTCACATTTTCGTTGGAGAAGACGCCGCTTTATATAAATAAAGTAAGAAGAAATAGGGACTAGATGCTAGATGATCGTAGTCGACTTCACGCGGAAACATAATTGGCGCGTATTATAATGTAAACAAACCTCTAATCAGAATCACTTCAGAGTCGAACTGAGGTGCTGGGATCATGTTGGATTACGTCGTCATTATATTGAAGCTGTAGAAAACAGATAGAGTCGAGTCGAGGCACTAGAATCATCATGGATTTCGTCGTCATTATAATGTAATGTTAATTCAAGAAATAAATAATAATAAAAAAAACACACACACACACTAAATGGAATCACTGGTTGGGGTAATATACTTCGCTAGCCAATTTAATAAAATAGTGTATTCTGTCTTTATTTTTTTTATTTTTTGGAACCGTTCTCTTCCAGAGAAATTCACAAAGATATCCCTCGTAATGGGCTTTACTTCTTCCGAATCTTGGAACGTTTCCCCTCACGTCCCTCCAACACCGCTCAATATTTTGTGTGTGAGCTCCGGTTTTATGATCCACAAATGTCAGACTATGGTTCACACTCATGTGACGGAAGCCTTCATTTTCGAGGCAGTCGTATGCTTTCCAGCAATCCGAAATAATGGTTGTGCCCGGCAATATGTAATCTTTAATTACTTTCAAAAGCGTTTCCTTCGACCGATTCTACTCCACAGACAAACATCTTCTTCGAGCCTCTTTCGAACCCGCCGAAAATCCACTTGCCTTCAACAATTCTCCCTCTGTTATTCTTCCGTTTGCCGATTTTCGCTTCATCGATCTCTACTGTCACTCCAACACCTCCAATTTGCTGTTTAGTTCTTTGGCACCACAGGACGCACACCTCCCGGCAATAGGAAGACCAGTTCACTTCTGTTTCAGTGCTCATGTCGAGCTCCTTTACCAAAAATACGGTCCTTGGTGGAAGCAGCATTGCCCAAAATACGACAAATTTGCATATTTTATTGACGGAAAGGCTCGATTGCGAGAAAAAGGTGAATTTCCGCGCCGAAACGGAAAAACTGCACCTCGATTTAATTTTTTTGTGACCGATAACAGCCGTCGTAGTTTTTCGGCACCTGTACATAAAATTTTTGAAATTGCACTTGTTACCACATTTTTCACATACTTTCTCCCTGAGAATCACACCGTGATTCTTCAACCATTCCACCAACATTTCCTCCTTTCCTATGATCTCTCAAAATCCCACCAAACCAACCGAACACGATACACAATCCATTTTTTTTCGTTTTGCAAGAGGTCTATCTGAGCGAAAAAACTAACTAGTTGTTAATTAAAAATCGGAAATAAGCGTGAAGAAACGAGCGGCTAGAAACAATAGGGAACAATCACACTTTTTTTTACCAAACTTCTCGGGCTCGGGAGTGCGGTGTGACGTCATAATGTCGCCAGTCAATGATGACTCGATATTTGAATTTTCACACAACTTTGAAAGTGAATTAATTAATTTAATAATTTTTTGGGGATTTTAAGTACGCTATTCGAGTTTAGTTACTTTTTTTTACATATATTAAAAGCATTGAAAATACCATATTACATACAGTGCATGTACCCTATTAAATTAAATTAAATTACTAAAAATAAATTAATATTATTGATTAAAAAAACTAGTCTGAAACCTATTTTGTTTTAAATATAAAATAGGTTAGACAATTTTTTTTAATTAGAATTACGCTAGGTTTGTGTAACATGGTTTGTGATACAAGAGAAAGTTTTTTTTTTTACATTAACTCCACACAGGAGGCCCTGAGGAAAATAATTTCCCTCAGGGCCTATGTCATCTTTGAAGATGCTGTGGAGGGTCTTTTTGAGGAGAGGAAGGAGTGAACGTGGGTCTTGAAGAGACCCATGTTATAGGAGGGAGGAAATACAGAGGCCGGCAAATCGTTCCACAGCCGAGCTGTTGAACACAAGAACGAGTCGTAGAAGCGTCCCGTTCTCATGTGACAAATGTCAACTGTGTACATATGTTGGGCGCACGTTTGGCGTGTTTCCCGACTATGCACCGGTGCCGAGGGGATCAATGACGCTAGCTCCTCGGAGCATCTTCCATTGAAATACCGGTAGAACAAGGATAGCATTCCCACCCGACACCTGTGCTCTAAAGATTACAATCCGTTTGTTAAGACAGGAGAATCTATCAAGCGGACCGCCCGTTTCTGCACAGGGTCGAGGGTGTTTTTCAGGTACATCGGGGCTCCAGACCAGAGATGGCTGCCAAATTCAACAGTGGGGCGCACTTGCGATTTGTACAGGGTTAGCAGTTGTGTCCAATTAAAGTATCTGCGGGCCCTGTACAGCACGCCCAGATTCTGAGAGGCCAACTAAACTCTGGCCTCGATGGAGCCCCCGTACCTGAGCTGGTCACTTAGAGTTGCACCGAGCATATCAATGGAGGACCTGTTTGGAAGAATGCTACCGTTGAAGGAGACTAGATTGTCATTTCGATCCCTTTTAGACGTAATCAGACATGATTGGGTCTTTGAAACATTGAATTCGACGAGATTATTCTTACCCCAAGAGAAAACACTCGAGGTAACCGTCCATTCTTTGCTTCAAAGCCCTCCGAGCCGTTGGAATTTGTGCACCCTTTGGGGGCTTGTCAAACAAAAAGCTATCATGGACTGTACTGTCATCCGCGTAGCAATGAATTGGTGCACATGTCAGAAGGTCATTGATGTGCAACAAAAACAAAGTCGGAGACAGAACCGATCCCTGTGGGACGCCAGCATTTATCGAGTGCGAGGAAGAGGTGAAGCCATCAGCAACCGTCTGAATCGACCTCTCCCTCAAAAAGTCGGCAATCCACGTACACAAGGATGCGGGAAGTCCGTAAGAAGGCAGTTTGTTGACAAGTCCTCGGTGCCAGACCCGGTCAAAAGCCTTGGAAATATCCAGTGCGACCGTTTGGATCTCACCGAAACGTTCCAGGCACCGCCCCGTCACATACGCGAGAAGATCACCGCACGAGCGGTTCCGCCGGAATCCGTATTGACGGTCGTTAATAATTTTGTTCTTCTCGAGGTATGTGAGCAGTTTGTCGTTGATCACCCGTTCCATCACCTTGGATAGAACTGATGTGATCGCTATGGGGCGATAGTTGGCCGGGTTGGAGCGGTCACCCTTCTTTGGAATAGGATGGATAACCGCTTTTTTCCAACCAGAGTGTACAGAGCCAGAATTCAGGGACATTTTGAAAAGCTTTGTCAAAATCGGAGCTATTTCTGCAGCGCACCTCCGCAATACCAGGGCGGGGATTCCGTCAGGCCCACTAGCTTTATTAACATCAAGCCCTCGTAAAACCTGGAGCACATCCCGATGCCGGATCCTCAGCTTTTTCATATAGAAACCGCAGTGAGGAACCGACGTCGGGACCGCACCTCGATCATCGAGGGTTGAGTTATCCGCAAACATTTTACCTAATAGGTTAGCCTTTTCGGTGGCGGTGTTTGCTAGTGGGTCGACGCATCCACCACCAAGACCCGGATAAACCTTACCCCATGAACCCGGGCACCCCTGCTAAGTCACCAAACGTAGCGAACCACTTGGGGTGACCTATGGCAGAGGTGTTGGTTATCCAATAAATGGTTCCCAGGGCGGCGGTACCCATACCCACCTACCAAATTGAAAGTGCCCCCTTTATAGTGCCTGCTCACGTCAAGGCAAGAAAAACATCCCAGTTTTCAAGTAGTTTAGCGGCTACCCTAGGTTTGTGTACCATGGTTTGTGATTCAAGAGAAAGTGCCTAGTTTTCAAATAGTTTAGCGGCTACGCTAGGTTTGTGTAACATGGTTTGTGATACAAGAGAAAGTGCCCCCTTTATAGCGCCTGCTCACGTCAAGGCAAGAAAAACATCCCAGTTTTCAAGTAGTTTAGCGGCTACGCTAGGTTTGTGTAACATGGTTTGTGATACAATTTATGAATGTATTAATTTTTTTTAATAATTTCTAGAAAAAAACATGTTTTTTTACGTCATTTTATTTCCAAAACATGTTTTAATATATTGTAATCTTCTTTTTTGATTTATTCTGGGTCGATTTAATGAAATTCATCGTCCAATAGCGTCGCCACGGAAGTCGTACTCTTTCCTTATTTCCAGTATTCGCCAAACTTGTGCTTAAAACAGATTCTTAGGTAAACCTTTTAACATAATAACAAACTTTAATTTAGAAAAACGTGCCTGAAGGTCTTTATTCAATTTACTGTATTTTATTTCCAAAATTTCGCAAAACTAGTACTTACGTAATTCGGATAGATTGTGTAGTAGTGACATTTCTAGCTCCTCGTTATGTAACTGTTATATGTCGGGTATACCAACACAACAAAATGACAGCTGGCCGCCAAGAATGCCGCTCTCGGGATTTGTTTATTTATGCCGCTCTCGAACGCGCTCGTACGCGGCAGTAAATTTATCGGAATTTTAATTGCAATATTTTGCACTTCCCCGAATGCAAAAAGTTGTGCTTTATAGTAATTAAGGTGAATCTAAAGGTTTTTTGACAAAAATATTCGATAAAGATATGTTAATTTTTTTTATAATGTAATGTAATGTGGTTTTTTTTTAGGAAGCATTAATATGGAGACTGTTACCATTAAGCCGGAACTTGGGCCCCGAGAAGAAGATGTAGGAGAGTTTCCTTATATGGAAATTGACATTGACCTGCTGGATGTTAAAAAGGAATGCTTGAAACGCTTTGGAAGAATTAACCAGACAGCAGGTAAAACCGGATTTCATTGTCAGATTCACGATTTATGCTATCCTTTATTCTTACATTCTACGAGGTTAACTATCATTAATTCATTGTATTATTTTTCATTTCGTTGACAGATCTGAAGACCCATCATGTGGAAAACCGATTCTCTTATTCGCGTTGCAACTATTCCTGCTCTCATAATACGAACTTAGAAAGGCACGATTCTATTTACACTGAAAAAAAACCTTTTTTATGTTCCAAGTGCAACTATTCAAGTTCTTATAAGAGAAATTTAAAGACACACATGCTGGTTCACAGTGGAGAAAAACCTTTTTCGTGTTCCGAGTGCAACTATTCGTGTTCTCGTAAGGAAGATTTAGGGAAACAAATGATGACCCATAGTGGAGAAAAACCTTTTACATGTTCCGAGTGCAAATTTTCATGTTCTCGTAAGGGCGGTCTGACAGTGCACATGCTGATTCACAGCGGAGAAAAACCTTTTTCATGTTCCGAGTGCAACCATTCGTGTTCTCGTAAGGGAGATTTAGGGAAACATATGATGACTCATAGTGGAGAAAAACCTTTTACATGTTCCGAGTGCAACTATTCATGTTCTCGTAAGGGCGGTCTGACAGGGCACATGCTGATTCACAGTGGAAAAAAACCCTTTTCGTGTTCCAAGTGCAACTATTCGTGTTCTCGTAAGGGAGAATTAGGGAAACATATGATGACTCATAGTGGAGAAAAACCTTTTACATGTTCCGAGTGCAACTATTCATGTTCTCTTATGGGAAGTCTGACAGTGCACAAGCTGATTCACAGCGGAGTAAAACCTTTTTCATGTTCCGAGTGCAACTATTCAAGTTCTCGTAAGGGAGATTTAGGGAAACATATGATGACTCATAGTGGAGAAAAACCTTTTACATGTTCCGAGTGCAACTATTCATGTTCTCTTAAGGGCAAACTGACAGTGCACATGCTGGTTCACAGAGAAGTAAAACCTTTTTCATGTTCCGAGTGCAACTATTCATGTTCTCGTAAGGTCGGTCTGACAAGGCACATGCTGATTCACAGTTGAGAATAACCTGTTTCGTGTTCTCGTAAGGGAGAATTAGGAAATTATGTTTACTGGTGGTTCGACGGAAAGATAGTGCTGTAGTTACAGTGGCACCTAATTTTGATAACGTTGAGCCTATTATAAACTAGGTATTCAAATATTTAAAAAAAAGCTGTATAAATGTCATTCAACCCAGCGCTCTTACCCAGTATAATCGTTTTATTGGAGGAGTTGACTTAGCGGATAATTTCAAGAGACAATCGGTTTGACAACGTCATCGAACTTGGAATCGATTCTCGCTTCTCGATGTCAGAATCCATTCGAATGCACAGTCCGAGACAATCGGTTTGATACGTCATCGAACTTGGAATCGATTCTCGCTTCTCGATGTCAGAATAAATTCGAATGCATAGTCGTGAAACATCATCGAAAGTGATTTTGCTTGACAAACGATATATTTTATAGGAACATGTTATAATCAACCTGATGTGTGAATTGTAAATTATGAATGAATACTTTTAGGTAACGATTTACATTTTCAGTATAGTCTATAGGTAAAAGATAGCGATGGTGATAGCATTTCACAATTTAAAAATGTTTATTATGAGGTTATATATTATCTATTTGGGTAGCGTATATTTAATTAAAAATAATTCAATAACTTAGTAAATACAATTTTTATATTTAATGCCGACCCGGTTTCGCTAAAACCGCAGTTTCTTCAGGGCAGTAAACAAAACTCTACTAAAATCATCAATTAATATGTTTTCATATGGACATATCTGCTTTATATGATCAAATATATTTAATTTATTTGAAATTAATAGGTGTTTCTTAATTTGTCATAAAAATGAAACGAATTGTGCCGAATACTGCCGAATGAAATCTTCAAGTGAACCGATCCAACAATGTTGGATATTTTCATTTGGCATCCTTCACTTGCGCGCGCATGCGCGCGGAAGAGAGCAAAGTGAAACGTCTGAACACCGAGTGAAATCTCAATCAGTTTGTCTCGCGTCCTGTACGGGAAGGACCATGAAAGTATTCGTTCGGCTAATTTGTTTGCTTTTGGGAACACCTCTCATATAAATTTTTGGGTCTCCCTTATTATCCATGTATTTTATATGTTTTTTAATATATGTAAGATTTTTAATTTGTAGGAATATGTTCGTAATAAAAAAAGTAAAATCAAATTGTGTTATTATGTCATAAAAAATAAAAAGGTTTATAAGACGAAACAATACTGTTTTCTTTATTTATTTTTATTTAATTGTGTCAACTAAATTGCGTAAAAATCGATGCATCTGACATGTTTTTCCTTAAAATTCGGGGCCGGACCGCGCTGGAAATCAAACTAATTCCAGCGCGGTTGACCTCGCTCGGCGACGCTGTGGTGGGAATGGACGAGTGAACGCTTATTTCTATAGCGCCGTCCGAACATGGAATGAAACAAAATGGACGATTAGGCCGAAAAAACATGGCCTAAATCTTCACTCGAGTGAACTGTCTGATTCCAGCTTTAGTAATTATAATGCCGTGAAATGTTGCTCATATTTAAAATTCGTGGAAAAAAGGAATATCACTAATGTTGCCATCAAACAAAAAGGAATTTGCCAATTTTCCATTGCCAAGAAAGAAAAACGGTGATTGACATTTTGTTGCAGTACTTACTTACTAATGTTGCGTTATTTAAACATGTTATTTAGAGATTGTTTTGAACAAAAATGCCCCCCCCCCCCCCCACCACAAACTTTAAATCGACCAATCATTCGGTTATTGTGTTGTTTCGATTTTAAAAAATTGATTATATAAAATTTTCGATCATTCCCATCGCTATTTTATCGATATTTTTTTTCTGAAAATTTAGGATTTTCTATGTTTTTATATTTTTGCTTTATAGCAACACTAAACCTACCTGTCATGTCCCTATTACGCCAACATGATTTCCGTAACCAGATTGTCATAAGACAACTAACTAACATTGCAAACTTCTGGTATTTATAAATTATTTATTTTTGTGGTAAATTTTTGTTATTGGTGGCCACGGTTATTACGAATAATTTTTAGAAAAAAACTTTAGATTCGCCTTAATCACTATAAAAGGAAACTTTTTGCATCACGGCCAGAGGAAAAAAATGCATTTTAATTTTCAATTGCGTAAAATTTCACTTCACTTCGCGAACCGATACGTCATTAAACCGCGGCCATTCTGTCACTACTGTTATGTTGGTATCCCTGATACAAACAAGAGTATGCATACGACTGTAGCCGACTTCGTGGGATACATGAAAAGGCACGTAATTTTGAAAAACGGAATAAATAATATAATGTAAACGAACCTCTAATCAGAACTAACTGTTCGGCGAAAGAAATTATCGGAACTAATTAAACGCATTGGTCGGAACCGGAAACAAAAAACCGGAAAGAAGAAATAAACGGCTAATGACAATAAAATTAAATTGATACTCTGAAACCAATTGTTTTAGTTGTACAATAAGTTTTCAGGCAATATTTGATTATTTATACTTTAAACTCGTTAATACGGAATATTTCTTAATTCAAACAGTTAGATTTAGCTTTATTATCACGAAAAGTGGAGTATTTATGTCGCATGAGGTAAAAAAAACATGCAAAAAGTATGTATTTAACATTTTAATTTTGATTAAATTAATTCGATTATGCGGTAACGCCATTTTATAATTACCAAATAAATAAACAATTAAATGATGATTTTTTTTTTTCACTTTGGGCACTTTCTTTTGTATCACAAACCATGTTACACAGCCGCTAAACTACTTGAAAACTGGGATGTTTTTCTTGTCTTGACGCGAGCAGGCGCTACGAAGGGGGCACTTTCTTTTGTAACACAAATCATGTTACACAAACCTAGCGTAGCCCCTACACTACTTTAAAACTGGTATGTTTGTGGTTTGTGATACAAAAGAAAGTGCCCCCTTCGTAGCGCCTGCTCGCGTCAAGGCAAGAAAAACATCCCAGTTTTCAAGTTGTTTAGCGGCTACGCTAGGTTTGTGTAACATGGTTTGTGATACAAAAGAAAGTGCCCCCTTCGTAGCGCCTGCTCGCGTCAAGGCAAGAAAATTATCCCAGTTTTCAAGTAATTTAGCGGCTACGCTAGGTTTGTGTAACATGGTTTGTGATACAAAATAAAGTGCCCTCTTCGTAGCGCCTGCTCGCGTCAAGGCAAGAAAAACATCCCAGTTTTCAGGTAGTTTAGCGGCTACGCTAGGTTTGTGTAACATGGTTTGTGATACAAAAGAAAGTGCCCCCTTCGTAGCGCCTGCTCGCGTCAAGGCAAGAAAAACATCCCAGTTTTCAAGTAATTTAGCGGCTACGCTAGGTTTGTGTAACATGGTTTGTAATGCAAAATAAAGTGCCCCCTTCGTAGCGCCTGCTCGCGTCAAGGCAAGAAAAACATCCCAGTTTTCCAGTAGTTTAGCGGCTACGCTAGGTATGCGTAACATGGTTTGTGATACAAAAGAAAGTGCCTCCTTTGTAGCGCCTGCTCGCGTCAAGGCAAGAAAAATATCCCAGTTTTCAAGTAGTTTAGCGGCTACGCTAGGTTTGTGTTACATGGTTTGTGATACAAAAGTGAATGTATTTTTTTTTAAAAAAATACGATTTATTCGGGTTGATTTATCGAAATCCATCGTCAAATGACGGCGCCACGGAAACATCTTACTCTCCCCTTATTTCCACCATTCGCCAAACTAGTGCTCAAAACAGATTTTTAGGTAAAGCTTTTAACATAAAAAAATGAATGCAAAAAAACGTGCCTGAAGGTCTTTATTCATTTTACTGTATTTTATTTCCAGAATTTCGCCAAACTAGTACTTACCTAATTTGCATAGATTGCGTAGTAGACATGGGCAGATTTATTCACAGTAGTGAATCGATTCAGTCTGATTCCCTCGGCCTTTTGATCTGATTCCTTTCATTCGATCCTTTAATTCATAAAATTCCCAAAAAAAAAAAAAAAAAATATATATATATATATATATATATATAGATATATATAATAATAAAATAAAAAAATTTTAGACACTGATCGACGAAAACCACGACGACGGGGTTTTGAATTTTTTAATGTGATGTTATGACAGCAAAACCGATAGAAAAATGTATTTTTATAAGTAGTTATATCCAGAATATAATAAATCATCAAATTAAACAGTTTTACTAATTTTATTATATTTATTTTAAACTTAAAATAGTTCCGCTTCGCGTGATCGAATTAAAACACATTCTACCCAATTTACGCAGGGCTCGAAATCGGAAGTTTTCGACCTACGACGTAACTAAATTGACGGCTCGGCCCACGGGGAAATCGCACTGCACTCCCAAACGGATTTGCGGCAGGCATTGAGAATGAATTGTATCTTTTGAGCAGTGTCTTGTGTCTTGCCTGGGACTTGTGACTGGGAACTAAATTGACGGTTCCGCTGCGCGGGGACTAACGACGAACCGATTCGCAGCGGTCGTTAAAGATTGGATTAGGAACTTCCGACTAGCAAGTGTCTTTTGACTTGCTGTGACTTAATTTACTTGCGTTCCGCGAACCTAACGACTCACTTCAACAGAGGCAGTACATACTCGATCATGGGAGCGGGATTTGAAAAGAGGCGATCATACTAATTCGCTCATTCGTTGAATTAGTGGAACACAAGTGACACAGAGACTGGGTTTGACCGCTTCGGTCCGGAGAGACTTGTAGGACCATGACGACACAACTGAATAAGGAATACATTTATTAATTCAATGAATGAGTGGGACATATGGGACTGTAAAAGAGAGGTGCGTTGCTCGGAACTCGGAACTACTTCGTTCGACTCGCAACGTTTTGTCGCCTGAATAAATAGAAATAAAAATAAAAATATGGTGCCGTTTAAAAATTCTGTAAGGAATGAAGATTTAATTCCTTCTGAAAATGAGAATCAGATCGAGTGTGTTACAAGATTGAATTGATTCATTCAATTTTGCCCACGTCTATTGCGTAGTAGTGTCATTTCTAGCTCCTCGTTATGTTACGGTAATATATCGGGTATACCAACATAACAAAATGACAGCGGCAGGCGGCGGTTTAATGACGTATCGGTTCGCGAAGTGAAGTGAAATTTTACGCAATTGAAAATAAAAATGCATTTTTTTCCTCTGGCAGTGATGCAAAAAGTTTCCTTTTATAGTGATTAAAGCGAATCTAAAGTTTTTTTCTAAAAATTATTCGTAATAACCGTGGCCCCCAATAACAAAAAATTACCAAAACCTCAAATTACATTGACTTAGGTAAACATTGACGGCAGTTTGTTGAGGAGTACGATGTGAAAGTAATGATTTTACTTTTCCAGTATATCAGGCAATCTTCAGAATTTTGCTTACCTGAAATGGATCTCTTGACCTCGGATTTCGTTGTAATAAAGTCTGAACCGGAGATTATCCCCGGTAGTGCAACATCCCACTGTGATGCAATATTGCAGTTCGGAATTGTCAAACAAGAAAGACAAGACGAGTGTGAACCAATGACTATAGCAGCAGAGGAGCATGTTCAAGAATGTGGCGCATACTCTAAAATAGATATTGATTATCCGGACATTAAAAAGGAATGTTCCGTTCATCTGGATAGAATCGGTATAAGTCGAGGTAAGCTACTCACTTTTTCACCAGCAGACTGCATCGCGGAACAGTTCAGCGGAACTGCACTATAACCCGCTACGTCTCTGTCAATGCCATGGTCACCACGTCTTCCCTTTAATCTATTTGTAGGTGTTAACGGTGTAAATATAGACTTACAGAATTCACAGATTGAGACGTGCTCAAATATGGCCAAAGACGTTTTTCCATATAAATCATCAAAATTCCTTCGGACGACGATGACTTACCTCTCAACATATCTGATTTTTTTAAATGTGTATAAATGGCTGTCTTTTTGTTCTTGGGGATTTGTTTTGATTACATTAATAGCATTTTTCTCACTGTATAATGATCACAAACATCAGAGCTTTCGTTTGCTTCTGGATGAGGTCGCAGGGACTCTTCTGGATGAACTTGCATCTTTCTACCTCTAATAAACATGATCGTTTACTTCATGTCTTCATCTAAAACTCACTGTGTGATGGAGACTATGATTTTTTTTCAATTTTATAATTTTTTTAAAGAAGAAATTTTAATTGAAGATGGCTGAGCCTACCCAGGCTGAAAAATATTCATAGAAAAAGATATTATTTTGATGTAACAAAAGAAATTCGTTTTCTGCAACAACATTAAAAATGTCGTATTTTTTAATCTTAGCACGTTGAATCACGTATCTAGAAATGCTCCTACTTGGATTTCAGGTTCGGTTTGTGTGAAGTGTCGTGTAGAGGTAAACTGTAGATAGCACATAGACTTGCCTAGTTAACAACGTCCTCTCTTGTATAAGTTTATTTGGTATTTATATTTATGTTTCTCTTTTCAGTTATCTGCCATACTACAACACTCTTATCGTATACATACATATAATTTTTAATTTATTTATTTAACTCCCAGAGGGCTTTTACATGTTGGTAGTACAATTTTAACATAACAGATAATTTTAAACTAAAGAAATTGATGATTTATGTACAAAGATCCAAATCAAATTGATGATTTATGTAGAGAATGTATGGCTTTTCCGGAAACTATAGAACACATTATATCAGGATGTTCTATATTAGCGCCGTCTGAGTATACATTTAAGCACAATCAGGTTTTAAAAATAATTCACCAAAGTTTGGTAATTAAACATAACTTGATTGAATGTCATAATATAGTACCATATTATGAATACGAACCAAATTCATTTTTAGAAAATAATTTCTTTAAAATTTACTATGATAAAACTATACTAACAGACAGACCAATTGGTTATAATAGACCTAATAAAGTTTTACATGACAAAATTAAAAAAATAACTTATATCATTGATGTAGCTATTCCAAATTCCTGTAATATTCAAAAATCTGTTTCTGAAAAAAAAAGAAAATATACAGATTTAGGAAATGAAATTAAAAGAATTTGGCATTCTCAGACTATAAAAATATTACCTTTTGTTATTTCGGCTACTGGCATTATACCTAGCTCTCTTATTAAAAATTTAGGCATATTAGATTTGTCAAAGAATTTGTATATAAAAATGCAAAAATCAGTCATTTTAAATACATGTAGAATTACGAAAGATTTTTTAAATATTTATATTGAGGGATCAGTAGGATTTATCGGTCAAATTAGGAATTCCACAGAGCCGAACCCTCTGATATGAAAATATCTGGAGACGGTGAATTATATTCTCATTTAATAGTTTGGTAGATTAACGTGTTGTTCTTGTATTGTTTTGTATTAATTATACTTATATAATACACTTGCATAACGTGGATTTACTAGATGATCATTTATATGGAAAAGTGTATGAAAAGGTTTAGTTTTTCCTATGGGAAAAACTAAACCCGTTCCTGTAAATCTGGTGAAAAATTATTTTTAAATAATAAAAATAAAATTACATAAGATAAAAATATTACACATAAATTATAAAAATACAAGAAACAAAAACTGAAAAATACAGCGATATAGACTTACAAAATTACAAGATCTATTTAGGAATAAATATTTTACATGATCCATAAAACTCGCAAAGTTGCCTTAAGTCTATAAAATATGTAGGTAAGATATCTTAGTTTAGAAGTGGTTTGATTAACATGCGATTTCCAATTAAGATTTATATCTATTGATATTTTATATTTTCGACATTAACTGAACTTTTTCAAGCATTTAGAAATAATAACTAATAAAGATTTGAAAGTGTTGGGATTTATTTTAAGGGTATCTAGTGATTTCAATAATGTCAATCCTGTAAAAACATTATATATGTCACTAATAAGGAGTCATATAGAATACAATTTCACGGTTTGGTCCCCAAATTGTGAAGTTCATTCACAGGCGATTGAAAGAATCCAAAATAATTTTTTGAGATATGTAAATTTTATAATAGGCATTCCTAGAGAATGCCTAAATTACGATGACGCACTTTGTTCATTCAATTTTATAAAATTATTATTTTATTAAAATCATTAATTCAATGTTTGATACCCCTGATTTATTATATGTAATCTCTTTTCATACTCCAGGCAGGTCAATTACAAGACAGTACTGTTTAGTGTTGAAATAACTTTAGGACATTAATCCATTATACCCATGTTCCTTACCAAATATTCCTTCCTTCCCAAGAAGCAAAGAAGATGATTTAAAACACTTGAAAAAAGAACACTTTTGCACTTCCTTTTTTTGAATAAAAACATTCAGTTGTTATCTTGAAAAACTCGACCAAGCTTGTACAAGCATTTCGCACATCTCGAAAATAACAATAATATAAATATATTATAATTGTCGTGAAGACCATCGGGTCATCATCATTGGAAAGTGATCGTAAAGAAGAACTGGGAACTGTCACCTCATCATCAAGGTAAGGGCCATTCCTATCGTTTCCTTCCTCCCTTGTCGATTTAAAAACACAATCTTATACACTCGCAACTCGCTTCACATAATTTAGTTTTACAGTCCACACGGTGTCATCGGACACTTAACATTTTGATCCTTGTAGCCGGATATAAATCACATTCCCGCTAAATTACATATTGTTGTTTTTTAGCAAAAAATTCGCCAAATTGAATATCGTTTCAATTCAAATGATTGTGTTTTTAAACTCGCATCCTTTCAATTCCGTTCCTGTCGTAAAGCTATTTCAACAATAATTCATTATTAAGCATAAAGATTAATAATTAATTAGGTAATCATATTGAGATGATTTTGTTTGTATTTTAGGTAGCATTCGATAGGTAGGCATCAGTTTGAGAGCGGTTACACGCGTCGCGTCGGTAACGTAGAGCCCTGTTAATTATAAATAAACCAATCGTCGGTAACGTAGAGCCCTGTTAATGGTAACTGATGGTAATGTAGAGCTCTGCTTCCATAGAGACGCAGTAAAGTTTATGTTTACATTTTGTTTATGATTTCGTTGTCAAGGTGCTGTAAAAAGTGACAGTTAGTTTTTACGCAGTTTTGTTATTGTTTTTTGTTTGGTTTGAATATTTTTTGGTTTTAAATATTCAAAAATGGCATCCAATTCAATTAAATATAGATTGTCAGTGCTGGATATGGAGAGTATTCGTGCGTCTGCTTTGAAAGCAATTCAAACAACGAATTTGTTTGACAAAGACGCTTTTAAAATACGTTACACAGATCTCGTAACTGTACGAGAAAACTTTATTCAGGCTCATATATCTCTCGAAGCTACAAAAAAGGATGAGGCTGATGTAACGGTATTACAATCGAAATATTCGGAGATACAAAATATGTATTACGAAATACAATCATATTTTAACCAACTGTTTCCTGAAAAATCAACAGTTGCAATCGACAATAAAACAATGAACTATAATTTGACTAATGTTTCGTTACCTAAGTTGAATTTGATAGTCTTTTCTGGAATTTCAACAGAATGGATGAATTTTATTAACACTTTTGACTCGTTAATTCATTCAAATAATTCATTAAATTCCGTTCAAAAAATGCAATATTTATTAACTAGTCTCACTGGTGAGGCATTAATATGCGTGAAACATTTGCCGATTTCGGAAGGAAATTACTTTATTGCTTATCATATTCTAAAGACGAGGTATGATAATGTACGCCTAATGGCTGATATACACGTGGAGGTAATTTTGTCGTCCCAGCCCGTAAAGGCTCATGACAATTTGAGGCAATTTATTTCAATGCTGAAAGAAAACATTGCCGCTTTGGAAGTTTTAAATTTTCCGGTACGTGAATGGAGTTTCATATTATTACATATTGTTCTACGCAAATTACCAAAAGAATTGCGTATTGATTTTGAGTTACAACATAAGTCGGAAAAAATTCCTTCATTCGATCTACTATTGCAGTTTTTGGAGGGACAATGCTTAGCTAAGGAAATGGCGTCAGGTATTATTCCGGAACATATGACACAAAAGGAAAATGTTAATAAAGTTCCATCGAAGGCCTATAATTTTAAAAGTCGTTCGAGCAATAATAGTAATGTTAATTCGTTTGTATCGAATATTGAAATCAAGTGTCTTGCTTGCAAATCGCCACATGCTCTTCATAAATGTGACAAATTTTTAAACCTTTCTGCAAAGGATAGATACTCATTCGTAAAAGAACATAATCTATGCCTTAATTGTTTGGTCCAAGGGAGACATAATGCGAAAAATTGTCAATCTCGCTTTTCTTGCAAGCATTGTCAAGCAAGACATCATACCCTGTTGCATTTTCCAAAGAAAATGTTGGAAAATCCAGAACCTCAAGAAAATTTGTCGGAACCAATTGCTTTGACAACGGTTTACAATAAAACTAACACATCGGTGTTGTTATCTACAGCCTATGTTGAAATATTGGACAAAAATGGCGTTTTCAAAAAGGCTAGAGTTTTGCTCGATAGCGCCAGCCAGGCTAATTTCATTTCGGAGAATTGCGTCAAACGCTTAGGTTTGCCTCGTCAAAAGAAGCAGTCACTTGCAGTGCTAGGTATTGGCAATATTCCTACAATTAATTCCAACGGATTAATAAAAACACAATTTCGTCCCGTCGCCTCGAAGGAATCTGGTATTTCGAAAGATTTCCTTATTTTGAATAACATTTGTTCAAATATGCCGTCATCTCGTATCGTCGAGCATGAGTGGTCACACATCGCAGGACTCCAATTGGGAGACCCTACATTCTACATACCTTCAGAAATTGATATCCTATTCGGAAGTGATATCTTTGCGTCGCTATTGTGCTCAGGTAAATTAATTGGCAATCAAAATGAACCTGTAGCCATTGAAACCAAATTAGGTTGGGTTTTGATGGGAAATGTCAAACCATCAAATCATTCTATTAACTCATTTTTCACTTCAATAGAGGAATCAATAGAAGAAAAACTTAAATGTTTCTGGGAAATCGAAAACGTTCCTCTTTTGAAGAAAATTCAATCGCCTGATGAACTTCGCTGTGAACAATTATATGTTGAAAATACCTACCGTAACAAAGGTGGGAGATATGTTGTATCATTACCATTTAAGGAAACCCCGGAGAAGTTGGGAAAATCATATGACACAGCATTGTCACGTCTCACGCATTTAGAAAGGAGACTGGATCGAAATCCTGATTTTAAATCCCAATATATTTCGTTCATGAGAGAATACTTATCGTTAGGACACATGATGGAAATACCATCTCAATCGCCAATTGTTGGTAATTACTTCATACCTCATCATGGAATAATAAAGGAGACGAGTTCTACCACTCGCTTAAGGGTTGTTTTTGATGCAAGTGCTAAAACGTCATCGGGTATGTCATTGAACGACATACTTTTGGTCGGTCCCAAATTACAAAAGGACGTCGTCGAATTGATGTGTAATTTTCGAATACACAAAATCGTATTTACCGCTGACATACGTCAAATGTATAGACAAATATTAATGGACAAGAACTCTCACCGTTTCCAACGTATTTTGTGGCGAGAATCGCCTAGTCATCCTTTAACATTTTACATAACAGAACTTCCATCCCTCGCCAATCTAAGAATTGATCGCTATGTCACAACATGTCTACAAAGTCGTTGTATACTTGTTGGATTTTCAGATGCCTCTGAAAGAGGATATTGTAGAATTGTATATTTAGTTGTAATTAACAACAAAGAAATATCGAGCCATATTTTGTTGGCTAAGTCAAGGGTTGCACCCATCAAAGTGACATCTATCCCACGATTGGAGTTGCTTGGAGCAGTTTTATTGGCAAATTTGTTGACTTATTGTAAAGAAGTATACAAAGATAGACTTCAAATAGAAAGAATCATCGTTTTCACGGATTCGACCATTGTATTGGCATGGTTGAAGACACCTTCGTTTCTTTTGCAAACTTTTATAGCAAATCGTGTTGAAGCTATAATTGAAAATATACCGTATGAACATTGGTATCATATTTCCTCGCAAGATAATCCCGTGGATTTGGGAACACGAGGAGTTTTTCCAAATGAAATCGCTGAAGCATCATTATGGTGGTACGGACCTAACTTTCTATCATCACCTTTGGAAGAATGGTTACTAGTTAAACCTCAAACTATTCCCGCAGAACAACTACCAGAATACAAATCGAAAAAATTGATCTCATTCGTAACGAATGTGTCAACTTGTGACCAAGAGTTTCTACTGAAATTTTCTTCATTATCGAAATTATTACGTGTTTTATATTGGTGTCGTCGATGTATTAATAAATTACGTTCGAAATCAATTGGCACTTTCAACGTATTTTCCCCACTCTCTTTAAAAGAAAATAATTTATCTTTGGCTTGTTGCATTAAGCTCGCTCAAACTATTTATTTTCAACAAGATATAGACAATATACATTCGCATCATGTTTGTTCGACACAACTTCAAAAACTCTCTCCATTTATCGATGAAAATGGAATTTTAAGAGTCGGTGGTCGTATTCGTTATGCACAGGTCTCGGAAAATGCTCGACATCCTATTATTTTACCGAAGCAATGTCATTTGACAACTTTAATAATAGACCATTACCATCGTATGTACTTACATCCAGGTCCTCGTGCATTGCAATCCATAATATCATTAAAATATTGGATAATTTCGGCTCATAACGAAATTCGACATCGTCTTGTGTATGCAACTGTCACTCGTTCAATTACCTGGCACTTTAATCCTCCCTCCGCACATCATTTCAACGGATTGTCGGAGGCTGGAATTAAGTCAACCAAACCCCATTTGAAACGGGTTGTGGGAGATCAAATCCTCACCTTTGAAGAACTAACCACAGTTCTGACTCGCGTCGAAGCAATTTTAAATTCACGACCCATTGGAGCGCTATCGCCGGATCCATCTGAAATGGACCCGTTAACTCCTGCCCATTTTTTGATTGGGGCTCCCCTCGTTTCTGTTCTTGAAGAAGATTTTGTGGATGTACCAATGAATCGTTTATCGCGTTGGCAACTATTGAAACAAATGTCTCAACATTTTTGGAATCGTTGGCGGAAAGAATATCTACACACTCTTCAACAACGAAACAAGTGGGCTACGACAAACCCTAATTTGAAAGTTGACGACCTAGTTATGATTGATGATTCGCAATCAGCCCCCATGCGATGGCCTGTCGGACGAGTCGTTGAACTATTTCCCGGCGCTGATGGAATTATCCGTGTCGTTTCGGTATGTACTCCCCAGGGTGTTTTTAAACGTCCCGTGGTAAAACTGTATCGACTACCTATCGATTAAATATCTGTTTTGCTTAGTTTATAATTTTAATTTCGTTATTAATTCTATCATTTAATTTGGTTTGTTGTCGTTTTCTTTTTTGCTTTCTTTTTCTTTCGTGTCGTTGATGCACAATTATTGAGAAAATTATCACATTTTCTCAAGGCCGGCGGAATGTTTAGTGTTGAAATAACTTTAGGACATTAATCCATTATACCCATGTTCCTTACCAAATATTCCTTCCTTGTGATTCCCTTCCTTTCACATCAAGGCCCTTACCCAAGAAGCAAAGAAGATGATTTAAAACACTTGAAAAAAGAACACTTTTGCACTTCCTTTTTTTGAATAAAAACATTCAGTTGTTATCTTGAAAAACTCGACCAAGCTTGTACAAGCATTTCGCACATCTCGAAAATAACAATAATATAAATATATTATAATTGTCGTGAAGACCATCGGGTCATCATCATTGGAAAGTGATCGTAAAGAAGAACTGGGAACTCATCATCAAGGTAAGGGCCATTCCTATCGTTTCCTTCCTCCCTTGACGATTTAAAAACACAATCTTATACACTCGCAACTCGCTTCACATAATTTAGTTTTACAGTCCACACGGTGTCATCGGACACTTAACAAGTACTTACCATATTATTGTAGCAATTCTAAATTAACGTCCCAATATTACACTCCTATGCGACGGATTCAACAGCTAGGAAACAAATACTCCGGTGTTGTTGATATATTTAGTACATCAATTTTAATATATAAGCATACCTTATTGAAGTTTTTTTCACCATGTAGGGGAATAGAGGAATTTGATAAAACTATTTAAATTGACTATCACAAACAGTATTTTGTCGGCTGAAAGCAAAAAAAAATATTTTGGATTTTTTATATTTTGTACCTACATACTGTGTGGATCAAATTTAATAATATTTTTACTTTATATATATATTTTGGTACAAGATTCGTTTCTTCACTATTTACTTGTATACTTTCGTAAAAAATGTTATATGTATGTAAAACCTTTAATAGACAACACATTTCTTGATTGCAACTTGTATTATGAATTCTAATTTTAAGGTTGTCTTTAAGTTTGTTTTAAATGTTTTTATTAAAAGGTAAGTAAAATGTTTTACTGAAGTTTAAAACAAGTTTGTTGTATTTTAGCAATGTTGAAACAAGTTATTCAGATGCTTTGGAAAAAGTTTCTGTCCAATGATTACCATCCACTATTATTGCCGTGTCGTCGGCGTAAGACACAATTTTACCAGGGATTACAAAATTACATAAATCATTAATATAAATAAATAATAAAATCGGGCCAAGCACAGTTCCCTGCGGAACTCCATTTTTTATCTGTGTCTCCGAACTATAATTATACCCATTTTTTTTTTTGTATTCTGTCTTTAAGATAGTTTGAGAGTAGTTTTAGTGTGTCTTTTTTGAAGCCCAGTTGAGTTATTTTTTTAATGAGTTATGATTTACAATGTCGAAAGCTTGTCTTAAATCTAGGAATATAGCAAGACATTTCTTTTTTTATCGACATATGAGAAATCCGTCAGACACCCATTGTAGACCGTCCATTTTTCAGGTTCCGCGTATAAAAGCAAGTATTTTGTCATTTTATTCGAATCCTTCAGGAAATCCGTCGCACCCTAAAATCCGTTAGACACAAAATTCTCCCGTTTCGGGGCACTCCAATTCGCCAGATATGACTGGAAATCCGGAAATCCGAAAGTTCGCAACACTGGTTGGTTATCTAGGTAACACAAAAATGCAAATTATCTCATATCGCCATCTGTCAGTAACTTAGGGAACTTGCAAATAATTTCAAATAATTGTGCCATAAAAACATTTAGTTCGCAATAATAAATATTGAAGTCAATTATCGAGTTAAAAACTATCTGATCTTTCAAGTTGGACCAAATTACACACACTATGCTAAATTTCATCAAAATCCGTTTATTAGTTTTGGAGTTTACCTCGGACGAACATTGTGACACGATATTTTTATATATAAAGATATATGGATTTTTTTTATAATATAATGTAATGTGGTATTTTTTTTCAGGAAGCATTGATATGGAGACTGTTACCATTAAGCCGGAACTTGGGCCCCGAGAAAAAGATGTAGGAGAATTTCCTCATATGCAAATTGACATTGACCTGCTGGATGTTAAAAAGGAATGCTTGAAACGCTTTGGAAGAATTAACCAGACAGCAGGTAAAACCGGTTTTTATTGTCAGATTCATGATTTATGCTATCCTATTTTTTTACATTCTACGAGGTTTACTATCATTAATTTATTGCATTATTTTTCATTTCGTTGACAGATCTGAAGACCCATCATGTGGAAAAACGATTCCCTTACTCGCGTTGCAACTATTCCTGCTCTCATAATACGAATTTAGAAAGGCACTATTGTATTGACACTGAAAAAAAACCTTTTTTATGTTCCAAGTGCAACTATTCAAGTTCTTTTATGAGAAATTTAAAGCGACACATGGTGATTCACAGTGGAGAAAAACCTTTTTCGTGTTCCGAGTGCAACTATTCGTGTTCTCGGAAGGTAGATTTAGGGAAACATATGATGACTCATAGTGGAGAAAAACCTTTTACATGTTCCGAGTGCAAGTATTCATGTTCTCTAAAGGGCCGTCTGACAGTGCACATGCTGATTCACAGCGGAGAAAAACCTTTTTCATGTTCCGAGTGTAACTATTCATGTTCTCTTAAGGGAAATTTAAGTAAACATATGACGACTCACAGTGGAGAAAAACCTTTTACATGTGCAGAGTGCAACTATTCATGTTCTCTTAAGGGCACTCTGGCAGTGCACATGCTGATTCACAGCGGAGTAAAACCTTTTTCATGTTCTGAGTGCAACTACTCAAGTTCTAATAAGAGAAGTTTACAGAGACACATGCTGATTCACAGCGGAGAAAAACCTTTTACATGTTCCGAGTGCAAATTTTCATGTTCTCGTAAGGGCGGTCTAACAGTGCACATGCTGATTCACAGCGGAGAAAAACCTTTTTCATGTTCCGAGTGCAACCATTCGTGTTCTCGTAAGGCAGATTTAGTGAAACATATGATGACTCATAGTGGAGAAAAACCTTTTACATGTTCCGAGTGCAACTATTCATGTTCTCGTAAGGGCGGTCTGACAAGGCACTTGCTGATTCACAGTGGAGAAAAACCCTTTTCGTGTTCCAAGTGCAACTATTCGTGTTCTCGTAAGGAAGAATTAGGGAAACATATGATGACTCATAGTGGAGAAAAACCTTTTACATGCTCCGAGTGCAACTATTCATGTTCTCGTAAGAGAAGTCTGACAGTGCACAAGCTGATTCACAGTGGAGAAAAACCTTTTTCATGTTCCGAGTGCAACTATTCAAGTTCTTATAAGAGAAATTTAAACAGACACATGCTGATTCACAGTAGAGAAAAATCTTTTACATGTTACGAGTGCTACTATTCGTGTTCTCGTAAGGGAGATTTAGGGAAACATATGATGACTCATAGTCGAGAAAAACCTTTTACATGTTCCGAGTGCAACTATTCATGTTCTCGTAAGGGCGGTCTGAGAGTGCACATGCTGATTCACAGCGGAGTAAAACCTTTTTCATGTTCCGAGTGCAACTATTCAAGTTCTTATAAGATAAATTTAAAGACACACATGCTGATTCACAGTTGAGAAAAACCTTTAACATGTTCCGAGTGCTACTATTCGTGTTCTCGTAAGGGATATTTAAGGAAACATATGATGACTCATGGTGGAGAAAAACCTTTTACATGTTCCGAGTGTAACTATTCATTTTCTCTTAAGGGCAGTCTAACAGCGCACATGCTGATTCACAGCGGAGTAAAACCTTTTTCATGTTCCGAGTGCAACTATTCAAGTTCTTATAAGAGAAATTTAAACAGACACATGCTGATTCACAGTAGAGAAAAATCTTTTACATGTTACGAGTGCTACTATTCGTGTTCTCGTAAGGGAGATTTAGGGAAACATATGATGACTCATAGCCGAGAAAAACCTTTTACATGTTCCGAGTGCAACTATTCATGTTCTCGTAAGGGCGGTCTGAGAGTGCACATGCTGATTCACAGTGGAGAAAAACCTTTTTCATGTTCCGAGTGCAACTATTCAAGTTCTTATAAGATAAATTTAAAGAGACACATGCTGATTCACAGTTAAGAAAAACCTTTAACATGTTCCGAGTGCTACTATTCGTGTTCTCGTAAGGGATATTTAAGGAAACATATGATGACTCATAGTGGAGAAAAACCTTTTACATGTTCCGAGTGTAACTATTCATTTTCTCTTAAGGGCAGTCTAACAGTGCACATGCTGATTCACAGCGGAGTAAAACCTTTTTCATGTTCCGAGTGCAACTATTCAAGTTCTTATAAGAGAAATTTAAATAGACACATGCTGATTCACAGTGGAGAAAAACCTTTTACATGTTCCGAGTGCAACTATTCGTGTTCTCGTAAGGGAGAATTAGGAAATTAGGGTTACTGGTTGTTCGGTGGAAAGATAGTGCTGTAGTTTCAGTGGCATCTAATTTTGATAACGTAGAGCCATTTAAAAACGTATCTAGGTATTCAAATATTTTAAAAAGGTGTATAAATGTCACTCAACCCAGCGCTCTTACCCAGTATAATCGTTTTATTGGAGGATTTGATTTAGCGGATAATTTCGTTTCGAACTATAGAATAAGGGTTGGTTGTAAAAAGTGATGGTGGGCCATATTCCCCGACTTCTGTGTTGTGGCGCTTTGTAATGTATGGACGTTATTCAAATGGTTCATCCAGGATAAAATACGAGCCTTTTGAAATTTAGATGAAGGGTGGCACCAAGTCGTCTTCTTCGATTGGCAGACGCAGTAAATTTGCGGCAGCACCAAGGTCAAGTATAAGAAGGAGACAATTTTTGCATACTTAAAACCCCTAAAAAAATTGGCGTATTTTGTCGTAGGCTAAAAATATTCCTGCTTTGCAATAAAATCCAAATAAATGGAACATTCGTTAACGTATTCGAAAACTAAAAACTGTTTTCGAAAGGTGGTGAAATAGGCTTTTAAATTTGTATATCAAAAATTACTATGTATTTTTTTAAATATATTTTTTTTTGCGAAAACTTTAAAAAGTTTTAAAAATGGCTCACTTTACTTTTTTTTCTAACTAAAATTACTGATAATGAAAAAAAATAAAACACATACTTATTTCATTAGATAAATGAATTATAAACCTTACTGTCACCTCACTTTTTTTCGTTTCATGTAAAAAAAAATTGTTAAAAAATTCACAAAGTTCCATAATTTTTTTTCAAATTGCTATCGGAAAATTTGGTTTCAGAAAGGGGTAAATTTTAATTTTTTGTGGTTTTCTTTTAGATTTGAATATATAGTTTGTTGTATTCTCTTTCCAATACCGTTAAGATCACATTTCTGACTATGATAGTAAGGGAAAAACAACGATTTCTGTGAGACCTATGTGAGCTGGGACAAATATGGTCTCCTGTGATTAAACAGGTTAAAGGGGAACAGAGAAAAAGATGTCGGATAACGGGGGCTTAGGATTACAGGGGTTCAACTACAAAAATGGTGTTTTGAGTTAATGTTGGTTTCGGTAATGTCATAATCATATTTATTAGTGACAGGAAGCTCAATACTGGTGGGCATATCTACAAATGAAAATAGAAAATTAGAAGCACAAAGGCACAATCCCCGTTAGGCCTTTGTGACATTAACATCCTTCAACGGTAGCATTCTTCCGAAAAGGCCATCCATTGGTATGCTTGGTGTAACTCTAAGTGACCGGCTCAGGTACGGGAGCTCCATAGGAGCCAAAGTTAAGTTAGTCTCTCAGAAACTGGGCGTACTGTACAGGTCCCGCAGATAGTACACAACTGCTAACCCTGTACAAATCGCAAGTGCGCCCCACGGTTGAATTTGGCAGCCACCTCTGGTCTAGAGCCCAAAGTACCTTAAAAATACCCTGCAGAAAAGGGCGGTCCGTTTGATAGATTCTCCCGTCTTAAGAAACGGATTGCAATCTTTAGAACACAGGCGTCGGGTGGGAATGCTATCCTTGTTCTACCGGTATTTTAATGGAAGATGCTACGAGGAACTACCATCATTGATCCCCTCGGCACCAGTCCATAGTCGGGAAACACGCCACAGCGCGCCCAACATATGTACACGGTTGACATTTTTCACATGATAACGGGTTTACGACTCGTTCTTAAGTTCAACAGCTCGACTTTCCTCTTTCCTCCTCCATACAACATGGGTCACGAGTCTGTGAGCGGTCCGATGCGTTTTTATCCAGAAATATAGCATATGTCCTTTGAACACTTTAAGTTTCGAAGTTCTTAAAAAAATATAGATATCTTATTTTTTAAGATAATCTCAGGATACTGTCGAGCGAAATGGTAATCACATAAAATTCCCTCGATAGAAGAAAATGGCAAAGTATGCTGGAAAAATTAAAAAAAACATACTTTTCTGTTATTTATCACATCATCGATTTGAAAAAATACACAATGTTTCTTAAAATGCTACTTAAGGTTTTATCGATAGATTTTCACTCTGTTTTAAACGAGTCGTGCTTTTTTAAACATTTTCACAATATTCGCTCGAAAATTATCGTTTTAATATAAGCACCCTTCCTCTAACATTCGTATTTCCATATATCACATTCTCCTTCTTTTTGAGCGCGTACTACCGGGACTTCGCTGAAAAGAATCTGAAACCTGAAACCAAACTAAAACTGCAGGCTGCTATGGTTGCAAGCCGAACTTCTCTCTCGGTGCAAATCAATTTCACCATAGACGAAGAACACTTCAGCTGTCATCTCAGTCATCTCAGTCATCTGTCGCTGTCATATTGGCGCTGACGACTAAGAAAAACTTGAAAACTAACAAAAACTTCATGTCAACAAGGCAACCTGGCCACGGCTGGCCGCGGCAACTAGCACGGCGAGTTGCGAGTGACTATTTGCGTTGCCGTTGACAACGGGTTTTTGAAAAGTTCTGTATTGTGCGGACCATCACATTAAAATAAACAGGATAGCGAGTTTAGTTGCTTAAGCGCCATTCAGACAGTTCACTAATCGTTCATTTCCGTATTTCATTCGGCCTAGTTTACTCGGTATGACACGTCTGAACATGAAATGAAACGAAAGTGCCAAATACTGCCGAATGAAATCTTCAAGTGAACCGATCCAACAATGTTGGATATTTTCCTTCGGCATCCTTCAATCGCGCGCGCATGCGCGCGGAAGAGAGCAAAGTGAAACGTCTGAACACCGTGTGAAATCTCAATCAGTTTGTCTCGCGTCCTGTACGGGAACAACCATGGAAGGGCGCTATCACGTCGCACGCAAAACGTCAAAATGGTATTCGTTCGGCTAATTTGATTGCTTTTGGGAACACCTCTCATATAAATTTTTGGGTCTCCCTTATTATCCATGTATTATATATATTTTTTAATATATGTAAGATTATTAATTTGTTTGAAAATGTTCGTAATAAAAAAAGTAAAATCAAATTGTGTTATTATGTCATAAAAAATAAAAAGGTTTATAAGACGAAACAATACTGTTTTATTATATTTATTTTTATTTAATTGTGTCAACAAAATTTCGTAAAAATCGATGCATCTGACATGTTTTTCCTTAAAATTCGGGGCCGGACCGCGCTGCAAATCAAACGAATTCCAGCGCGGTTGGCCTCGCTCGGCGACGCTGTGGTGGGAATGGACGAGTGAACGCTTATTTCTATAGCGCCGTCTGAACATTGAATGAAACGAAGATGGACGATTAGGCCGAAAAAACATGGCGTAAACCTTCACTCGAGTGAACTGTCTGATTCCAGCTTTAGGCTGGAATCAGACGGTTCATTTCTGTATTTCATTCGGCTTATTTTACTCGGAATGCCACGTCTGAACATGAAACGAAACAAAAGTGTAACGAAGTTGGGGACATTTGCTCGAGCAACCATAGACTAAAGCTTCACTCGAGTGAACCGTCTGATTCCAGCCTTAAGCGGGCGACAAACGCGAAGTTCACATCAAAAAGATACTGCGTTATAAGTATCTTTTCTACCGACACACTACGTTATAAAATATTCCTTCCTACGGCAGGAGAAGGGGTCAGTTGAAATCGGAAGCGGTCGAGAGAACATCATTTCTTTGTACTGGATATGTTAAATTGACAGCTCCGTGCATGCTCCGTGCATTAAAAATGACCCCCTCTCCTGTTTACGGTAGAGAGGGGGTCGCATAACTTTTCTGATATCGCCACTGTAGCGAATACGAAAAATAATTCCGATTAGCGAAGATTCAAACCGCGATCACAGCGCATCATCTTTTAACGTCTGGCGGGTCTCATGGGATTGTATGGCGAGCGCTATTGTGTTATAAATAACTTTTTGATGTGAGCTGCGAGTCTGTCGCTACCTTAAATAATAATAATAAAAACTTTTATTTGACAATAATTTTTACAAGTTTGCACATAGTTTATATCTTTAAATGGTTATATTGCCGAAAGGGCCACTGCTCAGCTGTATATTCCGGATTTCTCCGCGAATGTAGCTGGTTTTCAGTGGCTAAGCGCCTCCGCCCACTCAGGCAACTGAAAACTCTCAACTGCCAACTGTCTTTGTATGACAATGTGATGGCCCGCACACAAACACAATCACACAAAACCCCGTTGTCAATGGTAACGCATGCGGTGACTTGCGACTTGCTCTGCTGGTTGCCCTGGCCGGCCATTGATAGTTGCCAGCTGTCAGCTGATTGTTCTTTAACCAAGCTTTTTGACCAATCAAGACAGAGAAAACAGCCGGTATTAGTTGGTTTTCAGTTGCCTCAGTGGGCGGAGCGCCTTACTGTTTTATTTTTCAGTTGCTCCGTGAGTGAAAGCACTGAATGAACATTTTCCGGTTTCATGTCTAATCGGACTATGAGATCTCAGCGTCTGAATTCCCAACATACTTCCTCACATAATAATTCATCACATCATAACTCACATTAACCTAACCTAACCTAACCTTTCCTAACCTAACCTAAGGTTAAAAATCACAATTATCAGTTTTCGACGCTTCGAGACATGATGAATTATCATGTGAGAAATTAACATCCGATGAAAAGTTTGTACTCAATATTCATACACTTAAAATTTTCCACTGAACATTCTGGTCACCCTTGCGTTTAAAAAATAATTTCAAAACCCTTTTTTATCGAATTTTTTTTTCAGGAAATTTAGGTTTTTCTATGCTTTTATTTTTGCTTTATAGCAACACTAAGCCTGCCTGTCACGTCCATGTCCCTCGTTATCGTTACACACAATATGGACGCAATAAGCATGTACATGTGTCATTTTATTGTAATCGCCTAATGGAAGATTAAGTCAAGTATCAATGAGCATTTATTGCATTACGCCATAATGATTTCCGCAACCAGATTGTCATAAGACAACTAACTAACATTGCAAACTTCAGGTATTTATAAATTAATTATTTTTGTACATAAAAAGCCTGCTAGGTAGCTATAGTAGGTGGAAAATTAGAGCTCCTCATACTAGACAACATTATACTTCACTCATCAATTTCTTTAATCAATTTGCATATATTCATGCGCACCTTGATTATCTAGGCAAAACTTCAAATTACATTGACTTAGGTAAACATTGACGGCAGTTTGTTGAGGAGTGCGATGTGAAGTAGTGATTTTACTTTTCCAGAATACCAGGCAATCTCCAGAATTTTGCTTACCTGAAATGGATCTCTTGACCTCGGATTTCGTTGTAATTAAGTCTGAACCGGAGATAATCGCCGGTAGTTCAACATCCCAATGTGATGCAATATTGCAGTACGGAATTGTCAAACAAGAAAGAGAAGACGAGTGTGAACCAATGACTATAGCAGCAGAGGAGCATGTTCAAGAATGTGGCGCATACTCTAAAATAGATATTGATTATCCGGACATTAAAAAGGAATGTTCCGTTCATCTGGATAGAATCGGTATAAGTCGAGGTAAGCTACTCACTTTTTCACCAGCAGACTGCATCGTGGAACAGTTCAGCGGAACTGCACTATAACCTGTTACGTTTATGTCAATGCCATGGTCACCACGTCTTTATTTAATCTATTTGTAGGTGTTAACGGTGTAAATTTAGACTTACAGAATTCACAGATTGAGACGTGCTCAAATATGGCCAAAGACGTTTATCCATATAAATCATCAAAATTCCTTCGGACGACGATGATTTACCTCTCAACCTATCTGATTTTTTTAAATGTGTATAAGTGGCTGTCTTTTTGTTCATGGGGATTTGTTTTGATTACATTAATAGCATTTTTCTCACTGTATAATAATCACAAACATCAGAGCTTTCGTCTGCTTCAGGATGAGGCCGTAGGGACTCTGCTGGATGAACTTGCATCTTTCTACCTCTAATAAATATGATCATTTACTTCATGTCTTCATCTAAAACTCACTGTTTCATGGAGAATATGATTTTTTTTTTCAATTTTATAATTTTTTCAAAGAAGATTTTTTAATTGAAGATGGCTGAGCCTACCCAGACTGAAAAATATTCATAGAAAAATATATTGTTTTGATGTAACAAAAGAAATTCGTTTTCAGCAACAACATTAAAAATGTCGTATTTTTTAATCTTAGCACGTTGAATCACCCACCAATCATTGATTTCAGGTTTGTGTGAAGTTTCGTGTAGAGGTAAAATGTAGATAGCACATAGACTTGCCTAGTTAACAACGTCCTCTCTTGTATAAGTTTATTTGGTATTTATATTTATGTTTCTCTTTTCAGTTATCTGCCATACTACAACACTCTTATCGTATACATACATATAATTTTTAATTTATTTATTTAACTCCCAGAGGGCTTTTACATGTTGGTAGTACAATTTTAACATGACAGATAATTTTGAAACTTAAGAATAAAATAATAAAAATAAAATTACATTAGCTAAAAAATACACATAAATTATAAAAATACAAGAAACAAAAACTGAAAAATTATTTTGGATTTTTTGTATTTTGTACATACTGAGTGTCCCATGGAAGTCCATAAACATTTCTGAGACCTCGGTTTTGAACTACCTGCAGGTCGGCTATAAAAGAAATTAATAATTATTATTAACGGCTATTAATCATAAGAAGTAGAGTACATTATTTTTAGTATGTGATATCTTATCGAAAATCGTGGTATGATTCATGAAAAAACCGGGGAAGAAAATTAGGATAACAAAATTAAAATAATAAAGTATATTAAAGCAATATCAAGAATAAATATCTAGGTAAGTATTTCTGTTGGAAATAGTTTGGTGAGATAAATAAGTTATATCAAGGATGCAACTAAATTAATAAGCGAAACATACCATTGTTGTGTTGTGGTGGATATTAATTATAACACGATTGTATTTGGTACGTTATTTATTACCAGCCGAGCGGACATTTAGATTACAAGTGATGACAGGCAGGATTTATATACCACAGACCATCGGGTAGAAAATGGGCATAGACAATAATACCAACATCCCTCTTTTCCTAATAAAAAAAAACAAGTTATAATAACATAAACAGTACAAATATGAGATTTGATCTTTACATTATACATGACATAGTAATAAATCATACAAGTGGAATAAATGAACAAAATTAATTATAATCAGATGGATTATATCTATCGGGTCTATTGACAGTTCTGCCCGAACGGGTTCGAATGCTTGCCTCATTGCTAGTCATCTCAGTAGAAGTTGTGGGATATGAATAAAACGGAATTGAATGAAAATCATTGTCAAAACGTACACCTTCCTTCGATGAATTATTTCCATTATGCGGTGATGATGATTCCTGACGTGATCTGTCTAAATTCAAGTGTTTCCTATTCCTGCGGTATCTTGAACCATCAGGAGTTTCAACAATATATGACCTTGGGCATCCTTTAACAATTTCTACTACAGTAGCTGGCGACCATGAACATGACACATTTTTCTTAAATACTACTTTATCGCCTATCTTTAACTCAGCCAAGTTGCGAACCTTTTTGTCGAAATATTTTTTCATTTTGTTTTGACGATCTTTAAATTTAATTTCATAATCTTTAAAGCGTACAACTTTTGGTCTAAGTTGACTGGATGTTACTGGTAAATTACATCTAAGTTGTCGTGACATTAAAAGACTTGCAGGGGATGGAAAATTATTTTTTGGACTATTTCTGTAATGTAACATAGCGAGATATGGATCAGTTTTGGATTCAAGGCATTTTCTTAAAATATTCTTAACTATTTTTACTGAACTCTCAGCTTGACCATTTGACTGAGGATAGTTTGGACTGGTGGTGATATGTTCAATATCCCACTCATATAAAAAGTTTTTAAAAATGGCTGATTGAAATGGTGGTCCATTATCACTTACAAGCGTTAACGGTATTCCGTGACGTGAAAATATTGATTTTAAGTGTGTGACGACAGTTTCCGCATTATAATTGTACAAAATTGAATGTTCTATGTATTTTGAATAATAATCAGTAACAATGAGATAATTTGAGTTGTTAAAATGCATTAAATCTACACCTACTTTTTCCCAGGGAAAATTAGTGATACCATGTGGCAAAAGAGGCTGTGAAGGGTTATTAGGTTTAAATTTAGTACAAATCTGACATTGATCGACAACATTTTGAATATCAGAATTAATATTCGGCCAAAAAATCATATTTCTGACTAGACTTTTTGCTTTTGACATACCTAAGTGACCTTTATGTATATCTTTTAAGATCTCAGGACGTAAAATTAATGGTATAATTAAACTAGGTCCCTTAAATACCAGATCATTGACAACATGAATTTCTGCTTGAAAATTCCAATATGGTTTAACGCAAGGTTCAATCTTATTTTTACTTGACGGCCAACCGGTTTTATAATATTTAATTAAAGTTAATAACGTCTGATCTTGTTTTGTCGCCTCGGTGATTGATTTCAGTTTTTCTTCTGAAACGGCCAGACTGGACATCAATAAATTGATATGAATGTCAATTTCTTTTTCTGCATCCGTTACTTCTGTATCAGGCAACGGTGCTCTAGATAATGTATCGGCAATATACATGAATTTACCAGGTACATAATTGACCTCTAGGTGGTAGCATTGTAACGACATCATCATTCGCTGTAACCTTGCGGGAACTTCAGAAAGTGATTTCTTAAAAAGTGTAACTAATGGTTTGTGATCTGTTTCCACATCTACAATGTGACCATAGATATATTGATGGAATTTTTGACAACCGAATAAAATCGCATATAATTCCTTTTCTATTTGTGCATAATTTTGCTGACTGGATGTTAGTGTTTTTGATGCGTAAGCAATCGGTCTACTTTCCTGCAAAATAACTGCGCCCACTGCGCTCTGTGAAGAATCTACAGATAATTTTAGTGGTTTTTTAATATCAAAGTTAATAAGTACTGGAGACGAACTTATAATTTTCTTTAAATTGACAAAGGACTGATCGTGGTTGGCATCCCATAACCAGCTGACGTCTTTCTTTAACAAAGTCCTTAAAATTTCGGTTTCTTTTGACAAATCTTTTATGAAAGAACCCAAGTAATTAATCATACCTAGAAACCGTTGTAAGTCTTTCTTACAAGTGGGAGTTGGTAATTCACGAATAGCTCTAACTTTTGACTCGTCTGGCCTGATCCCTTGATTGCTAAAAATATGACCTAGAAATGTTACTTCCTGTAAGCCAAAATGACATTTATTTAGATTGAATTTTAAATTGACTTCTCTGGCTCTTTTAAACACATTTTCTAATCTCCTTTCATGAGATTCGAGATCCTCTCCCCATACTAAAATATCGTCAACGAAAACTATCACCCCTTCTAGATCAGCAAATATTTCCGTCATTATTCTAGAGAAAAATTCAGGGGCGGAATTTATTCCATACGGAAGTCTTAAAAATTGATACCTGCCGAAAGGCGTTTGAAAAGTGCACAAATCAGAACTTTCTTCATCTAAAGGTATCATCCAAAATCCTGAGAATGCGTCTAAATTTGAGAAATAATTTGCTCCTTTAATTTTAAATCTAATCTCATCCATGGAAGGTGTTGGGTAATGTGTTCTGCAAATAGCCCTATTTAAATTTCGCGGGTCTAAACAAACTCTTAACTGTGAATTTTTTTTCTCTACAACAACAATAGAACTCACCCACGGTGTTGGTTTTGTAACCTTGACAATGACTTTCATTTCTTCCATTCTACCTAATTCTTCTTTTAACTTATCATGTAGCTTGAATGGAATCTTTCTTGGCGCATCGATTTTTGGTTGAACATCAGCTCGAACTGTTAAATGACATTCGTGAGGCAAACATCCGAGACCCTGAAAAACATCATTAAATTTCTTTATTACGTTGTTCGTATTATACATTGACAAATTATTGTTGGGAATATTTTCTGAATTATTCGTATTAGAGTAAACACGTTTTATTATTCCCATCGCATGACAGGTGGTTAGCCCTAAAATAGTTTGACAAGATTGCAATTCAGTAATGACGAAGGAAATGGACATATTTTTATCATTATTATAAAAGCAATTTAATTTACACATTCCTTTTGTAGGAATGTGAGTACCACCGAAAGAATTTATTTTAAATGCCGATTCTGTGATAATTTCTTCGGACAAACCAAGTTTTTTAAAATTTGTAAAAGACATTACATTTACATTGGCACCGGTATCTAGAAGACATGAAATTATAACATTATTTATTCTTAAATTAATGTGCCATGAATTCAATGTTGTATTTATATTGTTGCAATTTAATGTATCAATTGTGTAGTCGTAGTTAGGTATCTTACTTTGTGACAATGTATTAACATTAATTTTCCTACCTTTTAACTTCCTATTAAAACAAAATTTCGAATAATGACCAATCTTGAGACAATTAAAGCATTTAGCTAATGACGCTGGGCAGTTTGTGCGGTGGATTTGTCCACATTTGGTACAGACTCCGCCCTGACTTCTGGATTGACCTCTCAATTGACTGTTTGGACTTCCGGATTGACTTCTGGATTGACTTTTAGATAGACTGCTAGGACTTCCGGATTGACTTCTGGATTGACTTCTGGCTGATAACGAAGATGAAGAAGGGCTTCTTTGAACTTGTTGTATATTATTCTCCTCAATACTTCTCGTGTTTTCCCTCGATACAACAATCGCTTTTGATAAAATAATCGCTTTTTCCAAGTTTAAAGACGGTTCTTGTAAAAGTCTTTCCTTCAAGTAATAGAAGTTTCGGTTCAGGTTGCATATAAATATATCTTTTACTAATGATGACTTTAGGTTGCCGAAATCACACGTTTGGCTAAGATTTTGCAATGCCGCGATAAATTCATCCACTGATTCACTTTCGTCTTGCTTCCTCGTGAAAAATTTGAATCGTTCCACTGTTACGTTTATTAATGGAATGAAATGTTTATCATAAAGTTGAATGATTTCTTGAAGGGTACTTTTTTCAATTGTAATTCCGAAAGAGTTGAAAATTTCTACTCCTTTCGGTCCGATGTTATGTAAAAGCCTTGCTACTTTTTGCACTTCCTTTTCCTCGTTGAAATTATTGGCCATCATGTAAATCAGGAAAGATTGCTTGAACCTCTTCCACTCGCCCGACATATCCGGAACAATCGCCATTTGAACGACGTGACTCGACATTTTATTTGTTCTTGCGACAGTTTGTTTGGCACGACAAAATATTGACTTGACTTGACTTGACTTCACTCACAACGTTTTTAAAAAGACACACCTGACACCATGTTGTGTTGTGGTGGATATTAATTATAACACGATTGTATTTGGTACGTTATTTATTACCAGCCGAGCGGACATTTAGATTACAAGTGATGACAGGCAGGATTTATATACCACAGACCATCGGGTAGAAAATGGGCATAGACAATAATACCAACAACCATAATGCAAAAGAAAAGGTGCATATGATTTTGGTATGCATTTTGGTGCGTATGGATGGGTAGGCAGAGAGAACGGACCGCCAAACAACTCGATCTTGGCACACACACCTTGCCTCATTCACATTCACACATTGTCTCGTACATACTCTTCTATTATTGATTCTTGACATGGCCCAACTCAAGTATCTGATTCTCTTGATCGAGCCATGTCTTCCTCGGGCGTCCTTGACTTCGACTACCAATCAAATCCTCTTCGTTCATTCGCTCCTTTCTTCGTTTATTCGCTCAACATGCCCAAACCATCTGGGGGTGGTTGGAGAATTTCATCATATGAATATCTTTTTTTCGGCTAGTTTCGCGTTTAAAGCAAGTATTTTGTCATTTTATTCGAATCCTACAGTAAATCCGTCGTACCGTAAAATCCGTTAGACACAAAATTCTCCCGTTTCGGTGCACTCCCAATTCGCCAGTAAGTACGGGAAATCGGGAAATCCGAAAGTTGGCAACACTGAACACAACACTGGTTGGTTACCTAGGTAACACAAAAATGCAAATTAACTCATATCGCCATCTGTCAGTAACTTAGGGAACTTGCAAATAATTTCTAATAATTGTGCCATAAAAACATTTAATTCGCAATAATAAATATTGATGTCAATAATCGAGATAAAAACTTTATTATCTTTTAAGTTGGACCATATTACACGCAGTAAGCTAAATTTCATCAAAATCGGTTTATTAGTTTCGGAGTTTACCTCGGACTATTACGAATATTTTTTTCAAAAAACCTTTAGATTCACCTTAATTACTGTAAAGCACAACTTTTTGCATTCGGGGAAGCGAAAAATATTGCAATTAAAATTTCAATTCCGTAAAGTTTACTGCCGCGTACGAGCGCGTTTGAGAGCGGGATATTTGGCGGCCATTTGTCATTTTGTTATGTTGATATTCCCGACACTGAAGAAATAGGGGCTAGATGCTAGATGATCGTAGTCGACTTCACGCGGAAACATAATTGGCGCGTATAAAAACACTAAATAATTTATATTAATATAATGTAAACAAACCTCTAATCAGAATCACTTCAGAGTCGAACTGAGGTGCTGGGATCATGTTGGATTACGTCGTCATTATATTGAAGCTGTAGAAAACAAATAGAGTCGAGTCGAGGCACTAGAATCATCATGGATTTCGTCGTCATTATAATGTAATGTTAATTCAAGAAATAAATAATAAAAAAAAACACACACACACACTAAATGGAATTACTGGTTGGGGTAATATACTTCGCTAGCCAATTTAATAAAAGAGTGTATTCTGTCTTTATTTTTTTTATTTTGTGGAACCGTTCTCTTCCAGAGAAATTCACAAAGATATCCCTCGTAATGGGCTTTACTTCTTCCGAATCTTGGAACGTTTCCCCTCACGTCCCTCCAACACCGCTCAATATTTTGTGTGTGAGCCCCGGTTTCATGATCCACAAATGTCAGACTATGGTTCACACTCATGTGACAGAAGCCTTCATTTTCGAGGCGGTCGTATGCTTTCCAGCAATCCGAAATAATGGTTGTGCCCGGCAATATGTAATCTTTAATTACTTTCAAAAGCGTTTCCTTCGACCGATTCTACTCCACAGACAAACATCTTCTTCGAGCCTCTTTCGAACCCGCCGAAAATCCACTTGCCTTCAACAATTATCCCTCTGTTATTCTTCCGTTTGCCGATTTTCGCTTCATCGATCTCAACTGTCACTTCAACACCTCCAATTTGCTGTTTAGTTCTTTGTCACCACAGGACGAACACCTCCCGGCAATAGGAAGACCAGTTCACTTCTGTTTCAGTGCTCATGTCGAGCTCCTTTACCAAAAATGCGGTCCTTGGTGGAAGCAGCATTGCCCAAAAGACGACAAATTTGCATATTTTATTGACGGAAAGGCTCGATTGCGAGAAAAAGGTGAATTTCCGCGCCGAAACGGAAAAACTGCACCTCGATTTAATTTTTTTGTGACCGATAACAGCCGTCGTAGTTTTTCGGCACCTGTACATAAAATTTTTGAAATTGCACTTATTTCCACATTTCTCACATATTTTCTCCCTGAGAATCACACCGTGATTCTTCAACCATTCCACCAACATTTCCTCCTTTCCTATGATCTCTAAAAATCCCACCAAACTAACCGAACACGATACGCAGTCCATTTTTTTTCGTTTTGCAAGAGGTCTATCTGAGCGAAAAAACTAACTAGTTGATAATTAAAAATCGGAAATAAGCGGGAAGAAACGAGCGGCTAGAAACAATAGGGATCAATCACACTTTTTTTACCAAACTTCTCGGGCTCGGGAGTGCGGTGTGACGTCATAATGTCGCCAGTCAATGATGACTCGATATTTGAATTTTCACACAACTTTGAAAGTGAATTAATTAATTTAATAATTTTTTGGGGATTTTAGGTACGCTATTCGAGTTTAGTTACTTTTTTACATATATTAAAAGCATTGAAAATACCATATTACATACAGTGCATGTATCATATTAAATTAAATTAAATTACTAAAAATAAATTAATATAATTGATTAAAAAAACTAGTCTGAAACCTATTTTGTTTTAAATATAAAATAGGTTAGATAATTTTTTTTTAAATTAGAATTACGCTAGGTTTGTGTAACATGGTTTGTGATACAAGAGAAAGTTTTTTTTTTTTTTACATTAACTCCACACAGGAGGCCCTGAGGAAAATAATTTCCCTCAGGGCCTATGTCATCTTTGAAGATGCTGTGGAGGGTCTTTTTGAGGAGAGGAAGGAGTGAACGTGGGTCTTGAAGAGACTTATGTTATAGGAGGGAGGAAATACAGAGGCCGGCAAATCGTTCCACAGCCGAGCTGTTGAACACAAGAACGAGTCGTAGAAGCGTCCCGTTCTCATGTGACAAATGTCAACTGTGTACATATGTTGGGCGCGCGTTTGGCGTGTTTCCCGACTATGCACCGGTGCCGAGGGGATCAATGACGCTAGCTCCTCGGAGCATCTTCCATTGAAATACCGGTAGAACAAGGATAGCATTCCCACCCGACACCTGTGCTCTAAAGATTGCAATCCGTTTGTTAAGACAGGAGAATCTATCAAGCGGACCGCCCGTTTCTGCACAGAGTCGAGGGTGTTTTTCAGGTACATCGGGGCTCCAGACCAGAGATGGCTGCCAAATTCAACAGTGGGGCGCACTTGCGATTTGTACAGGGTTAGCAGTTGTGTACAATTAAAGTATCTGCGGGCCCTGTACAGCACGCCCAGTTTCTGAGAGGCCAACTTAACTCTGGCCTCGATGGAGCCCCCGTACCTGAGCTGGTCACTTAGAGTTACACCGAGCATATCAATGGAGGACCTGTTTGGAAGAATGCTACCGTTGAAGGAGACTAGATTGTCATTTCGATCCCTTTTTGACGTAATCAGACATGATTGGGTCTTTGAAACATTGAATTCGACGAGATTATTCTTACCCCAAGAGAAAACACTCTCGAGGTAACCGTCCATTCTTTGCTTCAAAGCCCTCCGAGCCGTTGGAATTTGTGCACCCTTTGGGGGCTTGTCAAACAAAAAGCTATCATGGACTGTACTGTCATCCGCGTAGCAATGAATTGGTGCACATGTCAGAAGGTCATTGATGTGCAACAAAAACAAAGTCGGAGACAGAACCGATCCCTGTGGGACGCCAGCATTTATCGAGTGCGAGGAAGAGGTGAAGCCATCAGCAACCGTCTGAATCGACCTCTCCCTCAAAAAGTCGGCAATCCACGTACACAAGGATGCGGTAAGTCCGTAAGAAGGCAGTTTGTTGACAAGTCCTCGGTGCCAGACCCGGTCAAAAGCCTTGGAAATATCCAGTGCGACCGTTTGGGTCTCACCGAAACGTTCCAGGCACCGCCCCCAAACATGCGTCACATACGCGAGAAGATCACCGCACGAGCGGTTCCGCCGGAATCCATATTGACGGTCGTTAATAATTTTGTTCTTCTCGAGGTATGTGAGCAGTTTGTCGTTGATCACCCGTTCCATCACCTTGGATAGAACTGATGTGATCTCTATGGGGCGGCAGTTGGCCGGGTTGGAGCGGTCACCCTTCTTTGGAATAGGATGGATAACCGCTTTTTTCCAACCAGAGGGTACAGAGCCAGAATTCAGGGACATTTTGAAAAGCTTTGTCAAAATCGGAGCTATTTCTGCAGCGCACCTCCGCAATACCAGGGCGGGGATTCCGTCAGGCCCACTAGTTTTATTAACATCAAGCCCTCGTAAAACCTGGAGCACATCCCGATGCCGGATCCTCAGCTTTTTCATATAGAAACCGCAGTGAGAAACCGACGTCGGGACCGCACCTCGATCATCGAGGGTTGAGTTATCCGCAATCATTTTACCTAATAGGTTAGCCTTTTCGGTGGCGGTGTTTGCTAGTGGGTCGACGCATCCACCACCAAGACCCGGATAAACCTTACCCCATGAACCCGGGTACCCCTGCTAAGTCACCAAACGTAGCGAACCACTTGGGGTGACCTATGGCAGAGGTGTTGGTTATCCAATAAATGGTTCCCAGGGCGGCGGTACCCATACCCGCCTACCAAATTGAAAGTGCCCCCTTTATAGTGCCTGCTCACGTCAAGGCAAGAAAAACATCCCAGTTTTCAAGTAGTTTAGCGGCTACCCTAGGTGTGTGTACCATGGTTTGTGATTCAAGAGAAAGTGCCTAGTTTTCAAATAGTTTAGCGGCTACGCTAGGTTTGTGTAACATGGTTTGTGATACAAGAGAAAGTGCCCCCTTTATAGCGCCTGCTCACGTCAAGGCAAGAAAAACATCCCAGTTTTCAAGTAGTTTAGCGGCCACGCTAGGTTTGTGTAACATGGTTTGTGATACAAAAGTGAATGTATTATTTTTTTTTAATAATTTCTAGAAAAAAACATGTTTTTTTACGCCATTTTATTTCCAAAACATGTTTTAATATATTGTAATCTTCTTTTTTGATTTATTTTGGGTCGATTTAACGAAATCCATCGTCCAATAGCGTCGCCACGGAAGTCGTACTCTTTCCTTATTTCCAGTATTCGCCAAACTTGTGCTTAAAACAGATTCTTAGGTAAACCTTTTAACATAATAACAAACTTTAATTTAGAAAAACGTGCCTGAAGGTCTTTATTCAATTTACTGTATTTTATTTAGAAAATTTCGCAAAACTAGTACTTACCTAATTCGGATAGATTGTGTAGTAGTGACATTTCTAGCTCCTCGTTATGTAACTGTTATATGTCGGGTATACCAACACAACAAAATGACAGCTGGCCGCCAAGAATGCCGCTCTCGGGATTTGTTTATTTATGCCGCTCTCGAACGCGCTCGTACGCGGCAGTAAATTTATCGGAATTGAAATTTTAATTGCAATATTTTGCACTTCCCCGAATGCAAAAAGTTGTGCTTTATAGTAATTAAGGTGAATCTAAAGGTTTTTTGACAAAAATATTCGATAAAGATATGTTAATTTTTTTTATAATGTAATGTAATGTGGTTTTTTTTTAGGAAGCATTAATATGGAGACTGTTACCATTAAGCCGGAACTTGGGCCCCGAGAAGAAGATGTAGGAGAGTTTCCTTATATGGAAATTGACATTGACCTGCTGGATGTTAAAAAGGAATGCTTGAAACGCTTTGGAAGAATTAACCAGACAGCAGGTAAAACCGGATTTCATTGTCAGATTCACGATTTATGCTATCCTTTATTCTTACATTCTACGAGGTTAACTATCATTAATTCATTGTATTATTTTTCATTTCGTTGACAGATCTGAAGACCCATCATGTGGAAAACCGATTCTCTTATTCGCGTTGCAACTATTCCTGCTCTCATAATACGAACTTAGAAAGGCACGATTCTATTTACACTGAAAAAAAACCTTTTTTATGTTCCAAGTGCAACTATTCAAGTTCTTATAAGAGAAATTTAAAGACACACATGCTGGTTCACAGTGGAGAAAAACCTTTTTCGTGTTCCGAGTGCAACTATTCGTGTTCTCGTAAGGAAGATTTAGGGAAACAAATGATGACCCATAGTGGAGAAAAACCTTTTACATGTTCCGAGTGCAAATTTTCATGTTCTCGTAAGGGCGGTCTAACAGTGCACATGCTGATTCACAGCGGAGAAAAATCTTTTTCATGTTCCGAGTGCAACCATTCGTGTTCTCGTAAGGGAGATTTAGTGAAACATATGATGACTCATAGTGGAGAAAAACCTTTTACATGTTCCGAGTGCAACTATTCATGTTCTCGTAAGGGCGGTCTGACAAGGCACTTGCTGATTCACAGTGGAGAAAAACCCTTTTCGTGTTCCAAGTGCAACTACTCGTGTTCTCGTAAGGAAAAATTAGGGAAACATATGATGACTCATAGTGGAGAAAAACCTTTTACATGCTCCGAGTGCAACTATTCATGTTCACGTAAGAGCAGTCTGACAGTGCACAAGCTGATTCACAGTGGAGAAAAACCTTTTTCATATTCCGAGTGCAACTATTCGTGTTCTCGTAAGGGAGATTTAGGGCGACATATGATGACTCATAGTGGAGAAAGACCTTTTACATGTTCCGAGTGCAACTATTCATGTTCTCTTAAGGGCAGACTGAGAGTGCACATGCTGGTTCACAGAGAAGTAAAACCTTTTTCATGTTCCGAGTGCAACTATTCATGTTCTCGTAAGGTCGGTCTGACAAGGCACATGCTGATTCACAGTTGAGAATAACCTGTTTCGTGTTCTCGTAAGGAAGAATTAGGAAATTATGTTTACTGGTGGTTCGACGGAACGATAGTGCTGTAGTTATAGTGGCACCTAATTTTGATAACGTTGAGCCAATTATAAACTAGGTATTCAAATATTTAAAAAAAAGCTGTATAAATGTCATTCAACCCAGCGCTCTTACCCAGTATAATCGTTTTATTGGAGGGGTTGACTTCGCGGATAATTTCAAGAGACAATCGGTTTGACAATCGGTTTGACAACGTCCTCGAACTTGGAATCGATTCTCGCTTCTCGATGACAGAATCCATTCGAATGCACAGTCCGAGACAATAGGTTTGATACGTCATCGAACTTGGAATCGATTCTCGCTTCTCGATGTCAGAATAAATTCGAATGCATAGTCTTGAAACGTCATCGAAAGTGATTTTGCTTGACAAACGAAATATTTTATAGGAACATGTTATAATCAACCTGATGTGTGAATTGTAAATTATGAATGAATAGCATTTAACAATTTAAAAATGTTTATTATGAGGTTATATATTATCTATTTGGGTAGCGTATATTTAATTAAAAATAATTCAATAACTTAGTAAATACAATTTTTATATTTAATGCCGACCTGGTTTCGCTAAAACCGCAGTTTCTTCAGGGCAGTAAACAAAACTCTACTAAAATCATCAATTAATATGTTTTCATATGGACATATCTGCTTTATATGATCAAATATATTTAATTTATTTGAAATTAATAGGTGTTTCTTAATTTGTCATAAAAATGAAACGAATTCTATAGTTAGAAAACTTTATTTAATGATAATCTGTTAATAATTGCATACGAAAAGGTGTCTATAACCTACATGTTATTTAGAGGTTATTTTTTAACAAAAACGACATAAAAAAATTATCTTCGAATTAAACAAAGACACACTCTCAAAATTAGTAATGGGAATTTTTACCTACCGGCTAACCTAAATATCTTATAAAGCGCCATTTATATGGTTCACTAATCGCTCATTTCCGCATTTCATTCGGCCTAGTTTACTCGGAATGACACGTCTGAACTTGAAATGAAACGGAAGTGCCGAATACTGCCGAATGAAATCTTCAAGTGAACCGATCCAACAATGTTGGATATTTTCATTTGGCATCCTTCACTTGCGCGCGCATGCGCGCGGAAGAGAGCAAAGTGAAACGTCTGAACACCGAGTGAAATCTCAATCAGTTTGTCTCGCGTCCTGTACGGGAAGGACCATGAAAGTATTCGTTCGGCTAATTTGTTTGCTTTTGGGAACACCTCTCATATAAATTTTTGGGTCTCCCTTATTATCCATGTATTTTATATGTTTTTTAATATTTGTAAGATGATTAATTTGTAGGAATATGTTCGTAATAAAAAAAGTAAAATCAAATTGTGTTATTATGTCATAAAAAATAAAAAAGGTTTATAAGACGAAACAATACTGTTTTCTTTATTTATTTTTATTTAATTGTGTCAACAAAATTGCGTAAAAATCGATGCATCTGACATGTTTTTCCTTAAAATTCGGGGCCGGACCGCGCTGGAAATCAAACTAATTCCAGCGCGGTTGACCTCGCTCGGCGACGCTGTGGTGGAAATGGACGAGTGAACGCTTATTTCTATAGCGCCGTCTGAACATGGAATGAAACAAAATGGACGATTAGGCCGAAAAAACATGGCCTAAATCTTCACTCGAGTGAACTGTCTGATTCCAGCTTTAGTAATTATAATGCCGTGAAATGTTGCTCATATTTAAAATTCGTGGAAAAAAGGAATATCACTAATGTTGCCATCAAACAAAAAGGAATTTGCCAATTTTCCATTGCCAAGAAAGAAAAACGGTGATTGACATTTTGTTGCAGTACTTACTTACTAATGTTGCGTTATTTAAACATGTTATTTAGAGATTGTTTTTGAACAAAAATGGCATATAATTATAACTATTGATCTTTAGAACACAGGCGTCGGGTGGGAATGCTATCCTTGTTCTACCGGTATTTTAATGGAAGATGCTACGAGGAACTACCATCATTGATCCCCTCGGCACCAGTCCATAGTCGGGAAACACGCCACAGCACGCCCAACATATGTACACGGTTGACATTTTTCACATGATAACGGGTCGTTTTTACGACTCGTTCTTAAGTTCAACAGCTCGACTTTCCTCTTTCCTCCTCCATACAACATGGGTCACGAGTCTGTGAGCGGTCCGATGCGTTTTTATCCAGAAATATAGCATTTGTCCTTTGAACACTTTAAGTTTTGAAGTTCTTAAAAAAATATAGATATCTTATTTTTTAAGATAATCTCAGGATACTGTCGAGCGAAATGGTAATCACATAAAATTCCCTCGATAGAAGAAAATGGCAAAGTATGCTCGAAAAATTAAAAAAAACATACTTTTCTGTTATTTATCACATCATCGATTTGAAAAAATACACAATGTTTCTTAAAATGCTACTTAAGGTTTTATCGATAGATTTTCACTCTGTTTTAAACGAGTCGTGCTTTTTTAAACATTTTCACAATATTCGCTCGAAAATTATCGTTTTAATATAAGCACCTTTCCTCAAACATTCGTATTTCCATATATCCCATTCTCCTTCATTTTGAGCGCGTACTACCGGGACTTCGCTGAAAAGAAACTGAAACCTGAAACCAAACTAAAACTGCAGGCTGCTATGGTTGCAAGCCGAACTTCTCTCACGGTGCAAATCAATTTCACCATAGACGATGATCTGTCACTGTCATATTGGCGCTGACGACTAAAAAAATCTTGAAAACTGACAAAAATTGGCGCAATCATGTCAACAAGGCAACCTGGCAACGGCTGGCCGCGGCAACTAGCACGGCGAGTTGTGAGTGACTATTTGCGTTGCCGTTGACAACGGGTTTTTGAAAAGTTCTGTATTGTGGTGACCATCACATTGAAATAAACAGGATAGCGAGTTTAGTTGCTTAAGCGCCATTCAGACAGTTCACTAATCGTTCATTTCCGTATTTCATTCGGCCTAGTTTACTCGGAATGACACGTCTGAACATGAAATGAAACGAAAGTGCCAAATACTGCCGAATGAAATCTTCAAGTGAACCGATCCAACAATGTTGGATATTTTCCTTCGGCATTCTTCACTCGCGCGCGCATGCGCGCGGAAGAGAGCAAAGTGAAACGTCTGAACACCGAGTGAAATCTCAATCAGTTTGTCTCGCGTCCTGTACGGGAACAACCATGGAAGGGCGCTATCACGTCGCACGCAAAACGTCAAAATGGTATTCGTTCGGCTAATTTGATTGCTTTTGGGAACACCTCTCATATAAATTTTTGGGTCTCCCTTATTATCCATGTACAATATATATTTTTTTTAATATATGCAAGATTATTAATTTGTATGAAAATGTTCGTAATAAAAAAAGTAAAATCAAATTGTGTTATTATGTCATAAAAAATAAAAAGGTTTATAAGACGAAACAATACTGTTTTATTATATTTATTTTTATTTAATTGTGTCAACAAAATTTCGTAAAAATCGATGCATCTGACATGTTTTTCCTTAAAATTCGGGGCCGGACCGCGCTGCAAATCAAACGAATTCCAGCGCGGTTGGCCTCGCTCGGCGACGCTGTGGTGGGAATGGACGAGTGAACGCTTATTTCTATAGCGCCGTCTGAACATGGAATGAAACGAAGATGGACGATTAGGCCGAAAAAACATAGCGTAAACCTTCACTCGAGTGAACTGTCTGATTCCAGCTTTAGGCTGGAATCAGACGGTTCATTTCTATATTTCATTCGGCCTATTTTACTCGCAATGCCACGTCTGAACATGAAACGAAACAAAAGTGAAACCAAGTTGGGGACATTTGCTCGAGCAACCATAGACTAAAGCTTCACTCGAGTGAACCGTCTGATTCCAGCCTTAAGTGGGCGACAAACGCGAAGTTCACATCAAAAAGATACTGCGTTATAAGTATCTTTTCTACCGAAAGGGCCACTGCTCAGCTGTATATTCCGGATTTCTCCGGGAATGTAGCTGGTTTTCAGTGGCTAAGCGCCTCCACCCGCTCAGGCAACTGAAAACTCTCAACTGCCAACTGTCTTTGTATGACAATGTGATGGCCCGCACACAAACACAATCACACAAAACCCCGTTGTCAATGGTACCGCAAGCGGTGACTTGCGACTTGCTCTGCTGGTTGCCCTGGCCGGCCATTGATAGTTGCCAGCTGTCAGCTGATTGTTCTTTAACCAAGCTTTTTGACCAATCAAGACAGAGAAAACAGCCGGTTTTAGTTGGTTTTCAGTTGCCTCAGTGGGCAGACCGCCTTACTGTTTTATTTTTCAGTTGCTCCGTGAGTGAAAGCACTGAATGAACATTTTCCGGTTTCATGTCTAATCGGACTATGAGATCTCAGCGTCTGAATTCCCAACATACTTCCTCACATGATAATTCATCACATCATAACTCACATTAACCTAACCTAACCTAACCTTTCCTAACCTAACCTAAGGTTAAAAATCACAATTATCAGTTTTCGACGCTTCGAGACATGATGAATTATCATGTGAGAAATTAACATCCGATGAAAAGTTTGTACTCAATATTCATACACTTAAAATTTTCCACTGAACATTCTGGTCACCCTTGCGTTTAAAAAATAATTTCCATGCCCTTTTTTATTGAATTTTTTTTTCAGGAAATTTAGGTTTTTCTATGCTTTTATTTTTGCTTTATAGCAACTCTAAGCCTGCCTGTCACGTCCATGTCCCTCGTTATCGTTACATACAATATGGACGCAATAAGCATGTACATGTGTCACTTTATTGTAATCGCCTAATGGAAGATTAAGTCAAGTATCAATGAGCATTTATTGCATTACGCCATAATGATTTCCGCAACCAGATTGTCATAAGACAACTAACTAACATTGCAAACTTCTGGTATTTATAAATTAATTATTTTTGTACATAAAAAGCCTGCTAGGTAGCTATAGTAGGTGGAAAATTAGAGCTCCTCATACTAGACAACATGATACTTCACTCATCAATTTCTTTAATCATTTTGCATATATTCATGCGCACCTTGATTATCTAGGCAAAACTTCAAATTACATTGACTTAGGTAAACATTGACGGCAGTTTGTTGAGGAGTGCGATGTGAAGTAGTGATTTTACTTTTCCAGAATACCAGGCAATCTTCAGAATTTTGCTTACCTGAAATGGATCTCTTGACCTCGGATTTCGTTGTAATTAAGTCTGAACCGGAGATAATCGCCGGTAGTTCAACATCCCAATGTGATGCAATATTGCAGTACGGAATTGTCAAACAAGAAAGAGAAGACGAGTGTGAACCAATGACTATAGCAGCAGAGGAGCATGTTCAAGAATGTGGCGCATACTCTAAAATAGATATTGATTATCCGGACATTAAAAAGGAATGTTCCGTTCATCTGGATAGAATCGGTATAAATCGAGGTAAGCTACTAACTTTTTCACCAGCAGACTGCATCGCGGAATAGTTCAGCGGAACTGCACTATAACCTGTTAAGTTTATGTCAATGCCATGGTCACCACGTCTTCCATTTAATCTATTTTTAGGTGTTAACGGTGTAACTTAAGACTTACAGAATTCACAGATCGAGGCGTATATGGCCAAAGAAGACGTTTTTTCCATATAAATCTTCAAAATTCTTTCGGACGACTATGACTTACCTCTCAACCTATCTGATTTTTCTCACTGTATAATGATCACAAACATCAGAGCTTTCGTTTGCTTCTGGATGAGGCCGCATGGACTCTTCTGGATGAACTTGCATCTTTCTACCTCTAATAAACATGATCGTTTACTTCATGTCTTCATCTAAAACTCACTGTTTAATGGAGACTATGATTTTTTTTTCAATTTTATAATTTTTTCTGTTGGCTGAGCCTACCCAGACTGAAAAATATTCATAGAAAAAGATATTATTTTGATGTAACAAAAGAAATTTGTTTTCAGCAACAACATTAAAAATGTTGTATTTTTTAATCTTAGCACGTTGAATCACCCACCTAAAAAATGCTCCTATTTGGATTTCAGGTTCGGTTTGTGTGAAGTGTCGTGTAGAGGTAAACTGTAGATAGCACATAGACTTGCCTAGTTAACAACGTCCTCTCTTGTATAAGTTTATTTGGTATTTATATTTATGTTTCTCTTTTCAGTTATCTGCTATACTACAACACTCTTATCGTACACATTCATATAATTTTTAATTTATTTATTTAACTCCCAGAGGGCTTTTACATGTTGGTAGTACAATTTTAACATGACAGATAATTTTAAAACTTAAGAATAAAATAATAAAAATAAAATTACATTAGCTAAAAAATACACATAAATTATAAAAATACAAGAAACAAAAACTGAAAAATTATTTTGGATTTTTTGTATTTTGTACATACTGTGTGGATCAAATTCAATAATATTTTTACTTTATATTTATTTTTGTACAAAAGTTGTTTCTGCACTATTTACTTGTATACTTTCGTAAAAAATGTTATATGTATGTAAAAGCTTTAATAGACAACACAGGTAAGTAAAACGTTTTACTGAAGTTTAAAACAAGTTTATTGTATTTTAGCCATGTTGAAAAAAGTTATTCAGATGCTTTGGAAAAAGTTTCTGTCTAATGATTACCATACACTATTATTGCCGTGTCGTCGGCGTAAGAAACAATTTAACCAGGGATTACAAAATTACAAAAATCATTTATAAAAATGAATAATAAAATCGGGCCAAGCACAGTTCCCTGCGGAACTCCATTTTTTATCTGTGTCTCCGAACTATAATTATTCCCAATTTTTTTTTGTATTCTGTCTTTAAGATAGTTTGAGAGTAGTTTTAGTGTGTCTTTTTTGAAGCCCAGTTGAGTTATTTTTTTAATGAGTTATGATTTACAGTGTCGAAAGCTTGTCTTAAATCTAGGAATATAGCAAGACATTTCTTTTTTTTATCGACATATGAGAAATCCGTCAGACACCCATTGTAGACTGTCCATTTTTAAGGTTCCGTGTATAAAAGCAAGTATTTTGTCATTTTATTCGAATCCTTCAGGAAATCCGTCGCACCCTAAAATCCGTTAGACACAAAATTCTCCCGTTTCGGGGCACTCCAATTCGCCAGATATGACGGGAAATCCGGAAATCCGAAAGTTCGCAACACTGGTTGGTTACCTAGGTAACACGAAAATGCAAATTAACTCATATCGCCATCTGTCAGTAACTTAGGGAACTTGCAAATAATTTCAAATAATTGTGCCATAAAAACATTTAGTTCGCAATAATAAATATTGAAGTCAATTATCGAGTTAAAAACTATCTGATCTTTCAAGTTGGACCAAATTACACACACTATGCTAAATTTCATCAAAATCCGTTCATTAGTTTTGGAGTTTACCTCGGACGAACATTGTGACACGATATTTTTATATATAAAGATATATGGATTTTTTTGTAATATAATGTAATGTGGTATTTTTTTTTCAGGAAGCATTGATATGGAGACTGTTACCATTAAGCCGGAACTTGGGCCCCAAGAAGAAGATGTAGGAGAATTTCCTCATATGCAAATTGACATTGACCTGCTGGATGTTAAAAAGGAATGCTTGAAACGCTTTGGAAGAATTAACCAGACAGCAGGTATAACCGGTTTTTATTGTCAGATTCATGATTTATGCTATCTATTTTTTTACATTCTACGAGGTTTACTATCATTAATTTATTGCATTATTTTTCATTTCGTTGACAGATCTGAAGACCCATCATGTGGAAAAACGATTCCCTTACTCGCGTTGCAACTATTCCTGCTCTCATAATACGAATTTAGAAAGGCACTATTGTATTGACACTGAAAAAAAACCTTTTTTATGTTCCAAGTGCAACTATTCAAGTTCTTTTATGAGAAATTTAAAGCGACACATGGTGATTCACAGTGGAGAAAAACCTTTTTCGTGTTCCGAGTGCAACTATTCGTGTTCTCGGAAGGTAGATTTAGGGAAACATATGATGACTCATAGTGGAGAAAAACCTTTTACATGTTCCGAGTGCAACTATTCATGTTCTCTAAAGGGCCGTCTGACAGTGCACATGCTGATTCACAGCGGAGAAAAATCTTTTACATGTTACGAGTGCTACTATTCGTGTTCTCGTAAGGGAGATTTAGGGAAACATATGATGACTCATAGTCGAGAAAAACCTTTTACATGTTCCGAGTGCAACTATTCATGTTCTCGTAAGGGCGGTCTGAGAGTGCACATGCTGATTCACAGTGGAGAAAAACCTTTTTCATGTTCCGAGTGCAACTATTCAAGTTCTTATAAGATAAATTTAAAGAGACACATGCTGATTCACAGTTGAGAAAAACCTTTAACATGTTCCGAGTGCTACTATTCGTGTTCTCGTAAGGGATATTTAAGGAAACATATGATGACTCATAGTGGAGAAAAACCTTTTACATGTTCCGAGTGTAACTATTCATTTTCTCTTAAGGGCAGTCTAACAGTGCACATGCTGATTCACAGCGGAGTAAAACCTTTTTCATGTTCCGAGTGCAACTATTCAAGTTCTTATAAGAGAAATTTAAATAGACACATGCTGATTCACAGTGGAGAAAAACCTTTTACATGTTCCGAGTGCTACTATTCGTGTTCTCGTAAGGGAGATTTAGGGAAACATATGATGACTCATAGTGGAGAAAAACCTTTTACATGTTCCGAGTGCGACTATTCATGTTCTCGTAAGGGCGATTTGACAGTGCACATGCTGATTCTCAAAGGAGAAAAACCTTTTTCGTGTTCCGAGTGCAACTATTCGTGTTCTCGTACGGTAGATTTAGGGAAACATATGATGACTCATAGTGGTGAAAAACCTTTTACATGTTCCGAGTGCAACTATTCATGTTCTCGTAAGGGCGGTGTGACAATGCACATGCTGATTCACGGCGGAGAAAAATCTTTTTCATGTTCCGAGTGCAACTATTCGTGTTCTCGTAAGGGAGATTTAGCTAAACATATGATGACTCATAGTGGAGAAAAACCTTTTACAAGTTCCGAGTGCAACTATTTATGTTCTTGTAAGGGTGGTCTGACAAGGCACGTGCTGATTCACAGTGGAGAAAAACCTTTTTCGTGTTCCGAGTGCAACTATTCGTGTTCTCGTAAGGGAGAATTAGGGAATTAGGGTTTCTGGTTGTTCGATGGAAAGATAGTGCTGTAGTTTCAGTGGCATCTAATTTTGATAAAGTAGAGCAAATTAAAAACGTATCTAGGTATTCAAATATTTAAAAAATGTGTATAAATGTCACTCAACCCAGCACTCTTACCCAGTATAATCGTTTTATTGGAGGATTTGATTGAGCGGATAATTTCGTTTCGATCTATAGAATAAGGGTTCGTGGTAAAAAGTGATGGTGGGCCATATTCCCCGATTTCTGTGTTCTGGCACTTTGTAATATATGGAAGTTATACAAATAGTTCATCCAGGATAAAATACGAGCCTTTTGAAATTTAGATGAAGGGTGGCACCAAGTCGTCTTCTTCGATTGGCAGACGCAGTAGATTTGCGGCAGCACCAAGGTCTAGTATAAGAAGGAGACAATTTTTGCATACTTAAAGGGGAACAGAGAAAAAGATGTCGGATAACGGGGGCTTAGGATTACAGGTGTTTTACTACAAAAATGGTGTTTTGAGTTAATGTTGGTTTTGGTAATGTCATAATCATATTTATTTTTGACAGGAAGCTCAATACTGGTGGGCATATCTAAAAATGAAAATAGAAAATTAGAAGCACAAAGGCACAATCCCCGTTAGGCCTTTGTGACATTGACATCCTTCAACGGTAGCATTCTTCCGAAAAGGTCATCCATTGGTATGCTTGGTGTAACTCTAAGTGACCGGCTCAGGTACGGGAGCTCCATAGGAGCCAAAGTTAAGTTAGTCTCTCAGAAACTGGGCGTACTGTACAGGTCCCGCAGATAGTACACAACTGCTAACCCTGTACAAATCGCAAGTGCGCTCCACGGTTGAATTTGGCAGCCACCTCTGTTCTGGAGCCCCAAACTACCTGAAACACACCCTGCAGTAAAGGGCGGTCCGTTTGATAGATTCTCCTGTCATAACAAACGGATTTCAATCTTTAGAGCACAGGCGTCGGGTGGGAATGCTATCCTTGTTCTACCATTATTTTAATGGAAGATGCTACGAGGAACTACCATCATTGATCCCCTCGGCACCGGTCCATAGTCGGGAAACACGCAACAGCGCGCCCAACATATGTACACGGTTGACATTTTTCACATGATAACGGGTCGTTTTTACGACTCGTTCTTAAGTTCAACAGCTCGACTTTCCTCTTTCCTCCTCCATACAACATGGGTCACGAGTCTGTGAGCGGTCCGATGCGTTTTTATCCAGAAATATAGCATATGTCCTTTGAACACTTTAAGATTCGAAGTTCTTAAAATTCCGTAAGTCCAAGAATTGATCCCTGTGGTACTCCACATGATATTTTACCTAATTCACTCGTTTCTCCCCCTAGTTCTACTGCCGAAAAGCGATTTGATAGGTAAGATCGGAAAAGTTCCAGAGGTGTACCAACAATTCCCAAATGTTTCAGTTTTTCGATCAATACGTTATGATCCACTGTGTCATTTTTTAGATCAATAAATATTGCCGCCGTAAAATCACCGTGAACTATATGTTTCTGCAGATTTGATATAAAATCGAAGGCTGCACATTTAGTGTTAGAACGTCGTCTGAAACCATATTGTTTTGACGTGAGAATTTTGTTGTGTTCAAGGTATTTCAGTAGTCTTTCTTTAATGACTCATTCAAAAATTTTAGAGATAGCTGGAAATATAGAGATTGGACGATAATTTTGGATATTTTTTTTACATTCGTCTTTATGTACAGGAATAATTTTCTCAATTTTTAGTTTATCGGGAAAGGTACCCTTTGATAGAGAGAGATTTATTAAGAATACGAGGTCATCCACCAGTTCTTCCTTGCAGTTTTTGAGAAGGAGAGAGGTTACACCATCGGAACCAGCTGCCGCTTTAGATTTAAGGTTAGATATAACCCGTAAGATTTCCTTTTTATCAGTCCTGATCATGTTAAAAGATTGTTTTGCTTGAGGTTCCGTGTAGATCGTATTTATATCAGTTTTTGAGTTTTTTATGACTGATGCTAAACTTTCTCCAACTGAGAGAAAACTTCTGGTTCATTTCCGTATTTCATTCGGCCTAGTTTACTCGGAATGACACGTCTGAACATGAAATGAAACGAAAGTGCCGAATACTGCCGAATGAAATCTTCAAGTGAACCGATCCAACAATGTTGGATATTTTCCTTCGGAATCCTTCACTCGCGCGCGCATGCGCGCGGAAGAGAGCAAAGTGAAACGTCTGAACACCGAGTGAAATCTCAATCAGTTTGTCTCGCGTCCTGTACGGGAACGACCATGGAAGGGCACTATCACGTCGCACGCAAAACGTAAAATGCTATTCGTTCGGCTAATTTGATTGCTTTTGGGAACACCTCTCATATAAATTTTTGGGTCTCCCTTATTATCCATGTATTATATATATTTTTTAATATATGTAAGATTATTAATTTGTAGGAAAATGTTCGTAATAAAAAAAGTAAAATCAAATTGTGTTACTATGTCATAAAAAATAAAAAGGTTTATAAGACGAAACAATACTGTTTTATTATATTTATTTTTATTTAATTGTGTCAACAAAATTTCGTAAAAATTGATGCATCTGACATGTTTTTCCTTAAAATTCGGGGCCGGACCGCGCTGGAAATCAAACGAATTCCAGCGCGGTTGACCTCGCTCGGCGACGCTGTGGTGGGAATGGACGAGTGAACGCTTATTTCTATAGCGCCGTCTGAACATGGAATGAAACGAAGATGGACGATTAGGCCGAAAAAACATGGCGTAAACCTTCACTCGAGTGAACTGTCTGATTCCATTTTCGTTGTTTGTTTTTGGGGTGTTATGCCGTGATGTGCTACCTCCTTCTTTAGCCGTCGACGGATCTGCAGGATCTGCCCTGATGATGGACACTGCAACGCTGTCCGAAACGTCGGCTAAAGAAGGAGGTAGCACATCACGGCATACACCCCAAAAACAAACAACGAAAATGCTTTTGGCCGTGAATATCTAAAAACGTATCTGTCTGATTCCAGCTTTAGGCTGGAATCAGACGGTTCACTAATCGTTCATTTCTGTATTTCATTCGGCCTCTTTTACTCGGAATGCCACGTCTGAACATGAAATGAAACAAAAGTGAAACGAAGTTGTTAACATTTGCTCGAGCAACCATAGACTAAAGCTTCACTCGATTGAACCGTCTGATTCCAGCCTTTATAATAATAATAAAAACTTTTATTTGAAAATAATTTTTACAAGTTTGCACATAGTTTATATCTTTAAATGGTTATATTGCTGAAAAGGGCCACTGCTCAGCTGTATATTCCGGATTTCCCCGGGAATGTAGCTGGTTTTCAGTGGCTAAGCGCCTCCGCCCACTGCCAACTGTCTTTGTATGACAATGTGATGGCCCGCACACAAACACAATCACACAATACCCCGTTGTCAATGGTAACGCAAGCGGTGACTTGCGATTTGCTCTGCTGGTTGCCCTGGCCGGCGATTGTAGTTGCCAGCTGTCAGCTGATTGTTCTTCGTCTATGGTTAACCAAGCTTTTTGACCAATCAAGACAGAGAAAACAGCCGGTTTTAGTTGGTTTTCAGTTGCCTCAGTGGGCGGAGCGCCTTACTGTTTTATTTTTCAGTTGCTCCGTGAGTGAAAGCACTGAATGAACATTTTCCGGTTTCATGTCTAATCGGACTATGATATCTCAGCGTCTGAATTCCCAACATACTTCCTCACATGATAATTCATCACATCATAACTCACATTAACCAAACCTAACCTAACCTTTCCTAACCTAACCTAAGCTTAAAAATCACAATTATCAGTTTTCGACACTTCGAGACATGATGAATTATCATGTGAGAAATTAACATCCGATGAAAAGTTTGTACTCAATATTCATACACTTAAAACTTTCCACCTAACATTCTGGTCACCTTGCGTTTAAAAAATAATTTCAATGCCCTTTTTTATCGATTTTTTTTTCAGGAAATTTAGGTTTTTCTATGCTTTTATTTTTGCTTTATAGCAACACTAAGCCTGCTTGTCATGTCCATGTCCTTCGTTACCGTTACATACAATATGGACGCAATAAGCGTGTCCATGTGTCATTTTATTGTAATCGCCCAATGGAAGATTAAGTCAAGTATCAATTAACATTTATTTCATTATGCCATAATGTTTTCCGCAACCAGATTGTCATAAGACAACTAACTTTGTAAAATTCTGGTATTTATAAATTAATTATTTGGTAAATTTTTGTTATTGGTGGCCACGGTTACTACGAATGATTTTTAGAAAAAAACTTTAGATTCGCCTTAATCACTATAAAAGGAAACTTTTTGCATCACGGCTAGAGGAAAAAAAGCATTTTAATTTTCAATTGCGTAAAATTTCACTTCACTTCGCGAACCGATACGTCATTAAACCGCCGCCTGCCGCTGTCACTACTGTTATGTTGGTATCCCTGATACAAACAAGAGTATGCATACGACTGTAGCCGACTTCGTGGGATACATGAAAAGGCGCGTAATTGTGAAAAACGGAATAAATAATATAATGTAAACGAACCTCTAATCAGAATCACTTCAGAGTCTAGCTGAGGCACTGGAATCATGGAGGTTTGTGTAACATGGTTTGTGATACAAAAGAAAGTGCCCCCTTCGTAGCGCCTGCTCGCGTCAAGGCAAGAAAAACATCCCAGTTTTCAAGTTGTTTAGCGGCTACGCTAGGTTTGTGTAACATGGTTTGTGATACAAAAGAAAGTGCCCCCTTCGTAGCGCCTGCTCGCGTCAAGGCAAGAAAAACATCCCAGTTTTCAAGTAGTTTAGCGGCTACGCTAGGTTTGTGTAACATGGTTTGTGATACAAAAGTGAATGTATTTTTTTATAAAAAAAATACGATTTATTTGGGTTGATTTATCGAAATCCATCGTCAAATGGCGGTGCCACGGAAACATCTTACTCTCCCCTTATTTCCAGTATTCGCCAAACTAGTGCTCAAAACAGATTTTTAGGTAAAGCTTTTAACATAAAAAAATGAATGCAAAAAAACGTGACTGAAGGTCTTTATTCATTTTACTGTATTTTATTTCCAGAATTTCGCCAAACTAGTACTTACCTAATTTGCATAGATTGCGTAGTAGTGTCATTTCTAGCTCCTCGTTATGTTGCGGTAATATATCGGGTATACCAACATAACAAAATGACAGCGGCAGGCGGCGGTTTAATGACATATCGGTTCGCGAAGTGAAGTGAAATTTTACGCAATTAAAAATTAAAATGCTTTTTTTTCCTCTGGCCGTGATGCAAAAAGTTTCCTTTTATAGTGATTAAGGCGAATCTAAAGTTTTTTTCTAAAAATTATTCGTAACAACCGTGGCCACCAATAACAAAAAATTACCCATTATACTTCACGCTATCAATTTCTTTTATCATTTTGCGTATATCCATGCGCACCTTGATTAACTAGGCAAAACTTCAAATTACATTGACTTAGGTAAACATTGACGGCAGTTTGTTGAGGAGTGCGATGTGAAGTAGTGATTTTACTTTTCCAGAATACCAGGCAATCTCCAGAATTTTGCTTACCTGAAATGGATCTCTTGACCTCGGATTTCGTTGTAATTAAGTCTGAACCGGAGATAATCGCCGGTAGTTCAACATCCCAATGTGATGCAATATTGCAGTACGGAATTGTCAAACAAGAAAGAGAAGACGAGTGTGAGCCAATGACTATAGCAGCAGAGGAGCATGTTCAAGAATGTGGCGCATACTCTAAAATAGATATTGATTATCCGGACATTAAAAAGGAATGTTCCGTTCATCTGGATAGAATCGGTATAAGTCTAGGTAAGCTACTCACTTTTTCACTAGCAGACTGCATCGCGGAACAGTTCAGCGGAACTGCACTATAACCTGTTACGTTTATGTCAATGCCATGGTCACCACGTCTTTCATTTAATCTATTTGTAGGTGTTAACGGTGTAAATTTAGACTTACAGAATTCACAGATTGAGACGTGCTCAAATATGGCCAAAGACGTTTATCCATATAAATCATCAAAATTCCTTCGGACGACGATGATTTACCTCTCAACCTATCTGATTTTTTTAAATGTGTATAAGTGGCTGTCTTTTTGTTCATGGGGATTTGTTTTGATTACATTGATAGCATTTTTCTCACTGTATAATGATCACAAACATCAGAGCTTTCGTTTGCTGCTGGATGAGGCCGCATGGACTCTTCTGGATGAACTTGCATCTTTCTACCTCTAATAAACATGATCGTTTACTTCATGTCTTCATCTAAAACTCACTGTTTAATGGAGACTATGATTTTTTTTTCAATTTTATAATTTTTTCTGTTGGCTGAGCCTACCCAGACTGAAAAATATTCATAGAAAAAGATATTATTTTGATGTAACAAAAGAAATTTGTTAAACATTAAAAATGTCGTATTTTTTAATCTTAGCACGTTGAATCACCCACCTAAAAAATGCTCCTATTTGGATTTCAGGTTCGGTTTGTGTGAAGTGTCGTGTAGAGGTAAACTGTAGATTGCACATAGTCTTGTATAAGTTTATTTGGTATTTATATTTATGTTTCTCTTTTCAGTTATCTGCTATACTACAACACTCTTATGGTACACATTCATATAATTTTTTATTTATTTATTTAACTCCCAGAGGGCTTTTACATGTTTGTAGTACAATTTTAACATAACAGATAATTTTAAAACTTAAAAATAAAATAATAAAAATAAAATCACATTAGCTAAAAAATACACATAAATTATAAAAATACAAGAAACAAAAACTGAAAAATTATTTTGGATTTTTTTTATTTTGTACATACTGTGTGGATCAAATTCAATAATATTTTTACTTTATATTTATTTTTGTACAAAAGTTGTTTCTGCACTATTTACTTGTATGCTTTCGTAAAAAATGTTATATGTATGTAAAAGCTTTAATAGACAACACAGGTAAGTAAAACGTTTTACTGAAGTTTAAAACAAGTTTATTGTATTTTATCCATGTTGAAACAAGTTATTCAAATGCTTTGGAAAAAGTTTCTGTCCAATGATTACCATCCACTATTATTACCGTGTCGTCGGCGTAAGAAACAATTTTACCAGGGATTACAAAATTACATAAATCATTAATATAAATAAATAATATAATCGGGCCAAGCACAGTTCCCTGCGGAACTCCATTTTTTATCTGTGTCTCAGAGTCGTTTTATTATCGTATCGTATCGCTTTAGTCAAGCATCATCGGGGTACAAATTAATACTAAAAATGTTTTTTAATATTAATTTGTACCCTGATGATGCTTGAGAAAAGCGACACCGGTCGGTGAAATAAATTAATAAAAACTCGTGGTTTTAAAAACAACAAGTGGTTTATTTATTTTTAAATAAGTCACTTTAGTAAGGCTTTAATGTCATTGTTTACCATTAGTCCTTCATTTGATGTACAGTTCAATAAGGCCACGTCTAAAGATTTTAGGAAGGGTGAAATATTGTGTTGTTTAGGTGACCTGTATAGAAGTGTGGGCCGATTTTTTTTTCTTCAGAATTCCTTTTGACGCTAGTGATGAAAAGTTGTCTATGTATCTCAAACATCAAAAACATATATTTAAAAAAAAAACAAAAAATATCCTAAGGCTCCACCTGCCCTTTGAAGTTTGAGAAAATATCGAAATATTCCCATGTTTTCAGTTTTTTTTTTAAATATTCTGGAACAGTTGGATGATGTTCATTTATGAGAACTAGTGTAATGAAGTATGAAGGTTCGGTAGATGTAACTAACATTAATTATTTTTGTACTAATATGGGACTAAAGCACGTCCGCCCGCAGTCCCCGACCCCTCCCGCAATAAGGGCACCGCGCAATACTGGCCGTTCTGTATTTGCGTTGGTCGACTAACTGCTCTCGACGGGAGAGGTCACAAAAGTCAATGAAGAGAAACAGAAAAGATCTTACCAAATTAAATGAACAGGTGTTTGAAGAGGCTTTAGAATTTGCAGAAACTATATCATTGTCTTCCACCTCAACATCAAAATCATCTTCTCCTGTCGCAAAATCAAGTAGATTACTTAAGACTAATATCACAGCCTTTCCCACAACCAGCAAATCTCCGTCTTTAACAGTTCTCTCCAAGATCTGTGACAGGTTCGGGATATCGGATCGAGCTGGTGCAGCAATTGCTTCTGCCGTCTTAAATGATTTCAACATAATCACGCAGGATAAAGGCCGGTCTCTTGCGACCAATTTTTCAAACAATATCTCAAACATATCCACAAACGTTGTGGCAGGGCCACAACGTTTGTTGTTTTCTATGGGCCACGGAAAGCAAAAACATTGCGGCTTGGACCTAACCATCCACAAAATGCGTTCACATTTTCGTTGGAGAAGACGCCGCTTTATATAAATAAAGTAAGAAGAAATAGGGACTAGATGCTAGATGATCGTAGTCGACTTCACGCGGAAACATAATTGGCGCGTATTATAATGTAAACAAACCTCTAATCAGAATCACTTCAGAGTCGAACTGAGGTGCTGGGATCATGTTGGATTACGTCGTCATTATATTGAAGCTGTAGAAAACAGATAGAGTCGAGTCGAGGCACTAGAATCATCATGGATTTCGTCGTCATTATAATGTAATGTTAATTCAAGAAATAAATAATAATAAAAAAAACACACACACACACTAAATGGAATCACTGGTTGGGGTAATATACTTCGCTAGCCAATTTAATAAAATAGTGTATTCTGTCTTTATTTTTTTTATTTTTTGGAACCGTTCTCTTCCAGAGAAATTCACAAAGATATCCCTCGTAATGGGCTTTACTTCTTCCGAATCTTGGAACGTTTCCCCTCACGTCCCTCCAACACCGCTCAATATTTTGTGTGTGAGCTCCGGTTTTATGATCCACAAATGTCAGACTATGGTTCACACTCATGTGACGGAAGCCTTCATTTTCGAGGCAGTCGTATGCTTTCCAGCAATCCGAAATAATGGTTGTGCCCGGCAATATGTAATCTTTAATTACTTTCAAAAGCGTTTCCTTCGACCGATTCTACTCCACAGACAAACATCTTCTTCGAGCCTCTTTCGAACCCGCCGAAAATCCACTTGCCTTCAACAATTCTCCCTCTGTTATTCTTCCGTTTGCCGATTTTCGCTTCATCGATCTCTACTGTCACTCCAACACCTCCAATTTGCTGTTTAGTTCTTTGGCACCACAGGACGCACACCTCCCGGCAATAGGAAGACCAGTTCACTTCTGTTTCAGTGCTCATGTCGAGCTCCTTTACCAAAAATACGGTCCTTGGTGGAAGCAGCATTGCCCAAAATACGACAAATTTGCATATTTTATTGACGGAAAGGCTCGATTGCGAGAAAAAGGTGAATTTCCGCGCCGAAACGGAAAAACTGCACCTCGATTTAATTTTTTTGTGACCGATAACAGCCGTCGTAGTTTTTCGGCACCTGTACATAAAATTTTTGAAATTGCACTTGTTACCACATTTTTCACATACTTTCTCCCTGAGAATCACACCGTGATTCTTCAACCATTCCACCAACATTTCCTCCTTTCCTATGATCTCTCAAAATCCCACCAAACCAACCGAACACGATACACAATCCATTTTTTTTCGTTTTGCAAGAGGTCTATCTGAGCGAAAAAACTAACTAGTTGTTAATTAAAAATCGGAAATAAGCGTGAAGAAACGAGCGGCTAGAAACAATAGGGAACAATCACACTTTTTTTTACCAAACTTCTCGGGCTCGGGAGTGCGGTGTGACGTCATAATGTCGCCAGTCAATGATGACTCGATATTTGAATTTTCACACAACTTTGAAAGTGAATTAATTAATTTAATAATTTTTTGGGGATTTTAAGTACGCTATTCGAGTTTAGTTACTTTTTTTTACATATATTAAAAGCATTGAAAATACCATATTACATACAGTGCATGTACCCTATTAAATTAAATTAAATTACTAAAAATAAATTAATATTATTGATTAAAAAAACTAGTCTGAAACCTATTTTGTTTTAAATATAAAATAGGTTAGACAATTTTTTTTAATTAGAATTACGCTAGGTTTGTGTAACATGGTTTGTGATACAAGAGAAAGTTTTTTTTTTTACATTAACTCCACACAGGAGGCCCTGAGGAAAATAATTTCCCTCAGGGCCTATGTCATCTTTGAAGATGCTGTGGAGGGTCTTTTTGAGGAGAGGAAGGAGTGAACGTGGGTCTTGAAGAGACCCATGTTATAGGAGGGAGGAAATACAGAGGCCGGCAAATCGTTCCACAGCCGAGCTGTTGAACACAAGAACGAGTCGTAGAAGCGTCCCGTTCTCATGTGACAAATGTCAACTGTGTACATATGTTGGGCGCACGTTTGGCGTGTTTCCCGACTATGCACCGGTGCCGAGGGGATCAATGACGCTAGCTCCTCGGAGCATCTTCCATTGAAATACCGGTAGAACAAGGATAGCATTCCCACCCGACACCTGTGCTCTAAAGATTGCAATCCGTTTGTTAAGACAGGAGAATCTATCAAGCGGACCGCCCGTTTCTGCACAGGGTCGAGGGTGTTTTTCAGGTACATCGGGGCTCCAGACCAGAGATGGCTGCCAAATTCAACAGTGGGGCGCACTTGCGATTTGTACAGGGTTAGCAGTTGTGTCCAATTAAAGTATCTGCGGGCCCTGTACAGCACGCCCAGATTCTGAGAGGCCAACTAAACTCTGGCCTCGATGGAGCCCCCGTACCTGAGCTGGTCACTTAGAGTTGCACCGAGCATATCAATGGAGGACCTGTTTGGAAGAATGCTACCGTTGAAGGAGACTAGATTGTCATTTCGATCCCTTTTAGACGTAATCAGACATGATTGGGTCTTTGAAACATTGAATTCGACGAGATTATTCTTACCCCAAGAGAAAACACTCGAGGTAACCGTCCATTCTTTGCTTCAAAGCCCTCCGAGCCGTTGGAATTTGTGCACCCTTTGGGGGCTTGTCAAACAAAAAGCTATCATGGACTGTACTGTCATCCGCGTAGCAATGAATTGGTGCACATGTCAGAAGGTCATTGATGTGCAACAAAAACAAAGTCGGAGACAGAACCGATCCCTGTGGGACGCCAGCATTTATCGAGTGCGAGGAAGAGGTGAAGCCATCAGCAACCGTCTGAATCGACCTCTCCCTCAAAAAGTCGGCAATCCACGTACACAAGGATGCGGGAAGTCCGTAAGAAGGCAGTTTGTTGACAAGTCCTCGGTGCCAGACCCGGTCAAAAGCCTTGGAAATATCCAGTGCGACCGTTTGGATCTCACCGAAACGTTCCAGGCACCGCCCCGTCACATACGCGAGAAGATCACCGCACGAGCGGTTCCGCCGGAATCCTTATTGACGGTCGTTAATAATTTTGTTCTTCTCGAGGTATGTGAGCAGTTTGTCGTTGATCACCCGTTCCATCACCTTGGATAGAACTGATGTGATCGCTATGGGGCGATAGTTGGCCGGGTTGGAGCGGTCACCCTTCTTTGGAATAGGATGGATAACCGCTTTTTTCCAACCAGAGTGTACAGAGCCAGAATTCAGGGACATTTTGAAAAGCTTTGTCAAAATCGGAGCTATTTCTGCAGCGCACCTCCGCAATACCAGGGCGGGGATTCCGTCAGGCCCACTAGCTTTATTAACATCAAGCCCTCGTAAAACCTGGAGCACATCCCGATGCCGGATCCTCAGCTTTTTCATATAGAAACCGCAGTGAGGAACCGACGTCGGGACCGCACCTCGATCATCGAGGGTTGAGTTATCCGCAAACATTTTACCTAATAGGTTAGCCTTTTCGGTGGCGGTGTTTGCTAGTGGGTCGACGCATCCACCACCAAGACCCGGATAAACCTTACCCCATGAACCCGGGCACCCCTGCTAAGTCACCAAACGTAGCGAACCACTTGGGGTGACCTATGGCAGAGGTGTTGGTTATCCAATAAATGGTTCCCAGGGCGGCGGTACCCATACCCACCTACCAAATTGAAAGTGCCCCCTTTATAGTGCCTGCTCACGTCAAGGCAAGAAAAACATCCCAGTTTTCAAGTAGTTTAGCGGCTACCCTAGGTTTGTGTACCATGGTTTGTGATTCAAGAGAAAGTGCCTAGTTTTCAAATAGTTTAGCGGCTACGCTAGGTTTGTGTAACATGGTTTGTGATACAAGAGAAAGTGCCCCCTTTATAGCGCCTGCTCACGTCAAGGCAAGAAAAACATCCCAGTTTTCAAGTAGTTTAGCGGCTACGCTAGGTTTGTGTAACATGGTTTGTGATACAATTTATGAATGTATTAATTTTTTTTAATAATTTCTAGAAAAAAACATGTTTTTTTACGTCATTTTATTTCCAAAACATGTTTTAATATATTGTAATCTTCTTTTTTGATTTATTCTGGGTCGATTTAATGAAATTCATCGTCCAATAGCGTCGCCACGGAAGTCGTACTCTTTCCTTATTTCCAGTATTCGCCAAACTTGTGCTTAAAACAGATTCTTAGGTAAACCTTTTAACATAATAACAAACTTTAATTTAGAAAAACGTGCCTGAAGGTCTTTATTCAATTTACTGTATTTTATTTCCAAAATTTCGCAAAACTAGTACTTACGTAATTCGGATAGATTGTGTAGTAGTGACATTTCTAGCTCCTCGTTATGTAACTGTTATATGTCGGGTATACCAACACAACAAAATGACAGCTGGCCGCCAAGAATGCCGCTCTCGGGATTTGTTTATTTATGCCGCTCTCGAACGCGCTCGTACGCGGCAGTAAATTTATCGGAATTTTAATTGCAATATTTTGCACTTCCCCGAATGCAAAAAGTTGTGCTTTATAGTAATTAAGGTGAATCTAAAGGTTTTTTGACAAAAATATTCGATAAAGATATGTTAATTTTTTTTATAATGTAATGTAATGTGGTTTTTTTTTGGAAGCATTAATATGGAGACTGTTACCATTAAGCCGGAACTTGGGCCCCGAGAAGAAGATGTAGGAGAGTTTCCTTATATGGAAATTGACATTGACCTGCTGGATGTTAAAAAGGAATGCTTGAAACGCTTTGGAAGAATTAACCAGACAGCAGGTAAAACCGGATTTCATTGTCAGATTCACGATTTATGCTATCCTTTATTCTTACATTCTACGAGGTTAACTATCATTAATTCATTGTATTATTTTTCATTTCGTTGACAGATCTGAAGACCCATCATGTGGAAAACCGATTCTCTTATTCGCGTTGCAACTATTCCTGCTCTCATAATACGAACTTAGAAAGGCACGATTCTATTTACACTGAAAAAAAACCTTTTTTATGTTCCAAGTGCAACTATTCAAGTTCTTATAAGAGAAATTTAAAGACACACATGCTGGTTCACAGTGGAGAAAAACCTTTTTCGTGTTCCGAGTGCAACTATTCGTGTTCTCGTAAGGAAGATTTAGGGAAACAAATGATGACCCATAGTGGAGAAAAACCTTTTACATGTTCCGAGTGCAAATTTTCATGTTCTCGTAAGGGCGGTCTGACAGTGCACATGCTGATTCACAGCGGAGAAAAACCTTTTTCATGTTCCGAGTGCAACCATTCGTGTTCTCGTAAGGGAGATTTAGGGAAACATATGATGACTCATAGTGGAGAAAAACCTTTTACATGTTCCGAGTGCAACTATTCATGTTCTCGTAAGGGCGGTCTGACAGGGCACATGCTGATTCACAGCGGAGTAAAACCTTTTTCGTGTTCCAAGTGCAACTATTCGTGTTCTCGTAAGGGAGAATTAGGGAAACATATGATGACTCATAGTGGAGAAAAACCTTTTACATGTTCCGAGTGCAACTATTCATGTTCTCTTATGGGAAGTCTGACAGTGCACAAGCTGATTCACAGCGGAGTAAAACCTTTTTCATGTTCCGAGTGCAACTATTCAAGTTCTCGTAAGGGAGATTTAGGGAAACATATGATGACTCATAGTGGAGAAAAACCTTTTACATGTTCCGAGTGCAACTATTCATGTTCTCTTAAGGGCAGACTGACAGTGCACATGCTGGTTCACAGAGAAGTAAAACCTTTTTCATGTTCCGAGTGCAACTATTCATGTTCTCGTAAGGTCGGTCTGACAAGGCACATGCTGATTCACAGTTGAGAATAACCTGTTTCGTGTTCTCGTAAGGGAGAATTAGGAAATTATGTTTACTGGTGGTTCGACGGAAAGATAGTGCTGTAGTTACAGTGGCACCTAATTTTGATAACGTTGAGCCTATTATAAACTAGGTATTCAAATATTTAAAAAAAAGCTGTATAAATGTCATTCAACCCAGCGCTCTTACCCAGTATAATCGTTTTATTGGAGGAGTTGACTTAGCGGATAATTTCAAGAGACAATCGGTTTGACAACGTCATCGAACTTGGAATCGATTCTCGCTTCTCGATGTCAGAATCCATTCGAATGCACAGTCCGAGACAATCGGTTTGATACGTCATCGAACTTGGAATCGATTCGCGCTTCTCGATGTCAGAATAAATTCGAATGCATAGTCGTGAAACATCATCGAAAGTGATTTTGCTTGACAAACGATATATTTTATAGGAACATGTTATAATCAACCTGATGTGTGAATTGTAAATTATGAATGAATACTTTTAGGTAACGATTTACATTTTCAGTATAGTCTATAGGTAAAAGATAGCGATGGTGATAGCATTTCACAATTTAAAAATGTTTATTATGAGGTTATATATTATCTATTTGGGTAGCGTATATTTAATTAAAAATAATTCAATAACTTAGTAAATACAATTTTTATATTTAATGCCGACCCGGTTTCGCTAAAACCGCAGTTTCTTCAGGGCAGTAAACAAAACTCTACTAAAATCATCAATTAATATGTTTTCATATGGACATATCTGCTTTATATGATCAAATATATTTAATTTATTTGAAATTAATAGGTGTTTCTTAATTTGTCATAAAAATGAAACGAATTGTGCCGAATACTGCCGAATGAAATCTTCAAGTGAACCGATCCAACAATGTTGGATATTTTCATTTGGCATCCTTCACTTGCGCGCGCATGCGCGCGGAAGAGAGCAAAGTGAAACGTCTGAACACCGAGTGAAATCTCAATCAGTTTGTCTCGCGTCCTGTACGGGAAGGACCATGAAAGTATTCGTTCGGCTAATTTGTTTGCTTTTGGGAACACCTCTCATATAAATTTTTGGGTCTCCCTTATTATCCATGTATTTTATATGTTTTTTAATATATGTAAGATTTTTAATTTGTAGGAATATGTTCGTAATAAAAAAAGTAAAATCAAATTGTGTTATTATGTCATAAAAAATAAAAAGGTTTATAAGACGAAACAATACTGTTTTCTTTATTTATTTTTATTTAATTGTGTCAACTAAATTGCGTAAAAATCGATGCATCTGACATGTTTTTCCTTAAAATTCGGGGCCGGACCGCGCTGGAAATCAAACTAATTCCAGCGCGGTTGACCTCGCTCGGCGACGCTGTGGTGGGAATGGACGAGTGAACGCTTATTTCTATAGCGCCGTCTGAACATGGAATGAAACAAAATGGACGATTAGGCCGAAAAAACATGGCCTAAATCTTCACTCGAGTGAACTGTCTGATTCCAGCTTTAGTAATTATAATGCCGTGAAATGTTGCTCATATTTAAAATTCGTGGAAAAAAGGAATATCACTAATGTTGCCATCAAACAAAAAGGAATTTGCCAATTTTCCATTGCCAAGAAAGAAAAACGGTGATTGACATTTTGTTGCAGTACTTACTTACTAATGTTGCGTTATTTAAACATGTTATTTAGAGATTGTTTTGAACAAAAATGCCCCCCCCCCCACCACAAACTTTAAATCGACCAATCATTCGGTTATTGTGGTGTTTCGATTTTAAAAAATTGATTATATAAAATTTTCGATCATTCCCATCGCTATTTTATCGATATTTTTTTTCTGAAAATTTAGGATTTTCTATGTTTTTATATTTTTGCTTTATAGCAACACTAAACCTACCTGTCATGTCCCTATTACGCCAACATGATTTCCGTAACCAGATTGTCATAAGACAACTAACTAACATTGCAAACTTCTGGTATTTATAAATTATTTATTTTTGTGGTAAATTTTTGTTATTGGTGGCCACGGTTATTACGAATAATTTTTAGAAAAAAACTTTAGATTCGCCTTAATCACTATAAAAGGAAACTTTTTGCATCACGGCCAGAGGAAAAAAATGCATTTTAATTTTCAATTGCGTAAAATTTCACTTCACTTCGCGAACCGATACGTCATTAAACCGCGGCCATTCTGTCACTACTGTTATGTTGGTATCCCTGATACAAACAAGAGTATGCATACGACTGTAGCCGACTTCGTGGGATACATGAAAAGGCACGTAATTTTGAAAAACGGAATAAATAATATAATGTAAACGAACCTCTAATCAGAACTAACTGTTCGGCGAAAGAAATTATCAGAACTAATTAAACGCATTGGTCGGAAATAAGAAATAAACGGCTAATGACAATAAAATTAAATTGATACCCTGAAACCAATTGTTTTAAATGTACAATAAGTTTTCAGGCAATATTTGATTATTTATACTTTAAACTCGTTAATACGGAATATTTTTAAATTCAAACAGTGAGATTTAGCTTTATTATCACGAAAAGTGGAGTATTTCTGTCGCATGAGGTAAAAAAACATGCAAAAAGTATGTATTTAACATTTTAATTTTGTTTAAATTAATTCGCTTATGCGGTAACGCCATTTTATATTTACCAAATAAATAAACAATTAAAAAATGTTTTTTTTTTTTCACTTTGGGCACTTTCTTTTGTATCACAAACCATGTTACACAGCCGCTAAACTACTTGAAAACTGGGATGTTTTTCTTGCCTTGACGCGAGCAGGCGCTACGAAGGGGGCACTTTCTTTTGTACCACAAATCATGTTACACAAACCTAGCGTAGCCCCTACACTACTTTAAAACTGGTATGTTTGTGGTTTGTGATACAAAAGAAAGTGCCCCCTTCGTAGCGCCTGCTCGCGTCAAGGCAAGAAAAACATCCCAGTTTTCAAGTAATTTAGCGGCTACGCTAGGTTTGTGTACCATGGTTTGTGATACAAAATAAAGTGCCCCCTTCGTAGCGCCTGCTCGCGTCAAGCCAAGAAAAACATCCCAGTTTTCAAGTAGTTTAGCGGCTACGCTTGGTTTGTGTAACATGGTTTGTGATACAAAAGAAAGTGCCCCCTTCGTAGCGCCTGCTCGCGTCAAGGCAAGAAAAACATCCCAGTTTTCAAGTAATTTAGCGGCTACGCAAGGTTTGTGTAAGATGGTTTGTAATGCAAAATAAAGTGCCCCCTTCGTAGCGCCTGCTCGCGTCAAGGCAAGAAAAACATCCCAGTTTTCAAGTATTTTAGCGGCTACGCTAGGTTTGCGTAACATGGTTTGTGATACAAAAGAAAGTGCCCCCTTTGTAGCGCCTGCTCGCGTCAAGGCAAGAAAAATATCCCAGTTTTCATGTAGTTTAGCGGCTACGCTAGGTTTGTGTAACATGGTTTGTGATACAAAAGTGAATGTATTTTTTTATAAAAAAATACGATTTATTCGGGTTGATTTATCGAAATCCACCGTCAAATGGCGGCGCCACGGAAACATCTTACTCTCCCCTTATTTCCAGCATTCGCCAAACTAGTGCTCAAAACAGATTTTTAGGTAAAGCTTTTAACATAAAAAAAATAAATGCAAAAAAACGTGCCTGAAGGTCTTTATTCATTTTACTGTATTTTATTTCCAGAATTTCGCCAAACTAGTACTTACCTAATTTGCATAGATTGCGTAGTAGTGTCATTTCTAGCTCCTCGTTATGTTACGGTAATATATCGGGTATACCAACATAACAAAATGACAGCGGCAGGCGGCGGTTTAATGACGTATCGGTTCGCGAAGTGAAGTGAAATTTTACGCAATTGAAAATTAAAATGCATTTTTTTCCTCTGGCAGTGATGCAAAAAGTTTCCTTTTATAGTGATTAAAGCGAATCTAAAGTTTTTTTCTAAATATTATTCGTAATTACCGTGGCCCCCAATAACAAAAAATTACCAAAACTTCAAATTACATTGACTTAGGTAAACATTGACGGCAGTTTGTTGAGGAGTACGATGTGAAAGTAATTACTTTTCCAGTATATCGGGCAATCTTCAGAATTTCGCTTACCTGAAATGGATCTCTTGACCTCGGATTTCGTTGTAATTAAGTCTGAACCGGAGATAATCGCCGGTAGTTCAACATCCCAATGTGATGCAATATTGCAGTACGGAATTGTCAAACAAGAAAGAGAAGACGAGTGTGAACCAATGACTATAGCAGCAGAGGAGCATGTTCAAGAATGTGGCGCATACTCTAAAATAGATATTGATTATCCGGACATTAAAAAGGAATGTTCCGTTCATCTGGATAGAATCGGTATAATTCGAGGTAAGCTACTCACTTTTTCACTAGCAGACTGCATTGCGGAACAGTTCAGCGGAACTGCACTATAACCTGTTACGTTTATGTCAATGCCATGGTCACCACGTCTTTCATTTAATCTATTTGTAGGTGTTAACGGTGTAAATTTAGACTTACAGAATTCACAGATTGAGACGTGCTCAAATATGGCCAAAGACGTTTTTCCATATAAATCATCAAAATTCCTTCGGACGACGATGACTTACCTCTCAACCTATCTGATTTTTTTAAATGTGTATAAGTGGCTGTCTTTTTGTTCATGGGGATTTGTTTTGATTACATTAATAGCATTTTTCTCACTGTATAATAATCACAAACATCAGAGCTTTCGTCTGCTTCAGGATGAGGCCGTAGGGACTCTGCTGGATGAACTTGCATCTTTCTACCTCTAATAAATATGATCATTTACTTCATGTCTTCATCTAAAACTCACTGTTTCATGGAGAATATGATTTTTTTTTTCAATTTTATAATTTTTTCAAAGAAGATTTTTTAATTGAAGATGGCTGAGCCTACCCAGACTGAAAAATATTCATAGAAAAATATATTGTTTTGATGTAACAAAAGAAATTCGTTTTCAGCAACAACATTAAAAATGTCGTATTTTTTAATCTTAGCACGTTGAATCACCCACCAATCATTGATTTCAGGTTTGTGTGAAGTTTCGTGTAGAGGTAAAATGTAGATAGCACATAGACTTGCCTAGTTAACAACGTCCTCTCTTGTATAAGTTTATTTGGTATTTATATTTATGTTTCTCTTTTCAGTTATCTGCCATACTACAACACTCTTATCGTATACATACATATAATTTTTAATTTATTTATTTAACTCCCAGAGGGCTTTTACATGTTGGTAGTACAATTTTAACATGACAGATAATTTTGAAACTTAAGAATAAAATAATAAAAATAAAATTACATTAGCTAAAAAATACACATAAATTATAAAAATACAAGAAACAAAAACTGAAAAATTATTTTGGATTTTTTGTATTTTGTACATACTGAGTGTCCCATGGAAGTCCATAAACATTTCTGAGACCTCGGTTTTGAACTACCTGCAGGTCGGCTATAAAAGAAATTAATAATTATTATTAACGGCTATTAATCATAAGAAGTAGAGTACATTATTTTTAGTATGTGATATCTTATCGAAAATCGTGGTATGATTCATGAAAAAACCGGGGAAGAAAATTAGGATAACAAAATTAAAATAATAAAGTATATTAAAGCAATATCAAGAATAAATATCTAGGTAAGTATTTCTGTTGGAAATAGTTTGGTGAGATAAATAAGTTATATCAAGGATGCAACTAAATTAATAAGCGAAACATACCATAATGCAAAAGAAAAGGTGCATATGATTTTGTTATGCATTTTGGTGCGTATGGATGGGTAGGCAGAGAGAACGGACCGCCAAACAACTCGATCTTGGCACACACACCTTGCCTCATTCACATTCACACATTGTCTCGTACATACTCTTCTATTATTGATTCTTGACATGGCCCAACTCAAGTATCTGATTCTCTTGATCGAGCCATGTCTTCCTCGGGCGTCCTTGACTTCGACTACCAATCAAATCCTCTTCGTTCATTCGCTCCTTTCTTCGTTTATTCGCTCAACATGCCCAAACCATCTGGGGGTGGTTGGAGAATTTCATCATATGAATATCTTTTTTTCGGCTAGTTTCGCGTTTAAAGCAAGTATTTTGTCATTTTATTCGAATCCTACAGTAAATCCGTCGTACCGTAAAATCCGTTAGACACAAAATTCTCCCGTTTCGGTGCACTCCCAATTCGCCAGTAAGTACGGGAAATCGGGAAATCCGAAAGTTGGCAACACTGAACACAACACTGGTTGGTTACCTAGGTAACACAAAAATGCAAATTAACTCATATCGCCATCTGTCAGTAACTTAGGGAACTTGCAAATAATTTCTAATAATTGTGCCATAAAAACATTTAATTCGCAATAATAAATATTGATGTCAATAATCGAGATAAAAACTTTATTATCTTTTAAGTTGGACCATATTACACGCAGTAAGCTAAATTTCATCAAAATCGGTTTATTAGTTTCGGAGTTTACCTCGGACTATTACGAATATTTTTTTCAAAAAACCTTTAGATTCACCTTAATTACTGTAAAGCACAACTTTTTGCATTCGGGGAAGCGAAAAATATTGCAATTAAAATTTCAATTCCGTAAAGTTTACTGCCGCGTACGAGCGCGTTTGAGAGCGGGATATTTGGCGGCCATTTGTCATTTTGTTATGTTGATATTCCCGACACTGAAGAAATAGGGGCTAGATGCTAGATGATCGTAGTCGACTTCACGCGGAAACATAATTGGCGCGTATAAAAACACTAAATAATTTATATTAATATAATGTAAACAAACCTCTAATCAGAATCACTTCAGAGTCGAACTGAGGTGCTGGGATCATGTTGGATTACGTCGTCATTATATTGAAGCTGTAGAAAACAGATAGAGTCGAGTCGAGGCACTAGAATCATCATGGATTTCGTCGTCATTATAATGTAATGTTAATTCAAGAAATAAATAATAAAAAAAAAACACACACACACTAAATGGAATTACTGGTTGGGGTAATATACTTCGCTAGCCAATTTAATAAAAGAGTGTATTCTGTCTTTATTTTTTTTATTTTGTGGAACCGTTCTCTTCCAGAGAAATTCACAAAGATATCCCTCGTAATGGGCTTTACTTCTTCCGAATCTTGGAACGTTTCCCCTCACGTCCCTCCAACACCGCTCAATATTTTGTGTGGGCCACGGTTTCATGATCCACAAATGTCAGACTATGGTTCACACTCATGTGACAGAAGCCTTCATTTTCGAGGCGGTCGTATGCTTTCCAGCAATCCGAAATAATGGTTGTGCCCGGCAATATGTAATCTTTAATTACTTTCAAAAGCGTTTCCTTCGACCGATTCTACTCCACAGACAAACATCTTCTTCGAGCCTCTTTCGAACCCGCCGAAAATCCACTTGCCTTCAACAATTATCCCTCTGTTATTCTTCCGTTTGCCGATTTTCGCTTCATCGATCTCTACTGTCACTTCAACACCTCCAATTTGCTGTTTAGTTCTTTGTCACCACAGGACGAACACCTCCACGAACACCTCCCGGCAATAGGAAGACCAGTTCACTTCTGTTTCAGTGCTCATGTCGAGCTCCTTTACCAAAAATGCGGTCCTTGGTGGAAGCAGCATTGCCCAAAAGACGACAAATTTGCATATTTTATTGACGGAAAGGCTCGATTGCGAGAAAAAGGTGAATTTCCGCGCCAAAACGGAAAAACTGCACCTCGATTTAATTTTTTTGTGACCGATAACAGCCGTCGTAGTTTTTCGGCACCTGTACATAAAATTTTTGAAATTGCACTTATTTCCACATTTCTCACATATTTGTGATCACCGTGATTCTTCAACCATTCCACCAACATTTCCTCCTTTCCTATGATCTCTAAAAATCCCACCAAACTAACCGAACACGATACGCAGTCCATTTTTTTTCGTTTTGCAAGAGGTCTATCTGAGCGAAAAAACTAACTAGTTGATAATTAAAAATCGGAAATAAGCGGGAAGAAACGAGCGGCTAGACACAATAGGGATCAATCACACTTTTTTTACCAAACTTCTCGGGCTCGGGAGTGCGGTGTGACGTCATAATGTCGCCAGTCAATGATGACTCGATATTTGAATTTTCACACAACTTTGAAAGTGAATTAATTAATTTAATAATTTTTTGGGGATTTTAGGTACGCTATTCGAGTTTAGTTACTTTTTTACATATATTAAAAGCATTGAAAATACCATATTACATACAGTGCATGTATCATATTAAATTAAATTAAATTACTAAAAATAAATTAATATAATTGATTAAAAAAACTAGTCTGAAACCTATTTTGTTTTAAATATAAAATAGGTTAGATAATTTTTTTTAAAATTAGAATTACGCTAGGTTTGTGTAACATGGTTTTTGATACAAGAGAAAGTTTTTTTTTTTTTTTTTACATTAACTCCACACAGGAGGCCCTGAGGAAAATAATTTCCCTCAGGGCCTATGTCATCTTTGAAGATGTTGTGGAGGGTCTTTTTGAGGAGAGGAAGGAGTGAACGTGGGTCTTGAAGAGACTTATGTTATAGGAGGGAGGAAATACAGAGGCCGGCAAATCGTTCCACAGCCGAGCTGTTGAACACAAGAACGAGTCGTAGAAGCGTCCCGTTCTCATGTGACAAATGTCAACTGTGTACATATGTTGGGCGCGCGTTTGGCGTGTTTCCCGACTATGCACCGGTGCCGAGGGGATCAATGACGCTAGCTCCTCGGAGCATCTTCCATTGAAATACCGGTAGAACAAGGATAGCATTCCCACCCGACACCTGTGCTCTAAAGATTGCAATCCGTTTGTTAAGACAGGAGAATCTATCAAGCGGACCGCCCGTTTCTGCACAGAGTCGAGGGTGTTTTTCAGGTACATCGGGGCTCCAGACCAGAGATGGCTGCCAAATTCAACAGTGGGGCGCACTTGCGATTTGTACAGGGTTAGCAGTTGTGTACAATTAAAGTATCTGCGGGCCCTGTACAGCACGCCCAGTTTCTGAGAGGCCAACTTAACTCTGGCCTCGATGGAGCCCCCGTACCTGAGCTGGTCACTTAGAGTTACACCGAGCATATCAATGGAGGACCTGTTTGGAAGAATGCTACCGTTGAAGGAGACTAGATTGTCATTTTGATCCCTTTTTGACGTAATCAGACATGATTGGGTCTTTGAAACATTGAATTCGACGAGATTATTCTTACCCCAAGAGAAAACACTCTCGAGGTAACCGTCCATTCTTTGCTTCAAAGCCCTCCGAGCCGTTGGAATTTGTGCACCCTTTGGGGGCTTGTCAAACAAAAAGCTATCATGGACTGTACTGTCATCCGCGTAGCAATGAATTGGTGCACATGTCAGAAGGTCATTGATGTGCAACAAAAACAAAGTCGGAGACAGAACCGATCCCTGTGGGACGCCAGCATTTATCGAGTGCGAGGAAGAGGTGAAGCCATCAGCAACCGTCTGAATCGACCTCTCCCTCAAAAAGTCGGCAATCCACGTACACAAGGATGCGGGAAGTCCGTAAGAAGGCAGTTTGTTGACAAGTCCTCGGTGCCAGACCCGGTCAAAAGCCTTGGAAATATCCAGTGCGACCGTTTGGGTCTCACCGAAACGTTCCAGGCACCGCCCCCAAACATGCGTCACATACGCGAGAAGATCACCGCACGAGCGGTTCCGCCGGAATCCGTATTGACGGTCGTTAATAATTTTGTTCTTCTCGAGGTATGTGAGCAGTTTGTCGTTGATCACCCGTTCCATCACCTTGGATAGAACTGATGTGATCTCTATGGGGCGGCAGTTGGCCGGGTTGGAGCGGTCACCCTTCTTTGGAATAGGATGGATAACCGCTTTTGTCCAACCAGAGGGTACAGAGCCAGAATTCAGGGACATTTTGAAAAGCTTTGTCAAAATCGGAGCTATTTCTGCAGCGCACCTCCGCAATACCAGGGCGGGGATTCCGTCAGGCCCACTAGCTTTATTAACATCAAGCCCTCGTAAAACCTGGAGCACATCCCGATGCCGGATCCTCAGCTTTTTCATATAGAAACCGCAGTGAGGAACCGACGTCGGGACCGCACCTCGATCATCGAGGGTTGAGTTATCCGCAAACATTTTACCTAATAAGTTAGCCTTTTCGGTGGCGGTGTTTGCTAGTGGGTCGACGCATCCACCACCAAGACCCGGATAAACCTTACCCCATGAACCCGGGTACCCCTGCTAAGTCACCAAACGTAGCGAACCACTTGGGGTGACCTATGGCAGAGGTGTTGGTTATCCAATAAATGGTTCCCAGGGCGGCGGTACCCATACCCGCCTACCAAATTGAAAGTGCCCCCTTTATAGTGCCTGCTCACGTCAAGGCAAGAAAAACATCCCAGTTTTCAAGTAGTTTAGCGGCTACCCTAGGTGTGTGTACCATGGTTTGTGATTCAAGAGAAAGTGCCTAGTTTTCAAATAGTTTAGCGGCTACGCTAGGTTTGTGTAACATGGTTTGTGATACAAGAGAAAGTGCCCCCTTTATAGCGCCTGTTCACGTCAAGGCAAGAAAAACATCCCAGTTTTCAAGTAGTTTAGCGGCTACGCTAGGTTTGTGTAACATGGTTTGTGACACAAAAGTGAATGTATTAATTTTTTTTAATAATTTCTAGAAAAAAACATGTTTTTTTACGTCATTTTATTTCCAAAACATGTTTTAATATATTGTAATCTTCTTTTTTGATTTATTTTGGGTCGATTTAATGAAATTCATCGTCCAATAGCGTCGCCACGGAAGTCGTACTCTTTCCTTATTTCCAGTATTCGCCAAACTTGTGCTTAAAACAGATTCTTAGGTAAACCTTTTAACATAATAACAAACTTTAATTTAGATAAACGTGCCTGAAGGTCTTTATTCAATTTACTGTATTTTATTTCCAAAATTTCGCAAAACTAGTACTTACCTAATTCGGATAGATTGTGTAGTAGTGACATTTCTAGCTCCTCGTTATGTAACTGTTATATGTCGGGTATACCAACACAACAAAATGACAGCTGGCCGCCAAGAATGCCGCTCTCGGGATTTGTTTATTTATGCCGCTCTCGAACGCGCTCGTACGCAGCAGTAAATTTTACGGAATTGAAATTTTAATTGCAATATTTTGCACTTCCCCGAATGCAAAAAAGTTGTGCTTTATAGTAATTAAGGTGAATCTAAAGGTTATTTGACAAAAATATTCGATAAAGATATGTTATTTTTTTTTATAATGTAATGTAATGTGGTTTTTTTTTAGGAAGCATTAATATGGAGACTGTTACCATTAAGCCGGAACTTGGGCCCCGAGAAGAAGATGTAGGAGAGTTTCCTTATATGGAAATTGACATTGACCTGCTGGATGTTAAAAAGGAATGCTTGAAACGCTTTGGAAGAATTAACCAGACAGCAGGTAAAACCGGATTTCATTGTCAGATTCACGATTTATGCTATCCTTTATTCTTACATTCTACGAGGTTAACTATCATTAATTCATTGTATTATTTTTCATTTCGTTGACAGATCTGAAGACCCATCATGTGGAAAACCGATTCTCTTATTCGCGTTGCAACTATTCCTGCTCTCATAATACGAACTTAGAAAGGCACGATTCTATTTACACTGAAAAAAAACCTTTTTTATGTTCCAAGTGCAACTATTCAAGTTCTTATAAGAGAAATTTAAAGACACACATGCTGGTTCACAGTGGAGAAAAACCTTTTTCGTGTTCCGAGTGCAACTATTCGTGTTCTCGTAAGGAAGATTTAGGGAAACAAATGATGACCCATAGTGGAGAAAAACCTTTTACATGTTCCGAGTGCAAATTTTCATGTTCTCGTAAGGGCGGTCTGACAGTGCACATGCTGATTCACAGCGGAGAAAAACCTTTTTCATGTTCCGAGTGCAACTATTCAAGTTCTCGTAAGGGAGATTTAGGGTACCATATGATGACTCATAGTGGAGAAAAACCTTTTACATGCTCCGAGTGCAACTATTCATGTTCTCGTAAGAGCAGTCTGACAGTGCACAAGCTGATTCACAGTGGAGAAAAACCTTTTTCATGTTCCGAGTGCAACTACTCGTGTTCTCGTAAGGGAGATTTAGGGCAACATATGATGACTCATAGTGGAGAAAGACCTTTTACATGTTCCGAGTGCAACTATTCATGTTCTCTTAAGGGCAGACTGACAGTGCACATGCTGGTTCACAGAGAAGTAAAACCTTTTTCATGTTCCGAGTGCAACTATTCATGTTCTCGTAAGGGCGGTCTGACAAGGCACATGCTGAATCACAGTGGAGAAAAACCCTTTTCGTGTTCCAAGTGCAACTATTCGTGTTCTCGTAAGGGAGAATTAGGGAAACATATGATGACTCATAGTGGAGAAAAACCTTTTACATGTTCCGAGTGCAACTATTCATGTTCTCTTAAGGGCAGACTGACAGTGCACATGCTGGTTCACAGAGAAGTAAAACCTTTTTCATGTTCCGAGTGCAACTATTCATGTTCTCGTAAGGTCGGTCTGACAAGGCACATGCTGATTCACAGTTGAGAATAACCTGTTTCGTGTTCTCGTAAGGGAGAATTAGGAAATTATGTTTACTGGTGGTTCGACGGAAAGATAGTTCTGTAGTTACAGTGGCACCTAATTTTGATAACGTTGAGCCAATTATAAACTAGGTATTCAAATATTTAAAAAAAAAGCTGTATAAATGTCATTCAACCCAGCGCTCTTACCCAGTATAATCGTTTTATTGGAGGAGTTGACTTAGCGGATAATTTCAAGAGACAATCGGTTTGACAACGTCATCGAACTTGGAATCGATTCTCGCTTCTCGATGTCAGAATCCATTCGAATGCACAGTCCGAGACAATCGGTTTCATACGTCATCGAACTTGGAATCGATTCTCGCTTCTCGATGTCAGAATAAATTCGAATGCATAGTCTTGAAACGTCATCGAAAGTGATTTTGCTTGACAAACAAAATATTTTATAGGAACATGTTATAATCAACCTGATGTGTGAATTGTAAATTATGAATGAATACTTTTAGGTAACGATTTACATTTTCAGTATAGTCTATAGGTAACAGATAGCGATGGTGATAGCATTTCACAATTTAAAAATGTTTATTATGAGGTTATATATTATCTATTTGGGTAGCGTATATTTAATTAAAAATAATTCAATAACTTAGTAAATACAATTTTTATATTTAATGCCGACCTGGTTTCGCTAAAACCGCAGTTTCTTCAGGGCAGTAAACAAAACTCTACTAAAATCATCAATTAATATGTTTTCATATGGACATATCTGCTTTATATGATCAAATATATTTAATTTATTTGAAATTAATAGGTGTTTCTTAATTTGTCATAAAAATGAAACGAATTCTATAGTTAGAAAACTTTATTTAATGATAATCTGTTAATAATTGCATACGAAAAGGTGTCTATAACCTACATGTTATTTAGAGGTTATTTTTTAACAAAAACGACATAAAAAAATTATCTTCGAATTAAACAAAGACACACTCTCAAAATTAGTAATGGGAATTTGTTTTTGAACAACAATGCCCCCCCCCCCCCACCACAAACTTTAAATCGACCAATCATTCGGTTATTGTGGTGTTTCGATTTAAAAAAATTGATTATATAAAATTTTCGATCATTCCCATTGCTATTTTATCGATATTTTTTTTCTGAAAATTTAGGATTTTCTATGTTTTTATATTTTTGCTTTATAGCAACACTAAACCTACCTGTCATGTCCCTATTACGCCAACATGATTTCCGTAACCAGATTGTCATAAGACAACTAACTAACATTGCAAACTTCTGGTATTTATAAATTATTTATTTTTGTGGTAAATTTTTGTTATTGGTGGCCACGGTTATTACGAATAATTTTTAGAAAAAAACTTTAGATTCGCCTTAATATAAAAGGAGACTTTTTGCATCACGGCCAGAGGAAAAAAATGCATTTTAATTTTCAATAGGCCACTTGCACGGATCTCATAATGACTTGGAAAAAATCGTGTGGATAGATTTTTCTACTAAGCTTATGGAAATGATAATGAATTTTTTTAGAAATTGCTAGTTTTTTTCTTTTTAAATAAATAAATCCGTTTTTTGGGCTCGTGACGTCACTAAATTAAAATGTCCCGTCCCCGATTTTATTCAATTAATTTTGTAAAATTCCACACTGATATTTTTTTCTTATATAGCAACACTTTGATTTCCGGCGATTTTTTTTTACACATTTGACATTTCATGACGTATTTTGTCCGACGGTAAAAATATTTCCGCTTTCCAATAAAATCCAAATAAATAGAATAATTGTGAATGTATCCGAAAAATAAAAACTGTTATTGAAAGGTGATTAAATACGCTTTCAAATTTTACTACTACAAATAACCCCGTAAATTTAAAAATATAAAAATTTTTGATGCACTCTTCAAAAAGTTTTCAAAATGGATCACCTTACGTTTTTTTCTAGCATAAATTACTGGTTACGAAAAAAACTAAAACTTACACATATTTTCTTAGACAAATGAATTATAAACGTTATTGCCACCTCACTTTTTAGTCGTTTCATGTAAAAAAAAATCATAAAAAATTCACAAAGTTTCAACATTTCTTTTCAAATCGCGGTCGGAAACTTTGGTCTCTTGAAGGTGTACATTTAAATTATTTCGTGGTTAATTTTTACATTTGAATATATAGCGTGTTGTATTTTCTTTCCAATACCGTTTATATCATACTGCTCACTACGGTAGTAAGGGAGAAACAACGATTTCTATGAGACCCATATGCGCTGGGTCAAATTAATTTTTCTCCAAACTTACGAAATTATTGCAATCAACAGCTGAAATAGGATAGGATTTGTTCAGAGTCAGTCTGACAATGTGCCGAAATTAGATACATTTATGATGGCTACTTTTCTAAGCATTGAAGCACTCGGTTTGACACACAAATGAACCTCTGCATAACCTCTGTTTAACGTTTTGACAGATCTGATGTTATGAATGAACATCGTGCAGGCCGTTGCCGTTCCGAAGCGGCGTTTTAGGACAATAACGGTGATGGTGCCGATTTTAACAAAATCAAATTTTATAATATATTATGTATTATAATCATATTTTACAAGTACATTTTTATAAGTATAATTTAAATCACAACATTTGAATAATATCAAACAAGAGGCACAAGAACAAGTTATATGTTTAAGAACAATAATGTTCAGCTGTTACAAATAATCTCACTGCAAAAACAAAAACCAACCTAGGTAAGAGGTACATACTAAATGCTATAGGTATAGACCAACTAAATAAATTTCATGTGAACATTCTTCATACTTGTTTACATGTTTCATATTGTTGATAAACCTTTCCCTTTAATTAATTTTAATAATTATTTTTAATTTGGTTTATGTAAAATATTTGGATTTGGATTTTTTTTACACCACACAGGAGGCCCTGAGTAAAAAAATTCCCTCAGGGTATATGTCATCTTTGGGGATGCTGTGTGGGGGATCTTTTAAGGGAAACGACGGAGTGGAAGTTCTGGGAAGGAAAAAGGTATGAGGAGTGGGTAGGAATCTGGGAGTCAATGTGTCGAGGAGTGACGAATAATGTGCGAATCCATCCCTCCTACTGCGATGCAGGGTGATGGGTCAAATGAGTTTGGTTGGAGAGATTAGATCTGCCTAAACAATTCTCTCCCGATCCAGCTCGCAAAGCAACCGTATTCACCGTCAAGACCCAGACAAACCTCACCCCGTAAATCTGGCCACCCCTGCTAAGTCACCAAACGTAGCGAACCACTTGGGGTGACCTATGGCAGGGGTGTTGGTTATTGTTTATTGTTTCTTCTTCACATTTTAGATATAACAGTTTACAATACAATTTTTAACGTCACTAGGACAAGCCTGTGTTGAGGTTAACAATTATTTACTTAAAGTAACAAAATAACACAAAAGGAAAAACAAAAATAATACTTCAAAAAACACAAAATAATATAGGTAAAAATATAGGTATAGTTATCCAATAAATGGTTCCCAGGACGGCGGTACCCATACCCACCTCCCAAATTGTAAAAGTCATATATATAATGATTAATGATCAATAAGAGGTTCAAGGAAAAAATATATATGAGTTGTAATATTTTTGGTATGCTTCGTTATTTTCCTCTGCCATGCGTTTGGAATTCGTCAGTTTTTTTTAAATGATTTTCGGTTATCTAATTATTGTTTTTTCGCACCCATAAAATTATGTCCCGTCCTTCCGGTTTATAAAAAATGGTCCGATTTTTCGGATTGAAATTTTCAAAAAATCGCCAGGGATTCAAAAATACTATTAAAAAAAAAAAAAAAATACAGAATGTCTTAGAATATTTTCCTAAACCGGAAAAAAAATTAAAAAAATGTGGTGCAAGTGGCCTATTGCGTAAAATTTCACTTCACTTCGCGAACCGATACGTCATTAAACCGCGGCCATTCTGTCACTACTGTTATGTTGGTATCCCTGATACAAACAAGAGTATGCATACGACTGTAGCCGACTTCGTGGGATACATGAAAAGGCACGTAATTTTGAAAAACGGAATAAATAATATAATGTAAACGAACCTCTAATCAGAACTAACTGTTCGGCGAAAGAAATTATCAGAACTAATTAAACGCATTGGTCGGAACCGGAAACAAAAAACCGGAAAGAAGAAATAAACGGCTAATGACAATAAAATTAAATTGATACTCTGAAACCAATTGTTTTAAATGTACAATAAGTTTTCAGGCAATATTTGATTATTTATACTTTAAACTCGTTAATACGGAATATTTTTAAATTCAAACAGTTAGATTTAGCTTTATTATCACGAAAAGTGGAGTATTTCTGTCGCATGAGGTAAAAAAACATGCAAAAAGTATGTATTTAACATTTTAATTTTGTTTAAATTAATTCGCTTATGCGGTAACGCCATTTTATATTTACCAAATAAATAAACAATTAAAAAATGTTTTTTTTTTTTCACTTTGGGCACTTTCTTTTGTATCACAAACCATGTTACACAGCCGCTAAACTACTTGAAAACTGGGATGTTTTTCTTGCCTTGACGCGAGCAGGCGCTACGAAGGGGGCACTTTCTTTTGTACCACAAATCATGTTACACAAACCTAGCGTAGCCCCTACACTACTTTAAAACTGGTATGTTTGTGGTTTGTGATACAAAAGAAAGTGCCCCCTTCGTAGCGCCTGCTCGCGTCAAGGCAAGAAAAACATCCCAGTTTTCAAGTAATTTAGCGGCTACGCTAGGTTTGTGTACCATGGTTTGTGATACAAAATAAAGTGCCCCCTTCGTAGCGCCTGCTCGCGTCAAGGCAAGAAAAGCATCCCAGTTTTCAAGTAATTCAGCGGCTACGCAAGGTTTGTGTAACATGGTTTGTAATGCAAAATAAAGTGCCCCCTTCGTAGCGCCTGCTCGCGTCAAGGCAAGAAAAACATCCCAGTTTTCAAGTATTTTAGCGGCTACGCTAGGTTTGCGTAACATGGTTTGTGATACAAAAGAAAGTGCCCCCTTTGTAGCGCCTGCTCGCGTCAAGGCAAGAAAAATATCCCAGTTTTCAAGTAGTTTAGCGGCTACGCTAGGTTTGTGTAACATGGTTTGTGATACAAAAGTGAATGTATTTTTTTATAAAAAAATACGATTTATTCGGGTTGATTTATCGAAATCCATCGTCAAATGGCGGCGCCACGGAAACATCTTACTCTCCCCTTATTTCCAGCATTCGCCAAACTAGTGCTCATTCAAACGATTTTTAGGTAAAGCTTTTAACATAAAAAAAATAAATGCAAAAAAACGTGCCTGAAGGTCTTTATTCATTTTACTGTATTTTATTTCCAGAATTTCGCCAAACTAGTACTTACCTAATTTGCATAGATTGCGTAGTAGTGTCATTTCTAGCTCCTCGTTATGTTACGGTAATATATCGGGTATACCAACATAACAAAATGACAGCGGCAGGCGGCGGTTTAATGACGTATCGGTTCGCGAAGTGAAGAAAATTTTACGCAATTGAAAATTAAAATGCATTTTTTTCCTCTGGCAGTGATGCAAAAAGTTTCCTTTTATAGTGATTAAAGCGAATCTAAAGTTTTTTTCTAAAAATTATTCGTAATTACCGTGGCCCCCAATAACAAAAAATTACCAAAACTTCAAATTACATTGACTTAGGTAAACATTGACGGCAGTTTGTTGAGGAGTACGATGTGAAAGTAATGATTTTACTTTTCCAGTGTATCAGGCAATCTTCAGAATTTCGCTTACCTGAAATGGATCTCTTGACCTCGGATTTCGTTGTAATAAAGTCTGAACCGGAGATTATCCCCGGTAGTGCAACATCCCACTGTGATGCAATATTGCAGTTCGGAATTGTCAAACAAGAAAGACAAGACGAGTGTGAACCAATGACTATAGCAGCAGAGGAGCATGTTCAAGAATGTGGCGCATACTCTAAAATAGATATTGATTATCCGGACACTAAAAAGGAATGTTCCGTTCATCTGGATAGAATCGGTATAAGTCGAGGTAAGCTACTCACTTTTTCACTAGCCGACTGCATCGCGGAACAGTTCAGCGGAACTGCACTATAACCCGCTACGTCTCTGTCAATGCCATGGTCACCACGTCTTCCCTTTAATCTATTTGTACGTGTTAACGGTGTAAATTTAGAGTTACAGAATTCACAGATTGAGACGTGCTCAAATATGGCCAAAGACGTTTTTCCATATAAATCATCAAAATTCCTTCGGACGACGATGACTTACCTCTCAACCTATATGATTTTTTTAAATGTGTATAAATGGCTGTCTTTTTGTTCTTGGGGATTTGTTTTGATTACATTAATAGCATTTTTCTCACTGTATAATGATCACAAACATCAGAGCTTTCGTTTGCTTCTGGATGAGGCCGCAGGGACTCTTCTGGATGAGCTTGCATCTTTCTACCTCTAATAAACATGATCATTTACTTCATGTCTTCATCTAAAATTCACTGTTTCATGGAGACTATGATTTTTTTTTCAATTTTATAATTTTTTCAAAGAATTTTTTTTAATTGAAGATGGCTGAGCCTACCCAGACTGAAAAATATTCATAGAAAAATATATTATTTTGATGTAACAAAAGAAATTCGTTTTCAGCAACAACATTAAAAATGTCGTATTTTTTAATCTTAGCACGTTGAATCACGTATCTAGAAATGCTCCTACTTGGATTTCAGGTTCGGTTTGTGTGAAGTGTCGTGTAGAGGTAAACTGTAGATAGCACATAGACTTGCCTAGTTAACAACGTCCTCTCTTGTATAAGTTTATTTGGTATTTATATTTATGTTTCTCTTTTCAGTTATCTGCCATACTACAACACTCTTATCGTATACATACATATAATTTTTAATTTATTTATTTAACTCCCAGAGGGCTTTTACATGTTGGTAGTACAATTTTAACATAACAGATAATTTTGAAACTTAAGAATAAAATAATAAAAATAAAATTACATAAGATAAAAATATTACACATAAATTATAAAAATACAAGAAACAAAAACTGAAAAATACAGCGATATAGACTTACAAAATTACAAGATCTATTTAGGAATAAATATTTTACATGATCCATAAAACTCGCAAAGTTGCCTTAAGTCTATAAAATATGTAGGTAAGATATCTTAGTTTAGAAGTGGTTTGATTAACATGCGATTTCCAATTAAGATTTATATCTATTGATATGTTATATTTTCGACATTAACTAAACTTTTTCAAGCATTTAGAAATAATAACTAATAAAGATTTGAAAGTGTTGGGATTTATTTTAAGGGTATCTAGTGATTTCAATAATGTCAATCCTGTAAAAACATTATATATGTCACTAATAAGGAGTCATATAGAATACAATTTCACGGTTTGGTCCCCAAATTATGAAGTTCATTCACAGGCGATTGAAAGAATCCAAAATAATTTTTTGAGATATGTCAATTTTATAATAGGCATTCCTAGAGAATGCCTAAATTACGATAACATACTTTGTTCATTCAATGTTATAAAATTATTATTTTATTAAAATCATTAATTCAATGTTTGATACCCCTGATTTATTATATGTAATCTCTTTTGATACTCCAGGCAGGTCAATTACAAGACAGTACTTACCATATTATTGTAGCAATTCTAAATTAACGTCCCAATAGTACACACCTATGCGACGGATTCAACAGCTTGGAAACAAATACTCCGGTGTTGTTGATATATTTAGTACATCAATTTTAATATATAAGCATACCTTATTGAAGTTTTTTTCACCATGTAGGGGAATACAGGAATTTGATAAATCTATTTAAATTGACTATCACAAACAGTATTTTGTCGGCTGAAAGCAAAAAAAAATATTTTGGATTTTTTATATTTTGTACCTACATACTGTGTGGATCAAATTTAATAATATTTTTACTTTATGTATATATTTTGGTACAAGATTCGTTTCTTCACTATTTACTTGTATACTTTCGTAAAAAATGTTATATGTATGTAAAACCCTTAATAGACAACACATTTCTTGATTGCAACTTGTATTATGAATTCTAATTTTAAGGTTGTCTTTAAGTTTGTTTTAAATGTTTTTATTAAAAGGTAAGTAAAATGTTTTACTGAAGTTTAAAACAAGTTTGTTGTATTTTAGCAATGTTGAAACAAGTTATTCAGATGCTTTGGAAAAAGTTTCTGTCCAATGATTACCATCCACTATTATTGCCGTGTCGTCGGCGTAAGACACAATTTTACCAGGGATTACAAAATTACATAAATCATTAATATAAATAAATAATAAAATCGGGCCAAGCACAGTTCCCTGCGGAACTCCATTTTTTATCTGTGTCTCCGAACTATAATTATACTCATTTTTTTTTGTATTCTGTCTTTAAGATAGTTTGAGAGTAGTTTTAGTGTGTCTTTTTTGAAGCCCAGTTGAGTTATTTTTTTAATGAGTTATGATTTACAGTGTCGAAAGCTTGTCTTAAATCTAGGAATATAGCAAGACATTTCTTTTTTTATCGACATATGAGAAATCCGTCAGACACCCATTGTAGACCGTCCATTTTTCAGGTTCCGCGTATAAAAGCAAGTATATTGTCATTTTATTCGAATCCTTCAGGAAATCCGTCGCACCCTAAAATCCGTTAGACACAAAATTCTCCCGTTTCGGGGCACTCCAATTCGCCAGATATGACTGGAAATCCGGAAATCCGAAAGTTCGCAACACTGGTTGGTTATCTAGGTAACACAAAAATGCAAATTATCTCATATCGCCATCTGTCAGTAACTTAGGGAACTTGCAAATAATTTCAAATAATTGTGCCATAAAAACATTTAGTTCGCAATAATAAATATTGAAGTCAATTATCGAGTTAAAAACTATCTGATCTTTCAAGTTGGACCAAATTACACACACTATGCTAAATTTCATCAAAATCCGTTCATTAGTTTTGGAGTTTACCTCGGACGAACATTGTGACACGATATTTTTATATATAAAGATATATGGATTTTTTTATAATATAATGTAATGTGGTATTTTTTTTTCAGGAAGCATTGATATGGAGACTGTTTCCATTAAGCCGGAACTTGGGCCCCGAGAAAAAGATGTAGGAGAATTTCCTCATATGCAAATTGACATTGACCTGCTGGATGTTAAAAAGGAATGCTTGAAACGCTTTGGAAGAATTAACCAGACAGCAGGTAAAACCGGTTTTTATTGTCAGATTCATGATTTATGCTATCCTATTTTTTTACATTCTACGAGGTTTACTATCATTAATTTATTGCATATTTTTCATTTCGTTGACAGATCTGAAGACCCATCATGTAGAAAAACGATTCCCTTACTCGCGTTGCAACTATTCCTGCTCTCATAATACGAATTTAGAAAGGCACTTTTGTATTGACACTGAAAAAAAACCTTTTTTATGTTCCAAGTGCAACTATTCAAGTTCTTTTATGAGAAATTTAAAGCGACACATGGTGATTCACAGTGGAGAAAAACCTTTTTCGTGTTCCGAGTGCAACTATTCGTGTTCTCGTAAGGTAGATTTAGGGAAACATATGATGACTCATAGTGGAGAAAAACCTTTTACATGTTCCGAGTGCAACTATTCATGTTCTCGTAAGGGCCGTCTGACAGTACACATGCTGATTCACAGCGGAGAAAAACCTTTTTCATGTTCCGAGTGTAACTATTCATGTTCTCGTAAGGGAGATTTAGGAAAACATATGATGACTCATAGTGGAGTAAAACCTTTTACATGTTCCGAGTGCAACTATTCATGTTCTCGTAAGGGCGGTCTGACAGTGCACATGCGGATTCACAGTGGAGAAAAACCTTTTTCGTGCTCCGAGTGCAACTATTCGTGTACTCGTAAGGGAGATTTAGGGATACATATGATGGCTCATAGTGGAGAAAAACCTTTTACATGTTCCGAGTGCAACTATTCATGTTCTCGTAAGGGCGGTCTGACAAGGCACATGCTAATTCACAGTGGAGAAAAACCTTTTTTGTGTTCCGAGTGCAACTATTCGTGTTCTCGTAAGGGAGATTTAGGGAAACATATGATGACTCATAGTGGAGAAAAACCTTTTACATGTTCCGAGTGCAACTATTCATGTTCTCTTAAGGGCAGTCTGACAGTGCACATGCTGATTCACAGCGGAGAAAAACCTTTTTCATGTTCCGAGTGCAAGTATTCATGTTCTCTTAAAGTCAGTCTGATAAGGCACATGCTGATTCACAGTGGAGAAAAACATTTTTCATGTGCTGAGTGCAACTATTCATGTTCTTCTAATAGTAATTTAAAGACACATATGCGGATTCACAGTGGAGAAAAACCTTTTTCGTGTTCTGAGTGCAACTATTCGTGTTCTCGTAAAGAAAATTTATGGAAACATATGCTGACTCATAGTGGAGAAAAACCTTTTACATGTTCCGAGTGCAACTATTCATGTTCTCCTAAGGGCGGTCTGACAAGGCACATGCTGATTCACAGCGGAGAAAAACCTTTTTCGTGTTCCGAGTGCAACTATTCATGTTCTCGTAAGGATGCTCTGACAGTGCACATGCTGATTCACAGTGGAGAAAAACCTTTTTCGTGTTCCGAGTGCAACTATTCGTGTTCTCGTAAGGGAGATTTAGCGAAACATATGATGACTCATAGTGGAGAAAAACCTTTTACATGTTCCGAGTGCAACTATTCATGTTCTCGTAAGGCCGGTCTGACAATTCACATGCTAATTCACAGTGGAGAAAAACCTTTTTCGTGTTCTGAGTGCAACTATTCGTGTTCTCGTAAGGAAAATTTATGGAAACATATGCTGACTCATAGTGGAGAAAAACCTTTTACATGTTCCGAGTGCAACTATTCATGTTCTCGTAAGGACGCTCTGACAGTGCACATGCTGATTCACAGTGGAGAAAAACCTTTTTCGTGTTCCGAGTGCAACTATTCGTGTTCTCGTAAGGGAGATTTAGCGAAACATATGATGACTCATAGTGGAGAAAAACCTTTTACATGTTCCGAGTGCAACTATTCATGTTCTCGTAAGGCCGGTCTGACAATTCACATGCTAATTCACAGTGGAGAAAAACCTTTTTCGTGTTCCGAGTGACACTATTCGTGTTCTCGTAAGGGAGATTTAGGGAAATTTATGATGACTCATAGTGGAGAAAAACCTTTTACATGTTCCGAGTGCAACTATTTATGTTCTCTTAAGGGCAGTCTGACAGTGCACATGCTGAATCACAGCGGAGAAAAACCTTTTTTATGTTCCGAGTGCAACTATTCATGTTCTCTTAAAGTCAGTCTGACAAGGCACATGCTGATTCACAGTGGAGAAAAACCTTTTTCATGTGCTGAGTGCAACTATTCATGTTCTTTTAATGGAAATTTAAAGACACCCATGCGGACTCACTGTGGAGAAAAACCTTTTCATGTTCCGAATTTTCCAACAAATCCAATTACACTATTCCCCGAATAAAAACCTCAATGGCACAGACACAGGTTAACTTTGTTGCTCTTAAAATCTTCAATAATCTAACAACAAAAATAAAGTCAATATCCTAATACGACAGTTTCAGCAACGCGTTTGGGGACTTTTTGATGAATCAATGTAATAGCGTTAGTAACCCGTTTCTGGTACTCAGATAGAGGTGTATATATTGTTTACATGTGTGAGGATGTGGTAATATGGGTGTTGGTATATATGTATGTATGTGTACACCTATATATACATTTTACATGTGTACTTGCATGCACCAAATTAAAAAAGATAAACAAAAAAAATGTTTACATTTTTATAACGCAAAACTAATTTTCTTCTTTTCTCCTTTCTAGTTTCTACTTTTTATTATATTTTTCCAATTAACACCATTTATACTAATTCCATGTTTACACTAGACTTTATATTTCATATAATGAAACTATACTCCTTGGTGCATTGGTCACCATGATATAGGCAGCCGCCTAGTATGGTGAATTTATATATCTACTTTATGTAAATGTCACAATTTTGTAAAATGTTTTATATAAATAAATAACAAAATATTTTCTATGTTTGAATAAAAAAATCAAATTAATTAATTAATCTATCTGATAATTGAAAAAGTCTAGTTTCGGCACGTAAATTATTATAATTTATTAATTTAATTGGATTTTTCATTTTAAAATTGATGTACCGAAAGAATTTGTCTTGTACCTTTTCTAATGATTGAGAATGGACTTCGTAGTACGGTGACCATGTGGTGGAATTGTACTCTAATCTGCTTCGCACTAACGAGCAATACAGATGTTTGAATGTTGGCACACTTTTAAAATTTGTCCCCATACTCAACATAAAACCTAGTGTTCTCATTGCATCGCTTGTTATTACATCGATGTATACGTTAAACTGTAGACTTTCATGGAATATAACACCGAGATCACGAATCTGCGAAACACAGAGAAGATTAGCATTCATAAAATAGGAAAAATTAAGGGGATTTTCACCTTTGAGAAAAGTTATAATCTGGCATTTACCAATATGTAGTTGCAAATCATTGGAACTACATTAATGAGCATGCTCCTAAACCAGCTTGTAATAAGCAAGTGTGTCAGTACCATAAAGAACATGTGTGTTCAATTGTTGGCTTTGAGCATGCTCATTCATGAGAAAGCTCAAGCCAAGCCTGTACATTTATGAGCAAATGTGTACAGTTGTGTGAGCATGCTCATAAACCGGCCTGTAATCAGCATGTGTATCAGTGTCATTAAGTGCGTAATGACGATATTTTTTCTATCTCAGTCATATATATTTACATCACTAGCCGTTTATTCTTTTTACATATTTGTATATTTATCTATGACTTTCGAGTCTGATTGTCTGACGTTTTCTAAATGTGGGAGATGTTATGGAGATGTTAAAAAAAGTTGTTTTATTGATAATTTGCAACGTTTTCTCTGTAAATGTTTTTGCAATATAAGTCTGACTACTCTAAACATCAAAGTGACACCTTTTAAACATTTTTTCAGTAAGTTTTGCAGCGATCTGCGTTGGTTTAAATAACAAATACGCTTTTTTTAGTTCGGCCATGAAAATATTTTTCAGGTTATGTTATGTTGTGTTTTGTTTTTGGAACTTTATTTAGATGTAAGCAACTTATAGATAGTAAAATTGAAGTTATTACCCGATGTGGGCGTGTCCGTATGTCGAATGTAATTGAAGATATTAACCTATTTCTTCTTTGTGTGCCCTATCAGAGGCCCTAGCACGCTTGCTCTATAACGATCGATAGGATAACTATCGGTAACTTCTCATCGTTCCCTACGACAACTGTAGATCGCAAACGATTAGGTAACAGTTCACAATGATTATGTGTCCTTAATATATTCGATATCAACGTGTGTACGTTTGAGATCTGCAGTTGTCCTAGGGAACGATGAGAAGTTACCGACAATCGGTCGGTAACTTCATATCGAGCGACCGTGCTAGCACACCAGGTCCCCTTAACTTTGGCGATCACTGTGGTAAATATATCTCTATCTTGCGCTGCCTGAAATCTCCTCCAAACTTCTAATACCGATCCAGTCTCGTACATTTCGCAGCCATGACATTTGTCTCCTACCGGCATAGTCCAGCGACGGCCGGCATAGTCCAGCGGTAGGGCGTTAGACTCCCATTCCGAAGGCCGCGGGTTCGAACCCGGCGTGCGAAAATAAATTTTATTAATTGATTTGTGTTACTTCACAAGTAATTATTTTAAATATTATTATAGTGTATTTGCGGAGCGTTCCGGAGTGGAAGATACTCTTAGTATCGCCCTGGTGTAAGACCACCATTCAGAATTGAGACGTTGCTTGAAAAGGCTTTAGCCGTGTTTAGTGACTAGATCTGAATAGCCAGGTACTTCCCCACCTTCCTCTTCCTCTTCTCCTTTCCTTCCCCACTTACCTGGAGCCTTATAACATACCCCAATTGGGGATGCCATAGTCTCACTGGCTCCAGACGGGAGCAGTGAATACCTCACAGGACTCTTGTTAGATATTCACTATAAAAATTTAAAAAAGGCCCACAGCGCCCCTACATCTTACCTTTATGTAGATTATTCATATTCACCGATTACAAGATATTAACCGATATGGGCGTGTCAGTATGTCAGAAATAGTATGGGTAAAGTTTATTTATTACTTTACTCGACTTACTTCTTAAATATATTGTGCCAAAAAATCCACCGTGGTTTTTTTAGTATTATGAAGTTTAAATGCTCCTAGCATGCAATAATATATTTTATTCACTTAGCAAAGATAATTTTTAAAAAATAAATACTCTGCCAATATCCTCCAAATCAACAATAATATTAATAAAAACGAGTACTAACTATGATATTTTATGAAAACTTCAAGAATCGTTCAATTTTAAAATTAGAGATGGCAGCACTTCCGCTTGTATCTGGTACGTGGAGAAATTGTGTACGACAGATGTTGGTGTATTAATATTATACATTTTTATAATTGGTATTCACGATACTTAATTAAATAGGTAGAAATAATTGGTACATACTGCGTTTGAAGTTTTCCAAGTTCAAATTATTATCAAAAATATCCATATTGTTTGAGTATTTGTTACCACTATCCGCCGAACTTTTGTCAGGCAAATATTTTGGAAATTCAACTTAATTACTACAAGAAGGAATTAATTATGTTTGGATAGATGTTAAAAATGCATTAAAATTCAATCTCAGAGTTAAAAATTTTCCATATAAAACAATTCTTTTGCCTTGATTTTTTTTTTGTATGGATTGACATTTACGTATAATAATAATAATAATAATGTTTGGATGATTTTTATAGCGCCATTTTCGTGAGAAAATCACCTCAAGGGCGCTTTACAAATTCATTTATACATTTAACCTATATGTATATTACAAATGGTTTATAACAAGGATTTATAGCTAATGACTTACAACTAAAAACTAATATGTTTGGTTTTAATCTCAATACGCATAAACATTGTTTACTAAGAACCTAATAACCTATTTTGTGCATGTAAATGGTTGCTTCTTGTAGTAATTCTTGAAACTAACGGCTTAGTTGGAAAAACGCATGTGCCGCCAAGACTTAGATAAACCTCACCTCATGAACCAGGATTCCCCTGCTGTAGCTAATGGGGCGTTCTGACGTTTCGATTTTTGTTGACCCACTTTTATTTTACGAAAAAAGTTGAGCAACATTTTGTTCACACGTTTCAATTTAAGTTGAACCGATTTTGACATTCAAAATGGCGTCAACTGAAATTGTTAGTGCGTGCGTCTATCTAATTTCTGATGTTCTGTGAGAGGAGTTGGAGATTATGAAAAAACATAAAAAACGTCGTACTTGGGTGAGAAAATGGATCATGAGAAGGAGTGAATTAGGCGCATCCAACACAATTTTTTTCAAAATAATATTATTTACATTTCAAAAATAATATTCTATTTTTGTATACTTCTTGTTTTTGATCCGAAAGACAGGGATGGCTTTGGTACAGATCCATAAATCTGAACATTAAATCGTCCGACCATTTCAGATATTTTTTGGTTGAAACGGATTCCATGACGGTAGGAACTAGTACCAAATAAATGAAACGCCTGACGTTTACTTTTTCCCGCGAGTAACTAAAAATGATAAGCGACTTGAAACATGTGTTCAGACGCGACGATTCGATGTAAAACTCGAAACCAAAATGGCGATAGTCATACTTGAACGACAAAAGTAGACGGGCTATCAACTTTCGCTACCAACAAAAAAAGTTGATAACTTTGTTGACAAAGTGTTCACACGTGTCAATTAGCTTTCAACTGTAGAGTTAACCGACAAAAATCGCCCCGTGTGAACCGGCTATAAGTCGGGGTAATCTATGGCAGGAATGTTGGTTATCAAATAAATTGAGGGGTCGCTATAGGTGAGCGTAGAACCAATAGGAAAGTCGCAAATCGTTCGCTTGCTACACTCTCCTCAAAAAGGCACTTCACACACATCTTCAAAGATGATATAGAATGAAATTATTTTCCTCAAGGTGATGATGTGGGTGTTGATGTAAAAAAAAACAAATAAACTAAAATAAATAATGTGAGAACCAATCATAGTCTGATATGATACATTACATTTTTGTTTTCCAGGTAAGTAGCCCTGTCAACCGGAGTTGTTTTTTCTAATAGTGTTGCTATGAATCTTCTTAACACAGAAAGTGTGACCATCAAGTCGGAACCCGCAACTCAAGGAACAGACGAAGGGGAAAATTCGAACATTGGTATAGATATGGTCCTACCAAATATTAAGGACGAATCCCTTCAGGAGTTCTCCGAGAGTGATGTGCGGGAGGCAGGTATGAATGAAAGTTACATAATTGTGGTATATGTGAAGTTTTTTTTTTTTACATTATCTCCACACAGGAGGTTCTTAGGAAAAAATTCCCTCATGGCCTATGTCATCTTCGAAGATGCTTTATGGAGGTTCTTTTTGAGGAGATGGACGATTGTACAATACATGGGTCTTGAAGCGAGTCGGATCTAGTGGGGGGGGGGGGCAAACCGGGGCGCCTGCCTCGGTCGGCAGTTTTAGGGGGCGCCGAAATCGTAATTTATATGTTTGAAATAAAATACTTCATTCACAAAGCGCCTGGCATCCAACGCACGTTCTTTTATCGATTATTCATTGATTTTATAACGCCCATTTGGTTTTTGAACATATCCTAAGTTTATTTATGAACGTATCTGATTTACGATAGATTTAACGCGTGCATAGGGAATCCCCGTTGCATCTAGAACTAAGGGCTACACGAGCTAAGCAAAATAAACCCTAGCGGAGCACAATGAAACCAAAATCATCGCCGGATGGAATTACTATAGGCATAATTAAAGATGCGCTACCAGCTATAGGAGACAGATTAATTGCACTAATAAATGAATCTCTGATAAACGGAATTTTTCCGCAGTCATGGAAAGCTTCCATAATAACACCAGTGCCCAAAATAATAAATGCAAAAAATTTTGAAGAAGACTGAAGATTTCAGACCAATAAACGGATTACCTAAATATACTAAAATGCATAGTGAAAAAACAGATGAGTAAATTTTTAGAAAAAAATAACATTCTTGTAAAGGAACAATCTGGGTTCAGAAATAAATATTCCTGTGAAACAGCAATAAATTATGTGATTAATGAATGGAAAACAGCTATGGACCAGAAGAAAATCACAATAGCAGTGTTTTTAGATTTAAGACGTGCTTTTGAGACGATAGAGAGAGAAAGACTAATAATGAAATTGAAGGACATGGGAATTCGTGATAATGAATTCCGGTGGTTTATTGATTACTTAAAAAATAGAAAACAAAGAACCGAAGTTGGAGATGCTATCTCTGAAGAACAAGAAATTAACAATGGAGTTCCTCAAGGATCTGTTTTGGGACCGCTCCTATTTAATTTATATATTAATGATATAGTGAAGTGCCTAATGTACTGTTCCATAAAACTTTTTGCAGATGACCCACTTTTATATATTATAGCAAATGATATTGAAGATACGTTGTCAAAAATACAAAATGAACTTAATGAAATATCTAAGTGGTTAAACACAAATAAACTGAAATTAATTGTAACTAAAAGCAAATTCATGATAACAATTATTTTAAGCAATAATTATTAGCCTGATACACTTATCAATATTGAAAGAATCTTCCGAGAAAAGATACATATCGCCGACGGGACTCGAACCCGCACCCTTTTGATTGCCGGTCAAGTGCTCTACCATTAAGCTACGGCGGATTACCTCCTACCCGCCAAATGATTCAATATATACCTAGTGTTTCATTCAACAATTACTGCTTATTACATTTTTTCACCTGCAAACAACCAACTTTATTTTTATATGGGAAAAAGGCATGTAAGTGCTAACTTTCCCACTAGATGGCGTCGAGACATATTATACCTACATTTGTTGGTGAAATAAATTATTAATTATTATTTTTTAATTGATAAACTAATGTTTAAGACAAGATTTTTTATGCATAAATATGCATATAAAAATAAAGTTGGTTGTTTGCAGGTGAAAAAATGTAATAAGCAGTAATTATTGAATGAAACACTAGGTATATATTGAATCATTTGGCGGGTAGGAGGTAACCCGCCGTAGCTTAATGGTAGAGCACTTGACCGGCAATCAAAAGGGTGCGGGTTCGAGTCCTGTCGGCGATATGTATCTTTTATCGGAAGATTCTTTCAATATTGATGAGTGTTTCAGGCTAATAATTATTGCTTAAAATAATTGTTACCCTTTGTGCTATGCATAAAAAATCTTGTCTTAAACATTCGTTTATCAATTTAAAATAGCAAATTCATGATATTAAGGAAAAAACTAAACGAACATTCTCTCCTAAATATAGACAATCAAAATATTGAAGAAGTAAATTAAATTAAATACTTGGGAATCACAATCGATAACAAGTTAAAATTGAATACTAACTTTAAAGTATTAACTAAAAAAATAGCGAAAAAGGTTAATTTCCCTAGCAGGATAAAGGGAAAATTAAGGACATTGGTCTACAACACCACTCTAGCATCCCACCTGAAACACTGCACAAGAGTAATCTCTCTGAGCAATAAAACCCAAGTTAAAAGAATGGAAACAATCCAGAATACAGGCTTGAGGTCTATACTGTGCTGTAGCAGATACACTAGGATAAAAACCATGCAATGCCAACTCAATATCTTAAGTGTGTGGCAACGATTAGTTTACAATACGCTAGTATTTATTTATAAGTTAAAAAATAAAATGTTACCAGATTATATGTTGAATAGTGTTAGAATATATTTTTTTATTTATTTACTTTTTTCTATACATATATTATACATTATGTATAAATTGTTTTGGCTGCCCAACTAGGAAGAATCCCGTTTTAGGGCAGTCAAATTAGGATGATATATGGAACGTGTCTTGTACAAACAAAAATAAATGGAAAAAAAGAGAAAGAATGAAAAAATGATAAAAAAGATTAAAAAAAATAGAAATAAAAGAAAATAAAAGTTTTAAATACAATAACTGTTGTTTGTTTAGCACATATATTGAAATAATATAAAAATTATAATAATAAGTATATACTTGATAACAAATTGAAACAAATTATAACAAACCAACATTAAAAACAAACTAATGTTGGCATTGCACGTAACTCTTTAAACAGTCTTAGATACATGTGTTGGATAAAATAAAAATAAGAAAAAAGAGAAGGAAAAGAAAAAAGAAAATACAGAATAAAATGAAATAACTAACCAATTAAAACATAAAGATAACAGCACAGTTCATTACTATCCCACGAGAAACTGCAACGAGTTTAGGCTTCCTAAAACAAATTTTCGGGAACACAAAACAATATTTATTACAAAGGTTTTAAAATGTTCAATGAACTCCCTGAAATTGTTAAGGAAGCTAAAAGTCTTGCAGTTTTTCGTGGATTGTGTCTCAATGTTGTGAAGTCCAAATTTTAGTAAGTAGGTATCTAGTAAATAATATTATAGTAGTCTTAGAATAGAATATATTAGATATAAAAATTAAAAATTTTAACTAAATAAAATATACTTATAATATCGGGAACACAAAACAATATTTATTACAAAGGTTTTAAAATGTTCAATGAACTCCCTGAAATTGTTAAGGAAGCTAAAAGTCTTGCAGTTTTTCGTGGATTGTGTCTCAATGTTGTGAAGTCCAAATTTTAGTAAGTAGGTATCTAGTAAATAATATTATAGTAGTCTAAAGGCTCTGTCAAACAGAAGGCGTATTACCGCGCGTCAAGGCGTCAGCGTAACGTCGCGTACTTTCTGTTTGAACGGTTTCGACGTGCAAACCAGAGCATTCGGCGTCAGTTACTGTCAGTCGGTCTTCGCCACGATGTCCATCGATTCAGATGAAGATAAGATGTTACTGCTGTGTGCATTATCACGTTTCCGTAGTAATAGAATATGGGTGCACGATATTAATAAGAAGAGGAAAGAATTTGGAGAATATCATCGATTATTCCGGGAGCATTCATTACGTCATGAAGATCGCTTCTTTCAATGTCACGAGAGTGCTTCGAAGAATTGCATTCCCCTCTGCAACACCAAATAAGCAAATGCACCACAAGTGCACTGTTACTCGTGTCATACAAAGAAGGATGTTTTCGGACACATTCAAATAACTTTTCAGCAATCATTTTTACCACAGTCAAGCAAGAACTCCCGGCGTCAAAGGAAATTTGGTAACAAAAATACAACGTGGCGTTTTGCCGCGGCGGCAGAACTTCGCGTATTTCTACAAGCTCGCTCTGTTTGACCGGTTTAGACATGTTCAGTACAACACAACGTTGCGTTATACGTCCGGGGCGTTTTAACGCCTTGACGCGCGTAAGTACGCCTCCTGTTTGACTGAGCCTTTAGAATAGAATATATTAGATATAAAATTTAAAAATTTATAACTAAATAAAATATACTTAAAAAAAAAAGTGCAGCGTGTTTCCTTCCTCCTACAACATGGGTCCCTTCAATACCCATATTTACTCCTTCCTGTCCTCAAAAACACCCTCTAGACAGCATAGTTCAGGTCTTATTATTCATACTGAAATAGCTTTTTTATCTGATTAAATGAAATCCAGTAATTTGGATTGGATACTCATTAGATTGACTATTCCTTTAAATTGTTTAAGATTTAAGCAATTTTAAAATTTAATAATCTTTTTCATTATTTTGATCTATAATATTAAAAGTAATGTTTGTTTGTTTGTTTGAGTGTTCGTTTGTTATGCGCGGCTATCCGTTCATCCGATTGCGATGAAACTTTGGGAATATGATGTGCGCGTACCCGGGATGGTTATAGGATAGTGAGCTCTGGCGTTATGAAATTATTTCCTATACTATTCATATTCATACGATTGCGATTAAAATTTCATCCGATTGCTATTTTTTTTTTTTTGAATTGTTGTGAATATTGTGTATATACTTGTTAGCTCTGATATAGGTCACGCGAGTTGTTGGAAAAATGGGTGTATTTTATGGAGTTAATCGACAAAGAAAAAACTCTGGGGTAGGGGTATGCGGGGGGGTCAGATGGGGAATTAAGCAGAGGGGAAGGCGAAGTAGGTGGAATGCGTGAGGGGGGGGGGGTCGCGAGAAAGGGGCGAGCGGGAGAGGGGAAAGGGAACGCGGGGAAGGTGAAGAGGAAGAGGAGGCGGAAGAGGAATGTCGATGAATGACACGAAGGGAGTATTTATAAGTAATCTGTACAATTTTCCATATAACTGCATACTGAACTTGATTTTTGGTTTTTCAGACATTTCTAACTAATATCATCTGGACGATCGATGTATTTTACGATTGTTTTTTCTTCTAGGGACGTGTTTGATTTTGAAGAATAATAAAAAAGTCCGGCAACAATCCTTCTTACGTACTGAGTGCGACTACGAATCTGCTTCGTGTCCTAACCTTATAACTGATAAGCGGATTCATCCTGGACAAAAACCCTTCTTATGTTCTGACTGCAGTTATTCGTGTTCATGTAAGTCAGCTCTTATCAGACACGTAAGGACTCATACTGGAGAAAGACCGTTCTCATGTTCGAGTTGCAGTTTTTTATGTTCTGAAAAGTTTGATCTGAATAGACATTCCAGGATTCATGCTGGAGAAAAACCATTCTCGTGTTCAAACTGTAACTTTTCATGCTTACGTAAGTCAGATCTTAAGAGACACTCCAAGATTCATACTCGAGAAAAACCGTATTCATGTTCAAGTTGCAGCTATTCTTGTTCACAAAGGTCAAGCTTAACAAGACACTCGAGGACCCATACTGGAGAAAAGCCGTACTCGTGTTCAAGTTGCAATTATTCTTGTTCACAAAAGTCAAGCTTAACATGTCACGTAAGGACGCATACTGGAGAAAAGCCGTATTCGTGTTCAAGTTGCAGCTATTCATGTTCACTTAAGCCAAATTTAACAAGACACTTAAAGACACATACTGAAGAAACGTAATTCTCTGTATACTGTATACATAGATTTTCGCTATAGATACTTGGAATATCAAACTGTTTAAAAAATTCTGTTGTTGATGTCCTTATAGGGTCGATATTTTAAATAAACTTGAAGGTTATTTTTCCTGTAGTTCCTTAAGCCAAGATTTAAGTCCTTAGCTTAATGACCGGTCAGTGGTTCAGTGGGCATCGCGTTTGGGTCCCACCCAGACGTTCCGTGTTCGATTCCTCGGCTGGCTAAGTCCTCCACCACAACACAAGCAACATCTTCCGCTTAGTGTGGTGGTAGTAGGAGATTTTCAAATGTTGTTAGGTTATTCGTAACCCGGGAATGTTTGTCTTTTTTTTTTAAATAAAAAAAATTAAAAAATGTTTGTTTTAATTGTTATGGGGTTTATTGTGGTTATTTTTGGTTTTAATTTCTTGGATACTAAGTAGGAGTTTATTACATACCTTTACTGTTAAAAATTTAGAGCTTCGTTCTCCAAAGGTAGAATTACACTTTGGTATATATTTAGTATGTCTGTTTGGTTCTGGTTTTATGAGAATGTGATGTGTTTGCCTCTGTATCATTTTTAAGGTGATATTCCGGAATGTTTTTGGCATAGATTTTCTGTTTACATGCTTAGAATATCTAACTGTTTAAAAAAATCTGTTGTTGACCTCCATAAAGGAACCTTTAGTGTAGTTTTTTATGATGCAATTCTGAGTTACCTTCAGTTTTTTTAACTTTATTTTGAATGTTGAATTACTTTTTTTTGTATGTTGATTTACGTTTATAGTTATTTAATATGTCTTTCTTCTTCCTTGCACTGTCCCAATTCATTGCCAAGGTAGGCTGTTAGGTCGGCTCTCCTCGTTCTCAGTTTGCAGCTTCTTCGGTTCTGAGTATCACTTTCATCCAGGCCGTTTCTACTTAGGATTTTGGAGCATTGAATCATCCAGGAGTTCTTTGGTCTTCCTCTGGATGACTGTCAATGAAGCTCCATAGACATTGCCTGCTTCACTGTGTGGTCTGGTGGTCTCCGTTTTATGTGACCAACTGTCGTTCCTCTAGCTTACTGTTTATGTCCATGACACCCAGGCTATCACAAATGCATGAACTTTTAATATTAAGTTTATTATATATTATTTTTAATTTAATTTAAGTTATTTAATGTGTCTTTACTTTTGAAATTAGCTATCACTTTGTGGTTATCCATTTTATAATTAAATGAATATCTTAGTTACAATCACTGATTTATTTAGTTACACGCCGACCGGTTTCGGAACAACCGTTCCTTCTTCAGGGCAAACATATAATGATGACAATTACAAAATAGTGGGTGGGTACAATTTATCAGTAGGTGTTGTGGTAGGGGTGGGGGCGTGGCTAGGAATTGACGAAGAGTAAGTGGGGACAGAATGGACACCGAATGGGAAGAGATTTAATATTGGGCTATAGGTTAATATTAAATCTCTTCCCATTCGGTGTCCATTCTGTCCCCACTTACTCTTCGTCAATTCCTAGCCACGCCCCCACCCCTACCACAACACCTATTGATAAATTGTACCCACCCACTATTTTGTAATTGTCATCATTATATGTTTGCCCTGAAGAAGGAACTGTTGTTCCGAAACCGGTCGGCGTGTAACTAAATAAATCAGTGGTCGTAACTAAGATATATTGTTTCATTTAATTATAATGTGTCTTTGATTACTAATTGCATATTGCCTTTTTGAGCATTATTTTTTTCTATGTACGTAAATGTGGACTACTCCCGTGTTTTCGACCTACTGGAGTTGATCTTAAATAACTTAAGAATAATTAAGAAAAAAAACGTTATGTATTTTTTGCATTTACATTATATGGAATAATTTTTAATGTTGTGTTTTTTTGTAATAAATACAAATAAAAAAGAAATTGTCTTTTCGTTCTTAATATAAAACTAGCGAGTTCCCGGCATGCGTTGAAATGCCACTTAAACAAGGAAATTGTTTCTCCCTGCGTGTCCTTTCCCACTTATCTCTCGCGTCCTCTTCCCCTCCCCTTGAAGCAACTAGAATGTACGTCGTAAGTATGTGTCTCTGCGCAGCGAGACCCGCTCAGGTATTGTGAGCCGTTAAAACTTGCCCTTATTAAAAATCATGGATCAATTTTTTCTAGATTACATTATTTTTAAATGGATATTGAACAAAAACTAAAATGGCCATTTGGACAATTAAGAACTCGGTTGACGATATAAAGAATAGTACACGCCAAACTTAAATGCCGATCTGAATTTAATACGATCCATTTTCGCGCTCGTACGGTCATTTTACCGACTTTACAATGATTGCAAGCGAAAAAGAAGGATGTGTAAAACATACGTGCGGCACAGAAATAATGGTCGGGGATGTATACCGCTTTTAAACTCGCCTATTGCGACGATTTCTGTATCAACGTCAGGTCGATATTAAAGTTTGGTGTGTACTTAATTTCTTGGCTTATCTCTTCAAAGATTCTGGTATACAGCAATTTAACGTATTAACGAAAGTTCTCTCTTGGCAAGGGTAATTACTAGGAGGCGGCTAAGCGGTGGCAAAACGAAGAATTCCAAGTCACGAATCCGCAAAAACATCATTCAGAGATATTGAAGTTTGAAGTTTAGAAATGATATGTTTTTGTAATAACGAATCAATTCTAAACTTCAAACCTCAATATCTCCGAATGATGTTTTTGCGAATTTTCAACTTGGATTTCTTCATTTTGCCACCGCCTAGCCGCCTACTAGTAATTACCAAATGAGTTTTCTGTCCTAAGTAGGAATGTAATAACTCACTATCAGAAATGGACCCTCTAAAATCATTAACAATCCTTCACCTAAATATTCGAAGCATTTATAAAAATTTTGATCATTTCACACTAGAATTGAATGAACTGGCCCTAAAACCTGATTGTATTGTGTTAACCGAAGCCAGAATTAGTCCCAACTCAAGTACTTATAATTTACCTGGATACAAATACTTTGTTACAACTTACAACATTAATCAAAACAGTGGAATAGTGGTTTTTGTAAAAACTATTTATAACGATATTTCTGTAAATGAAATATTTATTGAACTTGTTAATTGTCTACATATTAAAATAAATATAAAAAATATTTTTTATGATATAATTGCATTATATAGAACTCACAGCTCGAGCATTAGTAATTTCACAGAAAATCTGATATCTTTTATAAACATAAATCGTTTTCAAAATGCATTTATTGTAGGCGACATTAATATTGATATATCTGATGAATCTGAAAACAATGGTAATAAGGAAAAAACTGAATATATCAACAGATTATCTGAACTCAATTTCAAACCATGTATAAAAAAATTTACAAGAGAATGTTTTGGACAAAGGCCATCATGCATTGACCATATTTGGTGTAATACTAATGAAACTGATAAAATAAAATCTGTTATTTGGAAAAATAATATTACTGATCATCACACATGCATTGTTGCTATTAAAACTGATAAAATAAATAAGAATAATTATTCTCGCTATAACTTTCCGAAAACTCTTATTAATTATGAAAAATTACAACAACATCTTGACATTGAAAATTGGGAAACTGTACTTTCCTTTAATAATACTGATTTATGTTCACATAATTTTGAAATAACCTTGAATAAACACATCAAATCTTCCTCTTCCATTGTAACACACTCTCCAAAGAATAAATTTAAAAAATTAAAACCGTGGATTACACAAGGAATTATAATATCAATAAGACATAAAGAAAAAATTTATAAAGAGTTAAAAAAGTTCCCTGAAAACCACAAACTACGCGAATATTTTAAAAAATTTAGAAATAAATTATGTTACATTATCCGGAAAACTAAAGAAGATTTCTATAAAGAAAAAATCAATATTGCTGGCAACAACAACAAAAAGGTGTGGCAAACTATTAATGAAATTATCAATAAAAAACCAAAAAAATCTAATATAAATAAAATCTCAGATATTGATAACACAATTTACAATGTTAACACAGATCCAACGAAATGTGCAAATATTTTAAACAATTATTTTGGGTCAGTTGGTGAAAAATTAGCACTTAAAATAAAAAACTACGATAATGATAATCTACCATCACCTTCCAATTCCAGTAACACCCTAACACAATTTCAACGAATTAACGTTGATGAAATTAAACAAATTATTAATGAATTAAAAGGAAATTCTTCCCCTGGTTATGACAATATTTCTGTAGAAATACTTAAAAGAAATTCAAACTCACTTTGCAAACCATTGGCACACATCATAAATACAAGTTTCGAAAATGGCAACTTTCCCTTAAATTACAAAAAAACTATTATTACCCCAATTTTTAAATCTGGGGACCCCCATCTAAGTAGTAACTATAGGCCAATTTCTCTTACCTCAAATATTGCAAAAATATTTGAAAAAATTGTAAAAAAACAAATATTTAAATTTGTAAAAGAAAATAATATATTAAATGCACATCAATATGGGTTTAGAGAAAATTTGAGCACTCAAGATGCGATTGTAGATTTAACATCTGAAATATATAAATCTTTAGATAATAAAAAAAAATGCATCGGAACATTTGTCGACCTAAGAAAAGCATTTGACAGTATATCACACTCTAATCTCATCTCCAAACTAACGAAAATTGGTATAACTGACAATGCTTTAACTTGGATCAAAAATTACCTATTTAATAGAGAGCAATTTGTTAAGTTAAATGGCTTTCTGAGCGGTTCACAGACCACGAATTTTGGCATCCCGCAGGGAACTGTACTGGGACCAATCCTTTTTATCATTTATGTCAACGACATGTTCAAACTCAAAATCAAGTCTAAACTCATTTCATATGCAGACGACACAGCAATTCTAACCGAGGGATTAACTTGGAATGAAACCCAGAAAACAGCAGAGTTAGACTTAAACATACTAAAAAATGGTTCGATAAAAACTTGCTGTCACTTAATACGGAAAAAACCTTTGTAATACCGTTCACCATTAATAAACATGCATTCCCTGAAAATTTAAAGATTAGTATACATTCATATAATTGTAATAGAAATTTAAATTCATGTAAACCTGACTGCTCTGTACTCACTGTTAAAACTAATGTAAAATACCTCGGTGTAATTATAGATAGTAACATAAAATGGAAACTACAGATCAAAGCAACAGTAGAAAGATTAAGAAAATTATTGTACATTTTTCTTAGAATCCGAAACATATTAAATTTTAAACTATTAAGAATCATTTATTTTTCACTGATTCAATCTGTATTACAATATGGAATTGTTGGCTGGGGTGGTGCATTCAAAACTTCTCTCTTGCCTTTAGAAATCATCCAAAGAATATTAATAAAAATAATTTTAAAAAAACCATATGATTACCCCACCATAAGATTATTTCAAGAATTTAAAGTCCCTTCACTACACATTATTTATAAAAAAAATTCACTTTTACAAATACACAAAGATTGTTTCAACAACGATACCTCAATATCTATTTCAAACAGCAAAAGACCAAGTATTCTTGGCTCTATAACTATCCCGCGTTGTAATACCACCACAGCCCAACAATTTTATAAATATTTTGGAGTCAAATGGTTTAACCAATTACCCCTTAACTTAAGATTGGAAACAAACTATAAAAAATTCAAAAGGTTAATTAAAACAATATATCAATAACATATTACAATCATTGTGACTGTGACTTTGGAAATCCCTTTACTTTTATACTCTTTTTTATTTTCTCTCTTCTTCTTCTTTTATATCTTTTCTTTACTCAATTCTGTTTTTTTCTTTACTCAATTGTATGATATTCTGTTTTTTTTTTCTTTACTCAATTGTATGATATTCTGTTTTTTTTCTTTACTCAATTGTTTGATATACATATATAAAAAAAATTAAATATTATAATTTTCATTATCCTTATTACAAATTTTAAAAATATATGTTGAATTGTTTTTCGCTGCTCCACCTTTTTTACACGAGCATTGCTCAAAAAAAAGGTGAAACACGATATTTAAAAAAATGTATTAAAAATATATATTTACAATGTATAATAACTGTATTTGTAAATAAAAAAAAAAAAATAAAAAAAATTCTAAAATCGACACTGGCAATGCCATCGTTGGTTTCAATGTTAAATAATTTATAATATCGATAATATAACTAGCGATGGGCACAATCGATTAATAATCGATTATTTACTCGATCTTTTTTATCATCGAATGATTTCGATTCATTTCCATAGAAAAATCGATTCTCGCTTCTCGATGTCAAATTCATTCGAATGCACGGCCGAGACAATCGGTTTGAAACGTCATCGAACTTGAAATCGATTCTCGCTTCTCGATGTCAGAATCCATTCGAATGCACAGTCCGAGACAATCGGTTTTAAACGTCATCGAACTTGGAATCGATTCTCGCTTCTCGATGTCAGAATTCGAATGCATGGTCTTGAAACGTCATCGAAAGTGATTTTGCTTGTCAAACGAAATATTTTATAGGTACATGTTATAATCAACCTGATGTGTGAATTTTAAATTATGAATGAATACTTTTAGGTAACGATTTACGTTTTCAGTATAGTTTATACGTAAAAGATTACGATGGTGATAGCTTTCAACAATTTAAAAATGTTTATTATGAGGTTATGTATCATCTATTTGGGTATTGTATATTTAATTTAAAATAAAACAATAACTTAGTATATACCATTTTTATATTTAATGCCGACCGGGTTTCGCTAAAACCGTAGTTTCTTCAGGGCAGTAAATAATACTCTACCAAAATCAGCAAGTAATATGTTTTCATATGGACATATCCAAATATATTTAATTTATTTGAAATTAACAGGTGTTTCTTAGTTTGTAATAAAAATGAAACGATTTCTATAGTAAGAAAACTTTATTTATATATTTAATGATAATATTTATATATTTAATGAAATTTTTTTAATAATTGCATACGAAAAGGTGTCCATAACCTACATGTTATTTAGAGGTTATATTTTTTAACAAAAACGACATAAAATTATTATCTTCGTGTTAAACACAGACACACTGTCAATATTATTAATGGGAATTTGTACCTACCGGCTAAACTAAATATCTTATTAGTAATTTTATTGTTGTGAGATGCCCACATATTTGAAATTCGTGAAAAAAAGGAATAACACTAATGTTGCCATCAAACAAAAAGGAATTTGCCAATTTGCCATTGCCAGGAAAGAAAAACGGTGATTGAAATGTTGTTGCAGTACTTACTTACTAATGTTGCGTTATTTAAACATGTTATTTAGAGATTGTTTTTGAATAAAAATGTCATATAATTATAATTATTGATATATTATTAAACATACATAAATATTTTTAATGGAAATTTTTACCAACGGGCTAAACTAAGTAGCTTAACAATAATTGTTATTTTGTGAAATGCATACCAAAAAACAACAAATAAAATTACAACAAAAAATAAGCGTTGCCATACATGATGCACCATAATAATTTTCGGCTTCCTACCCCCCCCCCCCCCTCACAGACAAAAATTCTGCCCCTGACCGTAGCTATTGCTCCCAAACTCCGAGCAAAAAATCGATTAATCATTCGATTATTGTGATGTCTCGATTAAAAAAAATCGATTATATAAAAGTTTCGATCATTCCCATCGCTAAATATAACTAGCAATACTAGCGATGGGAATGATCAAAACTTTTATATAATCGATTTTTTTTAATCGAGAGATCACAATGATCGAATGATTAATCGATTTTTTGCTCGGAGTTTGGGAGCAATAGCTACGGTCAGGGGCAGGATTTTTGTCTGTGAGGGGGGGGGGGGGGGGTAGGAAGCCGAAAATTATTATGGTGCATCATGTATGGCAACGCTTATTTTTTGTTGTAATTTTATTTTTTGTTTTTTGGTATGCATTTCACAAAATAACAATTATTGTTAAGCTTCTTAGTTTAGCCCGTTGGTAAAAACTTCCATTAAAAATATTTATGTATGTTTAAAAATATGTCAATAATTATAATTATATGACATTTTTGTTCAAAAACAATCTCTAATAATTAACATGTTTAAATAACGCAACATTGGTAAGTAAGTACAGCAACAACATTTCAATCACCGTTTTTCTTTCCTGGCAATGGAAAATTGGCAAATTCCTTTTTGTTTGATGGCAACATTAGTGTTATTCCTTTTTTCCACGAATTTCAAATATGTGGACATCTCACAACAATAAAATTACTAATAAGATATTTAGTTTAGCAGGTAGGTACAAATTCCCATTAATAATATTGACAGTGTGTCTGTGTTTAACACGAAGATAATAATTTTATGTCGTTTTTGTTAAAAAAAATAACCTCTAAATAACATGTAGGTTATGGACACCTTTTCGTGTGCAATTATTAAGAGATTATCATTAAATAAAGTTTTCTTACTATAGAAATCGTTTCATTTTTGTTACAAACTACGAAACACCTGTTAATTTCAAATAAATTTAATATATTTGGTTATAATAAGCACAAATGTCCATATGAAAACATATTACTTGCTGATTTTAGTAGAGTATTATTTACTGCCCTGAAGAAACTACGGTTTTAGCGAAACCCGGTCGGCATTAAATATAAAAATGGTATATACTAAGTTATTGTTTTATTTTAAATTAAATATACAATACCCAAATAGATGATACATAACCTCATAATAAACATTTTTAAATTGTTGAAAGCTATCACCATCGCAATCTATTACGTATAAACTATACTGAAAACGTAAATCGTTACCTAAAAGTATTCATTCATAATTTAAAATTCACACATCAGGTTGTTTATAACATGTACCTATAAAATATGTCGTTTGTCAAGCAAAATCACTTTCGATGACGTTTCAAGACTATGCATTCGAAAGAATTTTGACATCGAGAAGCGAGAATCGATTCCAAGTTCGATGACGTTTCAAACCGATTCTCTCGGACTGTGCATTCGAATGAATTTGACATCGAGAAGCGAGAATCGATTTTTCTATGGAAATGAATCGAAATCATTCGATGGTAAAAAAGATCGAGTAAATCATCGATTATTCATCGATTGTGCCCATCGCTAGTGGTAAGACAAGGCAATTGTATTACCTTCGATTTCGTAGTTTTAGTACTCAACTACCACGCGTCGCATAATGTCGTGTCCTACCAGTAAGTAAATTGCATTCAAAAGCGCCAACATTATTTTTACTCGGGTTGTTTCACAGATATTGCACAAAACACATTTCGAAATTCATGTTCAAGTTCTGTTATTATCTAAGTTATGTAAAACAACTGTCCCATGATTAAATAATACTAGAATTTTTATGTTTTGTTTCAAATTTGAGGAATTGTTCAAATGCTTTGAAAGAACTCGTCCATAATCTTAGTGGTAGTGGAAAATGAGATTTTTTTTTGGTTTCTCGTCAGTTGGCCCCTGATACAAAATTATATAATAATATACAAAATACAGTGGATTTAACTGACTCTCAAATGATAGAGAAAGTACAAAAGAAGTTTCTGAGATATTTATACCTTAGAGACTTCGGATATTATCCCTGGATATATCCTTCAGCCTTTTTGTCCGGCATCCTGGGTATTAATAGCCTCGACGATAGAAGGAAAACTGCTTTGCTGACAACAGCATATAAACTTCTAAACGGTAACATCTGTATTCCAGATATAATAAAAATATTTGAGCTTTATGTTCCCGACAACTTCACAAGAGCGCGCAGATACAGAACTTTTGTTGTTCCGAGATGCAGAACTAATTTACCATTGGTAATGCCGCTCGGAAAAATGATTCTTTTACTAAATTACCTGTCCCCTGATAAAGATATTTGTCAACTAAATATAATATATATAAAATAAAATATTCAACAATTCAAAAACGCTATTAGTACTTAATAAAATAAAATGTATGTTAATTATTGGTTGTGTATAACTGTAAATATGGATTTAAAATAAATAAAAATAATCGTGGTACAGATACGTTTTTAGATTTTCACGGCCAAAAGCATTTTCGTTGTTTGTTTTTGGGGTGTTATGCCGTGTTGTGCTACCTCCTTTTTTAGCCGACGTTTCGGACAGCGTTGCAGTGTCCATCATCAGGGCAGATCCGGCAGGATCATCGACGGATCTGCCGGATCTGCCCTGATGATGGACACTGCAACGCTGTCCGAAACGTCGGCTAAAGAAGGAGGTAGCACAACACGGCATAACACCCCAAAAACAAACAACGAAAACGTGGTACAGATTATGCTTTTGGTATTTTAGTTATTCAATATGCACATTACTGTACTTACTTCATTTGTTATTGCTACTTCTTTCTTATGCAATTTTTTTCCGTTCCTTTTTTTTTTCGACGTGTAATTTCTTTAATATTTGTTATAAATAGAGACCAAAATGCAATTGCACCACAAATATTTTCAAAATTTTTAAAAATATAATTATTATTTATTTCAGGAACATCTGGAAATAATGAACTTGATGATCAAGATTCAAGCGATAGTTGCAAGCATCAAGATTTGACTCAATTGACGCCAAATTCATTTTACCACAACACCTATTCAAGTTCTCAAGGGTTACTGACGAAAGACCACACATTCAGCGAGATAATGGAAAAACCATACTTGTGTTCTGTCTGTAACTATTCGTGCATACGTAAGTCGCAGTTTAAATACCACTTACTTTCTCACGCTGAGGGAAAACCTCTGTCGTGTTCCGACTGTAACTATTCATGTTTCCATGAGTCGACATTAAGAAATCATATAATGATCCACAGTGGAGAAAAACCATTCGCATGTTCCAAATGTAGCTATTTATGCACTCAAAAGTCGTTTTTAAAAACACACATGCTGACTCACAGTGAACAAAAACCATTCTCGTGTACCAAGTGCAACTATTCGTGCAAGAAGAACTCAAGTTTAAAGGAACACATGTTAAATCACAGTGGAGAAAAACCATTTTCGTGTTCCGAATGCAATTATGCATTTTCAAGGACGTCATATCTAAGAAAACACATATTGACTCATATTGTGGGAAAGGCGTTTTCGTGTTCTGACTGTAACTTTTCGTGTTCAAGTGAGTCGCTTTTGAAACAACATCATCTGACGAAAACTCACTTGAGAAAGTCGCAATTGAATATGGACGTTCCGTCTGAGGGCTGAGAAGAACATGGGACTTTGTGCAACCTTACATCTGCAATTAGTTATTAGTGGCTTATGTAAACAATTTTAGCTAATTAATGAATTATCTACCTGTAGATAATGTGAAATTTACATAACTGGCTGTTGGCTGAATGTTGAAGGTGGTAATCCTTAGTATTTAATAAAATAAACTTTATTATAAATTATGTAACATATAATTTGAACATTTTAATGCAGCATCACGCTCATTGGTGTTATAAATCTTAATCTTACGAAAATCTTACGAAACTGATTAATCAATCAAACTGATTAATCAGTTTCGTAAGATTTGTAAAATAAAATATTGTAAAATTAAAACTGAATAAACATATTAAAAAAAAAAATATTCTGATGCGTGTTTTATGTTTTATCGAATGTTTATTCGTTTTATTTATTTCGTATCGAAGGATCATTGAAATGTGTGTTTTACGTGTTAACCACTTTACAAGTAGACAATATGCACATAATGAGGAGGAGAGAAATTATTCACTGCGGAACCCGTGGCACTTTCTTCCACTTTTGTTAGTTTATTTTGCACTTAATGGCGGAAATATTTGTTGCGGTACTTTTCTTAGAGCGAATAGCGAAAAAGAGCAGATTGTGGATGCGGATTTTTACACTTTTGAGGGTTGATTATTGACTGAACAATGTGAGTAATGGAAAAATCACAGGTTTATAGGGAAGGGTAGGAAGGAAATGTGACAATACTAACTACAAGTACAGCAGTTCATGTATGTTTATAGATGTATGTAGGTAAGTGTATTGTGTAAATGCCCAACTATATTGTATATTTAATTTATTTATGTTTTTGTCTGACGAGTTGGTGGATGCAATCTGTTTGCCTGAAGCTATAAGTTTTTATAATAATCCTTTGTTGAGGGGGGGTGAATCTAGTTAGGGATCCGTCGTTTAAAATACAAAGATTAAAAGTATCAATAAAATCTAACATATTACGACCCGAACGGTTTGTTAATTCGCTACCCCGAGAGGGAGAATGAGCGTTAAAATCGCCCAATATAATATAAGGGGGACGAATCTGAGATATTAATAATGACCATTCGTTTTCGTCAAAAATAGTAGAGGGAGGGATATATATTGTAATGTCAGATACAACAGCTGCTACTATCTGAAAATTGATGGGGAGAGTATGAAAAATGATTTGTTTAAAAGGGATAGAGTCATGAATAATAAGAGCTGTGCCACCTTTACCATCCAATCTATCATGTCTAAGACAATGATATCCAGGAATCTTAAATTGATACAAGGGTTTTAACCATGTTTCGGAGATGGCGGCGACTGAAATATCATGTACATTGGGTAATTGAATAAGCTCAGATTTGTTAGAGAATAGACTTCTACTATTCCACTGAAGTATTCTGTTCAGTTTCAGAGACATTGGGAAGACAAGAAAGTAATGATTTAATATAATCAGCAGCGTTGGACGGTACATTATTGTTGTTTGAAAGAATTGAAATTAAGAGGGTAATTAATGTCTGAATGAAAGAAGAATTTTCATTAACAACTTTAGGGAAAATAGGTGAAGCAGGATTATTTTTTAAAACACTCTCATTGGGTTCCTGAGTTTTATTGTTCCCATTTGGGTAAAACAAAAGTTCATTGTGTTGCTTTTTGTCAAAAGAGGGAATAAATTTAGGTTTCGGTTTTAACGGTTTAAAAAACGTTTCTCTGTGAGAAGATGATAGTGGAGGTTTAGAGGAAGTGAATTGAAAGGGAGATGAGGTAGAAGTTATCTCTGCAAAAGATTTTTTCGCAGTGGGGAATATTTTTGACGCCTGGAAGTAAGAAATATTGTCTGAAGCCATTGCTTGCTTAATATTCTTTTGTCTAGTTAATTCTGGACAGGCCAAACTAACCGCGGTATGATTGCCCTTACAATGAATACAAATTGGATCATTAGATGAATTTTGACAATTATCAAAAGCGTGATTTTCTCCGCAATGAAGACAACGTGGAGGGGAACGACATACGGGTTTCGAATGTCCAAACCGGCAACAGTTGAAACATTGAATCGTCGGAAATTTATATACTTCTACAGGAAGTGAGTTGTAATAGAGGAACACACGGGATGGCAAAGTTTGACCTTCAAATGTTATTACAACAGATTGCGAAGGTTTCCATATGGTGGTTCCAGTAGATGTATCCTTGTAATTTAATCGACGTACTTTTAATACTTTAGGAGTCACTTGAGAATCATTAAGAGCATCAACGATTTCTGATTCTGAGAGATCAGGTGGAATACCCCTGACCCGCCCCATCCTTGTAAGGTTATATGTAGGAATAAATGATTTAAATTTTTGGTTTGAAAGTGAATCAATTTTTTTTACAAATTCATTTGCAAGGGTGGCGGATTTAAACTCAATGGATAATTTGTAGCGGCCTTCCGGTTTGATTGATCCATTAACTATTCCAAGGTTTTTATTATTTGAACTGAAAATAAATTTCCCAAAATCCAGCGGATGAATAATCTTCCCATGTTCAGTTCTTTGAACATTAACAATGAAAGGGGCAGATGAGGAAAGAGAATACATTAGATCAGCACTTTTAGTTTCAGGTAGAATGGTGTCTTTATGATTTCCCTGAGAGCTTGAGGTTTGATTGGTATGAGAAAGAGATTTAATTTTGGGAGGTACATTAAGAGAAAGCGAAGGTCTTCTTTTACGTGAAGGGAGAGTTGTAGAAATATGGCTATCATCAGAGTCACATCCATCTGCATTTTTGAATATGGATTCGGGATCAGGGGGTCTATTTTCGTCTTCCTCCATTTTTACAAATTATTAAAACACAAAAAAAAATAATAATTTAAAAATAATAAACAGTCTATTTGATTGACTGTACACACGAATTTATCGTAAACAAAATAATACAAATAAATTATAATCAAAACAAAAGTGTAACAATAAATGAATTCTTATCTGCAGTAGAATCAGGAGGTAAGTAGGTAGATCGTCAAACACAGAGCACCGGTAAACACAACCACTCACTACCGACGTTCGATGCGGAATCGTTTTTATAAAAAAATATTTATAGTTAGTGTAAGGATAGACTTAGGAAAAAATGTACAGCGCCCTTGAGGTAATTTTTTACAAAAATGGCGCTATAGAAATAGTGGAAATATTATTAAATATTATTTATTTAACTTGTATTTACAGTGCTTACATATTTATATCCTAATATTAAGATCACAATATTATAAATCAATAAAGTAACACACTATGTACAGTAGATACATAAAATTACAATATTTCGTAACTTCTTTTTAAAATTTGAACAAGTGTTCCCCTTCTTTTATATTGGTCGGTAATTCTTGGAAGATTTTCAATATTTTGACCAATGCTTACTGACATTATTTGGAGTAAAAAATGTAAATGAAATTTTAGTCTTTGGTGACTTTTTTGACGGTTTTTTTTTCAAAACTAAACAAAAAAACTTTCTTCCACATCTCGTTACTGGTCACCCAACCGAGTAACAACCCAATTCCTCACCCCGAACCTAACTGTCTAATAACTACTGAGTTGATGTGTTTTGTAAGTTAAACATAAAAAATAAAAATAAATTTAAAAAATCGAATATATCACTGGAGACCAAAATTTCATTTACATTGATAACTCCAAATAATGTTAGATATCACTGGTTAAAGTAAGTCAAATACTAAATTATTCAATTATTGTTAAAATAATTACATCTTAAGATGATAGACTTCGCTTTTCGGCCCATACAGAAAGAACGCCCGGGAAAAAACACTTTTCTATATCGAAAATTGCACAAAATGAATATATTTTTTTTATACTGCCTTCTAGAGGGTGAAAACTATGTCGGTATGTTTTCGAATTTTCGATGCGTTTCGTATTAACGTAAACATTCACTGTCAAACATGTACGATTTATCAAAAAATATTATTTAAGGAAAAAGTGCTGCTAACTCAACTTTCATAAAGAATTAGAAAATTATAAAAAGCTACCGACGTAGCTTCTTCTTTCTAAAAAATATATATTTTTTTAAATTTCAATTTCGTGAAAGTTTCGGTGTAGAAAAGTGTATTCTCCATAAACCCCTTTTCGAGCGATTTCTGTAGGTAAATTTGAGCGTTGTCTCATTCGCACATTTCGCATTCGCATGTATTGTAAATGTACCTGAGCTTATTGTGAGCGAGACAGAATGACAGACGCGGGTGTTCCGCGTGTGGTTCAAAGTCTAGCCTCTTAATGCTATTTTAAATAAACAGTTTAGCCACTCGAGCGTTTTTTGCCAATATTATGGCACTATTTACAAAATCTCGGATTGCTTTGTTGCCAAAATGTGGCAAATATTTTTTTTTATTAAAACGACTATATAATATATTGTATATTCGAAATAAATATTCTCTTGATTCTTTAAATGGCTTAAGGTTAAAGATTTAATTATATTTTTTTTATAAATCCTACAAATGTGTGATAATAGACCAAAGATAGGGGAATTCATTGGCTGCATAGAACTATAATCAGTTTGTATGTCTCCGTATTCAAATTCGGAGGTATGATTTTTTTACGTGGGCGGAAAAATTTCCTTTGGCGATCCGAGAAAAAATATTTTAATTGCTCTGTCGCTCCAGTGGTTAGAAAGTCTTGTTATATTTTATTTTGTTCTTAACCACTGGAGCGACAGAGCAATTAAAAAAAATTTTCTCGTATTACTATCGGAAATTTTTCCGCCTACAATAAAAAAAATCATACCTCCGAATTTGAATATGGAGACATACAAACTGATTATAGTTCTATGTAGCCAATGAATTCACCTCTATTTTGTCTATTATCACATATTCGTAGGATTTATAAAAAAAATATTATTAAATTATTAACTTTAAAACATTTTTGGTGAATCTAGATAATATTTATTGTGTTATATTGTAAATGTACAATATATTATACAGTCACTTTAATAAAAATAAAATTTGCCACATTTTGGCAACAAAGCAATCCCTAGTTTTGGAAATAGTGCCATATTGTGGCACTTTGCGGGAAGCGGCAATTTGCCGCCGCCCCGGGAACCATTTATTGGATAACAAACACCTCTGCCATAGGTCACCCCAAGTGGTTCGCTACGTTTGGTGACTTTGCAGGGGTGCCCGGGTTCATGGGGTAAGGTTTATCCATGTCTTGGCGGCGGATGATCTAGACACACTGGACCCCAGATTCCTACCTAACCTTCATACCTTTTTCCTTCCCAGAACTTCCTCTCCTCCCTTTCCTTACAAATACCCTCCACACAGGATCCTCAAAGATGACATAGGCCCTAAGGGAAATTATTTTCCTCAGGGCCTCCTGTGTGTACCTAATGTAAAAAAAAAAGCGCTCGAGTGGTTAATTGAAAAAAAGTATCACCGAACAGTAAAATAACATGTAGGTTTTTACTATAAATATGCCGAGGAATCGCTGGTTAAAATCTTTCAGATACGTGCTGTTACACTTGTATACAGTACACGGTGTCCGGTAACTCGTAGTGCAAGAAAAAAAAAAACAATTGGAGCTACATCACACTTTGTGATATAACTTTTTTGATTTGATCTTTCGTTAATTTGATAAATACAGCAAAGACAGAGTGTGGCAAAAGAAACATAGGCCATGAGGGTGTACACATATATTTTTTTAAATTTTTTTTTTATTGTTTATTCCAGATCTCGGGGAGGGTGGTGCAATCCCACGAGCTCCATATTATACATAGAACATATTATCAAATTAATATTAAAAATATATATACATTATGCGATACTGCACACATAGTAAAATAAAACAGAATAAGATTAATACAGAGAAAAAAAAAAAAAAAACATGAAAATATTTTTTTTTTTTTTAAACTATGACATCAGGAGTTGGCTCCATCGCTTGTAAATAGGACCCTGCCAGAAGTACAGTGCTGACATCACAAGACCGTTTTCACTCGTGGCTAGTCGCGTTCTAAAGCTGGTGATCCGTTTTTTGAGTAGTGCTCGGAATGCAGGAACACGCCCTTCTACAAACATCTCAGTGGCACTGCAGTACCAGGACAACCCAAAAAGTATTCGGTATGAATTGTTGTACTGTACTTCCATTCTTTTTAGAGATGCTTTGTTGTAGTTGTATATAACCTCCTTCCTGATAGCCTGACAACCGTAAATAGAATGAATGTATTTAATAAAAAAACTGTTTGCTCTTAAGATTAGTGAGCAAAACCAAAATGTACTTAATTAAGAAAAATGTTACTTAGGTAGTAAACCATAATTATTAAGATTATTCTTAATCAATGTATACTTTAGTTCACAAAGCGAAATAAGTATGTATTTTTCTTTTAACTCAATCCGCTGTTTAAAATGCATCGGGTGGAATTCCTGTTTCCAAAGTTGTTTACTTTTGTTTAGATTAATTGGGTGCCGCCACCTGGGAACCATTTATTGGATAACCAACACCTCTGCCATAGGTCATCCCAAAAATGGTTCGATACGTTTTGAAACTTAGCAGGAGTCCCCGGGTTCATGGAGTGAAGTTTGTTCTGGTGTTGGTCTGCCCACCAACTGCGAGGCGGGCCAGATCGGAAGTGGCAGGTTGGGGGAGACCCTTTGACCTCTCCGCAGCGGGAGGGATTCCAATCCTGGACACACTGAGCTCAGATTCCCACCCACCCCTCATACCTTTTCCTTCCCACAACTTCATCTCCGTCCTTTCCTTTTTTTATGTGAATACCTCACAAGAGTCCCAACTACACCCGCCTCAGCTACAATTAGACTAAGTCATCCCCAATTGGGATATATTGGGGATAATTATTGGGAGGGGAATGAGGTTAAGTTATTAAAAAGGTATCTGGATATTAAGATCTTGTCATCAAATACGTCTAAAGCCATTTCATGCCACGTTTTAATTTCTTATAAAGACTCTCCACACCGCAGCCCCAAAGTTCAACATAGGCCCTGAAGGATAGGTCATTTTCAACATAGGTCATTTTCGTTAAGGCCTTTTATGTGGAGCTAATTTAAAAATAAAAGTTTACAAAAAACCAACTTAACCACTTGGTTAAAAAAAAAAATATTTAGTGCCTAAAGGTAATACATAAATATTATATTTTTGTAAAAAAACATTATTGTCCAACTAGAAGGAATTCTTGTTTTAGGTGAGTTATATAAGGTGAATTATACAGGGTGTAAAAGGACGTACCCGAGAGATTTTAAACAGCGATTACTGAGCTTATTTGGACTAAAAAATGAAAATAGAATTTCGGTCTCCAGCGAAATTTTTGATGACTACAAAAACATAAAAAATAGTTGATTGTGGACTGTTGGGAGCTGGTTGAGAGGCTAAGCGATCACTCGTCTTAGTGACCAGTGACGAAATGCGGAAAAAAAAATGAAAAAAATATATAAAAAGATTAAAATCTTTCGGTTACGTCCTGTTACACCCTGTAGTGGTCATTTCGAAAAAAAAGGTTATATCAGTGTACATTACCTACAGAGAAAGAGAAGAAACAAAGAAAGAAAAAACATAATAATATAACTATTACTTAATAATTGTTGTCTATTACATCATGGAAGGAGATTGTTAATTTGGTTTTTAACCCGTTTAATCACAGGAGACATTTGTCCCAGCTTAGATCTCATAGAAATCGTTATGTCTCCCTTACTATCATAGGGAAATGTATTATAATCTAAACGGTATTGGAATGAAGATACAACACGCTATATACCTAGTCAAATATAAAAATTAACCACAAAAAATTAAAATGTACACCTTTATGAAATCAAAGTTTCCGATCGCAATTTGAAAAAGTTATGAAGCACTATGATTTTTTACATGAAACGACAAAAAAGTGAGGTGACAGTAACATTTATAATTCATTTGTCTAATGAAATATGTATGTGTTTTTGTTTTATTTTTTTATCAACAATTTTAGTTGGAAAAAACGTAAAGTGAGCCATTTTTAAAACTTTATAAAGTTTTCTTCCAAAAATTTTATATTATAAAAATTATACGGTTACTTCTATTAATAAAATTTGAAAGCCTTTTTCATCATCTTTCGAAAACAGTTTTTAGTTTACGGATACGTTAACAAATGTTCCATTATTTGGATTTTATTGCAATGAGGGAATATTTTTAGCCTCTGACAAAATACGCCAAATTTTTGAAGGGTTAAAATATGCGCGTTGTAGTAATTACCCAACGTTGTATTAATATTATTTAGATATGTGTAGATTGATCAGTTTCCTGCTTATAATACGAGTTTCCAGACACCGTGTAATGGACCACAAAAGAGGATAAAATAAAAATAGACCATAACGTTTTTTCCTTTCATCGATTGTTGAACCACTCGGGCAGAAAGATAGTTTACTCTCTTCAACATTTAAAAGAAAGTATTCAGAATAATGGACCCAGTGAAAAATACAATGTATCATTGAAGAAGAAGATAACACGAAAACTAATAATCTAAACGAAAATATGAAAAAGAATAAGACACAGAAAAGTAGAAGGTGACGGTCGCAATTTTGCAAGAATTGTTTTTTTTTTATAGAGAAACCTCACAAGAGTCCCAACTGCTCCCTTCTGGAGCCAGTGAGACTATGGCATCCCCAATTGGAATATGTTGTGAGGCTGAAGGGGTAAATGGGGAAGGGAAGGAGATGGGGGAGAGGAAGGTGGGAAAGTACCTGGCTATTCAGATCTAGTCACTAAACACGGCTAAAGCCATTATTAAGCAACGTTTCGTTTTCAGCGGCGTAGCGCGCCGGGTAAAATGTGCATTTTTAAGTCAATATTCAAGTTATCTAAAAGTCTTAGGTTTTTTTTTCTATAGAGAAACCTCACAAGAGTCCCAACTGCTCCCTTCTGGAGCCAGTGAGACTATGGCATCCCCATCCAATTGGAAGGCTGAAGGTAAGTGGTGAAGGGAAGGAGATGGGGAAGAGGAAGGTGGGAAAGTACCTGGCTATTCAGATCTAGTCACTAAACACGGCTAAAGCCATTATTAAGCAACGTTTCAATTCTGAATGGTGGTCTTACACCAGGGCGATACTGAGAGTATCTTCCACTCTGGAACGTGCCGCAAATATAACATATATTATTTTTATTAATTAATTGTGAAATAACACAAATTAATCAAATAGAATTTATTTGCGCACGCCGGGTTCGAACCCCCGACCTTCCGAATGGGAGTCAAGTGTCTTACCACTCGACCACGGACGGCCGTTGGTAATAAGCAGCAGATACTTTAATTTATTAATTTATTTACTTACTAGCTGACCCGGCAAACTTCGTGACGCCCCAGAATCAATAAATGTTGTGTTTAATTTATTAGCTGAAATAAATAAATTTAAATAAATACTCTTAAGTTCAAAAAATTAAATGGAGCTGTTGACTGAGCACGAAATGTTCGGCACACTACACCATTGACAGTTCGAATTGATTCAAATTATGTCGACCAACGCACATTATTTGAAAGCCGTTCCATACAAAATATATGAAAAAAATTATTTTCTTCATAATTATTTTTTACGTGATTTTTTCCGATGTTTTAATAGTTATTCTGCTAATCGGGACGGAGACAAATCCAACAAATCAAAGATCATAAAAATCTGTTCAGCCGTTCTTGAGTTATAAATGGTGTAACTAACCCGACTTTGTTTTATATATTAAGATAATATAAGAAGATTGTTTCTTCGGTTCTATGTCTGGTCGTAATATGGAATCTCACCATCCGAGTTCTTATAATAAATTGATTCATAAACGATACTTCCTCACATTGACTTAACAAACGGATTGCAATCTTTAGAGCACAGTCGTCGGGTGGGAATGCTTTCCTTGTTCTGTCTGTTGAAGATGCTCCGAGGAACTTTTTTTTTTTTATTATTTAATCTATACATATATTATGATTACATGTTATTTTTTTCAATGCCTGTCTCACTAGGGTAAACCTGTGTCGAGACAGACGTAGAGTTACATAAATTGTATACAAACATGGTTATTTGAATATGAAGGTTAATTACATTTTAGGTTCAATACAATGAAAAGGCAGTTGATTGGAAGTGTGAATTAATTCTCTAAAGAGTTTGATCTTACAAATCACAGGAAAGGTTATTAATATATATTACATACATATATTAAAATGATATTACAGTAAAATGAATTGGAAATGGAATAAATTGATAGAAATATACATGATATTACATACATATATTAAAATGATATTATTGTAAAATGAATTGGAAATGGAATAAATGGATAGAGATATATATTAAAATGATAATTATGTTAGTTTATTTGACGGGATTCTATTGTTTTTTATTTTATTTATTTTTTATACTAGCGTCATTGATCTTCTCAGCACCGGTGCATAGTCGGGAAACACGCCAAACGCTTGCCCAACATATGTACACGGTTGAAATTTGTCACATGAGAACGGGTCGTTTTTACGACTTTGGCCTCTGTGTTTCCTCCTTCCTACAACATGGGTCTCTTCAAAACCCATGTTCACTCCTTCCTCTCCTCAAAAAGACGCTCCACGCAGGATTTTCAAATATGACATAGGCCCCGAGGGAAATTATTTTCCTCAGGGTGTCCTGTGTAGAATTAATGGAGGTTACGGTTTTCTATACCTATAATTTTTATAATTTTTTGTTTTAAAATTACATTGAATACGTAAATTACGACCTCCGTGGTCGAGGGTTAAGGCTATCGACTGGCGATTCGAAGGTCGCGGGTTGAAATCCTGGCGTGAGCAAAAATATTTTATGTGATTGATTTGTATTATTTAACAATTTAATTATAATACCTACAAGGTGTTAAGGTTACCAGTAATTCCTGATATTATTTGGCGTAAAAAGTGTAAATAAAATTTTGGTCTCCAGTGACCTTATTTGAATTTTTCTACAAAAACATAAATAATTGTAGGAGTTGCACAGCTAAGGACGGGGTAAGAGGTTGGATGGTTACTCGGCTGAGTGACCAGTGACGATATGAGGAAGATTTTTTTTTTTGTTTGATTGTAAAGAAAAAAAAGAAAAAAAAAGTTATCAAATAAGTCACCGGAGACCAAAATTTCGTTTAAATTTTTTATTTCAAATAATGTCAGGAATCACTGGTTAAAGTATGTCAAGTACGTACCTTAACACCCTATACATAAAATAATATAATCTATATTTGCGGCACGTTCCAGAGTGGAAGATACTCTGAGTATCGCCCTAGAATTGAAACGTAGCCTGATATTGCCTTAGCCGTGTTTAGTGACCAGATCTGAATAACCAGGTACTTTCCCACCTTCATCTTCATGGATTCATTCTCCTGGACACACTAGCCCCAGATTACAACCCTCCCTTCTTATGTTTTTCCTTCCCAGAATTTCCTCTGCTTCCTTAACACAGCATCCCCAAAAATTAAATTTTTTTTACATTAGGTCCACACAGGAGGCCCTGAGGAAAATAATTTCCCTCAGGGCCTATGTCATCTTTGGGGATGCTGTGTGGAGAGAGGAAGTTCTGGGAAGGAAAAAGGTATGAGGGTTGGGTGGGATTCTGGGGTTCAGTGTGTCTAGATCATTCGACGCCAAGACATAGATAAACCTCACACCATGAAACCCGGGCACCCCTGCTAAGTCACCAAACGTAGCGAACCACTTGGGGTGACCTATGGCAGATGTGTTGGTTATCCAATAAATGGTTCCCGGGGCTGTGGTACCCATTCCAGCCTCCCAAATTGCAGCCCATGAAGGGATTTATTTTCTTCACAGCCTTCTGTGTGAAACTAATGTTAAAAAAAAATATGAGAAAGTCGAGTGGAAGCGGTCTGAATTTTTTATACGCGGAAGAAAACTCAAGAAAGTGACACTAAATTGAGACTTTTTTGATATTTAACTAAAATTGGACAGTCTAACTGTGAAATTTGCACCGCAAGGAGTTCGCCGCGAACACTGCCCTCTTAATAGTCAGAAGTTTACCGAAGGTTGGTCCTTTAAAATTTAGAGGATAGATATCTTAGGACGGATTCCTTCACAAAATTTGAACAATCCATCAAATTTCAAAGTTAAATTTCAAGTTCTGTGAAGTTCTATTTATATTCTGTTATACTGCAGCTGTTTCACAATACTTGCAAGATAATAGCAAAACTTGTATAGGACTTTTAGATAACTTGAATATTGACTTAAAAATTCACATTTTACATTTCTTGGTTAAATGCCGATTCTTGGTCCATTTCAGCGTTTGAACAAAATGTCAACAGCAGAAATTTTCTGTATACTTTGGTCGTTGGCAAATTTGTTCAATTTTCAAACGAAATATTGTATTGTACAACACAAACTTCAAATCATATAATCATACAAAATAAATCAATGCATAATCTAGTAAAGACACTACAGAATTTTAATTTTAGTTCAATTAAAATCATCAAAAAATATATCCGAGTACCTACTTATTTTGTAACGAAAATATCCCAGTTAGTCTATTTATTTTAGGACTTACAAACTAAAATATTTCAGATTTTTCTTAAACACTTATTTTGTTTAGACATTATTGAAAAATCATAAATAATTATGATCAAAAAATTGTGTAAATATCGTGTACTTCCAAGAAGTACGCGATATTTAGTAATTTATCATTATGCGTTTTGAGCATTTTTATTGCTTACTTGAATGTAGGTATATATTAAAAGTTTTAAATGAAGTAAATCGATATTAAATTTTTAATTTTTAAAAATTGATACGGGGAATAATCGATCTTTCTCATTGGAAGCTTACATAAAATGTTTATGGTGTATTGGTAATTAACCTCTTGTATGTTGGATGACATTTGACAGTTGTATGACGTTCTCAATAAAACAATTAATTTCAAAGCATTCTGAGAAGCTACATACTGAAATTAAAAGCAACGTTTAGAATGATATTGGCTCAAGCGATTCTGATCGGGTCCTTGTACAGTTTCTTTATACAAAAGGGTTAAAATCGCGTTTAAAAAAACAAAAATAATTTGTTCCGGACGCCGGCGTCCGAGCCAAAGACAGTAGGTAGGTATTTATCTTACAAATCTGACGATTTCAGAGGAAATTTTGGTTTTGATTTATTAATTACGAGAAAATTTGAAACATAATTTTTCAAATCCGCATAACTACTAGTAGTTTTTACATTGGACACTTTCTGCGAACAAGTGACACCCAATGGACATTTTCTGCGAACAAGTGACACCCAATGGACATTTTCTGCGAACAACTAAAACCCGGTGGACATTTTCTGCGAACAACTGACTAACAGTGGATATTTTCTGCGAATAACTGACTTCCAGCGAACATTTTCTGCGAACGAGTCACAACTAGTGGACATTTTCTGCAAACAACTGACACCCAGTGGACATTTTCTGCGAACAACTGACTTCCAGCGGACATTTTCTGCGAACAGGTGATACCCAGTGGACATTTTCTGCGAATAACTGACTCCTAGTGGACATTTTCTGCGAACAAGTGAACATTTAGTGACCTTTTGGGTATAGTAAAGTTGGACCACTACGAGAGTGCCGGTTGGACAGTAGCTGGAGATGGAGCGGTTATTGTGGTTCACCTTTCTGCCGCTGGCTTTCCTATTGGAGCTGTCCTTCGCTATTGAAGAGGTTTGCCCTGCCCAGCGCCATACGTTCAAAATCGCGAACAATTTTTGGGAGCAAAGAAGTAAGTACCCAACATAACTTTGTTTTTTTTTTAAATTTTCATGTACTTCATAAAACTGTTACACAACAATCGTCGCCTTAATTCTTAATTGTCCAACCGACCATTTTAGTTTTTTTTCAATCTCCGTTTTAAAACTAAAAATTAAGATCCAAAAACAGTCTCTTCTTCCATCCACAAGCAAATGCTTTTAAGAGGTAATATCCAGCAATCCATTATTCCGTTTTTGTTAACAGCGCTGCGCGCGGATGTTTTTACAACCATGAAGCTAAACGGTATTAGTTTTAAATTTAATGCGAAATGTTGTCAAAATGAGCAGCGCGAACAGACAACCTCACAAGAGAGACAGTCTCGGCGGCTAATGAATCGCGAGAATTTATGTCTATGCCATAAAAATTATCAAACGGGTGATGGTAAATGAATGAAAATTATAAACTTCTTAAAATTAATTTTTGATCAAATAATTTATAATTTTTCAATAATGTCTAAATAAAATAAGTGTTTAAAAAAATCTGAAATATTTTAGTTTGTAAGACCTTAAATAAATAGAAAAACTGAGGTATTTTTGTCACAAAACACGTTCTAGCATTTATTTTTTAATGATTTTAATTTATCTAAAATTTAAATTTTGAAAACTGTGTTGACTAGATTATATATTGATTTATTTTGTTGTATTATGATTTGAAATTTGTGTTGTTTAATGGAATCTATCGGTTGAAAATTGAACAAATCTGCTAATGACCAACGGTATAACCTTAGTATATCATAAATGCACTTTGTTTTTCAAAATTTTAAAACTGCGCGTACCAGATAAAATAACAGTCTTTCAAAATCAATTTATGTTTTTTTGTAAAAAAGAGTCAATACGTCTAGAATTTGATTTAAAAATGACTAATTTCCGGTATTTTCTGGTAAAGCACTCTTAATGGAATACGAGTATAAAATAACATGTACTATTTTTGATATAAATAATTTTCCTGATTATATTTAGGTATTATCAGCCTTAGGTGTAGTTGTCCCTTTACTCTCAGTTTTCGAATAAGTCAGTAAGAGCGACAGTGACAGCGACAGTTTCCTCTTAAGAGCAGCGCCGGTTCTACGAAATCTGGCGCCCTGTGCAGGAAGTACCGATGGCGCCCCCCCCCCCCCCCAACAATTTTTTTTAATTCGATAATGGCGGCGAACCGGCGAACATAAATAAACCAATAACGCGGCGAAAGCGACGAACTATCATCAAACAGCAACTTCTAATCAACGAAGGGAAACCCTTACGGGCAGGGATCAATGAACCAATCACAATTTTTGTTGAATTGCGAACGATACAATGGTCGTAAGCGACAATAAGGAAAAATAGGTCTTACGTTCTTATGAAATATATTGTATTTGGAAAAAAATTCCTTGACGTAACGCAAATTCGGATTTCGTTATATTTTAACCATCGGTGCGCGCGCATTAGGTTCACGCATCTGAAAAGTGAGTGTTGCTAGCGCATACTAATAATTCAGTATTACGAGTATTTTTTAAACGATTCGGGGAATATTTTAATTAAATTTTAAAACAATATTTATTTTATCACGGTGCACAGTGGGCTGAAAATCGCCTTTCATAGACATAGAAACTTGAATTTTCATGGGTCTTTTTTTGGCTAGAAATGGATTCATTTTAATGCAAAATTTTGGTTTATAGTGTCAATAAAATATTGTAAACTAGACAAAGCATACTCATATGTAAAGCATTTTTGCATTAAAATGAATCATCAACATAAAAAAAGTTTTTTTTTCAACATTGAGGATTTAAAAAAAACGCGCCACAATACGAAGTATGTCAAAAAACTACAAATAAATAGTAGTATATCTGTGTGTAAGGATGTAATGGCCAACCTTATGATTCCAGAGATAGCCTCATTTTTAATGTCAGCGCCATACAATTTTTTCTTTAAAAAAATATAACTCCTTCATTTGTACACGCAATTGCTTCATACCAAATTTTATATCATAGTAATGATCAGCAGAATCCATTTCTAGCCAAAAAAAGACCCATGAAAATTCAAGTTTCTATGTCTATGAAAGGCGATTTTCAGCCCACTGTGCGGCGCCCCTTCGGAGTTGGCGCCAGGTTTTTTGCACGTTTTTGAACGTATGACTGATCCGGCGCTGCTTAAAAGGAAGCTGTTCTTATAGCCCAATGACTTGAATGCCTACGTGAGGTTTGTCAACCGTCTCCAAATCATAATTTTAAATAATTAGAACAAAAAAAGGTTCACTTGCAACTTTCACAAAATGAATTAATCAATTACATTTGTACTGTGAAATAAAATGTTGCGTAATAATTGTTTTCTCTGATCAATTTTGATGAGAAAATGGCAAATGAAGCAAGAAATCGTCATGGTCATTTGTTTCGGTAGCATTTCTTAAGAAAGTTTACTCTTGCGTTAGAGCAGGGTTTCCCAAACTGTGTTCCACGGAACACCAGTGTTCCGCCCGATTAGGGGTTCCGCAACAATTTGTCGGAAGAATTCCAGTTAATAAATGGTGTCTCATATTGTTTTTCGTTTTTTGTTTCATCGTTAGTGTACCGTACTTTTCTGGCTACAGAAATGGAAAATCAGATCGGATACAACCGCATCACATTTTTCCAACAAGATGGAGCCAAAAAATGGGGCCCCACTGCTATGTGAATCTGATTAGGTTTTATCAAATAAAAATATGAAGTATACAAATACTTTAAAAATGCTAAGCTACTTAACCTCTTTTTTGTGCACTGCAGGGCAGGTAATAAAAATATTAAACAGTAACAACTAAATTACAATTAATACTTGGTGTAGGTTTGGCTAATAAAACGAAATAGAGAAGATTCAAGGGTTTATCATATAAATGTCGGGCCTACCAACTGATTAAATAACAATTATATTTACAATGTTTTCCTAGCTTTAGTTTTCGCAAAAGTATCAATGACTTCGTTTAAATCCGTTTAAATGCGGTTTTTCTGTGGTTCCTCCAAACCCCCGCTCTTATGTGTGTCATGCAAACATCATACACGTTCACATTATCGGCGGCGGAGGTATCTCCAACTGCAATAATTGTCGAATCTTCTTCAGTAGGCTTCTCAACCAACACTGCAGTTACCACATTATTTGAGTCACTATCAATAGAAATATTTTGGCCAGATGTACTTGCAGAAGGCTGACTAAAAAACTTGGCAATTTTGGCCAATTTTTGTTTACTATCTTCTCTTTCTTGGCGTTGTTTGCGTTTAAATGCACCACTGGGTTTCTTCTTTTTATCCATAATTTTAGTTTTCTAATTTATTTAAACAATACAATATTAGATTGTGCTCGAGTAGGTAGGTACTCACTGTTCACTGGCGACGTTAAAAGTAAAATAAAAGGAAAGAGAAACACTTGGGGAATGACGCACATATCACTATCCTTCAAATTGACAACACTGCCAACCTACAGAAAGAATTTAGGGGAATTCCCTAGGCATAACTTTTGAATTTATCTCAACTGAGTTGTCATGATGAAAGTGGGGTTGCAAGTTGCAACCTGTCATATTTATTTTGAAAATGGGAGAAATTTCCAAAAGTTCAGTTCGATCGAGATTTCTGGTAAGAGTTCGAGGGCCCCCTGAGCTTGAGGGCCCCGGGGCACTGCCCCGCGTAGCCCCTAGGTAGCTACGCCACTGGATGGAGCCACTTTTGTTTTACAAATGACTCCCTAGAACACAAACATGTAAATTAATACATAATATGTGTATATCTGTATTTGGAAATCAAAGTTTATTTTCATTTTATTTTATTTATTTATTTTGAAAAACAGTATATCCAATTACATTTCACAAATTACAGAATTTAAAATTCATAAATCCCGTTTAATCACAGGAGACCATATTTGTCCCAGCTCACATAGGTCTCATAGAAATCGTTGTGGCTTCTTTACTATCTTAGTAAAAAGTATGATCTAAACGGTATTGGAAAGAAAATACAACACGCTATATATTCAAATCTAAAAGTTAACCACAAAAAAAAAAATTACACTTTTATAAAACCAAAGTTTCCGATCGCAATTTGAAACAAAAATTATGGAACTTTGAGAATTTTATAAGATTTTTTTTTACATGAAACGATAAAAAAGTGAGGTGGCAGTAACGTTTATAATACAATTGTCTAATGAAATATGTATGTGTTTTATTTTTTTTTTATTATCAGTAAAAAAAAATCAAGTGAGCCATTTTTAAAAGTTTTCATTCTGTTATTTTTATATTTAAAAAATTATAAGGTTATTTCTAAAATTTGAAAGCCTATTTAATCACCTTTCGAAAACAGTTTTTAATTTTTGGTTACGTTAACAAATATTCCATTTATTTGGATTTTATTGCAAAGCGGGAATATTTTTAGCCTCTGACAAAATATGCCAAATTTTTGAAGGGTTAACATACATACATTTAATTACATAGGTAAGTACATTAATACTATCAGATGAGATGGAGCCTTAAGTTAAAGAATATATTTATTGCGATCATAAAGTCAATTTTGTCTATATCAGAAGAAATTTGGTTTAGGGAGAACGAGTTTTTTTCCTTTGGGGAGAATGACTAAAATTAAAATTAAATAACGAAACAATCTTATCTTACTTCTTATATTACTAATATTATAAAAGCGAAAGTTTGTATGGATGTATGTATGTTTGTTACTCTTTCACGCAAAAAGAGAAATCGATAATAAAAATAACAACATTGATAAAACGGCGCTAAACAAGTCATCCAAATAATGTCCGTCGTCCGTCAAAATAAAACGACCGTCCGTGGTCGAGTGGTAAGACACTTGACTCCCAATCGGAAGGTTGCGGGTTCGAACCCGGCGTGCGCAAATAAATTTTATTTGATTAATTTGTGTTATTTCACAATTAATTAATAAAAATAATATATACTATATTTGCGGCACGTTTCAGAGTGGAAGATACTGTCAGTATCGCCCTGGTGTAAGACCACCATTCAGAATTGAAACGTTGCTTACTAATGGCTTTAGCCGTGTTTAGTGACTAGATCTGAATAGCCAGGTACTTTCCTAACTTCCTCTTCCCCATCTCCTCCCCTTCCCCACTTTCCTTCAGCCTCACAACATACCCCAGTTGGGGATGCCATAGTCTCACTGGCTCCAGACGGGAGCAGTTGGGAAACTTGTGAGGTATTCTCTATAAAAAAAAAAACCTATTGAAATTATAAATGAACTAAATTTGCCAAGATAAGTCCAATAAATAGTGTAGCGTTAAAATTTACGGGTTTGAAAGTGTTCCATTGCATAAAAAGTTTGAGAAACCTGCGTTAGAGGTATTTAGTGTCAGATTTTTCCAGTTGAATGAATTTACAATATTTCTTTTATTTAACTATCACGTCCGCACATTAAGGCCCGGTAGTAAGCGCTAAGAATGGGAGACACGTAAATACGAATGTTAGAGAGAGCGAGCTAATATTAAAAACGATAATATTCAAGCGAAAATTGTTAAATTGTTTTATAAAACAGAACTCGTTTAAAAAAGATGTGGGTAGGAAATTGAAATTAAGTAGGTGTACGTAATTGAAATTTAAAATTAAATATTTTCCACTGCTCCCAATGCAAATAGTTGTCTTTTAATTTAATTAAGGTGAATCCATAGACATATTATGTATAGACTTGCCCTAAGTGATAAAAGCGTATTATTTCCCCCTCCTTAATTCTGGGTTCCATGGAACCGGCCGGGCTGGCGTATAGGTTCGCGTGAATCTAGAAAATGTGACGTCATCATTCTTGTGCGGACTAGCGTCGAGCTCTCATTGGTACATTTTAGGAAATAACACGGCAAAAATGGTAACTTGTGATATTAAAACATGTAAAAATAGAAGTGAAAAAGAGTATAAACCCAATTGTCGTATTACCTTCCATATGCAGGCATTATTTGTCTTTATTTTAAGCTTAAGCTTTATACAATATGATCAGTTTTATCACACCGAGAGACATGAAGCGTAAGCAACCGAAATTCCCGGTCCCGTCGTGTGCACTTTGCTGTTTACTGGGATAAATAAATTATGAAACATTTGTAAAAGTGTCTTAACTACACACGGTAACAAAATATTCGACTCTCAAAACAAGCGAACCTTTCTTCACTTTATATGGATTACACAAGTTTGTTCAAACCGGGCGAATAATTGGCGCTCCCATGTAAAAAGGTCTATTCATTCAAAAGCAGATTTTACTTTTAAGAGCTAAATGGTGATATTATAATGCGTGATGCCTATATACTGTCAAATTGAAGTATTAACGAATCACATATCGTTACAGTCAACTCATACCTCTGCGCACCGCTACAGTTGGTTTTTTCCCCTCTCCCTGATTCTCTGGTCTATGAATATTCATAGGTCTTTGGGTGAATCAAAAGATTTTTTCAAAAAAAAAGTGTGTTTAACCGTTTCCATCTATATCCAATATTTACCAAAAAGACAAGCCGGTCCTACTTTACTAGCTTATTTTCTAATCTTGACCAGCATTGTTTTTTTTGTCTGTGAAAAACTCCGGTTATTCATTCGTTTGTTTTCTGGTCACAACGCTGCCAACTTTCTTTTCTGAATCAATGACAGTCAACAATAATTTACTTGCTTGATTTCTGGTAAAGTCTTGTCCATTTTTGTTGTCTTGGTTACTCAGGGTCTTCAATAAGTTTGACATTTTGGCAATTTTGTTCTTAAGTCTGGAGTTTTGGGTTCTCAAGCTAGCGATTATTTTTTTGCGCCTGGCTGCCACTTTTTTAACGCGAATAAGTTCCATGTTTTTTTGTTGATCGGTCGTGGCACAAATACTAGTTGGTATAGCTAATGGGTCTCTTGGAAGACAACCCTCTTCGCCTGGCATCTGAAAAATAAAAAAATAACAACAGTTATAAGTTAGTGATAAGATAGTAGAATAAAAAAAAATAAGAAATTTGTTATATATATTAATTTTTTTCTTTATTTATGGTACACATGCCTTTAAAAATGAAGAACAAAATTTTTTTACATGAAAATGGATTAAAAAACAATTATACAGTATAAGCATATGATTTGAATGAAGTAAAATTTACGATTTTGTAAACAAAGTGTTAACTAATAACTGAATGAACCAATGAATGAATGAATTCATTAATTAGTGAATGAGCGAATGGGCGGATTAACAAATTAGTTAATGAACTAATTGATTAATTAGCTAATTAATTAATGAATTAACGAATAAATTAATTAATTATTTAATGAATTAAAGAATAAATTAATATTTAATGAATGAATTAATGAACTAATGAATAAAAGAATGAACGAATGGACGCGAATGAACGAATTAATGAATTAACTAATGAACCAATGAACGACTGAAGAAATGAATTAATGATTTGAAGGAATGAATTAGTTATTTAACGAATTGATTAATTAGCTAAATAATTCATGAATTAATTAATACATTAATTAATGAATTAATTATTAAAGAATGAATTAATGAACTAATGAATAAAAGAATGATCAAATGAACGAAATAAAGAATTAAATAATGAACGAATGAAGAAATGAATTAGTTAATGAACGAATTGATTAACTAGCTAAATAATTAACGAATGAATTAATTCATTATTTAATGAATTAATTAATGAACTAATGAATAAAAGAAGGAAACAATAAATAAATTAATACCAGTGGCTCCAATTTGAGGGTTGGCACTGCATCATCGAACATTCGCCTCCTGCCCCTCTGGCTGACATTGAAGCAGTCCTCAGTGAAATGCGCAGAACAAAGCACGGCCCGCGGCCCCGGGAACCACTCACAACTGCGTCCAGTTGCATCTATCCATGCTGATTTTAAATGTCCGTCCTTGGGAAATCTGCAAAAGAAAAAAAAATAAGATTGGGTTGTTGTCACAAACATTCAAAAGAAACATTGTCATCAAATGAACATTCAGAGCAGTTTTTTAACAGTTGAAATGTCAACATTATTTTTTTAGACGAGGTATGACCAGTAATTTAGATGTTTTTCGGACGGAAATAACGTTTTGAAACGGAAATAACAATTACTGCCATCTGTTTGTTTTATTTTTATTTTTAAAGGGTTCTCGTCTTTGCTAGAATATTTTTATTATTTTCCGAAACTTGGATGAAGAATCAAGAGCTAATCTATATTCATAAATATTATAAGCAATAATTATTAGCGTGAAACACTCATCCATATTGGAAAAATCTCCCGAGAAAAGATACATGTCGCCGACGGGACTCGAACCCGCACCTCTCATATTGCCGGTCAGGAGCTCTACCATTAAGCTATGGCGGGTTACCTCCTACCCGCCAAATGATTCAATATATACCTAGTGTTTCAATTATCGCTTATTACATTTTTTTCACCTGCAAACAACCAACTTTATTTTTATATGAGAAAGGTATGTAAGTGCTAACTTTTTTTTCAATATGGATGAGTGTTTTAGGCTAATAATTAGTGCTTATAATATTTGTTACCCTTTGTGCTATGCATAAATAATCTTGACTTAAACATTAGTTTATCAATTAAAAAATAATCTATATTCATAATTTTAATTGTATTTCTCAATACAGGCGACCAAACTCAACTCACTTTTAAAGGCTTTGTTTTTTTGTTATTTTTTATTTTTTGTTTTTTGTTTTAATATAATTAATTAAAAATGACGCCACAAAGTGAATTTGCAAAGATTGAAAAATTAATTATTTTTTAAATCTGGGTTCGAGTCCCAGCTGCGAGCATTAATTTTTATTATTTTTCTGTGTCTTGTTCATTTTCATATTTTAATTTTATATTATTATTGTTATCTTCTTCTTCAATGATAAAAAACAATTATTTACTTTGGTCAAGTATTTTTGCTTCAAATCCAAATTTAATTTTAATGTGAAAAAATGTCGCTCACAACTAATTTTGAGAATTATATTTAAATGCCAACCTACCCATCCCTCAAGTGAACTATTTGATAAAATAAGGGTCTTAGATATTCGTCAGCTATTTACTAAAATAAGCTTATGTTTTATACGGAAAAATAACTTACTGGTGGCTCCACAACATCAAGCACACACCCGCTTTTCATCAAACCTGGGATGCATGGTCCCAAAAACTAAAACCACATTCGCTCAACGACAATTCTGGTTCATAGCTCCGAAAATATTTAATGCATTGAGTACCGATATTAAGTCAAATAATTCAGTATCCACCTTTACCGCCCGTCTACAGCATTGGATATTTGAAAAGGGACGAGCTTTCTTTAAAGATTACATGAGTTCTTAACACTCTTAAAAACAAAACAAAAAATTATAAAATTTATCCTGTCACAGCTTTATTCCAACTTGTTTCACATCACTGAAATTGAATGTGACCATAAACATAATCGTCTTGTAGATTATATCTACCACAATTTAACCTGCGTTCAAAACAATATAATATATAATTTTATTTGTTTTATAATCTTAATGTTTATTATTTTTAATTTCTATTTCTTTCTTTAAAATATTTATCTCTCTTTATTTTTCAGCTCACTATTATTTTAATATTTGTATTTACTTTTATTTATATTTAAATATCTTTTTTTTTCTTTTCTGCATTCTTATTTCTCATTATTTATTACCTAGTTTTTATTATCTGCTTCTGTAAAAAAGTATTTTTAGTTCATATATTCATTATGTATGACTACCACAACACGGGCAGTAGCCTAGTATGGTAGTTAAAAAAAAAATGTCAAAAACTGTAACTTGTAAAAATTTATTAAATAATAAAAAAAAAAAAAAAAAAAAAAAAAAAACTTTTATGTATATTCTTCATCTATTTTTCTTCCAAATCTTCATTTCTTGATGTTTATAATGTTTTTAATAGTTGAAAGAGATCGAATATGTTCGACATTTTAAAATGTCGATAACAAGCGATGCCTCATCACTAGTCAAACCGCAAAACGTCAAAAATATTTTATAACATTTAAATGGCCAACAAACTATTTGAAAATACTCACAAATGGTACGTGATGCCACAGTTTTTCATAGATTTTTTCAAAGAATAATTTTTGCATGATTTGACGGAACATGACACCATTGTATTGCATAATAAACCATTTGATCCGCCCGATGCGAGAGATGTCAAACGACTGATTTTGAATTTCTGTCAAATTTATCGACTTACAAATTTTTGTATTACGCGAATATCGCGAGGATGGTTTCGTAGCCTTTATTAGTAAATCTCATATTTTGACAATATGTGTGGTATGAGGAATTTGAATATGGAGACATACAAACTGATTATAGTTCTATATAGCCAACGAATTCACCTATCTTTTGTTTATAATAACATATTCATAGGATTTATGAAAAAAATATTATAAAATCGTTAACTTTAAAACATTTTAAAGAATCTAGAGAACATTTGCCACTTTGTGGCAGCAAGGCAATCCGAGGCTTTGGAAATAGTGCCAAAATATGGCAAAAAGCGTTCGTGTGGTTAAAAAATGTCGACATCTGGAAATAATGCTCTCCTGATGTAAGCGTACCCGAAAGATACGCTTAAGTGGTTTGGGCGCGTAAAGCGAATGTGATTTGTAAAAAACATCGCGTACGATCAAGTTAACCAAGAAAAGACGTGGCACGATCAAGTTAAGGGCCGGAATTTCATTTATCTACCGGTTTATAACATAATATGTCCCTTGATAGCCCAGTCAATGAAGGGAAAAAAACACCCAATGTCGGAACTAATTCCCCGGAAGCTGAATTTTTCACAGATGATAGAAAACTTTTAAAAATGCTTAATTACAAAAATCCCCGGATATCCCCCTTGTGCTTTCCTCCCCACCCCCTCTTGAACATATTTTCCCAAGCCTTTTGGAATACGCTAATATCTCACTTTAAGTTCCTATGTTCGTAAAAAAATATATGTTATTTTTTAAGATAATATCTGAAGATTTGTAGAGCCGAAACTTAAAATAAAACTAATTACTTGAAATTCCCTCGATACAAAAAAGTTGCAAAATATTGTCCAAAAATTATCATTTACACTTTCGTTTCTGTTATTTTACAAGTTATGTGTATGCAAAAAATCACAGTATTTCTATGCTACTTAAGGCGTTGAAGAGAGATTTTTGGTCTATTGTAAACGAGTCGTGTTTTATTAGACATTTTGCAAATTTTCGCTTGAATTTTATCGTTTTTAATATTAGCGCGCTCCCTCCAACATTCGTATTATCGTATCTCTCCCTTTTCTTCTTTTTGTGCGGGTACTACCGGCCCTTAATCAAGTTTTTTTTACATTAGCTCTTTACAGGAGGCCCAGAGGAAATCCCAAGGGCCTATGTCATCTTTGGGTCTGCTCTGTGGAGGGTCCTTTTAGGAAAAGAAGGAGAGGAAGTGCATCGAATGGCTGACGTATGAATCCGTCCCTCTCACTAGATGTAAGGCGATGGGTTGAGAGAGTCCGGCTGGAGAGTTCAAAAGGTATCCCTCAATAAGTAGCACTCGATCTAGCCATACCGCCAATACCTAGTTAAATCTCTCCGCATGAATCCGGGCACACCTGCTAAATCGCCAAACGTAGCGAACCAATTGGTGTGACTTATGGCAGGGGTGTTGGGTAACGAATACTCGCCTCCCAAACGATTTTGATATTTTGATCTATTTTAAATACGTTGTATTTTATTAAATCCTAGTTTGTACCTGGCATGCTTTGCAATGCAACTTAAATAAATAAATTGTTCCTCCCCGCGTGTCCTATCCCATTCGTTCCCGTTCCGCTTCTCCTCCTCGTCACCTCCCGCGTCCCGGATAACCCTCCCCTACCCTCTTTTATTCCCTGCCACTAAACTCCATAAAATACACCAATTTTTCACACAACTCACGTGCGACCTATTGCTTTTTTTTCAAATTTTTTAACGCCAAACCTCACCAATATAGAAGTATCGCTATTTAGAAACCTTCTCGGGCATGTTCACAACAACTCGCCAAATTTTCGTCGCAATCGGATGAATATTATAGGAAATAATTTCATAAAGCCAGATCTCACTATCCTATAACCATCGCGGGTATGCGCACGTCAAATCCCCGAAGTTTCATCGCAATCGGATGAATAGTATAGGAAATAATTTCATAAATCCAGAGCTCACTATCATATAAACATCGCGGGCATGCTCACATCAAATCCCCAAAGTTTCATCGCAATCGGATGAACGGTATGGCAGCGCATAAAATACGAACTAACAAACATTAATTTTGGTATATATAACTATGTTTGATAGGTAACTTCTTTTTTTTAACATTGACTCCACACAGGAAGCCCTGAGGAAAATAATTTCCCTCAGGGTTTATATCGTCTACGAAAATGCTGTGTCGAGGGTCGTTTTGAGGAGAGGAAGGAGTGAACATCAGTCTTGAAGACACCCATGTTGTAGGAAGCAAATCATTCCACAGCCGAGCTGTTAAACTCAAGAATGAGTCGTAGAAGCGACCCGTTCTCATGTAACAAATGTCACTATGCACCGGTGCCGAGGGGATCAATAGTCCTAGTTTCTCAGAGCATCTTCCATTGAAATACCGGTATAACAAGGACAGTATTCCCACCCGACGCCTGTGCTCTAAAGATTGCAATCCGTTAGTTGTAATCATTTCCGTTGAATCTATCAAATGGACCGCCGGTTTCCACGTAAAGTCGAGCTCCAGACCAGAGGTGCCTGCCACATTCAACCTTTTTGAAAGTTATATTAATTTTTCTCCAAATTAATTTTCGATATTTTATACAAATAAAGGCGACGCTGCAGCTGTCTGGTTTTGCACAATAATAAAGGCCCGGAAACATCGTATTATTTTTACTTGAAACTTTTTTTTTCATTTGTTTACCGAACACAAGCGACATCAGCAAAGTTTGATAGTGGAAAAAATTTTAAGCATAGAAATACCTCTGAGAAAGCTTACTATTACATTTTTAACACATGATTATTGTTAGTTCTAATTCTCACCGCTAGTTATTTGTGGCAACCAGTTGACATGAGCCAACATGTGTGCAGTTTCTAATATTGCCATACTTGATGAAATTGGCTAAAAATTAGGGAAAATTAGTAATATATAACATTATTTTTATCCTTTTCTGGGGACTAGATCTGAATAGTCCGGTTCTTCCCCACCTTCCTTTATCCCAACTTATTCCCTTTCCCACTCACCTTCAGCCTTACAACATATTGAGGAAGCCATAGTGTCACTAGCTCCAGGCGGTTGAGACTCAAAATGCTGTATTAGCATTTAAATATATATATTTTTTTTTTTAAACTGCCTTCTGATAAAATAAATTGGTAATTATCATAGACATATGAATATCTATAGACCTGCCCTAAGTGATAAAAGCGTATTATTTCCCCCTCCTTAAATCTGGGTTCCATGGAACCGGCCGGGCTGGCGTATAGGTACGCGTGAATCTAGAAAATGTGACGTCATCGTTCTTGTGCGGACTAGCGTCGAGCTCATCGGTACATTTTACGAAATAACACGGCAAAAATGGTAACTTGTGCTATTAAAACATGTAAAAATAGAAGTGAAAAAGAGTATAAACCCAATTGTCGTATTACCTTCCATATGCAGGCATTATTTGTCATTATTTTAAGCTTATTCAGATCATATAATATGATCAGTTTTAGACATGAAGCGAAATTCCCGGTCCCGTCGTGTGCACGTTGCAGTTTACTGTGATAAGTAAATTATGAAACATTTGTAATAGTGTCTTAACTTAACACGGTAACAAAATATTCGACTCTCAAAACAAGCGAACCTTTCTTCATTTTATATGGATTACACAAGTTTGTTCAAACCGGGCGAACAATTCGCGCTCCCATGTAAAAAGGTCTATTCATTCAAAAGCAGATTTTACTTTTAAGAGCTAAATGGTGATATTATAATGCGTGATGCCTATATACTGTCGTATTGAAGGATTAACGAATCACATATCGTTACCGTCAACTCATCCCTCTCCGCCCCGCTACAGATGGTTATTACCCCTCTCCCTGATTCTCAAGTCTATGAATAATATGTCTGTGTTAATTATTAAAAAAAATCGGTAACTGTTCTAAAACCCGCCACACTTTTATTATGCACAGGTTTTGGAAATTATACGAAGTTCAATTTAATTACCTCAAGGAACAAACAATAATTATGTTTGGAAAGACGGTAGAAGATGGATTAAAATTCCATTTTTATTCAAAGTTCAAAATTTAGTTAGGAAAGTTTAGTTTCAATCTTAATTTTTTAAAGTTTTCTTTATTCATTGAATAAAACGTATGAATTACCTAGATCTAGATAACCCAAAATAATAACATATTTTTAAAATATCTGTTTCTTGTAATTAAGACTGTGAATTTCGATTTTCTACCGATTTAAAACACATGTTCCTTGAAGACTTTACGTTTCCAAGTTCTAAAAAGAATATATGTTATTTTTTAAGATAATATCTGAAGATTTGTAGAGCCGAAACATTAATTACATAAAATTCGCTCGATAGAAAAAAATCGCAAAGTATGCTCCGAAAATTATTATTTACACGTTTGTTTCTGTTATTTTACAAGTTATATGTATGGAAATATTCAAAGTGTTTCTTTAAATGCTACTTAAGGTGTTAATGAGATGTTTTTGCTCTATTGTAAACGAGTCGTGTTTTATTAAACATTTTCCCAATTTTTTATGGAATTTTATTGTTTTTAATATTAGTGCGCTCCCTTCAACATTCGTATTGTCGTATCTCTCCTTCTTCTTCTTTTTGGGCGGGTACTACCGGCCCTTAAAGTGTAATTTACATTATCTGACTGTCTTAAAGTGGGTTCCATGTCTAATCGGACTATGAGATCTCATCGTCTTAATTCCCATAGTAAATTTATTCAGACACGATACTTCCTCTCATGATAATTTATCACAACTCACATTAACCTAACCTAACCTAACCCAACCTAACCTTACCTAACCTAACCTAACCAAAGGTTAAAAACCCCAATTATCAGCTGTCGACGCTTCGAGAAATGATGAATTTTCATGTGAGGAATTAACATCCGATGACAAGTTTGTACTCAATATTATACACTAACGGCCTTACTAAAAAAAAACACTCCGCGGCCGTTAAACGGTGTTTCTGTAGCACGTTGTGTAAAGTCTGTACATTTCGTTTTTCAAATTCTTACTAAACAAAATATATGGTTTTGATCTGACAACGTCGCCATTTTACCAGCCTTACTAATAAACTTTCTGAAAAATTTGTACAATGGTCAAACAACCATGTATGAAGAATCCTTACTAATTAAGAACTGACAAAAAATTGTTCATGGAAAGATATGTACATTGCTTACACGGCCAAGGAGGGTAGTTTATCTGTTGTATATATTTGTTCCATTTGTAATTTTCAACGAATTTCGAATTTTTTTTTTAATGTCCTATATATTTATTATTTTTTGAGATGTTGTAAAAACAAATACCATTTTAGAACCAAAATTTAATTACCTTTAAGATTTTCATATCTAAAATATACTTAAATGTTTAAAAACTGTAGTATTTTAAGATTCAAACATCAAGTTGGAAAAAAAAACTCACTTACCCCAAACACTTTCTATTAAAACATTGAAATATTTGGAAAAATTCAAAATTCAAAAAACACAGTCCTTTTATTTAATGATTTTAAAATAAATCTGTCACCTCACTTTTTACTCCTTCAAACAATAAAAAAATGTAAAAAAATCTTGATATTCGCTTTTCATATCCAAAAATTTACAATAAAAAAACACACGTTTGAATACATTGCTTGCACATCTTAAGGCATTAATTTCTTTGATACGTTTACTAAAATATGTATTAGACATTTTAGTCACCAAAAAACATCACTTTCAAGAATTTGTAATAAAATAAAAATCTTAAAATGCAAATTATTTCTGAACATAACCTATGAACCATTTTCTGACATCTTAAACACATGACATGAAAAACAACACAAATTAATAGTAAATATATTGATTACATGAATATAAGTGCGAATTAGTCATAAATATTCAAATCATTAACGAAAACATCATATTAATCACATACAAAATCGCGACCGACTAACTTCTGCATTCGCGGCTATTTTTTTCAGCGGTAAAGCAATGCGCAGGCGCATCAATCACACCACCTAGCGGATTATTATGAAAACTCCAATTTACAAGTAAAATTTCCAGCGTTGCCACATTTAAAACACCGTTTAACGGCCGCGGAGTGTTTTTTTTTTAGTAAGGCCGTAAGAAAAATTTCCACTGTACATTCTGGTCACCCGCTTATAATCCGATATAAAAATTAAAAACAAAAAATAAATAGGTAAAAAGAAACTAATATTAAAAAAAATCAAAAATATATATCAATTGATTAGTCAGACATCTCCGAAAAGTTCAAATTTGAGTTGAGTATGCAGTTATATGTAAAAGTGTACCCTCTATCTGGTACAATACTCAGATTACTCAAAAACACCACCAGATCAATTATAATATACAAAAACTAACAACGAAATAAAAAAAAAATGGATAATAGAATATAAAAATAGGAAATTTCAAAATGTTATACTAATATACCGGACCGGTGTTATTTAATCTCTTATAGGCCGCAGTCCCCCCGGCGGGTCCGGATGTTTGAAGCGATTTTGCCCCTTATGTATAAATAAATTGTATGAAAAACAAGGTCAGAATCGCTTGGGCCATTCTCGTTCTTGACATTACGAATAACTGGATAGCATTTAGCCACTCCGAAAAATTCATATTAATTGCTAAAGACCCGCCGGGTACCAAAGATGGCGGACAAAATGGCTGCCGCTTGATAATATGAACGCTGTCATATTCGAAGTCTATATTTATTCATTGTTTTTTATATAAATCCATTGTAGAAAGCATAGATTTGAGTGATTATTAGGAAGTTCGTTTTATCTACATTATTTTGATTTAATTTTTGTATTATATCACAAAATAAATGTTATAAAAATTGAATTCGTAAGAAAGGTGAGAACTGTCAAATATTTTACGTCGGATTGAAAAAAAATATTTTTTGTATGCTGGCTGCTAATGGAACATTTAATATTAATTCATCTAGGGATAAAATTTATCTTTTAAATGGCAACACCAAACATCTGTCAAACGAAACGTCAGACGGTATAGCAGATTCCTTTCAATTTAAGCTTCCAATTCATTCTCAAATGTTTATACTGAGATGAATCTCTGATAAGTCCCGTCAGTTTAAAGTTTTAATTCGTTCACAATGTTCCCCCAAACAGTGTGCACGTCCGCCAGTATTTAACCACGCCATTTAAACTTAACTGTGCCATTTAATTTAAGTATAAAACAATTTAAAGTTCATAAACAAGATGGGAGCTTTTACAGCGTTGTTTTGTGCGTTGTTTTTGGTCCTTGCTGTCACAGTTTTGACGAATGCTGGACAATTTGGTAAGTTATCGAACATATAACTATGAAAAATTAACGTTAATACATTTTTAATAACATTTTGTTATATTTTCTCTTTGTCATAGATTGGATACATGTTTGTTTTTATGTTTTGCTATATTATTTATCGTTGTAGGACTCAATCTTTGTTGATGTGTTCACATTTTAGTATATTTTGTTGCTATAAGGGGGTTTCTCACCATCTTCCCAATAGCCTATCTACACTAATAACGAATATTATTAAAAATAAAATACTCGCAGTGGTTAGAAAACTCGGCCAACTTATCCAATATATAGCCACTATTCATAGGTTCGAGTACCGAATTTTAAACTCCAACTTAATAAATAAATAAACCGTAAATCGTAAATCGAAAATATTCGTTATTAGTGTAGAAAAGCTATTGGGAGAATGGTGAGAAGCCCCCTAAATCCTTGCTTCATGTGGACATTTTCGTACTTATCAAATTGCAATAAAATCCAAATAAATATAATATTTCTGAATGTATCCGAAAACTAAAAACTGTTTTGGAAAGGTGATGAAATAAGCTTTTAAATTTTATAATACGAAATAAATATATAATTTTTGAAATATAAAATTATTGCTTGCAAACATAATTTTTTTTTTAATGGCTCATTTTACGTTTTTTCTAACTAAAATTACTGATAATGTATTTTATCACCTTTCAAAAACAGTTTTTAGTTTTCGGATACATTCATAAGTATTAGGTTTATTTGGATTTTATTGCAAAGCGGTAATATTTAGACCCTCTGACAAAATATGGTCGAGTTTATTTAGTTAGGGGAACTTATTTTAGAATTTCTAGTCCTTGTTTAAAATACAAACAGATGTTTCTTTGGTTTAAAAATATACGTGTTTTGGTTCAGTTTTCCTGTGGTAATGCGAGTCGGATATGGGTACCGCTGCCCCGGGAACCATTTATTTAATAACCAACACCCGTGTCGTAGGTGACCCCAATTATTTCACTACGTTTCGTGACTTAGAAGGGGTGTCCGGGTTCAAGGTGTGAGGTTTGTCTAGGTCTTGGTGGCTAGTGCGTTTGGCCACTTACTGCAAGGCGGGCCGGTTCGGGAGGAACTGATTGAGGGAGACCTAACCTAGATCTCTCTATCAGGACTCTCTCGACCCATCGCCTTGCACCGCAGTGGGAGGAATGAATTCATACGTCCATCTCTCATTGACACACTGACGACCAGATTCCTACCAGCCCCTCACACCTTATTCCTTCCCAGAACTTCCTCTCTTCCTTAAATTGACCCTCCACACAGCATCCCCAAAGATGGCGTAGGCCGCGAGGGAAATTGTTTTTTCTCAAGGCCTCCACAATGGAGTGCTGGTACCTACCCTGATGTATGGCAGTGAAGCATGGAACTGACAGAGAAAGGATGAAAGTAGACTGAATGCTGTAGAAATGAGATTCCTGAGGCGTATGTGTGGTAAGACCATGTATGATCGTGTGAGGAATGTGGAGATCCGAAAAGAATGCAAGGCTGATGTGAGCGTAATAAGTAAGATTAAGAAATGGACGCTTAGATGGTTTGGGCATGTTGAGCGAATGAATGAAGAAAGGAATGTAAAGAGAATTTATGACGCAAATGTGAATGGTAGAAGAAGCTGAGGACGCCCAAGGAAGACGTGGCACGATCAACTGAATCGGATACTTGAGTCGGGCTATGTTAAGAGTCAGAATAATAGAAGAGTATGTATGAGAAGATGTATGAATGTGAATGAGGCAAGGAGTGTATGCCAAGACAGTTGTTTGGCGGTCCGTCCTCTCTGCCTACCCCTGCGTGAAAACAGCGTCATAGTTAGTTAGTTAGTTAGTATGTAACATTGAAAAAAAATGTATGTATACATATATGTCACCGCAAGTGGTTCGCTAAGTTTGGTGACTTAGCAGGGGTGCCCGGGTTCATGGCTTATCAAATGTGTGTCCTTTTATTTTAGATAGAAAAATCGTAAAATGAACCATTTTTAAAACCTTTCAAAAACAATTTTTAGTTTTCAGATACATTCAGAAATATTCCATTTATTTGGATTTGTTATTTTATTGCGAAGCAGATTTCTATTCAGTCCGAAGGTCGCGAGTTCGAACCCGGCGTGCGCAAATAAATTGTAATTGATCAATTTGTGTTATTTCACAATTAATTAATTATAAATTATATATAAAACGTATTTGCGGCACGTTACAGAGTGGGAGATGCTCTTAGTATCGCCCTGGTGTAAGACCGCTATTCAGAATTAAAAATTTGCTTGTAATGGCTTTAGCCGTGTTTGATGACCAGATCAGGTACTTCCTCATCTCTTTCCCATCCCCGTTTACCTTCAGCCTCACAACATACCCCGATTGGGGGTGCCATAGTCTTACTGGCTCCAGACGGGAGCAGTTGGGACTCTTGTGCGGTATTCATATATAAAAAAATATTCTGACCTTCTGACAGAATATTTCCGAGGCCTGAGGGATTGGCGAGCCCTGCTTTTTATAGGTTGGATAGATCTGCTAAACCGATTCGTATTTTCCTAGATCGAAATAACATAACATATTTCCTATATTACAAATTTGAACTCTTGACTTCAATTTTTTGTTATCTCTTTAACATACTAAAATTATTATAAATAAGTATGTAGTAATATATATAGATTAATTAATACGTCGAATTTGGCGTGTTCATTTTATAGATTACTAGCTGATATCCGGCATGCGTTGCAATCCCACTTAAGACTCACTGACCAGCGGCTGAGAATTAAAGTTCCAAAATGCTTGCAACTGTACAGGGAGGTTCCGATGAGAAAGATCGATTATTCCCCTTATCAATTTTTTTAAACAAAAAATTTAATATCGATTTATTTCCTTAAGAGGATACCCGGCGGTGATTTTTCCATACAAACGTATTCCCTATTTAACTCTCTGGATTTTAACCCTAAAGAAAATATTGTTTTTGCATAAAATAGATATCAACTACTAGCGTGTCGGTACTTTTTGTTTTTTTGATAAGTTACTTTTTATAGAAGTTATGACCTTCCAAAAATCGCCTTCAAAAGATGTTCAGTATACAAACCAGACAATGTTTTTTTAAAAAAAGCAAAACGTACAGACATAGAATAGTTTTTCTTATGTAGTTGGTAAAAAAAAAATAAAAAATCAGTCCACTTTTGGAGGAGAAAAGTGGGGAATACAAAACCTCCATTTTAGTTAGGTGTCAGTGCATTGTCCCTTTCGCTCAATATTTGGTGGAGTAAGAGCAACAGTGAGAGCAATATTTTAGTAAAATCTATTTCTGCACCACCGGGTATCATCTTAAAAACTTGTTTTAATATATACCTACATTCAAGTAAGCAATAAAAATGCTCAACACCCGCACCCTTTTAGTGCTCTACCATTAAGCTACGGCGGGTTACCTCCTACCCGCCAAACGATTCAATATATACCTAGTGTTTCATTCAACAATTAGTGCGGGTTCGAGTCCCGTCGGCGATATGTATCTTTTCTCGGAAGATTCTTTCAATATGGATGAGTGTTTCAGGCTAATAATTATTGCTTATAATAATTGTTACCCTTTGTGCTATGCATAAAAAAATCTTGTCTTAAGATGATAGACTTCGCTTTTCGGCCCATACAAAAAGGACGCCCGGGAAAAAACACTTTTCTACATCGAAAATTGCACAAAATGAATATATTTTTTTTATACTGCCTTTTAGAGGGTGAAAACTATGTCGGTATGTTTTCGAATTTTCGATGCGTTTCGTATTAACGTAAACATTCACTGTCAAACATGTACGATTTAACAAAAAAAAATATTTAAGGAAAAAGTGCTGCTAACTCAACTCTCATAAAGAATTATAAAATTATAAAAACCTACCGACGTAGCTTCTTCTTTCTAAAAAATATATATCTTTTAAAATTACAATTTCGTGAAAGTTTCGGTGTAGAAAAGTGTATTCTCCATAAACCCCTTTTCGAGCATTTTCTGTAGGTAAATTTGAGCGTTGTCTCATTCGCACATTTCGCATTCGCATGTATTGTAAGTGTGCGTGAGCTTATTGTGAGCGGGACAGAATGACAGACGCGGGTATTCTGCGTGTCGTTCAAAGTCTAGCCTCTTAATGGTAGAGCACTTGACCGGCAATCAAAAGGGTGCGGGTTCGAGTCCCGTCGGCGATATGTATCTTTTCTCGGAAGATTCACTCAATATGGATGAGTATTTCAGGCTAATAATTATTGCAAAAAAAAAACTGTTTCACCTAGTTAGAAAGAGCTTCTAGAATAATTATTCTTCGTATGCAACGTGCTTGTATCGGGTAATGAATAAATGAGATAAGAAGAATTCTCTGAAGTTATATACTAAACAATATTTAATCTCATTTCCTGCTGGTAAAAATTATACATTATACTAATAGAATATAAACACACTAGAAATAAATGCTTTCAATGTAGATTTTGATTTGAGTGACGGATGTATGAATACATCCCTCCCACTGCGATGTGTCGAGAGAGTCCGGCTGGAGAGGTCTAGGTGAGGTCCCCCTCAAATCAGTTTCTCCCGATCCCACACGGAGAAAAATGTTATTCGAAAAAACCATCATTTTAATAATAAAAACGGTTAAAAACGGGACTGAAGTTCTTTCGAACAAATTCACAGTGATTCTACGTTTCTTCTTCTTCTTCGATGGCGCATATCGAGCTTTGGCTCCCGCAACATTCGCCTCCAATTCCTCCTGTCCTCAGCAGCTGACTTCCAGTTTGTTACCTGGAGAAGCTGTGCCGCATCCCCTCTTACCTCGTCTTCCCACCTCAGTCTGGGTCTTCCCACTTTTCTCTTTCCACCTGGGTATCCAGTAAGGTGGGTCACGAATGTATGGGGAAATTTTTTATCTTGTTTTTATTTGTCTAATAGTGATAAAAGGGTGCTAAATGACGATGAAAAATCACCTAATTTTTTTAATAATATTTGGATATCATCTTCTTCCTCCGGATTGACTTTGAAATTTCACATATTAGAGAAAAACCCACCCTTGTTAAATCTTTAAAAAATGTTAGATAAACAAGTAAAAATTAACTATTTTTCAATAAAACGCAAAATAGAGGGAATGTTTTGAATTATTTACTAAAAACATATATGAATATAAATCAAATTATCTCAAGGTAGTGTATTCAAATACCAGCAAAATCCTCCTTAATCTCAAATTTCGGCATTATTTTGCGAGACTCAATCTTCATCTTAATAAAACTTTCTCTTGCAGACTTCGTACATAAATAAGTCAAAGCTTCAATAACAGTCGTTACACCTCTTTCAACTGCTTGAGTATGACATGGCAGACGCAGAAGAGGCAATCTACCTTCTCCCCCATGAGCTACAGATAATTTAAGATCTTCATCCGATATATTCTTCAGTATTGGGGGTTCGGTTACATTTTGCTTCCAAATAATATGATGCATCGAGGTTTATGTTTGGAAATTGGAACAGCCCTGTTTTACTTAGTTTCTTACGCGTGCTTTTAGAAAACGACGCGCAGCTAATTCTCGGATATGCTTGTGAGGGTCAGACAACATTGCAAGCAATAAATTTTCGGGGTGTGCGAAGTAACTGTTTCTTGCTTTAACTGGATCAATTATAGTTTTTAGTTCAGCTGATAAGTATCTAGGCGCTGAGATTAACTACCGCAGGTGACGTGCTCCATCTTTGCAGGTGGTATGAGTTTTAATGCTGAACCAAGCCGGAGCATACACTTTAATAACGTACGTTTCTAAAATAATAAGATTCTCTGAAGGAGCTTCCGTTGAAACATAAAGACGAAGAATTCGGTTAGCACGCATAAGCTATTTGGCATGAGACATTTTTCCAGGAGATTTGTGGCATAAATCTTCAGGTAATTCCCCCAACGTAACTGCAGATACTATTTTAAACAAATATAACTGATCTGTATCCACGTCTTTAGTAAATAATTCATGCAACTCTCCGTCAATTTTCTGAAAATGAACCATAGGATTTTTTTCACAGTTTTCCAAAGCTAGTCCTATTGTGCTTGAACATGTTTGGCGTCCAGGTGTCTTACCGTCAAGATGTGCGAACAAATGCCGAAATGGTAACTCGTTCATGTGAAACAAGAAAATTATCCATTGCAATGATTTATAACTTTCGACGTGCCAGAGTTTGGTACAATAAAACCTAAATATATATTGAGTCTGGCTCTTTTATCAATGAAATATGCTCTTCAATGCGTCATTCTCTGAATTTCGTCCCCTCTCTTTCCCTGATAATTAATGTTTTATCTTTCCGGCCATCAAAATATATTTGGGGGTTTTTATAAAACTACGTGTTGTTCCCTTAATATTTTCTCTTTTTTTCTTTCGTTCTCTGCGAAGTTTACTCTTATCAATAACTGGAATATTAAACTTGATATCATACAGAACTGCTAAGACAATGGCTGCCGCTGTCTTATCCGACACTCCATATCTATCACAAGTTTTAGACAGTGTGGATCAATATTGACCGCAGACTGCTTCTGAAGCGTTTGAGGTACAATATTAGGTTTGAAAACATCTTTACAATCGGATTCATTGGTTGCAGAAGACGTGGAAATATCGAATAGAGAGGTAGTTGGCTTACCTGTGCTTTCCTTTTTAGACGGGCACAAGGATTTTTGCTTCAAAAGTTTTTCTTTCAAAGCAGTTTTCATTTGTTTTGTTGAAGCGAAATCCACGTTTCCTATTATCACTTTTCGTGTAGTACGTTGGTCAGTAATAGAACTCTATTCATTTACAGGTATTTTTGATGTCTAGGACAGTCACATTTACTGAAATCATTGCATTTGCAAGAAGAAATATCAAACAACACTTTACTTTTGCGGCGGAATTCCTCCATTTTTTCTCCGGTATTAGTGCAAACGATGCTCCCCCCGCCCTCACCTCACGCCTCCAATAATCTAAACCGGGACTTTTTAAAAATTATTTCGTAAATATATACTACATTTGCTATGGAAGATTACAAAAAATATGGTTAAAAAGATTCATAGTAACTTTTATACACACTAGAAATAACCTCAAAAAATTTAAATTTTCAAAACTTTGAAGTGAATCCGGAGGAAGAAGATCGTATCAGAAAATTTTAAAATTTTAAACACGTCGTTTTGAATTCATTTGGCACCCTTTTATCGCTCTTAGAATTGGAAATAAACACTTTTTTTAAAATGACCCACCTTAGTATCCAGTCATAATTCTTTTTGGGACGCGTGTGTCCGGCATTCTCTGTACATGCCCAGCCCATCTCAACCTGAGGAGTCTCATATGGGCTGAGATGTTGGGGTCCTGATATATATCGTATAGTTCTTTGTTGTGCCGGATGCGCCACTGTTCCCCCTCTTTCACGGGACCACATATTCTCCTCAACACTTACTCTTACAACGCAACAATTCTATGTTTACTGGCGGGAAAATGTAAGAATAATTTGTTATATGGACGAAATTACGTATAACAAAAAAAATTATTCTTACATTTTCCCGCCAATAAACATTGAAACCCTGTTAATTTGTTCGTAAGAACTTCAGTCCCGTTTTTAACCGTTTTTACTATTAAAATGATGGTATTTTCGAGTAACATTTTTCTCCGTGCACCCGCCACGCAGTAGGTCGATAAATGCGTTCGCCGCCAAGACCTAGACAAAACTCATCTCATGATCCCGGGTACCTCTACTAAGTCACTAATTTCACGTTAGTAATAAATGCTTTTCGAGGAAATTTATTAGCGCGCACTTCGGAAGAGGCCCGTTAGCGGTAACCTTTTCACCTCTCCAGCTGGTCTCTCTCGACCCATCGTCTTGCACCGCAGCGGAAGGAATGGATACGTAAGTCCGTTAATCCTGAACACGCTGACTTCTAGATTTCTAACCACCACTCACACATCTTATTTCTTTTCTTATAAATACCCTCAACACAGCATTCCCAAAGATGACATCGGGTCTGAGGAAAATTATTTTACATATTAAAAATAGATTTTTTTTTGACGTGCTTACTTCCGGGAGGTATAATAAAAGTAGCTGTAATTCTCTTAATGTGTAATTTTCTTTATGTGTAATTATCTTTACGTATAATTCTCTTCACATGTAATTCTCTTTGTGTGTAATTATCTTTATGAATAATCCTCTTCATGTGTAGATACTTTCTTTACGTATAATAAATTCACTTAATATGTAATTCTCTTTGTGTGTAATTATCTTTATGAATATTCCTCTTCATGTGTAATTATTATCGTGTTTAATTATCTTCTCATGTAATTTTCAAGAGTTCCAAACATGCAATTCTCTAAATAATGTTTCCCTTTATGTTTAATTATCTTTACGAGTTATTATCTTCTTATGTTATTCTTTTTAAATGTTATTCTCCACTGATGCAATTTTCTCTATTTGTAATTTTAATCGCTAGTATATCCATTCATGTGTAATTATCTTGATATGTAATTATCTTCTCATGTAATTCGCTTCAAGTGTACTTCCCTATACATGAAATTCGTTTGACGTGTAATTCCTTTACCTAATTCTCTTCAGTATGATTTTCTATACATTCAGCTCAATTCTCTTCCCATGTAATTCTTTTAACGTGTAATCCCTTTAAGTGTTATTCTCTTCACATGTAATTCTTTTAACGTGTAATCCCTTTAAGTGTTATTCTCTTAACATGTAATTCTTTTAACGTGTAATGCCTTTAAGTGTTATTTTGTTCACATGTAATTCTTTTAACGTGTAATCCCTTTAAGTGTTATTCTCTTCACATGTAATTCTTTTAACGTGTATTCCCTTTAAGTGTTATTCTCTTCGCATGTAATTCGGGCAGTACAATATTGGCAACTGAAACTCACGCCTGTATAATTTAGTCCTAACACCAAATAAATAATTATTGCTCGCTTGCAATATCGTGTGGCAGTCTACCCTCTACCAATACTTCATATTATGTTACGATATACAATACGTAGGTACCTAACGCTGGTTGCTTGTTGCTGTCTGAAATGGGACAAGCCGAGAATATTTCAGATAATAAGGTTAACTGAGGTCAAACGATAAGTATGGGGGAACGACAATCTATTTTATTAATACTATAGGAAGCATTTTTACAGCGAAGTATTTGAATCAAAGATAGAATTTTCTAGAACCCAAGAAGATAATCAACAAAACTTACCGATTTGTATATTATTTACAAGCTTCTGCCCGCGACTACGTCTACATAAGATTAGTACTTCGAGTAATCTATTTGGTTTTCCTAGGTCCCATCTACGTTTATACCAAAATTATTAACCTATTTATCTTACTAATATTATAAACGCGAAAGTTTGTATGGATGTATGTATGTTTGTAACTCTTTCACGCAAAAACTACTGAATGGATTTTAATGAAACTTTACAATAATATAGCTCATACATCAGAATAACATATAGGCTATAATTTATAAAGCTAGCTATTTAGTTTCAATACATTGAAAATAACAATTATTGTTTAATAGAAAATGTCAAAATTTGAGAATGACATTTTGCAAAACAATGATTGTTAAACCAAAATTCTATTTTGGAAAATATTTAAGTTAGTAAATTTATTTGAAGTACTCGCCTAATGCTTCGAATCGAATCAAGAATTATACATATTTTAAACAAGCTTCTGCCCGCGACTTCGTCTGCGTAGGATTAGTACTTCGAGTAATCTATTTGGTTTTCCTAGGTCCCGTCTACGTTTATACCAAAATTCTTAACCTATTTATTTAAAATGTGTATAATTCTTGATTCGATTCAAAGTATTAGGCAAGTACTTCAAATAAATTCACTAATTTAAATATTTTCCAAAATAGAATTTTGATTTAACAATCATTGTTTTGCAAAATGTCATTCTCAAATTTTGACATTTTCTATTAAACAATAATTATTATTTTCAATATATTGAAAATAAATAGCTAGCTTTATAAATTATAGCCTAAATGTTATTCTGATGTATGAGCTATATTATTGTAAAGTTTCATTAAAATCCATTCAGTAGTTTTTGTGTGAAAGAGTAACAAACATACATACATCCATTTATTAAACTTTCGCATTTATAATATTAGTAAGAAGTAAGATAATATAAGTAAGATACCGATAAATATGGTTTACCATTCGGGTCTTGGGCCTGTTGTGTCGAAAGGTCAAAACATGTCCGCTTTGCAATAAAATAATTGGAATATTTCTGAATCCGAAAACTAAAAACTGTTTTTGAACTACGCTTTCAAATTTTATAATTCAAAGTAAACATATAATTTTTGTATCCACTAACTAACTAACTAACTAACTAACTAACTAACTATAAACATATAATTTTTGTATCCACTAACTAACTAACTAACTAACCATCCCGCCGTTTCCTCGCAGGGGTAGGCAGAGAGAACTGACCGCCAAACAACTCGGTCTTGGTATACACTCCTTGCCTCATTCACATTCATACATCTTCTCATACATACTCTTCTATTATTCTGACTCTTGACATGGCCCGACTAAAGTATCTGATTCACTTGATCGTGCCATGTCTTTCTCGGGCGTCCTCGACTTCTTCTACCATTCACATTCGCGTCATAAATTCTCTTTACACTCCTTTCTTCATGCATTCGCTCAACATGCCCAAACCATCTAAGCGTCCCTTTCTTAATCTTACTCATTACGCTCACATCAGCCTAGCATTCTTTTCGGATCTCCACATTCCTCACACGATCATACGTGGTTTTACCACAAATACACCTCAGGGATCTCATTTCTACAGCATTCAGTCTACTTTCATCCTTTCTCTGCCAGACTGCCATACATCAGGGTAGGTACCAGCACTCCATCGTGGACTGCTAGCTTCGCTTCTGTGGGCAGCTGTTTGTTGGCTCCAACGGCACTCAGTCCTCCAACAATGGAGTTACCTGCATTTACCCTTCTGTCAATATCTCTATCAGCCTTCCCATCTCTCCTAAACATACTTCCCAAACACACAAACTCATCCACCTGCTCCAAGTATTCATCATTCACAACTATATTACACACTGTTTTCGTACTCTCTCTTTCAAACACCATGACTTTAGACTTACTTACATTCATCATTAATTCATTCTTCATACATATTTTATGAGCTGCTATACCGTTCATCCAATTGCGGTGAAACTTGGGCGATTTGATGTAAGCATCCCTGTGATGGTTATAGGATAGTGAGCTCTGGCGTTATGAAATTATTTTCTGTACTATTCATCCGATTGCGACGAAAATTTGTGAGTTGTTCAGCGTCATTTTGTCATATTGGTGAGTTCTGGCAAAATGAAATCTGTAAAAAAAAATGCAAAGGTCACACGCGAGTTGTTTCGAAAATGGGTGTATTTTATGGAGTTTAGCAGGAGGGGAAATTAGCGGGAGGGGGAGGGAATCCGGGAGGGGCGAAGGGGAATTAAGAAGGGGGACGAGGAAGGGGAGAAGGCGAAGAAGGGAACGGGGACGAATGGGAAAGGACACGCAGGGAGAAACAATTTATTTATTTAAGTGTCATTTAAACGCATGCCGGGTATCAGCTAGTAATGAATAAAAAATCCCTATAATTTTTTCGTAATGTGATTTTCTGCGTCTAGTTTTGGTGTATCAGTATTATTATTTTTTAAAGAATTTTAGTTGTTTGTATGGAGGGCAGTCATGCAATTACTTGCGCCGTTATAGTGGTGAACCATTCAACACCCGGAGAATAACGGCAATAGAAGATAAGCCATGTTATGATGATTTGTATGCGCGCATACAAATTAATGAATTTTCATTGTAATTGATTTGACAGTCTATTGCAATTGAAATTGTTTGTAAGTAGGTATATATTAAGAGAAAAATTCTATTTTCAAATACGATCATTTTGTTTTGTTCGATCACGTGTTTCAATGTTTATTGGCGAAATTACGTAATTGCGTATACCAACAAATTATTCTTAATGTTTCCGCCAATAAACATTGAAATCCTGTTAATTTGTTCGTAAGAACTTCAGTCCCGTTTTAACCGTTTATGCGAATAAAATGATCGTATTTTATAATAACATTTTTCTCGGTGCATCCCTCTCACAAGTCGAGAAAGTCCAGTTGGAGAGGTAAAATGGTATCTCTCAACCAGTCATGTGCCGCCAAGACCTAGACAAACCTCATCCCATGAACTGGGACACCCCTGCTAAGCCCCTAAAATTCACGTATAATATAGTTCTTGTAATTCTAACTTCCCGAACGAGTAGCTGCCACCCTTTCTGTAGGTAAATCCATGCAAGTGGTTCGCTACGTTTGTTGACTCATCAGGGGTGCCCCGGTTCATGATGTGAGGGTTGTCTAGGTATTGGTGGCTAATGCGTTTGTCCACCTACTGCGTGGCAGCCTAGATCGTAAGAAACTGGTTGATGAAGCCCTTTTGACCTCTCCAGCTGGACTTTCTCGACCCATCGCCTTGCACCGCAGTGGTAGGGATGGATTCATACTTCCGTCTCTCTTGGACACATTGACCCCCAGATTCCTACCCACTCCTCATTTTTCTCTCTCATCCCCTTTTCCTTCACCTCCTTCCTTTCCTATCCCCAAATACCAGTCAGTGGCTGAGATGGCATCGCGTTTGGGTCCCATCCAAGTTTTCCCTCACAGCTAGTAGGATATTTTCAAATATTTTCAGGTTATTCGTAACTCTGGAAAGCTTGTCTTTTTGGGGAATTATTTTGCTCAGGGCCTCCTGTGTAGAGCAAATATATATTACTACATGAACCGGCCACGCGTTGCTGTGGCTAACGAAACACAACGCTATGACGTGGAATCGAAACACAAAGCCATTACCTAGGTAACCAAAAAATGCAAATTAACTCACACCGCCATCTGTCAGAAACTTATAAAACTTACAAATAATTTCAAATCATTGTCCCATAACAAACATTTAATACGCAATAATAAATAATTGTGGTCAATAATCGAGAAAAAAAAACTATCTTACCTTTTAAGTTGGACCAAATAAGACATAGTAAGCCTAATTTCATTAAAATCGGTTAAGACGACCGTCCGTGGTCGAGTGGTAAGGCACTTGACTCCCATTCGGAAGGTCGCGGGTTCGAACCCGGCGTGCGCAAATAAATTTTATTTGATTAATTTGTGTTATTTTAAATTAATTAATAAAAAAATAATATATTTTATATTTGCGGCACGTTCCAGAGTGGAAGATACTCTCAGTATCGCCCTGGTGTCCATCATTCAGTAATGAAACATTGCTTAATAATGGCTTTAGCCGTGTTTAATGACTAGATCTTAATAGCCAGGTACTTTCCAACCTTCCTCTTCCCCATCTCCTTCCCTTCCACACTTACCTTCAGCCTCACAACATACTCCAATTGGGGATGCCATAGTCTCACTGGCTCCAGAAGGGAGCAGTTGGGACTCTTGTGAGGTTTCTCTATAAAAAAAAATAAAAAAGACGATAGATTTCGCTTTTCGGCCCATACAAAAAGGACGCCCGGGAAAAGCACATTTCCACATCGAAAATTGCACGAAATGTTTTTTTTTTATTATTTTGCCTTCTAGAAGGTGGAAGCTATGTCGGTATGTTTTTAAATTTTCGATGCGTTTCGTATTAACGTAAACATTCACTGTCAGACATGGATAATTTATCCGAAAATAATATTCAAGGAAAAAGTGCTGCTAACTCAATTCTCATAAAGAATTATTACAAAATTATAAAAACACTAGCTTCTGCCCGCGACTTCGTCTGCGTAGGATTAGTATCTACTTCGAGTAATTTATTTTCTTTTCCTATATATCCCATCTACGTTTGTACCAAAATTCTTAACCTATTTATTTAAAATATCTATAATTCTTGATTCGATTCAAAGTATAAACGAGTGCTTCAAATAAATTCACTGATTTAAATATTTTCTAAAATAGAATTTTGATTTAACAATCAATGTTTTGCAAAATGTCATTCTCAAATTTTGAAATTTCTATTAAACAAAATTATTATTTTCAATATAATAAAATTAAATCGCTAGCTCTATAAATTATAGCCTATATTCATTAAAATCCATTCAGTAAATTTTGCGTTAAAGAGTAACAAACACACGTACATCCATCCAAACTTTCGCGTTTATAATATTAGTAAGAATAGTAAGATACCGACATAGCTTTTTCTTTCGAGAACATATTTTTGTTTAGAAATTACAATTTCGTGAAGTTTGGGTGTAGAAAAATGTTTTCTCCCGAAACCATATTTTGAGCGATTTCTGTAGGTAAATATGAGCGTTGTTTCATTCGCACATTTCGCATTCGCCTGTATCGTAAGTGTGTGTTAGCTTAGAGCGGGACAGAATGACAGACAATGAAATAACTAAACGTTCCGCGTGTGATGCAAAGTCTAGCCTCTTAAGTAGTTTCGGAGTTTATTTCGAACAAACATCGTGATGCTTGTTTTTTATATACAAAAGATATATTGATGTTGGGTTCCTAATAATTTGAAAGTCAATCTCTAGATATGAAAATCGACACCCCTGCTCTCAATAAAACCGACACCACAGCACTCATTAGTACCTACAGATGGTAAACAGATTGATGCGGTTTGTGACGTGATGTAATACGTGACGTGATGTCACGCACGTAACTGTCACTGCTATTGCTGCACTATGCAATTATTGCGAATCATATCACTTGAAAAACTGGCGTTTGAATACTTCGTATTAAGAGCGATTGACCAGCGGCTGAGAATAAAAGTTTAAAAATGCTTGCAACTGTACAGGGAGGTTTCAATGAGAAAGATCGATTATTCCCTGTATATAATTTTTAAAATTAAAAAATTAATATCGATTTATTTCATTCAAAACTTGCTTTAATATATACCTACATTCAAGTAAGCAATAAAAATGCTCAAAACGCACGATGATAAATTATTAAATAACGTGTACTTCTTGTAAGTATTTTTTGATCAAAAGTAATTATGGTTTTTCAATAATGTCTAAACAAAATAAGTATGTAAAAAAAATTGAAATATTTTAGTGTGTAAGACCTTAAATAAATAGAAAAACTGAGGTATTTTTGTCACAAAACACGTTCTCGGATTTATTTTTTATTTAACTAGAATTTAAATTTTGAAAACTGTGTTTACTAGATTATGTATTGATTTATTTTATTGTATGATTATATGATTTGAAATTTGTGTTGTTTAAAATCTATCGTTTGAAAATTGAACAAATCTGCCAACGACCAGCGGTATAACCTTAGTATATTAAAAATAAACTTAGTTTTTCAAAATTTAAAAACTGCGTGTACCAGATAAAATAACAATCTTTCAAAATCAATTTATGTTTTTTTGTAATAAAGAGTCAATACGTCTAGAATTTGATTTAAAAATGACTAATTTCCGATATTCTCTGGTAATACCCTGTTAATGTGCACTGGACATATCATAATGTAGTGATCATTTTTAGATTTCTACTGATTTCTTACACATTTTCCTAAAACATTTGAAGTTTTTAAAGTATGCTCTGAAAATTATTATTTACGTATTTGTTTCTGTTATTTTACAAGTTATATACATGAACATTTTTACAATGTTTCTTTAAATGCTACTTAACACAACCCGCACTAGATTTTTGCTCTTTTTTAAAACAATTTGACGGCCGGCGTAGTCCAGCGGTAGAGCGTTAGACTCCCATTCCGAAGGCCGCGGGTTCGAACCCGGCGTGCGCAAATAAATTTTATTTAATTGATTTGTGTTATTTCACAATTAATTGTGTAAAATAATATGTAGTATATTTGCGGCACGTTCCAGAGTGAAAGATACTCTTAGTATCGCCCTGGTGTAAGACCACCATCCAGAATTGAAACGTTGCTTGAAATGGCCTTAGACGTGTTTAGTGACTAGATCTGAACAGCCAGGTACTTCCCAACCTTCCTCTTACTCGTCTCCTTCCCTTCCCCACTTACTTTCAGCCTCATAACACACCCCAATTGGGGATACCATAGTCTTACTGGCTCCAGACGGGAGCAGTTGGTATTCTTGTGAGGTATTCACTATAAAAAAAAATCGTGTTTAATTTAACATTTTCACAGTTTTCGCTTGAATTTTATCGTTTTTAATATTATCGCGCTCCCTCTAAGTTTCGTATTTACATATCTTTATTTCTTCTTCTTTTCGAATGCTTACTACCGGGTCTAAGACGGAAGAAGTAATATCATTACTTGAACTAAATACTCGTATTTTGGTTACGCCCAAACTGTAATGCGTTCAGATGTATTTTTAGACCTTTTATGACCAAATTCTAGGAACACTGCAGCTGTGTGCTTCTCATATACAGGAAATATGTGGTTCATTTCTGGAGTGCAATGTTTGTCAAACTTCACGCAATGCCAGCTTTATGTGTTATGCTAGTATTGTTATAGACCAGTGTTTCTCAAATTTATTTGTACTATCCACCACTTCAACGCTTTAAAAATCTCCTTTACTCTCTTACAAAAAAAAATTTAGATTTTTTTTTATTTATATGAATATCGCACAAAAGTCCCAATTTGGGAGGCGGGTATGGGTTCCGCCGCCCTGGGAACCATTTATTTGATGACCAACACCTCTGCCACAGTGGATCGCTACGTTTGGTGACTTAGCAGGGGTGCCCGGGTTCATGGGGTTAGGTTTGCCCGGGATTGCTTGGGGGCGGATGCGTCTGCCGACCATCTGCATGGCAGGCCGGATCGGGGGAGACTGGTTGAGGGAGATCTTTTGATCTTTGACCTTCTCGACTCATCGCCTTGCACCGCAGTGGGAGGGATGGCTTCACACGTCCTTCACTCTTGGACATATTTATCCCTAGATTTCTACCCACCCCTCAAACCTTTTTCCTTCCCAAGACTTCCTCTCCTTCCTTTCCCTTCAAAAACCCTCCACACAGCATCTTCAAAGATGACATAGGCCCTTAGGGAATTTTTCCCTCAGGGCTTCCTGTATGGAGCTAAACTAAAAAAAAAAAAAACTGCTCCCGTCTGGAGCTATTGAGACTATGGTATCCCCAATTGGGTATGTTGTGAGGCTAAAGGCATTGGGGAGGGGAAAGAGATGGGGAAGAGAAAGCCGGTAAAGTAACTAGCTATTCAGATCTGTCCACCAAATGGCTAAAGCCATTTCACCATTTTAATTCTGGACGGTGGTCTTACACTAGGGCGATACTGAGAGTATATTCCATTCTGGAACGTGCTGCAAATATGATATATATTAATTTTATTTAATTACTTAGGCCCCTGGAACATTCTCTCAGATGGTTAGAGTTTGCGCTTTGCAATAAAATCCGAATATTTAGAATTTTTCTAAACATATCCGAAAATTATAAACTGTTTTTAAAAGGTGATGAAATATGCTTTCATTTTTTATAATCAGAAATGAATACCTATATAATTTTCAAAATATAAAAGTTTTGAGTGCAAAAATAAATAAAAAAATAAAAAAAATGACTCTTTTTTTTTACATTAGGTCCACACAGGAGGCCCTGAAGCAAATAATTTCCCTCAGGGCCTTTGTCATCTTTGGGGATGCTGTGTGGAGGGTATTTTTAAGGAAAGGAAGGGGAGGAAGTTCTGGGAAGGAAAAAGGTATGAGGGTTGGGTAGGAATCTGGGGTTTACTGTGTTTAGATCATCCGCCGCCAAGACCTAGATAAACCTTACCCCATGAATCCGGGCACCCCTGCTAAGTCACCAAACGTAGCGAACCACTTGGGGTTACCTATGACGTTTTTCTAACTAAAATTACTGGTAACGAAAAATATCGATAACTTTCGGTAACTTCTCTTCGTTCCATTGGACAAGAGATCGCTAATGTACAAACAACAGTTGACGTCGAATATATTAAGAACACTTAGTGAATCTGAATTGTTATTAATCGTTGGCGATCTAAAATCATGCAAGGGAACGATGAAAAGTTATCGAAAGTTATTGATGCAATTATTATCGATTGACCGTGCTAGGGAGCCTGGACACACTGACCATCTGATTTCTATTCACTACTCATACCCTTTTCATTCCTAGATCTTCATTTCCTTCCCTAAAAATACCCTCCACACAGCATTACCAAAGATGACAAAAGGCCCTGAGGTAAATTGTTTTCCTCAGGGCGTAAAAAAAGGGTTGCAATATCGAAAATGCAATACAAAAAAAATATTTAACAAATATTTTTGATAAGCGCATTGCCTCCCAAACTATTCAAATGGACCTCCGATATGGCACGCGCCACATGTTGAGAATCACTGATTTAGACTCTTTTACGCTGCGGTTTAATTCTAAGAATAAATTTATGTTGATGTTAAATGTTAATGACTTGGGTTTTGGTTCGGCACGACAAACTCTGTGGTAAAACCTAACCTAACCTAACCATTACGCTGCCTCCCGCAGGGATAGGCAGAGAGGACAGACCGCCAAACAACTCGGTCTTGGCACACACTCTTTACCTCAATCACATTCATACACCGTCTTATACATATTCGTCTATTATTCCGATTCTTGACATGGCCACACGCAAGTATCTGATTCACTTGATCGTGCCATGTCTTCCTCGGGCGTCCACAACTTCTTGTACCATTCACATTTGCGTCATATATTCTCCTCACACTCCTTTCTTCGTTCATTCGCTCTATAATTCGAACATAACCAACGCCATACAGCAAATATCAGTCAGATTTATGTGACAGTCATTGAACATTGTACCTCCCGAATACGTATTTTAAAAGCGATTATGGTTTTTATTTCTTGCTAGAGCAATCCCAATGAGTTACAAAAGTCATTTTAGGCCATTGACCAGCGGCTGAGAATTAAAGTTTAAAAATGCTTGCAACTCTATAGGGAGGTTCCAATGAGAAAGATCGATTATTCCCCGTATCAAATTATTTAAATTGAAAATTTAATATCGATTTATTTTGTTCAAAACTTGCTTTAATATATACCTACATTTAAGTAAGCAATACAAATGCTCAAAACGCACGATGATAAATTATTAAATATCGTGTACTTCTTGTAAGTATTTTTTGATCATAAGTATTTATGATTTTTCAATAATGTCTAAACAAAATAAGAGTGGTAAAAAAATTTGAAATATTTTAGTTTATAAGACCTTAAATAAATAGTAAAACTGAGGTATTTTTGTCACAAAACACGTTCTCGGATTTATTTTTTAATGATTTTAATTTAACTAAAATTAAAATTCTGAAAACTGTGTTGACTAGATTATGAATTGATTTATTTTCTAGTATGATTATATGATTTTAATTTGTGTTGTTTAATAGAATCTTTCGTTTGAAAATTGGACAAATCTGCCAACGACCAACGGTATAACCTTAGTATATTAAAAATACACTTAGTTTTTCATAATTTTAAAACCGCGTGTACCAGATAAAATAACAATCTTGCAAAATCAATTTATATATCAGAGTCAATACATCTAGAATTTCATTTAAAAATGACTAATTTACGGTATTCTCTGTTAATAAATACCCTCTTAAGATCGAGCGCCTTATTGAGAGACCCTATAATTACATGTTTTAAATTTTAACCTTATTTGTACTATAACATTTGATTGTACTTGTATCTCTTGCTCATATCTCGTATGTCATTTCACAATCAAATGCCACAATCAATTGTCATTCTCTTTTTTGTTTTTAATTATTCCTAATATATGCTTTTGGTTTTTAATGTGAAATGTAAATATTGTTTATGGTATGTTTATACCGTTGAAATTAAATAAATAAATAAATAAATATTTCACGTTATTCGAAACCGAGGAATGTTTGTTTTTTTTTTTTAAATGATAGACTTCGCTTTTCGGCCCATACAAAAAGGACGCCCGGGAATAAACACTTTTCTACATCGAAAATTACACAAAATGAATATATTTTTTTTATACTGCCTTCTAGAGGGTAAAAACTATGTCGGTATGTTTTTGAATTTTCGATGCGTTTCGTATTAACGTAAACATTCACTGTCAAACATGTACGATTTATCAAAAAATATTATTTAAGGAAAAAGTGCTGCTAACTCAACTCTCATAAAGAATTATAAAATTATAAAAACCTACCGACATAGCTTCTTCTTTCTAAAAAATATATATTTTTTTAAATTTCAATTTCGTGAAAGTTTCGGTGTAGAAAAGTGTATTCTCCATAAACCCCTTTTCGAGCGATTTCTGTAGGTAAATTTGAGCGTTGTCTCATTCGCACATTTCGCATTCGCATGTATTGTAAGTGTGCGTGAGCTTATTGTGAGCGGGACAGAATGACAGACGCGGGTGTTCCGCGTGTGGTTCAAAGTCTAGCCTCTTAAGGTACGGTTCTGTTGGGGGTCTTTTATATTAAAACCGCAGATAATCAACGCTTCGAAACATAAATCACGAAACATCTTCGTGACCAAGTCAAAGCACAGTTAAGGTGAAGAATGTCAAAAGAATTCATATTGTACGCTTTCGTAGATGGCGCGCGTATAGTATTTTTAATTTTATCCACTTGAGCGCTTTTTGCCACATTTCGGCACTATTTCCAAAACCTCGGATTGCTTTGTTGCCAAAATGTGGCAAATTTTCAAAAAAAAATTTTTTATTAAAACGATAATATATATTGTACATATAACAAAATAAATATTCTCTAGATACTTTAGAATGTTTTAAAGTTAACGATTTAATAATATTTTTTTTATAAATCCTACGAATATGTGATAATAGACAAAAGATAGGCGAATTCATTGGCTATATAGAACTATAATCAGTTTGTATGTATCCGTATTCAAATTCGGAGGTATGATTTTTTTAATGTGGGCGGAAAAATTTCCTTTAGCAATCCGAGAAAAAATATTTTAATTGCTCTGTCGCTCCAGTGGATAAACGTTTTTTACAAGTTATACTTTGAAATATTATGAAAAATTTATTGTTCGCGCAAGTACACAAGCAATATGAATATTAATATATGGTTTTGTCAATTAAAAAACTCAAATCTTTCAAGAAAGGCTAACAAATACAATATTTCATCGGTGATTCAATCCAATATTGTATTGTTAGCCTTTCTTGAAAGATTTGAGTTTTTTAATTGACAAAACCATATATTAATATTCATATTGCTTGTGTACTTGCGGAAACAATAAATTGTTCTTAATATTTCAAAGCATAACTTGTAAAAAGCGTTTATAAGTAAAAATACTATACGAGCGCCATCTACGAAATCGTAGAATATGAATTCTTTTGACATTCACCTTAAAATGAAACCTGGTGGTGTAGAAATTTGAAAAATAGATTTTACTAAATTGTTGTTGTCACTGTTGCTCTTACTCCACCAGATATTGAGCGAAAGGGACAATGCACCTCGGGCTACTAATACCTAACTAAAATCGAGGTTTTCTATTCTCCACTTTTCTCCTCCAAAAGTGGACTGATTTTTCAATTTTTCCCCCAAAGGATTATTTCTATTGTATTTCCCCCCTGGTAATGAATGTAGATAGGATACATGGCAATATCAGCTTGCAGGCCGCAGTCCCCCCGGCGGGTCCGGATTTTTGAAGCGATTTTTCCCCTTATGTATAAATAAATTGTATGAAATTTAAGGTCAGAATCGCTTGGGCCATTCTCGTTCTTGACATAACGAAATACTGGATAGCATTTTGCCACTCCGAAACATTCAAATTAATTGCCAATGACGCGCCGGGCACCAGAGATGGCGGACAAAATGGCTGCCGCTTGATAATACGAACGCTGTCATATTCGAAGTCTATATTTATTCATTGTTTTTGATATCAATCCATTGTGGAAAGCATAGATTTGAGTGATTATTAGGAAGTTCGTTTTATCTACATTATTTTGATGTAATTTTTGTAATATATAACTAAAGAAATGTTATAAAAATTGAATTCGTAAGAAATGTGAGATCTGTCAAATATTTTACTTTTTGTATGCTGGCTTTCAACAAGTTTGTAACATTTAAAAAAAAATGTAAATGAGCCGTAAGCGCCTCCGTCCACTCAGGCAACTGAAAACTCTCAACTGCCAACTGTCTTTGTATGACAATGTGATGGCCCGCACACTACACAATCACTCAAACACCCGTTGTCAATGGTAACGCAAGCGGTGACTTGCAACTTGCACTTCTGATTGCCCTGGCCGGCCGTTGCTAGTTGCCAGCTGTCAGCTGATTGTTCTTCGTATATGGTTATACAAGCTTTTTGACCAATCAAGACAGAGAAAACAGCCGGTTTTAGTTGGTTTTCAGTTGCCTCGTCAGCGGAGCGTCTTATACGATTCGTCCAAAGAAACGTTAACTATCTCAATGACACTTCTTTTTTCAAACTTTCTTCGTGCATACCTTCATATTTAAAAAAAAATTGTTGCTGCATTTGTTTTATAATTAAGCATACAAATATTGTTTCAGTGTTTTAATGGTTTATTTTGTCCTTAGATGACGATGTCCTAGTGCTGACAGTCGCGACGGAAGAGAATGACGGCTACCGGCGCTACCTGCGCTCTGCCTCCCTCCACGGTGCGCGCCCCCTGCCCCTGGGGCTCGGAGCCCCCTGGGCGGGAGGAGACATGTCGCGGGCCGGAGGTGGGCAGAAGGTTAACCTGCTGAGGGAGCGCCTGGCTGGAGAAATTGGAGACAAGATTGTGCTGTTCACTGACAGGTTGGTCGATTAAATATATAAATTTGAATTTTTATTAGAACATTTGTTTTTTTTTTACTTTTGAAGGTTATTCCCATCAATGTAATACATATATTATTAACTAGAGAGTACCCGGCATGCCACTCAGAGAATGTGTGTGTGTGTTACATAATTCTGTTACTTGTTGCACTTATTGTAATTTTTATACATATTTCATAATGCCAGAGCTCACTATAATATATAGAAACATTCACCGGTGTGCACTTAACAACTCAACAAAATTTCGTATAAATAGGATGAATGGTACAGGAAATAATTTCATAACGCTAGAGCTCACTTTCACTATGTATAGAAACCTTCACCAAAGTTTCAAAGCAATCGGCTGAATTCTTTAGGTACTGCATGAGGGACAAATAAAGAAACATTCATTTCTATATATTGAGATATAATATGTTCTGGGTTCTAGTCCCAGTTGCGACCGTTATCTTTTATTTTTCTGTGTCTTGATCTTTTTCATATTGTCGTTTAGATTATTAGATTATCTTCTTCAATGATATATTACATTGATGGGAATAACCTTCAAAAGCCTTAACCTTAGGTTTAATTTGTAAGAAAAGCCGACATACAGCTATCATCGGAGTATATTAATACGGTAATGCCCGTACAGTTAAAATTAAGGAACCCGACTCCGAGTAAATCTCCAACACCACACTGTATGGAAACCGTTCTGAGCCTTCCGTGAACGTGCATTTTTCCACGGAGTTGCTGCCGTAATATGCACACTTATCACTCGCTCACATGCGATTTGCAAACGGAAGTGGCGCCATCTATAATACTATATTTAAGGAAAAAAGTATGAAGAAGAACAAACATTTTTCGCTTTCATTCTATAATAAGACGATTTATGTTGGGGTGAAGAGTGTTCCTCTCATTATTCACGGTCTTAATGTAAGAATGTCTACTATTATATATATATCTACCTATTAAATATAAGTATTCTGTAGTTTAATTTTAATAGTAGTTAGTTTTGCAAAAGGGGGACGCCTTATAAATGTCACCAACACTTAAACTGGGCGAAGCAGAACGAAAAGCCACCCGCTAGTTACTAATTATTTCTCTTTCGTATTATGTTAATGTAAGTACTTGCATACTGCTTACTAACCCCGTATGCATGGACATTGGAGGGTCTAGAGTCGTTCAAAATAAAATTAGCTTCGTTCAAAAAAAAATTGAGTGTTGACATGTGCGGTAAAGGAGGACACCATGTTTCCTTATAACGTCGTTAGGAAAGTGGTGGGGTCTCCTCCAAAATCATTACTAATGAAGTGTTCATCTGATTGCAGTTATGACGTTATGTTCCTGGGCAACCTTGAGGAGATCCTGCACAAGTTCAGATCTCTTCCGGACACTCGTGTCCTGTTCTCGGCAGAACAGTTCTGCTGGCCGGACGAGCGGCTGCAGACCAAGTACCCCAAGCTCCAAGGCAAGGGGAATGCCTTCCTGAACTCTGGAGGCTTCATCGGTAACATAATTTATTTATTTATTTACGGCCAAATTAACAATATAATAATAACATGAATAAGAAACAGATATGACAGTTAAAGGAGAGCACGTGAAAAAGTACATATAGACGATAATTTCAAGTCAAAGCATGAAGAAGGATCTAAAAGACTTAAAATTACACATTGCGTATCGATTGCCGAAAGTCATTTAGGCTTACACCAAAAAATTCAATGCTTTGACTTGCGTTGACAAGTCTCGACATTCTGGACAAAGGAGAATTGTATCCATAATTAGTAGAATGTTGATTGAGGAACAGCAATTCATTATTTCGGAGTCTACGGGAAGCTGATGTGTCAGTAATACTGTTAATAATTTTTATTATGCATATTAGATCAGAGTGCTTTCTACATATTTAGAATATGTTATACTTAGGTACCAATTAAACCATGCACTCCTGCAACAAATTAAGAGTACTTCAAGGCTCCTATCTGGGGTCTATATTATTTTTTTTTTAAATAATCTATTTCAGAATGAGAGATATACGAAGTGTGGCTATATAATAACATTTTATTTTGATTTTTATACATTTATTATTGTCACCTTCAATATACATCCCTCCTCTATCCTTACATCGCTCCATGCAAATCTTCCATTGTTCAAAACAGTGCTAGAAATATTTTTCTGTCAGCCCCTTCAAGACTCGTGCCGCTTTCTCTTTCACATCTGCAATGGACTCAAATCTTGTTTTTCACTTTAGGGAACAGATATAAGTCGCACGGCAAGATTAAGCAAATAAAGCAGTATAAAGTTTCAGAACAAACATTTTTGCGAGCTCTTGTGTTAAAATGTGAGAATTTTAGGCACCATTTTGGCACACACTTTTTACATGATAAAATTTGCTGTACACATTCTTCATCAATTCGTACAGTTTCAGAAATCACACGAATACCTAACCAACGGTCAGATCGAACCAGATTACCGATTTTTTCGATATTGTCATCCGTTTTTGATCCGATATTGTCATCTGACCGAATCATCTTCAACGTCTTCTCGGCCATCTTGAAAACGCTTAAACCACTCAAAAACATGTACAGGCGATAAACATTCATTGTTTTAGACCTCGTTCAATAAATTATAAGTTTCAGTAGTTGTTTTCCCGAGTTTCATGTGAAATTTAACAACAATTCGTTGCTCTATTATTAAACTTATCGTTTTTGTGGCAAAACAAAAAAAAAACAACTCTAATGCGAACGAAGGCTATAGCTGATTTGTTTACAGAAGCAAGAGGTACTGCATTCGAAAGAGAAGGCTTCTCGCTAAACAGCTCTCGGTCGATGGCGTTTGGGGCATATGTACTTCTTCTGCAGCAGCGCCAATCTCGTTATTTAATAGCCACACCTCATATTATTATTATTGAAGCGGGAAGTACCTAGCTATTTGTAGCTAAACATGACATCACGTCATCCCAGGCAACATGACGATCACGGATTGAGATATCTCATCACAGCGATACTGAGAACATTTCGAAATGTGATAGTTTATATATCCCACTCTGAAATATGATACTTTATTGTTATTATTTTTTAATTGATAAACTAACGTTCAAGACAAGATTTTTTATGCATAGCACAAAGGGTAACAATTATTATAAGCAATAATTATTAGCCTGAAACAATCATCCATATTGAAAAAATCTTCCGAGAAAAGATACATATCGCCGACGGAACTCGAACCCGCACCCTTTTGATTGCCGGTCAAGTGCTCTACCATTAAGCTACGGCGGGATACCTCCTACCCGCCAAATGATTCAATATATACCTAGTGTTTCATTCAACAATTACCGCGTGTTACATTACAGGAGGTATCCCGCCGTAGCTTAATGGTAGAGCACTTGACCGGCAATCAAAAGGGTGCGGGTTCGAGTTCCGTCGGCGATATGTATCTTTTCTCGGAAGATTTTTTCAATATGGATAAGTGTCTCAGGCTAATAATTATTGCTTACTTTATTTTGTTTGAATCTTCGAGTAAGTATATCAGGCCGCAGTCCCCCCGGCGATTTTTGAAGAAGATTTTGTCCCTTATGTATAAAGAAATTGTATGAAGAACAAGGTCAGAATCGTTTGGGCCATTCTCGTTCTTGACGTAACAAAATACTGCATAGCGTCTAGCCTCTCCGAATAATTCAAATTAATTCACAATGATGCGGCAGGCATCAAAGATGGCCGACAAAATGGCCGCCGCGTGATAATATGAATAGAGTCGTATTCGGAGTCTATTTTTTTTCATTGTTTTTGATATAAATCCATTGTGGAAAGCATAGATTTGAGTGATTATTAGGAAGTTCGTTTTATCTACATTATTTTGATGTAATTTATGTAATATACCACAAAAGAAATGTTATAAAAATTGAGTTCGTAAGAAAGGTGAGAACTGTCAAATGTTTTACGTCGTATTGAATATATATTTTTTCATGACATTAATTAGAAATAATGTATCCACGATGCTTCCAGGCTATCTGTCGGAGGTGAAGGAGCTGGTATCCCACGAGCCCATAAAGAACACAGACGATGACCAGCTCTACTACACCAACCTTTACCTCAACGAGCAGTTGCGGAACAAGTTGAAGATGCGCTTAGATCACAACTCCACCATCTTCCAGAACTTGAACGGAGCTTTTGGTAAGTTGGTCATCTGATTTTCTAAAAATTTTCACCTTTTTTTATACATGCGATTCCGAATTTCTACTTCCTTAAAACATATTTCTCAACAAGTTTCTAAAAAAATATATATGTTATTTTTCAAGATAATATCTATACATTTGCCAAGCTAAAATGGTAATTATTTGAAATTCCCTTGATAGAAAAAAATTGCAAAGGAATCTCCGAATTTTTTTTTTTAAATTTTTTTTATTTCTATATAATATTACAGTGTTCACATAAAGTTATTAATATTTAAACAAGGTGTGTGCAAGGTAGATTTGTGAAGGTGAAACTGCGGTTAGGTAATGTTGTATGTTTCGTGAACACCTCACTAGGAGAACCTGTGCTGAGGTGTTTACGTGGTTATTTTTAAGTGTGACAAGTATTATATGTTGTAGCAGAAAGTTTCTTCTTTATTTATTTTTTAAATTAGTGGTTATTTTAAACTGATTATAAAAAAAATATACCTACAAATACATATATATATATATATATATATTTTTTTTTTTTTAAAGTTTGTGTATAGTTGGTATATTCTTGAAGAATGTGTTTAGTTATTTTACACTTTTTTATTTTATTATAAACACCTTTTATTTGACCAGTTTATATGTTTGAAAAAATTCGCAGTGTTTCTTTAAATGCTATTTAAGACACTTCCCATGAGATTTTTGCTCTAATTTAAAAAAAGTCTTGTTTTATTAAAGATTTTCAAAATTTTCGCTTAAATATTATCGTTTTTAATATTAGTGCGCTCCCTCTAACATTTGTATTTACGTATCTTCCTTCTTAGTCTTTTTGAGCACCTACTACCGAGCCTTAACTCCACATAGGAAGCCCTGAGGAATATAATTTCCTTCAGGGCCTATGTTATGTCTGTGGATGCTGTGTGGAGGGTATTTTAGAGGAGAGGAAGGAGTGTACATGTTGTAGGAGGGAAGAAATGTATAGGCCGGCAAATCGTTCCACAGCTGAGCTGTTGACCTCAAGAACGAGTCGAATGACCCATTCTCATTCTCACGTTTGGCGCTTGTTTCCTACCATCATTATAGTGGGAAAATTTTGCTTGTGCATTGATGGGGGACATCATTTGAATGATCCCTGTAAACGCTGATTCTCGACCCATTTAGCTTTTGACGAAGTTATAATGAGCCATTGGACATGACCATAATGCTTGTTGACTAACCACGAATTTGGGTACCGCCACCTCGGGAACCATTTATTGGGTAACCTACACCCCTACCATAGGTCATCTCATGTGGTTCGCTATGTTTGGTGACTTAGCAGTGGTGCCCTGGTACATGGGGTGAGATTTGTCCGGATCTTGGCAGCCAAAACATTTTACCACCTACTGTGTGGCGGGCCGGATCGGAAGAGATTGGCTGAGGGAGACCTCATCTAGATCTCTCCAGCCGGACTCCCTCGACACATTAATCATTCTGTCCGTCACTCCTAGACACATTAATCCCCAGATTCCTACCCACCCCTCAAACCTTTTCCTTCCCAGAGCTTCATCACCTTCCTTTCCTTAAAAAGACCCTCCAAACAGCATCCCCAAAGATGATATAGGACCTGAGTGAAATTTTTCCTCTGGGCATCCTGTGTAGAACTAATTGTAAAATTAAAATAATTGAACCAAAGCTTAAATGAGCTGAGAAACTGACCTGAAATCGACGTTTAACGGGGCCCCTTCAAACGTCAAAAAATAAAACAATTTTGATGACAATGTTACGTTTGAATTTTTGCTAAACGCGCCAAAATAATTAATATTCGTAGATAATTTAATTGGAAATAAAATGAAGCACCCTGTTTTGCAGATGAGGTTGAGCTGTATGTGAACGAGACCATCACCTTCCCGTACATCCGCAACACCCTGTATGAGACCCAACCCCTGATACTACATGGAAATGGTCCGTCGAAGGCAGTCTTCAATAGTCTCTCCAGTTATTTAGCCAACGCATGGTCACCCAGTCTCGGATGTCAGATCTGCAAGGAGATATATACGGAACTAGATGTAAGTGTAATATATATTTCTAACTATTTGTTTCAATGTGATTGCATTTTGAAATGTTGTTCTCCTTTCGCCAATGGTAAAGCCAGGAGTTCAAGAAGTGAAGTCGGATTCACGCATTGGGTGCAACCAATTACAAGGAGCTAGATTATATATAGCCATACGTCATTCCTATGTCTACCTAAGTTAAATTATCGTGAAAACAAGCTTATGTGTCCAAGCGGTTAAGTAAAATTTATTTTATTTTTTATGTGACATCTAGAGCACTTCTGTCTGCACAGTTTGAAGACTGGTGAACTATATCGCCACCCGGTTGGGCAGCTTTGTGAGGGTTTTTTTTTATTTTTTATAGAGAATACCTCACAAGAGTCCCAACTGCTCCGGTCTGGAGCCAGTGAGACTATGGCATCCCCAATTGGGGTATGTTGTGAGGCTGAAGGAAAGTGGGAAAGGGAAGGAGATTGGGAAGAGGAAGGTAGGAAAATACCTGGCTATTCAGATCTAGTCACTAAACACGGCTAAAGCCATTATTAAGCAACGTTTCAATTCTGAATGGTGGTCTTACACCAGGGCGATACTGACAGTATCTTCCACTCTGGAACATGCCGCAAATATAGTATATATTATTTTATTAATTAATTGTGAAATAACACAAATTAATCAAATAAAATTTATTTGCGCACGCCGGGTTCGAACCCGCGACCTTCCGATTGAGAGTCAAGTGTCTTACCACTCGACCACAGACGGTCGTCAATAGATAGGGGCTGTATTTAAAAAAGGAAAAACAGATGCCGGTAGCTCGTACCACGCGACTCAATTTACACAAAAACGAGTAGAAGAAATTACCCTTTTTTTACATTAGCTTCACACAGCAGGCCCTGAGGAAAATAATTCTCCTCGGGGATAAATTTATAAATCCCGAGGGGAATTATTTTCCTTACATAAAGTCATCTTTGGGGATGCTGTGTGGGGGGTCCAGGAGTGACAGACATATGAATCTATCCCTCTCACTGTGATGCAAGACTATGCTCCAAGAGAGTCCTGCTGGAGAGGTCGAAAGGCCTTCCTCAACCAGTAACTTTCCATCCGGCCCGACATGCAGCAAGTGGACAGGAGCATCCGCCCCAAGACCCGTACAAACCTCACTCTTTAAACCCGGGTATTAAAGTCACCAAACGTGGAGACCCACTTTGGGTGACCCATGGCAGAGGTGTTATCCAATAACTGGATCCCACGGCGGCGGTACCCATACCTGCCTTCCAAATTGTAGACTACCTTTATGCATATTTTCTTTAGCAGAAAAACCCGAAAACATCAAACACAATTAAAAAAATAGTAAGTTCGAAGGATTGATCTGCTTCCGCCAACGGTAAAGCTAGGAGTTCAACAAGTGAAGTCGGATCCGCACAATACTAAGTACGATATTTTATTTTTTTCAGGAGGACAACCTGCCAACGATCCTGCTGTCCCTCTCTATCGAGCAGCCGACTCCCTTCATCGAGGAATACCTCGACAAGGTGTCTGCGCTCAACTACCCCAAGGAAAAGGTGCACGTTCTTCTGAGGAATAACGTTCCCTATCACGAGAAAGACGTTGCCACGTTTGCCGAAAAGTTCTCATCCGAGTACGCCAGCTATAAAGAGATTAAGCCCAAGGATGAGATTGAAGAGGGTAACGCCAGGAATCTAGCCTTGTAAGTACCTTTTTAGATTTTCACGGCCAAAAGCATTTTCGTTGTTTGTTTTTGGGGTGTTATGCCGTGTTGCGCTGCCTCCTTCTTTAGCCGACGTTTCGGACAGCGTTGCAGTGTCCATCATCGGGGCAGGTCCTTGCTTAGATTTTTTTAATTAACACATCGTCGGATCTGCCGGATCTGCCCTGATGATGGACACTGCAACGCTGTCCGAAACGTCCACTAAAGAAGGAGGTAGCGCAACACGGCATAACACCCCAAAAACAAACAACGAAAATTGTAAGTACCTTTTTTATTTTGTTTTTTGTTTTTGTTTTTTTTATTTTTTGTTTTTTTTTATTTTTTTTATCTTTTTTTATTATTTTTTATAAAAGGCGAAAAGAGTGTGTTTTTTGATTGAATTATAAATTAGGTTAAGTTTTTTTTGTATGTATGTTCATTTGATGTTATTTACCCAGCACAAACCCATGAAAAATCATAGGATATTATAATTGTCAGCTTTGTGAGGCTGAAAGTATTTATATTAAATATATTTCCTCAGGATCATTGCCTTTAAAGTGATGATTATCAATTGAGGGCCTTAGAAGCAAAAACGCCACTCTCCAAAAGTATTGTTTTCTGTAAATGACAAAAAACCAATCAAAGAATGCTTCGCATTTTCCGTATGATTTTTTAGTAAAATGTTAAAAAGTATAATTCAAAGTGAAATATTATAATAAAAAATGTTGTAAGAATGTGTTCATTGGTCATGTTGAATTTATTTTGAATTCAGGCTTGTGATTGGCTTTTGTGGAGAGTGGTTATTTTGGTTGTTAATCGCTGTGGAGAGTGGTGATTTTCATCCAAACCCTATTTTCATTTCGATTTTTCTATGATTTGCAGTTGATTTTTCTAAGAATCTCTAAAACCATCTTGTAGCTACGGACATTGCGCCTAGATTGGCATTTATAACTCAATTTCGTCATTTATGGAGAGTGGCGTTTTTGCTTTTAAGCCCCACAATTTATCTTTCATATTTTAGTAAACTTGAAAACTTTGACATCTGCAAAACATGTAATCAAAAGAAACACACATTTCAAATGTAGAGTTAATAATGAATATAATAATTTTGGTACTTACCTACTTTATTGCTTCTCAGAATCTTTCCCACAATCAGTTCAAATTTTGAAAATCAAAGCAAATTCAGGGACTAGGTATGTCATTTTTGGTGATGCTATGTGGGAAGTCTTTTTAGGGAAAGGAAGGAGATAAAATTCTGAGAGGTAAAAAGGTATGGGGGTTGGGTAGGAATCTGGTAGTCAATGTGTCGAGGAGTGACAGACGTATGAATCCATTCCTCCGACTGCGGTGCAAGGCGGGAGAGTCCAGTTGGAGAGGTCTAGATTAGGTCTCCCTCAACCAGTCTCTCCTGATCCGGCCTGCTATGCAGTAGTGGGCAAACGCGTTCGCCGCCAAGACCTAGACAAAAACCTCATGAACCCGGGCAAGTCTGCTAAGTCGCCAAACGTTAATGTTGTTATCCAATTAACGTTTCTCAGATAGTTACATTTTTTATTACTTCCAGGGACCTCTGCGCCGCGAAGAAATGCGATTATCTCTTCGTCGTGGACTCCGTTGCGCACATCGACAACAAGGACACCCTGCGCCTGTTGCTGCGCTACTCGCTCCCTTTCGTTGCGCCGCTAATCGCGCGACCCGGCAAGGCTTGGACCAACTTCTGGGGCGCTCTAACTCCAGAAGGATATTACGCTAGATCCGTGGACTATATGGAAATCACGCAACTCAGTAGACGGTAAGAAATAAAAATTCATTCATCAAACTATTGACCGTCTACTTGATTAGACATCTCCAAATAGATTTAAGATATTGAGGAAAACCACAAATCAATATTAATTACTCGTGTCTGTGTTTTACATATTCTTGTTGAAGGCCAGAATACAAAAAAATATATTTTTTCAATACAACGTAAAATATTTGACAGTTCTCACCTTTCTTACGAATTCAATTTTTATAACATTTCTTTTCGTGATATAATACAAAAATTACATCAAAATAATGTAGATAAAACGAACTTCCTAATAATCACTCAAATCTATGCTTTCCACAATGGATTTATATGAAAAACAATGAATAAATATAGACTTCGATTATGACAGCGTTCATATTATCAAGCGGCAGCCATTTTGTCCGCCATCTTTGGTGCCCGGCGTGTCATTAGCAATTAATATGAATTATCCGGAGTGGCTAAATGCTATCGAGTAATTGGTAATGTCAAGAACGAGAATGGCCCAAGCGATTCTTTCCTTGTTCTTCATACAATTTCTTTATACATAAGGGGCAAAATTGCTTCAAACATCCGGATCCGCCGGGGGGACTGCGGCCTACAAGAGGTTAATTAACACCGGTCCGGTATATTAGTATAACATTTAGAAATATCCTATTTTTATATTCTATTATCCATTTTTTTTTTTTTCCTTATTACAAGTTTTAGTGCATTATAACTGATTTGGAGGTGTTTTTGAGTAATCTGAGTATTGTACCAGATAGAGGGTACACTTTTACATATAACTGCATACTCAACTCAAATTTGAACTTTTTGGAGATATCTGACTAATCAATTGATATATATTTTTGATTTTTTTTTTAATATTAGTTTCTTTTTACCTATTTATTTTATTGTTTTTAATTTTTATATCGGATTATACGCGCTCTAATTCGTCTGTACGGTGTTGCTGGAACGAGACAGAGTGCGTATCGTTTGACCAGCTGGCTTATATCCAGTGGTAACATATTTTGGTTAAATATATTTTTGGTTTTTAATTGAAAAACAATATCGGGCAGTAAAAAGAAATCTACATTTTTAACTCCAGATGTTTTAGAGAATTGTGAGGAATTTTAGAGGAACGACAGTATGAGATGGTATGGTCACATAAAAAGGAGACCACCAGACCACACAGTGAAGTAGGCAATGTCAATGGAGCTTCATCCACAGTTATCCAGAGGAAGACCAAAGGACTCCTGGATGATTCAATGCTCCAAAATCCTAAGTAGAAACGGCCTGGATGAAAGCGATACTCAGAACCGAAGAAGCTACAACCTGAGAACGAGGAGAGCCGACTCTAACAGCCTACCTAGGCAATGAGTTGGGACAGTGCAAGGAAGAAGATGTTTTAGAGGATTGCTGGTTAGTTCAGGTTTTGGCGGCGGATGCGTCCGCCCACCAACTGCGTAGCGGGCCGGATCGGGAGTGGCCAGTTGAGGGCTTTTGACCTCTCAAGTCGGTCTCTCTCCACCCATCGCCTTGCACTGCAGTGGGAGTGTGGGAGGGATAGTTTCATAAATCCGTCACTCTTGGACACACTGACCCCCAGATTCCAACCCATCCCTCATTCCCCTTTCCTTCCCAGAACTCCCTCTCCTTCCTTTACTTCAAAAGACCCTTCACAAATAATAATGTTGTCTGTTTGTTGGTTATTTGCAGAGGTATCTGGAACGTGCCATTTGTCAGCTCGTGTTACTTGGTTCAGGCGGCGCAAGTCTTGAACAAGTTCTCCAGGAAGCAACTGACATACAAGAACGGCGATCTGGACGCAGATATGACTTTCTGCGCATCGCTACGCCAATTGGTAAGAACTATATATAATACTCAGTAAATCATAGATCGATTATACGGCAAGTACTATTACAATCCACCCTTATTTTTACTAATTTTAAGCACAATAGCACACTCCACTCAACAACAAAGGGCATAAACCATTACATATAGAAAGAAAGTGTCTTAGATTAAATTTTTTTAACAATTAGAAATCAGTAAACGAAAGAATGACCCTAATTTAATCTCTTGTAGGCCACAGTCCCCCCGGCGGGTCTGGATGTTTGAAGCGATTTTGCCCTTTATGCATAAAGAAATTATATGAAGAACAAGGTCAGAATCGCTTGGGCCATTCTCGATCTTGACATAACGAATTACTGGATAGCATTTAGCCACTCCGAATAATTCATATTAATTGCTAAAGGCACGCCGGGCACCAAAGATGGCGGACAAAATGGCTGCCGCTTGATAATATGATAGCTGTCACATTCGAAGTCTATATTTATTCATTGTTTTTTTTAAAATATAAATCCATTGTGGAAAGCATAGAATTGAGTGATTATTAGGAAGTTCATTTTATCTACATTATTTTGATGTAATTTTTGTAATATATCACAAAAGAAATGTTATAAAAATTGAATTCGCAAGAAAGGTGAGAACTGTCAAATATTTTACGTCGTATTGAAAAAATATATTTTTTGTATGCTGGCTTTCAACAAGTTAAAATATTTTAAAGTTAATGATTTAATAATATTTTTTTTATAAATCTTACGAATATGTGATAATAGACAAAAGGTAGGGGAATTCATTGGCTACATAGAACTATAGTCAGTTTGTATGTCTCCATATTCAAATTCGGAGGTATGATTTTTTTAATGTGGGCGGAAAAATTTCCTTTAGCAATCCGAGAAAAAAGTTTTTAATTGCTCTGTTGCTCCAGTGGATTATAGACAATCTATTGTTACAATTATTTTCTCAGCAAATTGGTTTAACCGGTAAAAAATCAATTTTTGCATCTTAAAAATTGACATTTAAATTCGTATAAATACGTCATTTCAATGTGGTACAACCACAGTTTGATAATGGCCTTGTGAGCCGAAACAGCTGTCACAATAATAAAAAACTAAAATACTTGAAGAACTTAATAATAACATTATTACATTTAATTTTAAATATTTTTTTAATAAATTAAACGGAGTTCTACAAATTAAACACAAAAACGTAATCGGCTTTCAAATTTCTTTGATTTTTTATGGCTTTCAATGGCTTGTCTATGCCTGTCATATGTTGAATGGATTAATTACCTACATAACCTCTCAGGCTAATTTGTTCGCTTTTTGTAACTTTTCGGTCTCATAGAAATTGTTGTATCTCCCTTACTATCATAGTGAGAAATAAGATCTAAACAGTCTTATAATGAGAAAACACCACGCTTTATATTCAAATCTAAAAGTTAATCGCAAAATAAGTAAAAAGTACATTTTATAAACCCAAAGTTTCTGACAGCAATTTGAAAAAAAAACATTGAATCTTTGAGAATTTTTTATTAATTATTTTTACAAGAAACGATAAACAAGTGAGATGACAACAACTTTTATAATATATTTTTCTAATAAAATATTATGTGTGTGGTTTTATTTTTTTTCATCATCAGTAATTTTAAATTGAAAAAACGTAAAGTGAGCCATTTTAATGCAAAAAAATTTATTAAAAAAAATTATAAAATTTGTCACAAATCACTTTTTTAAAACAGTTTTTTGTTTACGGATACATGCAGAAATAATCCATTTATTTAGATTTTTTTGCAAAACGGAAATATTTTGACTCTGAGAAAATTCGGTCGATTTAATGTAAATTTTCTTAATAAAAAGTTGTCGTGTTTTCAGGGGGTGTTCATGCAGATCGCCAACGAGAAGGATTACGGCCACCTGATCGACACGGAGACCTTCAACACCAACTACACCAACCCGGACATGTACCAGATATTCGAGAACAAATGGGATTGGGAACAGAGATACCTGCACCCTGACTATGCTGAGAACTTCAATGTGGCCAACAAACCCAAACAGGTTGGTGGGGGAGGAGGTCAACAAAATTATCAATATATATGTCAACTTTAAATAAGTAGGTATATATTATAGAGATAATAATAAAAAAAAAACAATATTGTTTCACTTCTTTTGAAGTGTCCCGGTGAAAAAAATGGTTTCGGAGTTTATCTTGGACTAACATTGTGATCAGTGGCGGCCGCTGCCCTGAAAATGTGGTGGTTCACTGACAATCCGTACATACTTATGACAAAAAAATTATTAAGCAACATTGGTCAAACATAATTCCACCTACCTTATTTTTAGAGAAGGTCTATTCTACGTTGTTTTTGAAGAACGAAAACTTCTAATTCTTTTGTATTATTTTGTGCACATATAAAATATAGTCATTGTAATAATCCGTTGCTATTTGCCCACTCTACAGTGCTAATTTTGCTTTTATATATAATTAATATTTCATCCTCTTTATATTTTTACATCTACTATACTTTTTATACTCTTTCATCTCTGCTGTATTCTTCCAAACACTCTTTTATTATTATTTTTTTTTTCATTTACATTCCTTCATATGCTTTGATTATGTTTCATTTTGTATTATAATATAGTTCTTCTTACTTTCCTTTACATTATTTTATGTTCTTTTATATTCTATATCCACTGTTTAAAAAATCGGCCACCATAACACGGGCATGTGCCTCGTATGGCGGCCATAAATTCCACAATTGTAATATATTTATTATTCAAAGAATATAGAAACATAAAAAAAAAATAAAAAAAAATTTAAATAATTTTCAATACTGAGTACGGATAAAGCTTTCAAACGGTCTTGACTCATTGTGTTTCGTAAGAATGATCTAATTCTTTTAAGTGTAGAAACCTTTCGCTTTCCACAGATGTCATAGGTATAGAACATATAATTATTAAATGCTTCACATACTCCGAAAACGACTCGACTAAATTATTTTTATAAAATAGTTGCAAGATTGCCACTGGTCCATCCGCGTTAGAGAAACCATCTCTCCCATATTTATACAACAGCACAAAGTTCATTTTTCAACTTAAACTTATTATAATATTTTAATTAATGAAGATAATATTAGCGAAAGTCAATCGAAAATCTGAAACAGAAAAAGATACGGATACATCTGGGACTCGAACCCAGGTCCTCCGGCAATCCGGGCCGACGCGCTAACCAACTGCGCCAACGTATCCCTATCCGATTCGGTCATTTTTAACTGTATCATACTTCGACTGAGAACCACTAACATTATTTTCATTTTTCTTATCGCATATTTTTATTGGCTGCTACATTTATGTGTGATTGCAAGATTCAACTCGAACTAAATGCCCTCTAGATAGTGTCAGGATAAATTTTATCACTTTTTATTAATATGCGACATCTATTGACTTTATCTGCAAGTCTAGGATGAAATATTTTTATTTTTATTTTTAACTTTTTAACTTAAAGAGTTAAACCTCAAATTATAATATTTTAATTAATGAAGATAATATTAGCGAAAGTCAATCGAAAATCTGAAACAGAAAAATCAGAAAAAGATACGGATACATCTGGGACTCGAACCCAGGTCCTCCGGCAATCCGGGCCGACGCGCTAACCAACTGCGCCAACATATCCCTATCCGATTCGGTCATTTTTAACTGTATCATACTTCAACTGAGAACCACTAACATTATTTTCATTTTTCTTATCGCATATGGCATATTTTTGACCTGGGTTCGAGTCCCAGATGTATCCGTATCTTTTTCTGATTTTTCTGTTTCAGATTTTCGATTGACTTTCGCTAATATTATCTTCATTAATTAAAATATTATAATTTGAGGTTTAAACTTATTAATTTATTTCCAAACAAACTGTTATTTCCCCTTATATATTCAACACTGATTGCACTCATTTTTGTAATGAAATTATGTGTTAACAAATTATGTTACTAATATTTAACACAACCAATACAAGACAATGACAATGTCACGGGTCAAAATAACGCCCTAGACGCAAGCTAGACTGATCTATGATCTTCGCCGAACTTCGTTTGTATTCGTGTCACGTCGGCTCGTAGTTGGTTAGCCGGTAAACTTCGGCAATGATCGGATTATGTCGGTTGCGGGTGGCACACGGATTCAAGCCAAATCCTGGTACAAATCGCGGGATCGACGCGCTTATAATGTTTTAAATAACACATACAAAAACATAATTTGGACGATTCGAACGGCGCTCGGCGGCGGCAACACTATTTACTATGGCCTCTTGGGAAGATTAAAAGTGTTCTCCCTAAGCGGCATACGTGCACACTGTGCGACCAGCCGCCCTTGATTGTGATGCAACATTTTTATATATAAAGATATTGAATTCTTTTTTTTCAGCCCTGTCCAGATGTATATTGGTTCCCTATGACCACCATTCGATTCTGCCAAGAGTTTATAGCTACCATGGAGGCCTTTGGACAGTGGAGCGGAGGAAGCAACAAGGTTAGTCTGCGTTTGCACACTAGATCGGATCTCATATAAAGAAACCATAAATATAACATTAACCACTTAGTTTTGTGTCATATTAATAATATTATTAATAAGGCCCTTAAGACTCTTGGATTTGTTTTGAGAGTTTCAAAAGACTTCAATACTTTAGGCACGTTTATCATGTTGTACAAAACCCTTGTTAGAGGCCAACTAGAGTATAACTCTACGATATGGTCTCCCTTTTACAATATTCATTCCGCCAACATTGAAAAGATTCAACATAAGTTCTTGAGATATATAAACTATAAATTGCATATTCCTGTAGAAAACATTGATTATAACTACCTACTAGATAAAATGTTCCTATTAGAACTTTCAGAAAGAAGAATAATCACAGATTTAATACTATTACATAAAATACTGCATTACAAAATTGACTGTCCTGAATTGCTTCAATTAATAAATATCCACATACCTAAAAGATCTTGCCGAAATTTACTACCCTTTTATTTTAATAACACCAGGACACTCTCTTATCAAAATTCCCCGATACCGAGACTTCACAGTCTCGGAAATAAATATTCTGATCTGGGAGATATATTTCACATTAGAAACAATCAGTATAAACATTTTTTATTTCAATTCTTTCTTTTATTTAGACATAAATAGTCTATAATCTCTACAATTTTATATATATTGAATATCTTTTTTTTGTGAAACTTCTTATATTTTTTACCTATGTATCTAATTTTATTATCTGCATTTATTGTTATATTTTGTTGTAGATATATGCTTTTGTTTTACTTTTATTTTCACTGTATTATGCTTTCTTTATTGTTTTAATTTAGAATTTTTATAAATAACTGTTATACTCATTTATTTAACTGAAATGTAAAAGCCCACAAGGGCGTTTAATAAATAAATAATTTGTTCGCTTTAGGGAATAACTCGTATTATAGGTCTCATGGAAATCGTTGTGTCTCCCTTAATGTCATGGTGAGAAATATGTTCTAACCGGTGTCAGAAAGGGAAAACAACACGCTTTATAGTCAAATATAAATGATAACAAAAAAATATTTATGTACACTTCTACAAAACCAAAGTTTACCAGGAAAATTTTAAAAAAAATCATGAAAATTTGTGAATTTTTTCTCATAAAATATGTGTGCATTTTAAAATTTTTTGTTTCAGTAATTTTAGTTATCAAAAAAAGTTAGGTGAGCCATTTTTTAAACTCTTTTGTGTTTGCATTCAAAATTATTATTTTTCAAAAATTATGTGTTTATTTCTAATAATAATTTTTTTAAACCATAGACATAATATTACTAGACCTGCCCTAAGAAATAAAAGCGTATTATTTCCCCCTCCCCATACCGGCTCCATTTGGAGCCGGCGAGGTTTGCGTATAGCTTCGTGTGTATCTAGAAAATGTGACGTCATCATTCTTGTGCGGACTAGCTTCGAGCTCTCATCAGTACATTTTACGAAATAAAAGGCCAAAATGGTAACTTGTGCTATTAAAAGGTGTAAAATTAGAAGTGAAAAAGAGAATAAATCCAATTATCGTATTACATTCCATATGCAGGCATTATTTGTCTATATTTTAAGCTTATTCACATCATATAATATGATCAGTTTTATCACACCGAGAAACATGCAGCGTTTCCAACCGAAATTCCCGGTCCCGTCGTGTGCACTTTGCTGTTTACTGGGGTAAGATTATGAAACATTTGTAAACGTGTCTTAACTAAATACGGCAACAAAATATTCGACTCTCAAAATAAGCGAACCTTTCTTGCCGTATTTGGACTTCACAAGTTTGTTCAAACCGTGGCAGGCAATTCGCGCTCCCATGTAAAAAGGTCTATTAATTCAAAAGCAGATTTTACTTTTAATAACTAAATGGTGATAATATAATGCGAGATGCCTATATACTGTCAGATTGATTTATTGGCGAATCACATATCATCACAGTCAACTCACCCCTCTTCGACCCGCCATAATTGGTGTTTACCCCTCTCCTATATGTTCTCGTCTAGTAATATTCATATGTCTATGTTTAAAGCATATTTCATCACCTTTCAAAAACAGTTTTCGGGTACGTTTAAAAATATTCCATTTATTTGGATTTTATTGCAAAGTGGAAATAATCTGACCATCTAAGAGAATATGTCAGAGGCGTGAGGGGATATATCAACATTTCCCTGTTTAAAATATGCTTACAAAGAAGGCATTTCTTTAGAGTTTTTCATTTTCAAATTTCCGCAAGCAGAAATTATTATTGTACCTAAAAGTGTTTCTTTTTCAAATTTGCTTGTAAAGAAAGCATTTTGTGGGTAAAAGTGTACATTTTTAAAATATGCCAACAAGAAGGCTTTAGTTATTTTTTCAAATTTGCCTATAAAGAGAACATACGTAAAAGTATTCCCTTTTCAAATTTGCCTATAAAGAGAACATTACGTAAAAGTATTCCCTTTTCAAATTTGCCTATAAAGAGAACATTACGTAAAAGTATTCCCTTTTCAAATTTGCCTATAAAGAGAACGTTACGTAAACAGGGTGGCCACAGAACCTGGAATACCTGGAAAACCTGGAATTATCAGGGAATTTTACCGAACCTGGAATTATCAGGGAAATGTCAGGGAATTTCAAAATATTTTTAGAATATCAGGGAATTCCAAAAATTAAACAAACTTCGTTTTTTTAGATTTGTGAAGTCCCAAAGTTGTGTTTATTATTGTTACTTGTGGCGTGTGTAACAAAAAATATGCCGACAAAGACAAACTAGATAGATAGGTATTTTTTATGATTATTTTTGTAAATAGCCCTTGCAACACAATCATGTTGAAAATCACCCGCTTTGGTTTTTCCCCTATACTCTATACTATTCCAGTAGGTGCGAAATCTGTAAAGAAAAAGCTAGCAATGTTATAACTAGACATCGGATTTTATGCATTTGTATGATTTTATGCATTTGTATATACAATATATAATTTCGGCGTTAATGCATATTTTAGCCTTTTTTTCCCAATCGTGCATATTTCGTTGGTCAATTTGACAGTTCTGAGGACTTTGCAATTCAGTCAAGCAAGCTAGCATCTGAAGACGCATCCATTAAACAAAAAATCAACCTCATCTCAACATGGTTCCACAAAAAATTGGAAACAAGAAACCTTCCTCTATTTAATCAATAGAAAATACTGGAAATAATGGTTGAACTCGCCAAGTCCCTTCCTAATTCAATATCAGAAAAGATTCGTAAAAAAGTTAGACGCTATTTTGCTTCAAAACTCGAATCTTGAAGACTGATTAACACCACAGGTCCAGATCTCCAGAAATGGTGCCAAATTTTAAATTTTGTCCAATGACGTCAGTTGACTTAGACAGGTTTTCGGCGTACAAAATTAATACTGGGTGACGTCAAAACTTTTGAAAAATACTTATTGTATATTGTCACAAAAACTATGCATAATTTTAAGAATATTTCGCTGTGTTTGTACCATCTTTAATTAAAATATATAAAAATAAAAATGGTTTTTTGTTTGTGAATTGTGCATATTTCGGGCATATCAAGAGTTTTTAGTGCATATTTGGGCCTTTTTTAGTGCATATTTGCATGCATATTTTGGCACTTTGTTAGTGCATATAATCCGATGTCTAGTTATAACCAGTTATAACACTCCTGCTAAGTCACCAAACATATCGAACCACTTGGAATAACCTGTGGCAGAGGTGTTGGTTATACAATAAATGGTTCCCGGGATGGCGGTACCCATACCCGCCTACCAAATTGTGGTTTTTTGCACTTATTGCTTTATTCACATTCAAACATCATATTTAAATTAAGAATTAAGATTTGTTTTTAAGAATTTTCTAAGGTTAGTCATGTGACATGTCTTTTCTGACAAACCGAGCACTTCTTGCTTCATCCACATTCAAACATCAAATCTCTTAGTGCTTTAACCAATTAGTTGCCTGCATTGCACAATCACTCAAAAACCTGTTGTCAATGGTAATGCAAGCGGCGACTCGTGATTCGCACTCCTGGTACTGATTGCCGTGGCCGGCCGTTGCTAGTTGCCAGCTGTCAGCTGATAGTTCTTCGTCTATGGTTAAACAAGCTTTTTGACCAATCAAGACGTAGAAACCAGCCGGTTTTAGTTTGGTTTCAGTTGCCTCGTCAGCGGAGCGCCTTAATTTTAACTGTAAACAGCTGATCAGAAATTTGGCCCGAAAAAAATATTAAAAAATATATATAACATCGTACTAAAGTAGTCCAAGAAGTTCAGATTTGCAACATCTATAGTTATAATAGATAAAACATTTCAATAGCTTCATTTTAACACAAAAATAACAAGATAGAGCTACAAATATATATATATTTTTTTTTGCTGAATAAATAAATAATTGGCTTTTTTATCCAGAAAGCAATCCTAGACAATTAAAATGGCGCATATATAAGCCAAAAATCGCTCCGGTGGTTTAATAGATTATTGTGATGCAAAGAAATAATAAATGCTATAGATGACAGAATTCCCTTTATTATTTATCTAACGAACGATATTCCCTTATATCAAATTAAACATATCAGGGAAAAATGTGGAAATTGCCCTGGAAAACCTGGAATTATCAGGGAATTTTGAAATCCGGTTTTTGTGGCCACCCTGGTAAAAGTATTCCCTTTTCAAATTTGCCTATAAAGAGAGCATTACGTCAAAGTGTTCCCTTTTCAAATTTGCCTATAAAGAGGGCATAACGTCAAACTGTTCCCTTTTCAAATTTGCCTATAAAGAGAACATTACGTTGAAGTATTCCCTTTTCAAATTTGCCTATAAAGAGAACATTACGAAAAAGTATTCCCTTTTCAAATTTGCCCATGCAGAAAAATTCAATAAAATGTTTTTTAGAGGTAGCATTATGTATGTAAAAGTGTTCCTTTTTCAAATATGTTAACAAAGAAAGTGATACTTTTTTAAAGTTCTGAATTTTCAAATTTTCGTATAAAGAAAGCGTTACATTATAATAGTGTTCTCTTTTCAAATTTGCCTTTAACTTCTTGAATGTCGGATGACAGTTAAGATGTCAAGGCCGTATTTCACAGAAAATTAATATCATAGCATTCTGAGAAGCTAGAGTGCTCTAATACAAAGTAAAGTCTGAAATGATATTGGCGCAAGCGATTCTGACCTTGTCCTTGTACAGTTTCTTTATACATAAGGGTTAAAATCGCATTTTATTTTTTAATCTGACATCTGTCACCCACCCACCGGCGGGCTTACGACAAACAAGACGTTAAAGAGAGCATTACGTAAAAGTGTTCCCTTTTCAAATTTGCTAGGAAATAAAGAATTGAGTTAAAGTTTTCCCATGTTTAAATTTGCCTATATAGAAAGCAATCCGTAAAAGTGTTCCCTTTTCAAATTTACAAATAAAGAAACCATTATGTAAAAATATTTCCTTTTAAAATTTGCCTACAAAGAAAGCATTCTATAAAAGTGTTCCCTTTTCAAACTTGCCTAATAAAAAAGCATTACATGTGTAAAAGTTTTCGCTTTTGAAAATTGCCTATAAAAAAAGCATTATAATGTAATTATGTTCCCTTTTCAAATTTGCCCATAAAGAAAGCATTGTGTAAAAGTGCTCACTTTTCAAATTTGCCTATAAAGAAAGCAATATAAAGTAAAAATGTTCCCTTTTCAAATTTACCTATAAAGGAAGCATTATAGTATTAAACATTACAATAGAAATCAGAAACATTAATAACAAAGTACAACTGTTGAACTCTATAAAAAAATATTTTAAAGAAACCACCAACAGGAAGACTGCTTCCTCTATTTACACATGAAAATCTCACAATAATTATACTTGTTTTTCTTTTTGATGAATAAATAGATGTTTATATATTTTAGTTACTGTATTAACTGTACATACGAGTATGTGAAACACGTGATTGTATTAATTGAACATATATGAAATGTAAACTGTTCTTCCATCCACAAGCAAATGTTTTTAATGAAAGACCAGTATGAATTAATATGTACCATTCTTAAGTTAATAAAAATAAAAAAAAAGTTCCCTTTTCAAATTTGCCTATAAAGAAAGCATTATAATGTTAAAATGTTCCCTTTTCAAATTTGCCTATAAAGAAAGCATTATAATGTTAAAATGTTCCCTTTTCAAATTTTCCCATAAAGAAAGCATTGTGTAAAAGTGCTCACTTTTCAAATTTGCCTATAAAGAAAGCAATATAATGAAAAAATGTTCCCTTTTCAAATTTTCCCATAAATAAAGCATTGTGTAAAAGTGCTCACTTTTCAAATTTGCCTATAAAGAAAGCAATATAATGAAAAAAAGTTTCCCTTTTCAAATTTTCCCATAAAGAAAGAATCATGTAAAAATGTTCCCTTTTCAAATTTGCCTATAAAGAAAGAATCATGTAAAAATGTTCCCTTTTCAAATTTGCCCATAAAGAAAGCATTATAATGTAAAAATGTTCCCTTTTCAAATTTGCCTATAAAGAAAGCATTATAATGTAAAAATGTTCCCTTTTCAAATTTGCCTATAAAGAAAGCATTATAATGTAAAATTGTTCCCTTTTCAAATTTGCCTATAAAGAAAGCATTATAATGTAAAATTGTTCCCTTTTCAAATTTGCCTATAAAGAAAGCATTATAATGTAAAATTGTTCCCTTTTCAAATTTGCCTATAAAGAAAGCAATATAATGTAAAAATGTTCCCTTTTCAAATTTGCCTATAAAGAAAGCATTACATATTTACATAAAAGTGCTCCCTATTCTAATTTGCCTATAAAGAAAGAGTTGCATTAAAGTATTCTTTTTAAAATTGCCTACAAACAAAGCATTTTGTTAAATTTAACCTAGTTTCTGATTGAATCTACTCTAAATAAATAAATAATATTTGATGGTTTTTCAGGATGAGCGTCTTGAAGGAGGATACGAAGCCGTTCCGACCCGCGACATTCACATGAACCAGGTGGACTTTGAGAGACATTGGCTGTATATCCTCCAGCAATACGTTACCCCCCTCCAAGAAATGGTTTTCACTGGATATTTCCATGATGTAAGTGAAAACTTTTTATGTGTACATCAACGCCGGAAAGGAAAAATGGCTTAGCGCCATACAGCAGTGACATTAAAGATGAATTTATGTACACAATAAGCTATACTGTTTGTTTATACTTGTGTTCATCAAATCAAGTTTTCCAGAATTTCCCAGAACATGTGGAATATGTTCATCAAATCATGTTTTCTACAGTTTTCCAGAACATGTGGAAAATGTTCGCCAAATCAAGTTTTTTACCGTTTACCAGAACATGTGGAAAATGTTGCATCAAATCAAGTTTACTACAGTTTTCCAGAACATGTGGAAAATGTTCGCCAAATCAAGTTTTTTACCGTTTACCAGAACATGTGGAAAATGTTGCATCAAATCAAGTTTACTACAGTTTTCCAGAACATGTGGAAAATGTTCGCCAAATCAAGTTTTTTTACAGTTTACCAGAACATGTGGAAAATGTTGCATTAAATCAAGTTTTCTACAGTTTTCCAGAACATGTGGAAAATGTTCATCAATTCAAGTTTTCTACAGTTTCCCAGAACATGTGGTAAATGTTCATAAAATCATGTTTTCTACAGTTTTCCAGAACATGTGGAAAATGTTCGCCAAATCAAGTTTTCTACAGTTTACCAGAACATGTGAAAAATGTTCATCAAATCGAGTTTTCTACAGTTTTCCAGAACATGTGGAGAATGTTCATCAAATCTAGTTTTCTACAGTTTTCCAGAACATGTGGAAAATGTTCATCAAATCAAGTTTTCGCATCTGAATTATTTACGTCTATGAATCGCATATACAACTTCTTTCAATTCTAAGAGCTTCATTAGTCTGACTTCGTTCAATAATAACCCAGTAATTATTCATAACGAACGAGATTATTCAAAAATATGTGTATATTGACTATTAACCGAAATTTATCTAATAAGATACTATGGAAACCGTGCTAAAATTTGTCAATCGTCGGTCGAAATATCTCTTACCAATCATTGACAGTGCTTGCAAATATTGATAACTGACCGTAGATGTTGGATTTAGTCAATATCATATTGATATAGAGTTTTATCGATTGTCCAGCCTATCCTCCTGGTCTATTTAATTTCTATTTGAAAAATCGTTAAAGACTTTGTTAAATTCATTTCATCATATTTCAGCCTCCCCGGTCTCTGATGAACTTCATCGTACGATACAAGCCCGATGAACAGCCGTCGCTGCGACCGCATCATGATAGCTCCACCTACACCATCAACCTGGCCCTCAACACACCAGGTAAATATACTGACTTCATCATTTTGATGTAACTGTCTAAACTTCATCATTTTGATGTATCTATCTAGACTTCATCATATTGATGTAATTATCTAGACTATGTAACTGTCTAGACTTCATCATTTTGATGTAATCTTCTAGACTTCATTACTTTGGTGTAACTAACTAGACTTCATTACTTTGATGTAACTGCCCAGATATCATCACTTTTATTTAACTGCCTAGACTTCATCACTTTGATTTGACTGTTTAGACTATATCACACTGATGTAACTGTCTATACGTCATCACTTTGATGTAACTGTCGAGACTTCATCACTTTGACTGGCTCCAGAGTTAATTTATTTAATTATACAGGCTGCATTCATTAAATTGACCTGATGAATGCTGTCTAGAAGTATCATGATTATAAAGATTGATGTTTTATTAATTTATTTACTTTATTATATTATTTTTCAACTGTTTTCTGACTTCTGACTTCGTTTCATCATTTTTATACAAACTGTCTCGGCTTCATCACTTTGACTTTCTCCAAACTTCAACAATATAATTTACAACTGACTTCGATACTATGATTTGTTAAAATCTGTCTAGAATAATTTCATAATTTTTATACAATTTTTTGACCTCACCAATTTGTCAGTTTGTAGACTACTTTAATTTGATTGTGTGAACTGACTTCATTTCATAAAATTGATAATATTAATTTATTTTTGGGAAATTATTCCGTGTGACGCTACCTCCTTTTGCCAACGTTTCGGACAGTGTTATAGTGTCCATCATCAGGGCAGATGTGTAATTGATAGCTGTAAAGTTAATGCGATACCGTGTTGCCAGCTCCAATCCTCTGTAACTGGATTACTCTATAATTTAACTGATTACTGTAATGCAGTATAATTTAAATTATTCTGTAATACCAACTCACGGAGGATTTGAGCTGGCAACACAGTATCGCATCTATACACATAAGCACACATTTTACCGGTTACCGGACAACTCAGAATCATGCAACTTCAACACCTCCTTTGAAAAGTCATCAAAAGTGATAAAAATAATGGTTAAATATATATTACGTTGGATTAGATTAATGACTCAGATCCGGGGCATACGTCATTCCTATGTCTACCTACGTTAAATTGTCGTGAAAACAAGCTTAGGTGCCCAAGCGGTTAATGACCATTTTTAATTTTTTTTTTAATAACCTTTAATGACTTTTCTAAGTTGTGTTGAATGTGCATGATTCTGAGTTGTCATGGAACTGTCAATTCCACATCCGCCCTGATGATGGATACTGTAACGCTGTCCGAAACTTTGGCTAAAGAAGGAGGTAGCGCAACACGGCATAGTACCCCAAAAATAAAACACCATAATTGATAAGTGCTGTCTAGAATTCATCGTTTTGATACAAACCGTCAAGCCTTTATCACTTTTTCCATTTTTCCATTTCCAATATTGACTGACTTCAGTTCATAAAATTGATAAATACCGTCTAGAATTCATCACTTCGATGCAAGCTGCTATGACTTCATCATATTGTCGATAATTCATCTCTTTGGCTGTGTTTAGACTTCATCATTTTTATTGTGTTGAGGTTTCATTATATTTATTACTACAATTGACTTTGGTACATTAATCTGACGAAATTGCTGTCAATTCTTCATCGGTTGATTAAAAATGCCGTCATCGGTTCATCGTTTTGACAAAAAAATAGTTAAATCTAGACCTCGCCTTTGTGTTTACCTTCTGACAAGCCGACATCTCCGAATATTACAGGTAAAATATACCAATTTCATCACATTGACGCACATTATATAGATTTCATCACTTTAATCTATGTATATGTATTTATATCCTTACTAACTCTTAATATTTCTTCAATTTTAATATTGTACAAACATATGTTATATATTACTGGTTTTTGGGTTCATTACGTATTTTGTATTGGAAATGTGAAGTGAATAGGTTTTAAATGTCTACTTAGCTGTGCAGAAAGTCAGTTGTTTTCTCAATGTTGCCCAAAAAGCTACCAGCTTTTGGGTCAAAGTTAACCTTCTTGAAAAAATATGGAGTAATTGAATAATCTGTGGCAAAGTTACTCCTCAAGGTACCAAGTTCTCCATTCAAAAGGACAAAAATTCTCTTTCAACAGAAAATTTTACTCCTCTTGGGACAAAGTTCCTACTGGATGACAGTTACTCTGAAAGGTGCCAAGTTGTCCTCTCAAATTACAAAGTTACTCATTCAATGGACAAGTTATCTGACTTGGAGCAAAGTTACTCCTCAAGTGGCAAAGTTACTCTTCAAGGTGCTTCCCTCAAAGTTACAAAGTTACTTTTTTAAGGGACAGGTTACCCATCATGGAGCAAAGTTACTCCTCAAGTGGCAAATTTACTCTTCAAGGTGCTTCTCTCAAAGTTAATCTTTCAAGGGACAAATTACCTGTCTTGGATCAAAGTTACTCTTCAAGGTGCATGCTTCTCTCAAAGATACTCTTTCAGGGGAAAGGTTAACCATATTGGGGCAAAGTTAACCCTTAAGGTACCAAGTTCTCTGCTCGAAGACAAATTTACTCTTTGCTAGGGGTAAATTTGAAATCTTACTCCTCTTGGGGCAAAGTTACTACTTAATTTTCAAAGTTACTCTTCAAGGTGATTTCCTCAAGAACAAATTTACTCTTTCAAGAGGAAAAACTTTTGGGGCAAAGTTTTCTTTTCAAAGGACCAAGTTACTCTTTCAAGGGGTAAATATACCCCCAGCGGTGCAAAGTAAGGCACCGTACTGTACAATTCGATATGATGTAATAACCGCCCGGTCCTTCTAGATCTGGACTATAAGGGCGGAGGATGCCGTTTCATCCGCTACAACTGCACCGTGACTAGCACTCGCCCCGGCTGGCTGCTCATGCACCCCGGGCGACTCACGCACTATCACGAGGGTCTGCTGGTCACGGAGGGGACACGCTACATCATGATCTCCTTCATCGACCCGTAGACTGCTTAGCCGTAGCCTCTGTTGTGCAGTATACTGCAACACCATTTCCTTCATCGACCATAATCCTATTTCATAGTGGTATCCTTCATCGACCCATATCCTGCGTAGTGGTTTCCTTCATCGACCCTTATCCTGCATAGTGATTTCCTTCATCAACCCGTATCCTGTGTAGTGATTTCCTTCATCAACACATATCCCGCATAGTGATTTCCATCATCGACTTGTAGCATGCAACCATCTCCTTTGTCCACCTGTAAACTGCTAAATCATTTACTTTTGAACTTAAATGCCATAAGATGATTTTATTCATCGACCTGCAAAATGCAGCATGATGTCCTTTATTGACCCACAACCTACATAATGATTTTCTTCATCAACCCTCATTCTTGACCTTACATGTCATTCTGATTTCATTGACTACACAATGATTTTATTCATAGACTTCTAGAATAGACCATGATAATTTTCATCGATCCTTATTCTACTTCATGATTTCCTACATCGACCCATATCCTCCTTGTCATTCTGATTTCCTTCATCAACGTGTATAACACAGTGATTTTATTCATCGACCTGTAGAATAACATCACGATTTTCTTCATCGACCATGATTTCCTACATCGACCCATATCCTCCTTGTTATTCTGATTGCCTTCATCTGAGTGTATTATACTACACAATGATTTCATTTATCAACCCATAGCATCATGATTTCCTTCATCGACCCTTATACTACTCAGTGATTTCCTACATCGACCCATAACCTACAATTCATTCTGACTTCTTTCATCAACTTGTATACTACATGATGACATCATTCATCAACCCATAGAATACATGATGATTCCCTTCATCGACTCGTAGACTCCATTATCATTACCTTCATGGACCCTTATCCAAAGTTGTGGTATACTTCATCGACCCGAACCTTAGATCATGATTTCCTTCTTTGAACTGTAGACTTACATTATCACAATTTGACCTAATACATACCAGAGAAATATTCCTTTACCTATTCTAGTTGGGATAGCTTTTTTAATGTTATTTTTCTGAACATGTTAAAGATCCATTAATTTTTCCTAACACCAGTTGCACTGTATATTACACATTATTCTTAGTATTAGACTTATTTAAATTTTAACAGTATGAAGCAATTTTACTGAATGATTAATTTGATGTAAGGAATGCAGAAATGTAATAAATCAATGTTACAGTGCATAAACAAATTATTTAGTGATGTATTACATCAATTTTACAGTGTGGCGATGAAGATTCACTTTAAAATCAATTTAGCATCTTTTGAAATTATGTAACATTGTAATAAATTGATGTTACAGTGTAAAAGAATGACCAATTTTGCATTTGCATATTTCAGTGTGATACATATCATAATACGAAGAATTGATTTAAAACTGTAATTCCTAAATTTTTCAGGGTTGTGATGTAATTTTGCACTATAAAATCAATGTAATTTTTTGTAATAGTATTGTACATGTATGCCTGAGTGAGGTTACCCTATTTTACAGTGCAAAATTTGTGTTACAGTGTGGTACATAATTTTACACGTTAAGAAGTGATTTAACACAGTAATTCGTGCATTTTAAGTGTGGCGATGTAATTTTACACTGTAAAATCAATGTACATTTTTGTAACAGTGTTGTACATCAAATCTAATATATATACGACGATTATAAGAACATACATTTTACACCGTGATGAAGGAATGTTACACTTTTTACAAGAATGTTGTAATGTAATAAACATTATTATTTTCAATATCGGAGTTAATGATAATGTTAAAGGTAGCGACATACTCGCAGCTCACATCAAAAAGTTATTTATAACACAATAGCGCTCGCCATACAATCCCATGAGACCCGCCAGACGTAAAAAGATGATGCGCTGTGATCGCGGTTTGAATCTTCGCTAATCGGAATTATTTTTCGTATTCGCTACAGTGGCGAAATCAGAAAAGTTATGCAACCCCCTCTCTACCGTGAACAGGAGAGGGGGTCATTTTTAATACACGGAGCATGCACGGAGCTGTCAAGTTAACATATCCAGTACAAAGAAATGATATTCTCTCGACCGCTTCCGATTTCAACTGACCCCTTCTCCTGCCGTAGGAAGGAATATTTTATAACGTAGTGTGTCGGTAGAAAAGATACTTATAACGCAGTATCTTTTTGATGTGAACTTCGCGTTTGTCGCCCGCTTAACTCTTAAATTAATACTCGTAAATTTTAAATTATCGTTGTTTTATTTTAAATTTTTATGTAGTCAAACTAATTCATAGTGAATATTTTAGAATGCAAGTAAAATTTTCTCTATTTTTAATTTATAGACAGAAATATTCAGTTGAGATTAAATACAAATACAAACACCTTAGAAAATATAAAAATGCTTACAACGAGATTAAGGGTGATTCTGTGTTCGTCCGTATAGACACATTTCGATAGTTTTCTTAAATGCGATACTCCTTATAGCGCTAACAAGCTAAATACTGCGCTTGTGTTAAGACACCAACTCTTAGAAATAGTTTCGCTAACGCCAGAAATGACAGCGAGTTTTCTGCGTAATCCTCGTTAAGAGATGTCAGTTGGACGACAATTTGCGAATCGAATAACATCACATACAAACATCAAAATAATACGACAAACGGGGAGTCATTCATGAACGGCTATTATGCGTACTTGTGAGTAGTTTTAATAACTAATGAATAGTAATATGTGTGTTTTAAGTAGGTAACTAATCCAAATCAACTGATATCAACACATGACAGGCATAGACAAGCCATTGAAAGCCATAGTAAATCACAGAAATTTGACAGACAATACCGCACGACGGATGTCTTCCGATATCTGATGGATTTTACTTGTTTCGCCTTTTTGTATTAATTGTCACGTAACGCTGATACAAATCACCTTTCTGAAAGTGTAAAAATGATTGCAATACCCAATACAAATTCTTTATCCACTCGAACGCTTTTTCCCGCAAAATATGGTAAATATTCTCTAGATTCTATAACCACTGGAGCGACCACGCGAAATAAATAAATTTGCTTCGATTGCTCGAGATTTCCAGACGATAATTTTTCGCCAACATTAAAAAATCATACCGTCGAATTTTAACATGGAAACATAAAAACTTTTTAAAGTGCTATATAGCCAATGAATTTACCTGTATTTTACCATTTATCTAATTTATTTGTAGGATTTATAAAAAAAATATTAAAAAATCGTAAAGTTTATAACCGCGCAGATCCTGCATTTTTGATATTTTTGCCGTGAGAGGTACTTATTCGAGTCAACATAGAATATTTTCGATTTCTGTATGTTGTCTGTGATATACTTGAAATTAAAGATACATAATATGTACTTTTCCAAAAATATTATCTTTGGAAAAGGGACTTAATTTTAAGCTGATCAAAAATTTGGCGCGAAAAAAATATTTAAAAACATTATTCTTAACATCGTTCTAAAATAGTCTACAAAGTTCGGAATTACAACATCTATGGTTATAATAGATAAAGCATTTCGATAGCTTTGTTTTAGGACCAAAATAACAAACGTGGAAGATACATACATATATAAAAAAAAAAATTGCTGAATAAAGAGATAATTGGCTTTTTTTATCCGGAAAGCAAATGAAGTCATTTAAATTGGCGCATGTATAAGCCAAAAATCGCTCCATTAAAAAGTTAACGATTTTTTAATATTTATTTCATAAATCCTATGAATATGTGATAATAGACAAAAGATAGGTGAATTCATTGGCTATATAGTACTATAATCAGTTTGTTTGTCTCCTTATTCAAATTTGGAGGTATGATTTTTTTATGTGGGCATAAAAATTTCTCCAGTGGTTATAGACTTTTATAATCTATGGTTAACTGCAGTTTAATAACAAATTTTTGATTGTACGACTATTAGAATATTTCTTACCATGTTTAATTATTTTTTAGTAATATAATGTTTGTTCCTACTGTTCCCTTTTTTTACTAATTTAGAAAATATTTCGATTTAATAAACAAACCAAACTTTTTGAACTTGTTATTTTGTCTTATTCATCTTTCAGTTTTCTCTATTTAATGTTTTTTTTAATTGTGCAAAAAAGGCTCCCGTACTAAGGTATTTACTTACACTTTTTTTATTGCCAAATATTTAAATATATCTCGTGGCCCAAGGGTCGTGACGCCTTGTATTTATATTACAAAAATAGACAATTATCTGCTGTTTATGTCATTGAGCGGGGATGGGGTTCAAATAAGAGCCCCGAAAGAATCAGTCATAACTCCGCAACGGAAAGGGTTACATGATTTATTTGGGCGTCGTCGTTCTGAGATGCTCTAAAAGAAAGCTGAGCATAAATTATGCGCAGTGACGAACTTAGGTAAGATAATAATATTGCTTAGGTATTGTAGCAAATGATATTTTGAAGTAATTCATATCGGTCGACCATGCTAGCACCCCAGAATGGACACGGAGTATTTTTCTCCAGCATCACATTTCCGGGGCATCTATCCGCTTTCTTTCACTGGCTCTAAGTGTCCATGTGTTCACACCATAAAGAAATATGGAGAAAATCAATGCCTGGACGAGTCTCAACTTGATGGTCTTCGTTAAGATGATAGACTTCGCTTTTCGGCCCATACAAAAAGGACGCCTGGGAAAAAACACTTTTCTACATCGAAAATTGCACAAAATGAATATATTTTTTTATACTGCCTTCTAGAGGGTGAAAAATATGTCGGTGTGTTTTCGAATTTTCGATGCGTTTCGTATTAACGTAAACATTCACTGTCAAACATGTACGATTTATCAAAAAATATGATTTAAGGAAAAAGTGCTGCTAACTCAACTCTTATAAAGAATTATAAAATTATAAAAAGCTACCGACGTAGCTTCTTCTTTATAAAAAATATATATTTTTTAAAATTTCAATTTTGTGAAAGTTTCGGTGTAGAAAGTGTATTCTCCATAAACCCCTTTTCGAGCGATTTCTGTAGGTAAATTTGAGCGTTGTCTCATTCGCACATTTCGCATTCGCATGTATTGTAAGTGTGCGTGAGCTTATTGTGAGCGGGACAGAATGACAGTCGCGGGTGATTCAAAGTCTAGCCTCTTAAGCATTTTACTAATGTCGTCTTTTGTAATGCAAATTCTTCTTTTCACTTAAAACACTTATATATTCTTGCACACACAAAATACTTATCTCTATCTAGGTATAACAAACTATCATTATCCACTCGAGCGCTTTTTGCCACATTATGGCACTATTTACAAAACCTCAGATTGCTTTGTTGCCAACTATATAATATATTGTACATTCAAAATATAACAAAATAAATATTCTCTAGATTCTTTTAAATATTTTAAGGTTAAAGATTTAATTATATATTTTTTATAAATCCTACAAATATGTGATAATGGACAAAAGATAGGGGAATTCATTGGCTACAGAGAACTATAATCAGTAGACATCGGATTTTATGCATGTGCATATTTGCATATGCAAATGCATATAACTCTCTAATTACGACGTTAATGCATATTTTAGCCTTTTTTCCCAATCGTGCATATTTCGTTGGTCAACTTAACAGTTCTGAGGCCGTTGCAATTCAGTCAAGCAAGCTTGCATTGGAAGACGCATCCATTAAACAGAATATCGCCCTCATCCCAACACATTTCCACAAGTTACCAGATGCCGTAGAAAAATTGGAAACAAAATACCTTCCTCTATTTAAATCAGTAGAAATATTGGAAACAATGATCGAACTCGCCAACTTCCTTCCTAATTCAATATCAGAAAAGATTTGTAAAAAGTTAGATGCTGTTTTGCTTAAAAACCCGAATCTTAAAGATAAGAAGAACATCAACGGCACAGGTCATACCCTGCCTAAACAAGTATTTCCAGAAATGGTGCCAAATTTTAAATTTTGTCCAACACCATCAGTGGACGTAGAGAGGTCGTTTTCGGCGTACAAAATTGATGCTGGGTGATAAACGTCGCAAATTTGCGCTCGAAAATTCGGAAAAATACCTAATTGTATATTGTCACAAAAACTATGCATAATTTTAAGAACATTTCGCTGTTTATGCACCGTCTTTAATTAAAATATATAAAAATCAAAACGGTTTTTGTTGATTTTGCATTGTGCATATTTTGGATATATCAAGAGTTTTTAGTGCATATTTTGGCCTTAGTGCATATTTGCATGCATATTTTGGAATTTTGTTAGTGCATATAATCCGATATCTAATAATCAGTTTGTATGTCTCCATATTCAAATTAAGAGGTATGATTTTTTTTAATGTGGGCTGAAAAATTTCCTTTAGCAATCCGAGAAAAAATATTTTAATTGCTCTGCCACTTGGTTATAAAGGCTTCCTATTGTTTACATTACTGCGGTGATCGGGAGAGGGGTGTATTTAACCTATCCGTGGCTTAACAGGTAATGATTCGATTTAAAATCCCTTCATTATCGTGCCGGTTGAGTAATGCAACGCAGCAGTCAACGCACGTTTATTGATTTGCTTCACTCAATTCGTGTGGTACCCACCTTTCAAGCTTTTTCACCTTCCCAATTTGCTTCAAGTGGATTAAAACAGTTTTATCACTAACACCGCAGCCTGCAGCTAACTCGGACGTGGTTTGCGATGGATCCGCTTCCACAATAGCCTTCAATTCTTCATTATCAACTTTGGTCTCCGGCCGTCCACGGGGCTGGTTCTACAGGTCGAAATTTCCAGAACGAAAACGTTGGAACCAAAAACGCACTGAGTTTTCTTTTGCGGCACCATCGCCATACACATCATTAATCCTTCGAGCCGTTTCTGCAGCACTGGTGCCACGGTGGAACTCGTACTCGTAAATAATATTTCAAGTTTTCCATTTTGTAAATTAAAAAAAACAAATGAATTATAATTTTCGAAACACAAATACATGAGGAAATAGCTGTATAAATTTGAATTTGGAATTCCTAACCAAAGAGAAGATATTTGAGATCAAAGTTGCCAGTAAGGCAAAACGCCAATTTCATATGTAAGGACCTAATATATTTTTGAAGTAAATACTTCTTTACGCACGCTTGACTTGGGGGGTAAACTGGCGAATGCGTTACGAAAAGTGACATGCATTGCGGGGCGAACAGGCTGTATCACACTGTAGAAGCAAGAGAGATCAGTGCGCGCGCTCATTTTCTTTCTCTCTTCCTCTCATAGCCAGTGCATGAAATATCTCAGTCATGCGGATGAGGATGTAAAGATGGAGATAAAGAAATATTTACTTCAGTCGTGTCATCTAAAGCACACTCGTATTTTTTTTTTTACATTAACTCCACGCAGGAGTCTCTGAGGGAAATTATTTTCCTCAGAGCCTGTCATCTTTGAAGATGCTGTGTTGAGGGTCTTTTTGAGGAGAGGAATGAGTGAACATGGATCTTGAAGAGACCCATGTTGTAGGAGGGGGGAAACATAGAGGCCGGCAATTCGTTCCAAAGCTGAGTTGTTAAACTTACGAACGAGTCACAGAAGCGACCTGTTTTCATTTGACAAATGTCAACCATGTACGTATGTTGGGCGCGCATTTGGCGTTTTTCCCATAAATGACGCTAGTTCCTCGGAGCATCGACCATTGAAATATTGGTAAAACAATGACATCATTGTCACCCGATGTCGAGGGTTTTTTTTAGGTAGTTTGGGGCTTCAGACCAGGGATGTCTGCCAAATTCAACCGTGGAACGCACTTGCGATTTGTACAGAGTTAGAAGTTGTGTACCATTAAAGTATCTGCGGGCCCTGTACAGTACATATATTTATTGATTATTAATTGATGTTGTGTTACAGGTGTGGATTATGAAGGAGGGGGATGTCATTTCCTGCGCTACAACTGCTCCGTGACCAACACTCGTCCCGGCTGGCTTCTCATGCATCCCGGACGCCTAACGCACTATCACGAGGGGCTGCTGGTTACGCAGGGGACACGCTACATCATGGTTTCCTTCGTGGATCCATAAACAAACAAAGTGTCACAGTCCGTCCATAAAGAAAACAAATGTACGATCGTGTGAATGGTTTCAAACAAGGTTCGAAAGATATTTCGTGGTCAGTCCAAAAGTAATACCTACTATTTATTTCTCCTTTAAATTTTTAAGAAATTCAATTGCAATTACACAGGTTGAAAACCACACTATTGACAATTAATTTGCCACTTTTCATTATAATCTCCGTCCATTTCCACAGTTTTGGTCCATCTTTTAACAAGGACGTGTTTTCCAGTGCGGTAAAAAGCACAGTCCTGCTTCCTATATAAGTTATTGACGCACGGACATTATCCGCATTTTCATAGTGAATCTCACGATGAGCTTCACATCACACAGCCTTTACTGAAAAAGAGAATGCATCACAATCCATCTGTAGTTATCCGGCGGTCACCACGAATGATGTCATCATCTCGCTGAATGTTGCCTGGAGTCACTGCAGTGAACTGTCTAACGCTACGCTTTTCGTCAGCCAACAGCGTTTGTTCTTCAGCTTCGTTACAGTGACGAACCCATTATCTAACAGTGCTGACATCCACTGTTCCATCACCCTACACATTTTTCAGTCTTTCATGATTGCGAATGGGCGTTTTACCTTCTGCATTAAAAAATTCAAGCATAAGGCGCTCCGCTGACGAGGCAACTGAAACCAAACTAAAACTGGCTGGTTTCTATGTCTTGATTGGTCAAAAAGCTTGTTTAACCATAGACGAAGAACAATCAGCTGACAGCTGACAACTAGCAACGGCCGGCCAAGGCAATCACCAGTGCAAGTCGCGAGTCAATGCTTACGTTACCATTGACAACGGGTTTTTGAGTGATTGTGTAGTGTGCGGGCCATCACATTGTCATACAAAGACAGTTGGCAGTTTTTCAGTTGCCTCAGTAGGCGGATCGCCTAACGCTGTCTGATTCGAACCTCAATGTCGGCCATTTTGCAAGCGACTACAGTGCTGCCACCTGCTGACGCAGAAAGTTATTACTACAGTAGATTGTAAAAGATTGGAGGAATAGCACCAAAATCAAAATTTTCACTTAACTAACTTTATTTAAGTTGAAAAAAATAGGATGCATTAGTTTTTGATTGACCCTCGTATATTATATTTATTGCATATACAGGGTGTTAAGCATTGTACTTTGACCAGTGATTCCTGACATTATTTGAATTATAAAACGCAAATAAAATTTTGGTCTCCGGTGACTTTTTTGAAGTTTTTTTTTTTCTACAAAAACATAGAAATTAGTAGGTATTGGGAAGTTAGAGGCAGAGTGAGGGGTAGGTTGGTTACTTGGCTTAGAGACCAGTGACAACATGTGGAAGAATTTTTTTTTTCTTTGATTTTGAAGAAAAAGTTTTTGAAAAAGAAAAAAGACATATTTAAAAAAAAATTTCATTTACATTTTTTACTTGAAATAATGTCAAGAATCACTGGTTAAAGTAAGTTAAATACGTACCTTAACACCCTGTATAATAGTCCACAACTGTGATGCATAATGAAATTTGTATAGATAGGTGGTACACAAGTTGTTTAAAATTTTGAAATGTGTGTATTTCATATAGTTTAGGAAAGGAACGAAGGACGGGGGGGTTCGCTGGAGGGGGAACAAAGGAAGAGGAAAGGAGAGTAAGAGGAGCGCAGGAGTTGAAACGAGGGAGGGAGAAGGCGAAGAAGGTAGAATGGGAAGAGGGAGATACAATTTCTGTCTTTACAACGGCATAATATTCAACATTAGGATATTTATTTAAATAATAATATCATGATATTTTCGAACCCTTGTTTCAAACAACAACATCAAAGTCATTCACAAGAAAAAATGTAACTTAAAAAAAAAAAGCACTGTGGTCAAAGTGAATATTATTTTTCACGCTACCATCAAAATGACTTCCACACATATACTGCCTTATTTTGTAAGAAAATTTTATTGTTGTGTCAAATGTTATTGTTTAAAAATTGCATTTAAAATGATTTCAGAGAGGTATTAGACTATTGTATTATAATTGTAATAAAAACATTAAATTCAAGCAATTTGTTTATTTGATACTCCACAATAGTTCCAATTACCCAGAGCTGTAGGAGTCAGAAGATTGGTCGTGTGAATCCACACTAAGATGAATAAGCAACAATTTGGAAGGCGGGTATGGCTACCGCCACCCCGGAAACCATTTATTGGATCACCAACACATCTTCCATAGGTCACCCTAAGTTGTTCGCTACGTTTGGTGACTTAGCAGGGGTGCCCGGGTTCATGGGGTGAGGTTTGTCTAGGTCTTGGCGGGGGATGCATTTGCCCACCTACTGAGTACTGGTTGAGGGAGACCTATTGACCTCTCCAGCCAAACTCTCTCGACCCATTACCTTGCACTGCAATTTTACGTCTGTAACTCCTTGTCACATTTACCCCCCTGATTCTGACCCACCCCTCATACCCTTTTCCTTCCCAGAACTTCTTCTCTTTCCTTTCCCTAAAAAGACCCTCCACACAGCATCCCCAAAGTTGACATATTTTTTTATAGTGAATACCTCACAAGAGTCCCAACTGCTGCCGTCTGGAGCCAGTGAGACTATGGCATCCTCAATTGGGGTATGTTATGAGGCTATAGTATGTTTGATGGTAGGAGACGAGGAAGAGGAAGGTGGGGAAGTACCTGGCTATTCAGATCTAGTCACTAAACACGGCAATTCTGAATGGTGGTTTTATACCAGGGCGATACTAAGAGTATCTTCCACTCTGCCTCATATGCCCTGAGGTAAGCTCCTAAAATTGGTGCTTGCTAACCCAGCTAATTCAAGTGGCATGGTCGATCATTAGTGAGACAGGCAAGGCCAAAAAAAAAATGTAAACCTTATTATATAGATTCAATAAATAAATAAATAAATAAAATTAAAGGTTTTATCAAGTTCATCGATCGACCGTGCTAGACACCCCTATTACAAAACATTGCTTCATCGATTCTGAATATTGGTCTTTCACCGGGGCGATACTGAGAGTATCTAACACTCTAGAAAGTGTTTCAAATATAATTTTTTATGCAAATATCTTGCAAGAGTCCAACTAATTCTTTCCAATCGTCTGGAGTTAGTGAAACTATGGCATCCCCTATTGGGGTAAGTTGAGAGGCTGAAGGCAGTGGGAGGAAAAATAAATGAGAAGTATCTGGCTATTTAGATCTGGTCACAAAATACAGCTGACGCCAATATGCAAATAAAAAGGAAAGTTTTCAACACGTGTGTACTTCCAGTCATAACCTATGGATGTGAAACTTGGGCACTCACCAAACGCCACAGAGAAAAGTTGGAACGCTGCCAGAGAGCCATGGAGAGAAGTTTGACAGGAATAAGGAAACAGGACAGGGTGAGATGTAACATAATAAGGGAGAAAACTAAAGTTGCCGATATAGTTACCCGAATAGACCAACAAAAGTGGAGATGGACAGGTTTAATGATCCGCGATCCACAAGAGAAATGGTGCAAAAATGTCACTGACTGGTATCCCAGAGATGGCAAGAGAAGTAGAGGACGTCAACACATAAGATGGGAAGACGACCTAAAACTCACGGCTGGACATCAATGGAGAAGAGTAGCGCGTGACAGGTCCCAATGGAAAATGTTAGAGGAGGCCTATGCCAAGAGGCAAACTGAGCTTCGGGACATATTATAACAAACATATTATAAAAAACAAAATTTTTTTAAATTCATGTACCTAACCGAAGTCCAGAATAAAAGGCTTATTATTATATTATTATTATTATTATCTGGCTATTTAGATCTGGTCACAAAATACAGCTGACGCCAGCGGTCTATCACCAGGGTGATACTGAAAGTAAGTACAACTCGTCGCCCAAGTGCTTAGTTGTCCAAATGGGTTCCATGTCTAATCGGACTATGAGATCTCAGCGTCTGAATTCCCATAGTAAATTTATTCAGACACGATACTTTCTCACATGATAATTCATCACATCATAACTCACATTAACCAAACCTAACCTAACCTAAGGTTAAAAACCCCAATTATCAGTTTTCAACGCTTCGAGACATGATAAATTATCATGTGAGGAATTAACATCCGATGAAAAGTTTGTACTCAATATTCATACACTTAAACTGAGTAGACCGGTCACCGTTCTAGAGGATAATGGCCTAAAAATTAGCAGGAAAAAGACTGAATATTTGTAGTTGCCATTTGAAAACACAAATGCTGTAACTCCTTCGATGCAACTGGATGGAGTAACATTAGCCAACTGTGACAGATTTAAGTATCTCGGCTCACTCATCCATAAAGATGGAGGATGTGCAGCGGATGTTAACCACAGTATAGGTGTGGGATGGAGTAAATTTAGATCCGTAATAGGAATCTTGTGTGACACAAAAATGCCTATAAAACTAAAAGGTATAATAGACTATTGTTAGACCCGCGATAATGTATGGCTCCGAATGCTGGACCATGTACAACTCCTACACCAGGAAAACTTGAATCAGCAGAAATGCGAATGCTTAGTTGGTCGGCAGGAGTGTCACTAAAAGATAAAATTAAATTGAGACGGTATGGTCACATAAAACGGAGACCACACAGTGAAGCAGGCAATGTCTATGGAGCTTCATCGAAAGTCATCCAGAGGAAGACCAAATAACTCCTGGATGATTCAATTCTCCAAAATCCTAAGTAGAAACGGCCTGGATGAAAGCGATAACCAGACCCGAAGAAGCTAGAACCTGAGAACGAGGAGAGCCGACCCCAACAGCCTACCTAGGCAATGAGTTGGGACAGTGCAAGGAAGAAGAAGAAGACTGGTCACCGTCCAAATGACCATTAGCAAATTTTATAGGAGGAGGTTTTCTTTCATTATTTCAATTAAAAATTGTGATAGGTACAATTAAGTTGTGAAGATGAAGCTATTAATTTCCGTAAAGGTGAAGGTCTCATTACTTTAAACAATTCTTAGTTAAATGATTAATTATGGTTTTTGATACGTTATTTTTAATTTTAAAATGGAGACAGAACAAAAAATAATGTGGTCATTTCGACAACTAAGCACTCGGGCGACGAACTATGGACTTGCGCCAATCAATTATTGGATTTCAAATGAGTTTGATGAGATACGCCTTAAAAGAGCTCAATAAAACATTGTAATTCGGAAGGCGGTTTATTATAGATGTACTTACATATTAATTTAACAATTAATATCGAAATATTTGATAAATGATACATGAGTAAAGGCTGGTATTTCAGTAAACTTAAACTAACTATCATGCTGTGGGGTAGGCAGAGAGGACGGACCGCCAAACAACTCGGTCTTGGCATCACGCTTTGCCTTATTCACATTCGTAGTTCCTCTCATACATACTCTTCTATTATTCTGACTCTTGACATGGCCCGACTCGAGTATCTGATTCATTTGATCGTGCCATGTCTTCCTCGGATGCCTTCAACTTCTTTTACCATTCACATTTGCGTCATACATTATCTTTACACTTATTTCTTCATTCATTCGCTCTACATGCTCAAACCATCTAAGCGTACTTATTACGCTCACATCAGCCTTGCATTCTTTTCGGATCTCCACATTCCTCACACGATCATACATGGTTTTACCAGACATAAGTCTCAGGTATCTCATTTCTAAAGCATTCAGTCTACTTTCATCCTTTCTCTGCCAGTTCCACGCTTCACTGCCATACATCAGGGTAGGTAACAGCTCTCCATTGTGGACTGCTATCTTCGCTTCTTTGGACAGCTTTTTGTTGGCGCGAACGGTATTATTTTTGATAGGCGCGTCAGGGACAGTTTTCCGCTAATAGCGCTAGTGTTTTGTTTTGTTAGGTTAAGTTTGCGGCCAGTAGTGGCTGCAAGGGCATTATTTAGTTGCAGATTTACGAACACGACCCATGTGTGTCAACATGTGGGCTTTTAAATTAGACTTTTGCGAACATGTATAGCTGCAGTCCGGACATGAGAATGGTTTTTCTCCAGAATGCGTGAGCATATGCCGTTTTAATGTTTGCTTTTGCGAACTCACATAACTGCACTGCGAACACGCGAAAGGCTTTTCTTTAGTGTGCGTGAGAATGTGGGCTTTCAACGTGGACTTCATGGAACTTGAATATGTACAGTTAGGACACGAGAATGGCTTTTGCTTTGTATGAGTCAGAAGGTGCGCGTTATAAGTTGATCTTAGGGAAGATGTATAAGAGCAGTTCGAACACGAGAATGGCTTTTCCAATGTATGGGTAAACATGTGCCTTTTTAATGTTGTATTTCTTGAACTTGAATAGCTGCATTCTGAGCATGAGAATGGTTTTTCACCGGTATGTGTAAGAATGTGTTGTTTTAAGGCTGTCTTAAGTGTGCACGAGAATTTGCATTCAGTACACGAAAAAGGTCTTTTTCTAGTTTTGGTCGCCGTGTTTGTTTCTTTCTTTTCTGCAGAGGGAGAATCAGGTGTACAACTCTGTGTACTGATTTTATGCTGACTATTTTCGTAGATATATTCTTTTCCTTTGTTTGTCTCCTCCATTTTGTTAAGTTTTAAATCTGCAATGAGAAAAAAAAAACAGGTTTTTCAAAAATAATTTCATATCTAAAATAAGTTATATATCTACGGCAGTCCCAGTAAAAGTAAAGTAGAGAAAAACAATACAGTGTGTTTGAGGATGAGGAAAATTGAGATTTTTAGAATTTAAGTGTTCAGTGATTTCCACCATTTGAAAGAGGGTAAGTGTTTCATTTGGAATTTTTGAGATTTCAACGGTCACACTGTTGATTTTCAGTTCGTTTCGGCGTTTGACCAAATGTTGATCTGCCAAACATAACAGCGTTCTTGACGAGTAATCGAAATTTGATTAAACACTAAACCTGACAGAGATCTATCGGTTAAACAGCAAATAAATTCGTTGAATGACGAAATAGTAAAAAAAAACGATTTTTGAACGCATTACAGCCCAAAATCGATCGTTTAAAGATTATATAACATCTCACGAAGCATTATTAAGAACTTTGTTTCTGCAATCAAATTCCTACAATGAATGTAATCCAAAAAATGTATGATTTACCTATAAATTTGTGCAAACAATTGCAAAATATTCAATTTCAATCACCGAATTCTTTCTGCATAAAAGTGACCTTCACAAGATATTTTTATACAATTTTTTTTACCAATAATGGAGTTGTTTTCATTGGACTTCAACAAACATTCGTCCTTAGTATTCGGGTAGTCTATAATGATCTCATTTATCTCATTATGAAGCGTTTCTCCCTCGTCTTTTTGATGTTTCCTTGGTTCTGTCTTGATGGTGGGAACATCTGTATTGAGATCCATGGCACTGCATCAAAATTCAGTACACTTCTCGGTGTATGTATTTGGGATAACTCAGGTACGGGGCATACGTCATTCCTATGTCTACCTACGTTAAACTATCGTGAAAACAAGCTTATGTGCCCAAGCGGAACGAAACGCCAACCGCTACCGTTGGCAATTGTCAGCTCTTTAAAATAACCGTTGGAATATCGCTGATGTTGCGCGGACACAACAAATAATAACGACCTTAATAATATTAGGAATAACTTCTCAAATAATTCTATAAATGTATTTAGAATTTAGTTAACTTGCAGTAAACGAGTCGTGAAAACTTAATGACAGATCGTGAGTGTACGGAAGATTTCTATGGATTATGTTGCGTATAGTCAGTTCTTAAATATGTTGTTAATCGTCACTTTCTTGGTTTTTGAGAAAAAAATTTAATTGAAGGGCCACTTTAGGTATTCTAAATGAACCCTGTAGCGGGCCGCTAGACCTTAAAAAAATTGGCGTATTTTGTCAGAGGCTAAAAATATTCCCGCTTTGCAATAAAATCCAAATAAATGGAACATTTGTTAACGTATTCGAAAACTAAAAACTGTTTTCGAAACGTGCTGAAATAGGCTTCCAAATTTCTATATTAAAAATTACTGTGTTATTTTTTAAATATTTTTTTTTTTGCGAAAACTTTAAAAAATGTTCAAAATGGCTCACTTTACTTTTTTTCTAACTAAAATTACTGATAATGAAAAAAAAATAAAACACATACTAATTTCATTAGATAAATGAATTATAAACCTTACTGTCAACTCACTTTTTTCGTTTCGTGTAAAAAAAATTCTTAAAAAATTCACAAAGTTCCATAATTTTTTTTCAAATTGCTATCGGAAACTTTGGTTTTAGAAAGGGGTAAACTTTATTTTTTTGTGGTTTTCTTTTAGATATGAATATATAGTTTGTTGTATTCTCTTTCCAATACCGTTTAAATCACATTTCTGACTATGATAGTAAGGGAGACCTATGTGAGCTGGGACAAATATGGTCTCCTGTGATTAAACGGGCTAGTAAAATCTTTTCCAGATACTGGTAGAAGCAAAAAGAATACGTTTGAATTTTTTTTTTAAATTAGAGAATTAAAAATAACAAGGTTTTTTGTAATACATTTTATTAAATTAATAAAAAAAATAATAAACCTCATATTCATAAAAGAAAACATTTTTTTTAGTATTTCGACATTCGGCACTTTTACAAAATAAACAAAAATTAGTATCCTTCCAAACAAAAAAATACATCTCAAAAACTAAATTTCTTTAGGTAAACAGCTGCTGCAGTACAGCACTACGTGTTCAAGACACAAATATTGTTGACATTTATGGCAAGAGTACTTGGTTTCTCTGTTTTTTTTTCATCCATCCGTATATAACACAATAAAAATATAATAAACTAGGTAAAATACGCGAATAATAAAAAATTAATCGTTGATTATTTTACTTACATACACGGTGACACACGGTCACGCACCGGTTAGTAAAAAAAAATACACAACGTGTGATAATAATAATAATAATAAATTGGAATTAAAATTGGAATTCCACAGAGCCGAACCCTCTGATATGAAAATATCTGGAGACGGTGAATTATATTCCCATTTAATAGTTTGGTAGATTAACGTGTTGTTCTTGTATTGTTTTGTATTAATTATACTTATATAATACACTTGCATAACGTGGATTTACTAGATGATCATTTATATGGAAAAGTGTATGAAAGGGTTTAGTTTTTCCTATGGGAAAAACTAAACCCGTTCCTGTAAATCTGGTGAAAGAAAAATAATAGCAACGTCGTCGTCAACTTTCGTCATGAACTGATGCTGGGGGACGTGCAATGCGGCAGCTACTCGAAATTGCAACAAAAAGCAATAACGGAGAATAAAGTTATTCGAATTTTTTAACCTACCTGGTCTCACAGACCAACAGGTCACAAATGAAAACAAATCACTATGTATAACACCACTTATGTAATAAAAATTATCAATTGAGGATAAGATTAACATTTTGATTAAATAGGTGTGTACATGTAAAAAGTGATCCGTTTTCGTTTAAAAAGTATTGTTTTGATGTCAGGAAAAGACAAATGGCAAGTATATTTAGGATCGAATAATATAGACCTAAAACTGAGAATACTCCTCATCAAGACCTATATATGGAGTATCTTGATGTACGGCTGCGAAACATGGTGCCTATCCGAAAGAGATAAACGGAGACTAGAGACTTTTGAGATGTGGTCCTATAGAAGACTATTAGGAATTTCCTGGAGAGACCACATTACAAATGAGGAGGTTCTCCAAAGAATCGAAGGAGGAAGGCACCTGCTCAGGACCTTGTCCGAAAGGCGTGGCAAGACAAGAAGTCTCTACTCTTTCATGCCATAATGGAGGGTATTAACTAGGGGACAAACTTTAGGGGACGCCCACGCCTAGAGTACCTGAGGCCCTAGCACGCTTGCTCTATAACGATCGGCAGGATAACTATCGGTAACTTCTCATCGTTCCCTACTACAACTGCAGATCGCAAACGAATAGGTGACAGTTCACAATGACTAAGTGTCCTTAATATATTCGATATCAACTGTCGTTTGTACGTTTGAGATCTGCAGTTGTCCTAGGGAAGGGTGAGAAGTTACCGACAATCCGTCGGTAACTTCATATCGAGCGACCGTGCTAGCACACCTGGAGGACCTGCTAGTGGACATGTGCTGCTCATCATATGCAGACTTCAAAAGAGCCGCAGAAGACAGGGAAGAATGGAAGAGAAAAAAAGGAAATTGCTGCAAACCAATCCCAGGATTGAAACCAGAGAGAGACTTATATACTATAAATTACAAGGAGTTGAAAATTTGTGCAAAGAAAATAACACACGGCTTTCAGTTGCAAATTGCCTTGTTGCTAAGAATTACAGGAAGAAGAAAGACACATGGTGAATTCTTTTTATTTATTAACAATATGAATTATTTACAAAGCTTGAATTATGATAACTATAAATGCAGTAGTAGTTTAATTAATTTATGTATTTAAATTGGTAATTATGTGTATGAGGAAGGTTTCATTTGTCTGATTAAGTTGTCAATTAGTTTAATTTATCTGAATTTGAATAGTTCCAGTAAGATCATTAGAATGGTTTTTTATTGGTATGAGTGCGAAAGTGTTTTACGAAGCGTGATTTGAATGAAGATGAATACTTGCAGTAAGGGCATGATAACGGGTTGCCATAGATGTGAGTGCGAATGTGTACTACTAAACTGGGTTTTCGTGAACATGAAAAGCTACAGTAGTAACACGCAAAAGGTTTTCCTTCACAATGAATACGAATGTGTGATATAAGGCTTGACTTCCGCAAACATGAATACCCACAATAAGAACACGTATATGGTTTTCCTTCAGCATGAATACGAATGTGTCGTATTAGGCTTGACTTCCGCAAACATGAAAAGCCACAATAAGAACACGTGAATGGTTTTTCTCCAGTATGAGTGCGAATGTGTGATATTAAGGTTGGTTTCCGTGAACATATGTAATGGCAGTACGAACACGAGAATGGTTTTTCTTTAGGTAATTGTGACTTACATGAACATGAATTATGAACGTGAGAACATGATAATGGCTTTTCTTTGGTATGAGTACGAATATGTCTGTTTAAGTTTGATCTATCTGAATATGAATATTCACAGTACGAGCATGAAAATGGCTTTTCTTTCGTGTGAGTACGAATGTGTATTTCTAAGCTTGATTTCCGTAAACTTGAATATTTACAGTAAGAACATGAGAAAGGTTTTTCATTAATATGAGTACGAATGTGTCTTGATAAGTTCGCTGAATGAGAAGTTGAATAGTCACAATAAGAGCATGGTAAACGTTTTTCTTTTGTATGAGTGAGAATATGTATTTTTAATCTCGATTTCTGTGAAAATGAATAATTACAGTAAGAACATGAGAATGGTTTTGCATTGGTGTGAGTGTGAATGTGTCTTATTAAGCGTGACTTCGAAGTAAATTTTCTGTCACATTCAGAGCATAAGAAAGTTTGAAAATTCTTTGATCCTTTTCCATTGCATTTTTGTTGAACTGATTTTATGGTATTACGCCGCATTACTGCCCCTAGAAAAAAACATCAAAATTTAAATTTTACACGGTGAGAATTTGATCCCGCTAAACCAGTGGATATACTAGCTCTTTCGATATGCGTCGTCGAAATAGTTCTAGGAATATAAGTGCGTCTTTTACGACGTGCATTTTGATACGAATTTTTTTTCTGAAAAATAAAAAATAAATAAAATACTGTTATTAATAAAATTTACAAAAAAAGTTAAGTATTCCAATAGATCTATTCAATGTTATTTTCTAATAAAAAATCATAATTATAGGTTTACAAAACAGAACATAACATTTTTTGAAAAAAATAAAGAACTTTATTATTGCTCTCTTAAACAATTAACATTTGGTCCTTAACAGCATTTTAACCAGTGGACATAGTCTTGAAGAGACGCATTTTGTAGGAAGGAGGAAACGCCGACAAGTCGTTCCACAGCCGAGCTGTTGAAGTCAAGAACGAGTCGTAGAAGCGACACGTTCTCATGTGACAAATAAATGTCAACCGTGTACATTGGATGGTTGCGCGTCTGGCGTGTTTTCCGACTATGCACCGGTGCCGAGGGGATTAATGACACTAGTTTATCGGAGCATCTAGCAATGTTTTTTTTTTTTTATAGAGAAACCTCACAAGAGTCCCAACTGCTACCTTCTGGAGCCAGTGAGACTATGGCATCCCCAATTAATAAATTTAAAAAAATGAGTGGATGCTCACACACAACTTATTTTATTTACATTTTAAAATTGAGCTTCCTAAAATACTATACATGAATATTTTAATGTGGGTTCAAGAAGGTGAAATTTTAAAATATTGATTAAGAAAATTAGAATTTACCTGCATTTAGGTGAATTTTTCCATTGTGCTCCAAGCGTTCCATTTTGACATCAGTGTAATCGATATCTATTTCTTCAAATGAAATTTCAATTCCGTTGTCTTGGGCCGCTGGTTCTGTTTTGATAGTGCCTGTCTTTAGAATAGAATGCTCCATCGTAACTGGAGTCTTGTTTACCTGGAAACCGAGGGAATTTATTAAGCAATGACATTATACTATATCCTTAGCCAGAGTTAAGTTAGCCTCTCAGAAACTGGGCGTGCTGTACAGGGACCGCAAATACTGCAGATAGTACACAACTGCTAACCCTCTACATATCGCAAGTGCGCCCCACGGTTCCTGTGCCAAAAACGGGCGGTCCGTTTGATAGATTCTCCCGCCTTAACAAATGGATTGCAATCCTTAGAGAGGTGGGAATGCTATCCTTGTTCTACCGGTATTTCAATGGAAGATTATTTGAGGAACTAGCGTCAGTGATCCCCTCGACACCGGTGCATACACGCCAAACGCGCGCCCAATATATGCAAACGGTTGACATTTATCATTTGAGAACGGGTCGCTTCTACGAATCGAACTCTATTTATGGTCGCGCGCGTTTTTTTTTACTTAAAGAAAAAATTTTGTTTCGAAAAATAAAACTGGTCTCGCGTGAGAAGTCGGTTACGATCTAGCTCCTAGCTCGTGAAGTGTCAGGAATACCAACATAACAAAATGTCAGCAAGTGTTGGAAATGGACGCGAAATGTCGCGGTCTCGTGTGCGACAGTAAATTTTCATTTTACGCAATTGAAATTTTAATTGCAATATTGGTAAATTTTTACCTAACCAGGACACGCTTAATATGCACTAAAAAAAAAAAATTATATTTTGGTAGATAGATATTAACTAGTAGTAATCAATTCAGCAACCGGAATTGAAAAATAATGGATTTTAATTGTTATTTTTTAACTTTCAAAATACGAAATGTCACTTTTCACCGACCGCCATGTTACGAATTACGACGGTAAATACGCACTAAAAAAAAGAAATTATATAGTGGTAGTTAGATATTAACAAGTTGTAATCAATTCAGCAACCGTAATTGAAAAATAATGCATTTTAATTGTTATTTTTTAACTTTCAAAATACGAAATGTCACTTTTCACCGACCGCCATGTTACGAATTTAGACGGTAAATACGAACTTTTAAAATAAAAAAAACACTTCGTATCAGTTACATAATAATAAATAATACATATTAATCATTATTTTGTTCGATTTAGAAACGCTAAAACACATTAGTCCCGATCGGTGCCATATCTGAGCGACCGACGCACATTTAGCAAATGGCACTGCCAACCTAAATACAAAAGCATCTGTGTTACCAGTGGCTAGAAACAATATTTAAACAATAATACCCATAGGTTTTAATGCAAGTTTTTTTTTATGAGAATTTTTTGAAATAACAAAAAATTATATTAAAAAAACGCCGGTTTTTAATTTCAGTAATTATTTTTTATAAATAATACGTTCACTTTTGTATCACAAACCATGTTACACAAACCTAGCGTAGCCGCTAAACTACTTGAAAACTGGGATGTTTTTCTTGCCTTGACGCGAGCAGGCGCTACGTAGGGGGCACTTTCTTTTATCTACCCTTTCATTTCCCCGCCTACCCCCCCCCCCCCCACCCCCTCACCTAACCTAACCTAACCTAACCTAACCTAACCTAACCTAACCTAACCTAACATAACCTCATCTGATAGCGGGAAACACGCGGAGTGATACAAAAGAAAGAGCCCCCTTCGTAGCGCCTGCTCGCGTCAAGGCAAGAAAAACATCCCAGATTTCAAGTAGTTTAGCGGCTACGCTAGGTTTGTGTAACAGGGTTTGTGATACACAAGAAAGTGCCCCCTTCGTAGCGCCTGCTCGCGTCAAGGCAAGAAAAACATCCCAGTTTTCAAGTAGTTTAGCGGCTACGCTAGGTTTGTTTAACATGGTTTGTGACACAAAAGAAAGAGCCCCCTTCGTAGCGCCTGCTCGCGTCAAGGCAAGAAAAACATCCCAGTTTTCAAGTAGTTTAGCGGCTACGCTAGGTTTGTGTAACATGGTTTGTGATACAAAAGAATGTGCCCCCTTCGTAGCGCCTGCTCGCGTCAAGGCAAGAAAAATATCCCAGTTTTCAAGTAGTTTTACGGCTACGCTAGGTTTGCGTAACATGGTTTGTGATACAAAAGTGAACGTATTATTTATAAAAAATAATTACTGAAATTAAAAACCGGCGTTTTTTTAATATAATTTTTTGTTATTTCAAAAAATTCTCATTAAAAAAAACTTGCATTAAAACCTATGGGTATTATTGTTTAAATATTGTTTCTAGCCGCTGGTAACACTGACGCTTTTGTATTTAGGTTGGCAGTGCCTATTTGCTAAATGTGCGTCGGTCGCTCAGATATGGCACCGATCAACAAAATAATGATTAATATGTATTATTTATTATTATATAACTGATACGAAGTGGTTTTTTATTTTAAAAGTAGTGTTTTTTCTTTTAAAAGTTCGTATTTACCGTCTTAATTCGTAACATGGCGGTCGGTGAAAAGTGACATTTCGTATTTTGAAAGTTAAAAAATAACAATTAAAATGCATTATTTTTCAATTCCGGTTGCTGAATTGATTACAACTTGTTAATATCCAACTACCTCAATAGAATTTCCTTTTTTTTAGTGCGTATTTACCGTCATAATTCGTAACATGGCGGTCCGTGAAAAATGACATTTCGTATTTTGAAAGTTTAAAAATAAGTATTAAAATGCATTATTTTTCAATTCCGGTTGCTGAATTGATTACTACTAGTTATCATCTATCTACCACAATATAATTTTTTTTTTTTTAGTGCATATTAAGCGTGTCCTGGTTAGGTAAAAAATTACCGCAATATTTTCCATCTCCCCTGATGCAAAAAGTTGTCTTTTATAGTAATTAAGGTGAATCTAAAGGTTTTTGAAAAATATTCGTATTAAGCGTGACCAGCGCGATCGAAAGTTTACCTTAGGTACATTGAAACAAAACTCACGCAAATGTCAAATTCTTGAAAGGGAGGGAAAAATTAAAATTGTGGCGAAGGAATCGTTTTATATGCGAAATTTTGAACTTTGACTAGTTAAAAATGGTGTTTATGCATCTTTTACCATATATCCAAACGTAACTAGTTGTTTCTTGTTGTAATTAAGATGAAAAGCAGTAGCTTAATAATAAAATTTCCAAACAAAATATTTACTAACCCCACTTTTAGACTATTAACGACACATCATAAATATTTGTAGATGGATGTAGTTGATACTTACAGCTGTTTCAACTGCGTTGGTGCCACTGAAATTTGCTTTTGGTTCTAATTTTAACTGTGAATATTTGGAGAAATTAAAAATGTACTTAAGTATAATAATATAATACTAAAGGTGACAATTTTATTATTTTTGCAACAAAAATATGTCCGCACTTTGCGTCACCCGGATTTTCGACGTTATAAATCCTTTGGTAGATGCATAGATAAATCACATATCACTACTGATAAAGATAAACTGCATAGAAGTGTTGCCATATCTGAAAAACATGTATTAGTTTTTTTAACCGCGTAAAATAATTTTTTTTTTGCAAGCTTTTTATTGTGAAATATTTAAAAATTTTATAATTCGATATAAACATATAATTTTTGATACATAGCTTTTTTTAATGCCAACCTTAAACAGTTTTTTTAATGGCTCGCCTTACGTTTTTTCTACATAATATTACTGATAATTAAAAAGAAACAGACATATTTCATAAGGAAAAAAATGTAATATAAACGTTTTCGACCACCCGCTTTTTGGTCTTTTCATGTCGCACCCCCAAAAGTACAATGGCAAAACTCAAAAAACGTATTTCTTTGTCATAATATCATATTCAGCTTACTAAAAAATTACCAAAGTTTCAAATTGCGGTCGGAAACTTTTGTTTCATTTTGTGTGTAAGTACAATTTTTAATATTTTGTGGTAAACTTTTTGATTTGAATAAAAAGTGTGATATTTTCTCTTTCTTAGACCGTTTAGTTCATTTTTCTCACCACCATAGTAAGGAAAACACAACGATTTCTATGAGACCTATATGAGTTGTTCCGAAAAGCGTACAAATTAGCCTGAGGAGTTAAATTTTTCATTATTTCTAGCATTTTCAATCGCATTTTTCTTGATTCAAAATATTTTTCATATAAAAGAAAATCGATAACTTTGAATAACTTTTTGATGTGAACTTCGCGTTTGTCGCCCGCTTAACCTGAGAAAATGGCGCGAAATGAAACCGTCACTTTGGATCGAGATTGTAAAACATCTATGCAAGATAGCTCTGATATTTAAAAGACAATAAGAAGCATTATTTCGTTCTCTTTCTGGTTAAAAAAAGCAGTACATACGTTTGTATGAGAGGAAGAGAGACACATAGCTTTTAAAATGTAAGGTCGCTCTGGGACGTTATTGATCCTATGAAATTATAACGGCGTTACGTGTTTTGGGATGTATTTACTCCTAAACAAGCAGACGGGATAAAGCACAACCTGAATTATTTTTTATCGCTTGCTGAGGGTTGGTTTGTTCTACGTCCACAAAACTTGCATTGAAAAAACGAAGTTTGAAGTTTAAAAAAAATCTATTTCTGTTTCCTTTACTTCAAACTAATTGTTATAAATAATAATATAAAATACAAGGGTTAGGCGCTCCGCCCACTGAGGCAACTGAAAACCAACTAAAACCGACTGTTTTCTCTGTCTTGATTGGTCAAAAAGCTTGTTTAACCATAGATAAAGAACAATCAGCTGACAGCTCGCAACTAGAAACGGCCGCCCAGGGCAATCAGCCGTGACAGTCGCAAGATGGTCGCAAGTCACCGCTTGCGTTACCATTGACAACGGGGTTTTGTGTGATTGTATAGTGTGCGGGCCATCACAAAGACAGTTGGCAGTTGAGAGTTTTCAGTTGCCTCAATGGGCGGAGGCGCTTAATCTACTTATAAGTAAAAGAACAACATAATTGGTTGAATTTTTATTTGAATAAAAGCATAAAGAACGTAAACAGACATTTTTTAAAACAAAATAGCAACAAAAATTAATGTAGGTTTGAACCAAGACCATAATTAATCTTGGTTTATTCTATATCCATACTCTGGGCGGAGATAGACCAAACCAACAGTAAGTTCATCCTATGGCACATCAAACAATAATAATTCAACATTTACATACAAATAAAATATAAAATATTAAAAATCTTCATTAGAAATAAGAAAATTTAGTATTGTCATTTGAATAAATAAAATGTATGGAGTAATCAAACATTAGTAATTTTTACATACACGTATATATAAGGTTTTAATAAATAAATAATAAAAAAATAGTTTTGGCAAATGGACATAGTACACTCCAATCCTCGTTTTTTTGTAATTACTATGGAGATATAACAAAAGGTGAAGTTCAAAACCTAAGTTCCCGCTTTTTTGTGTGTGGATATAGTAGATAAAAATATGATTAATATTACTATTGACCGGTCAGTGGTTGAGTGGGCATCGCGCTTGGGTCCCACCCAGGCGTTCCGTGTTCGTTTCCTCGGCTGGCTAAGTCCTCTATCACAACACAAGCAACATCTTCCGCTTAGTGAGGTGGTAGTAGGAGATTTTCAAATGTTGTTGGGTTATTCGTAACCCGGGAATGTTAGTCTTTCTTTTAAAAAAATAATTACTGCGTTCACAGTAGACTTGGGCAGATTTATTCACAGTAGTGAATCGATTCAATCTAATTCCCTCGGCCTTTTGAACGGATTCCTTTCATTCGATCCTTTAATTCATAAAATTCCCAAAAAAAAATATATATGTCTATATATATATATCAATAAAATAAAAAAAAATGGACACTGATCGACGAAAACCACGACGACGGGGTTTTTAATTTTTTAATGTGTGATATTATGACATCAAAACCGATAGAAAAAATGTATTTTTAAAAGGCTATCAAATAAATCATCAAAATAAACAGTTTTACGAATTTTATTTTATTTATTTTAAACATAAAATAGTTCCGCTTCGTATGATCGAATATAAAGCGCATTCTACCCAATTTACGCAGGGCTCGAAATCGGAAGTTTTAGACCTACGATGTAACTAAATTGACGGCTCGGCTCACAGGGGAATCGCACTGCACTCCCAAACGGATTTGCGGCAGGCATTTAGAATGAATTGTATCTTTTGAGCAGTGTCTTGTGTCTTGCCTTGCAGTGACTTATTAACTCGCGAGCTGCGGACCTAGTCAGAACTGCAGCTAGAAATGGAACTAAACTGACTATGACTGTGAAATGAGATTTGGAAAGTAATAAGAGCGAAATAATCTTGACGTCACAACTGAGATTCGGAATGTAATAAGAGCGAAATGGATCTTGGGATCTTGACGTCACAACTGAAAAAGACAATATTGTTTTGATTCCTGAATAAGTGAAACAGAGATCTCGCTCCGGACAAACTCGGTACCGACAGACTAGATACGTCGATCTCGGACCCCAGGAACCAAGAATAAGTGTGATTGCATCTTGGAAATCCCGGTCGTTCAGAACTCGCGAACTGTTTCGGTCGTTATTCGCTTGTATTGGGCCGGGAACTAGACGGATCTACAGATTTTTTTATGAATTACGGCGCGGGGGTGAGATACTTTACGTGATTTACAATACGTTCGGAGTCACAATACTTCGGCCACTTCGCGGCGCACATCCTATAGAATAATAATATCTATGAAATATTGTAATATTTAAATCGTTTACGGTACACAACATTAAAATGTATTATTTAGGGTGTAAGGAATGAAGTATTAATTCGTTTTGAAATTGAGAATCAGATCAAGTGTGTCACAATAATGAATTAATTCATTTATTTCAGTCATTCAATTTTGCCCACGTCTAATTCACAGTTAAAAAAAAACATAAATTGACATTGTACAAACCAATACTCAACAAGCGATTTGCGTCAGACCCAGCTATAAAATCACCAGTTTCCCAATGGGAATGTGTGGCTAGCGATATGTTGAAATAGGGCAAGCCAAATAACGCGGGCGCTTTTATAGCTAGGTCTGTGTGTTCCGGCAAAGTTAAACAAACACAAACCGCAAAATAAAATCATTGATTTACAAAATAATGCAAGGATGAAATCATCAAAACGACATTTTTTCTTTATTCCGTTTTATCTATGGTTAAACATTGCATGCGTCATATATTTATAGGTTATGTTTGGTTTGATTGCATCTATCTATTTGTCGTAATATAATAATATTGTAAATGTTTATGAAATGGTTTTTGAACATTGGGAACCACATAAATTGATTTTTAATATAATAAGTGTATGAAAGAGCGCTTTAAATACTACGAATACGCCGCGTTTCATTGAAGTGTTGTGCGCCATGGATCTCCCTATACCTGATAGAAACATCAAGATTGAGCCAGGTACGGAACAAGCAGACGGAGGTGAAATGCTGGATAAAGATATTGACAAAGAAGTCCAAGGTGTTAAGAAGGAATGCCTAGAAACCTCCGAAGGAATGGATAAACCAGCCGGTAAGAAAATAAACACTTATCTGTGCAATCGGAACGTTAGCGCATTCGTACATCAAGATACTTACAAGCGACTCGATGTTAATGCGCGTAGTATATATATACATATATACCCGCCATACTATTTTGCTAATGTTCCTACACGATGCTACGCGCCGACTATGGGTTTGTCGTCAATTGTACGCTACCGACATTGCTGGTAGCGTGCTACGGAGTCGCATACTACTTACTCGTTTGACGTTTGTCAGAATTGGCGACCGGACTTGAATCGAATGTTAAATTTGTTCTGGAAGTGGAACCAAATGCGGGATTTATACAGGGTGTGGTAAACTTTCGATCGAACTGGCCACGCTTATTACGAAGATACTTTGTTTGGCGGCCAGCTGTCAGTTTGATATGTTGGTATTCCCGACAGAACTAGGAGCTAGATGCTAGATGATCGTCGCCGACTTCATGCGATCGTACTTGACTTACTTTATCCAGTGATTCCTGACATTATTTGTAGTAAATAATGCAAACAAAATTTTGGTCTCCGGTGACATTTTTTTTCCAAAATTTTTTCTTCAAAATCAAACAAACAAAAAAAATTTCCACATATCGTCACTAGTCACTCAGACGAGTAACTGCTCAACCTCTTACCCCGCCCCAAATTGTCCACCAACAGCTATTTTTTAAAATGTTTTTGTAAAAAAACAAAAAATATCAAAAATGTCTCTGAAGACCAAAATTTCATAAAATTTTTTACTCCAAATAACGTCAGGAATCACTGATTAAGGTAATCAAGTACGCTCCTTAACATCCTGTATACGAAATAATACAAAATAAAGGGTTTAGTGCACAAGGCATGGATTGATGTTGAAAAAAAAGTGTTCTTTTCTTGTACTTATACTTGGAGTTAACAACTAAAATAAGAATCCATTGATATTCTGTAGAAAGAATGAAACTTGTTACTATCATTATCGTGCAGCTCCCTAGCGGCAACGAACGCCCTACAGTTAATATATCTTTCAATATGTGGGTAAACCCGAACTTTTCTAATTTATCGTTTTTATTCTTATGATAAAGATAAACGAGAACATTATCTTCATCGCTAGTTATTGACATCGTATTAACTTCTCGGCTGCAGGTGAAAAAATGACAAGTTCATTATATTTTTGGTAGCGTCGACTACAGAGACCAGCATAAAAGAGTGGTATATCGGTAGGCTTCTTATATTGCGTCAAAATCACGTAGTTTTTAAGTATTTCCATGTACGGGAGGGCCGGAAAGTCGCAAAAATAATAATAAACATTGTTTTATTCTAGAATGTGGGGAGGATAGTGCAATCGCAAACGTTTCATATATTTAAGCATATTTACACAAAATTTTAATTAAATAAACAAGTAGCATAACATATACACTGGTCGGCTATCAATATGATAATGTGTTCCCATAGCCGCTGTGCCCACATGATGCATGTGAATGCGGTGCGGTGAAGACCATCGAACATGTGGTAAACGAATGACCGCTCCATTAATCCCTGGCGGGATTTATTAGGTTCACAGGGTAAAGCCTGAATTCTTAGACTGGATCTAGACGTCCCCCTCCGACCTCCCCACTATTAAAAAGAAGATCTTACCAATACATTTTTTTCTTCCAATTTGTGAGCATCAACCGCGTTCAAGTTTTTCTGGATATTTTCCAAAATGCTAACTTGGTTTTTATTCACATTGATCCTGCCTCGAATTAAGGTTTTGGATATCATAAATACAACTTTTATTCTTTTCAGGGACAAGTGGAAATGGGAAGTATAGCGAGCAACTACGTTATTCCAGCGAGACTAATAAGGATCGAAATTTGATTTCGTTGACATCAAATTTATTTCCGCTTCACCACGCTTCAAGTTCTCAAGAGTCGCAGATAAAAAGTAAAGTGTTGACCAAGAATGAAGAAAAACCATTCTCGTGTTCCAAGTGCTCTTATACTTGTTCAAGAATCGCAGATTTAAGAAGACACATTTTTATTCACAGTGGAGAAAAACCATTCTCGTGTTCTGAGTGTAACTTTGCATGTTCTAAAAAATCATCTTTAACAAGACACAAGTTGACTCACAGTAAAGAAAAACCATTTTCGTGTTCCAAATGCGGTTATGTATGTGCGAGAAATTCAAATTTAAAAGAACACATGCTGATTCACAGTGAAGAAAAACCGTTTTCGTGTTCTGAATGCAATTATTCATGTTCAAACAAGTCATATATAAGAAGACACGTGTTGCTTCACAATACAAGGATACCATTTGCATGTTCCGACTGTAACTTTTCTTCTTCGCTTAAGTCTGATTTAAAAAATCATGTCATGCTGACTCATAGTGGGAAAAAATCATTATATTGTTCTGTCTGTGACTATTCATGTTCAACAAAGTCAAGTTTGAATAAGCATGTCCTTGCTCACAGTGGATTAAAACCATTTTCTTGTTCTAAATGCAACTTCTCATGTTCTGTGAGATCACATTTAAGAAATCATAAGCTGACGCACAGCGAAAAACAGCCATTATCGTGTAATTTCTGCAACTATTTATGCTTACAGAAGTCTAGATTAATAACTCACCTTATGACTCACAGCAGTGAAAAACCATTCTCGTGTTCCGACTGCAACTATTCATGTTATAGTCAGTTTCTTTTAAATCAGCACAATCATACGAAAACTCACATAAAAAAGTCGCAATTAAAAATAACCGAATTCACAAATAATTTACAGATGATTTAGTTTTTATGAATGTGTAGAATATGTAATTGTGGGACCAGAAATATTAATATAATAGGATTACCGTTAAAAAAACAGAATCAGAGAACTGATTTATTTATTTTTAATTCGGTAAGCTCTGAAGATAATAATTCCCCTCAAGGTCTATGGCATTTTTGGGAAGACTTTAAGGAGGTTCTTTTTTTGGAAAAAAAGGAGAGAAAGTTCTGAGAAGGAAAATGACATAAAGGGTGGGTTACCAAATTGAAAAGTGTATATAGATAGAGGGCTGAAAGTGTTAAAAGTTATAAGAACGTATTAGTGTTTAAAATAAATGTTAAGCTTTTTTTTTAGCTAATTATTTTGGTTATGATTTCTGTTGTACATTGTACTTAAATCATCTACGTATGTAAGTGTCTGGGCAACATGCCTGTTTTATGTACAAAAATAAGAATAAATTTTTAAAAAATCATATAAAATTGATAAACGTACAAACATGCTTAGTTTCATCCAAACTACAGACTAACTTAATCACAGCTAATAGATCTTATCAACAATATAAATTGTTGTGCATTATATTAAACGATTAATAAATTTAAGTTGAAGTAAAAGTTCTTTAGGCGCGATATGACGAGTAATTCAGAATTTTTTCGGACAGAAATAACGTTTCCTAAAGAGGTTTTACTTCAAAAAATAAATATACACGACATCTATATTTTGCATTCTAGATTACGATGCTTTTCTTACTCTAAATGTAACATAATCTAAAAATATCACATTTAAAATTAACAATTTTTCTTATAAGTAGCAATGTACATTCTTAATATTCGCATAATTTTAGATCATAGATTTTTTATTAGTTTTAATAGAAAAGTTTATACATGATATAGGTATAAAATATCAAATAAATATTCTTTAATTTATAAGTTCTCTTATTCAATAAAAAGCAATCTGTTTAAAGTAAGTATTCGACATTTGGTTACCTTTAACGATGACTCTCATATTCGACATTCCTTTTACTTGGTTACCTTGACATGATTAGCACTATTTTTTTATGTTTTAAACTGAGTGTGATTTACAATGGCTCGGTCCCCGGGGTCTAAGACACTCCTTAGTTCGTTGGCTTGTTAGGGAAGAAGAGGGGAAGTTAGGTTAGGTTAGGTTAAGAGTTAGCGGTCTGCTGACGAGGCAACTGAAAAAAAAACAGTTTGCAATTAAACACGCTATCCTGTGTATGTCAATGTGATGGTCCGCACACTATACAATTTCTCAAAACACCCGTTGTCAATAGCAATGCAAGCAGAGACTCAAAACTCACCATGCTTAGTTGCATGATAACAGCCGATTGTTCTTCGTCTATTTTTAAACAAAATAACTGAAATCGTAAAATTGAGCAGCGCCGCCATAGAAGTATGGTTTGAAATCATAGCAATCAACCAGTTTCAGTTTGGTTTCACTTTCTCCGGTGTGCGGTCCGCCTTAAAGCCCTATATAAAAATGGTAAAATCTAACACAATTAAAGGTAAACTAATAAACACACAACTGCCAACTGGACGCGATCGGCTGGGTAGGTATCTGTTTTACCGTCCGATAATTAGCTCTATAAAATGAAACTCCTCTTCTGCAATGACAATATCAATTTAAAACCAAGCCAGAGAATGAAATGTTATGTGTGGGCTTTACTGGAGAATGCTTAAAGTCCCATGGACCGACATGATCACCAACATAGAAATTCTCAAGCGGGCTAGAGTAGATAGAGAACGGCTCACATTATTAAAGTCAGGTAAATTTCATATACTTCGAGGGGAGAAATATCACTTGCTTCAATTAATATTAATTAAATGGCGGGATAGAGGATCGCCGAGGGCCTGGTAGGAGACAAAAGTCTTGGGTGCGAATTCTACGAGAGTGGACCGGTATTAGCTCACCATAAATCAAATATTATTTATACATCTCTGTGTTTTACATATTAAATATAAAATTAAACCGGGAGGCATAACGGTAATTTCACAAATAATGAAAAAAAATACATATAATGTCTGAACACAAGTTTGGAAATATGTGTTATCACTCGTGCTAGCGGAACGAATGCGGACCAGAAACTGACGCACTGGCTTGTAAATCAAGTGAGTGACGTGAAGATGGGTCCTTGCGTAACCCGTTGCGCGAAATGTAGCTCGTTAAGGGAGCATTTTTCCATTTTTTTTGCTCATTATGCGAATAACTTGTTATCGGAGGTACTCGTTATGAGTGGTTCCACTGAATTGTAAGTTGATACTCTTATTTTATGACTTATTAAATGTAACAATACTTTTAAGCAAGTTGATTGTGTATTTGGGAAGTATGTTTACGAGAGATGGGAAGGCTGGTGGGGATATTAAAAGAATGGTAAATGCAGGTGACTCCATTAATGGTGGACTGAATGCTGTTGGCGCCAACAAAAAGCTGTCCAAAGAAGCGAAGCTAGCAGTTCACAATGGAGTGCTGGTAACTACCCTGATGTATGGCAGTGAAGCATGGAACTGGCAGAGAAAGGATGAAAGTAGACTGAATGCTGTAGAAATGAGATCCCTGAGGCGCATGTGTGGTAAAACCATGTGTGATCGTGTGAGGAATGATAAGAATGCAAGGCCGATGTGAGCGTCATAAGTAAGATTAAAAAGAAACCCTTAGATGGTTTGGATATGTAGAGCGAATGAATGAAGAAAGGAGTGTCAAGAGAATATATGATGTGAATGGTAAAAGAAGTCGAGGACGCTCGAGGAAGACATGGTACGATCAAGTAAATCAGATACTTGAGTCGGGCCATGTTAAGAGTCAGAATAATAGAAGAGCATGTGTGATAAGATATATGAATGTGAATGAGGCGAGGAGTGTATGCCAAGACCGAGTTGTTTGGCGGTCCGTCCTCTCTGCCTACCCCTGCGGGGAAACGGCGTGATGGTTAGGTAGTTAGTTAGTAATACTTTTAATTTACATTTTGTTTTCATTCTTGGAGTGACACCACGTTATCCGCCCCAGGTCCCACCCATGCTAGCTACGCCACTGGCTTGAGGAACTGTATTGGAATTTGTATTGGAACGGGATGTCTGTGGGGATTATATTCAATTATAACTTGTGGTCTTTGCAATCAATCAAATTATCATAATGAAACACAGCTTCATTCAATACAGACAAGTGCTTTCGTTCAAAAGCTCACGTACGCTCCGCTTGTGCTCTGCATTTGCAATTTTGCGTCTATGATTGTTCAATTGTTTCAACTGCCATTAAAGCGGACGGTTGCTCTGCTTGGAATTCCAGTCGGGGCTCGGTCTGAAGAGGTATTTTATTGGTGCTCAAAACAATTCATACAGACGCATTCTGGTTTGATAATGCGTCTCAGAGGCACTAAAAGCAATTTGGCTATCTGCTTGTTCCTTTAGCTAGACGCTCTATGGTTTGAGAAGCCGTCTCAGAGGCCCTCAAAGCAAATTGGAACTCTCCTTGTTCCTCTAAACGCAAGCATTCAGGTTTGGGGAAACGTCTCAGAGGCCTTCAAAGCAGATTGAAACTCTCCTTGTTCCTCCAAACGCAAGCATTCTGGTTTGAAAAAGCATCTCAGAGGCCCTCAAAGCAGCTTGCAACTCTCTTTGTCCATCCAAACGCAAGCATTCTTATTTGCGAAGGCGTTTTAGACGCCCTCAAATCAGCTTAGCCCTCTGCTTCTGGTTTGAGGAGGCGTTTTATATTGATTCTGTGGCGATTGATATGCCACCTATTCACGTAGCTGTGCCTCTATCGCACTGCATACGCTACCCACTTAGATAGCCACTCGCAATGTTTAGTACTGCGCGCCTATCTACTACCTGAATTATTATTTTGACCACCTCCAGGAAAGGTCCGGAATCTGCGACACACAATACACAGCGCCGCGCCGCAATTTCGAGAAACTTCCAGCGTGTGCGCGATTTCGCCTACAATTCACGTACCTGCCAGGCTCGGGCTATAAAAGGGCTGCAGCCAGTCAGTCAAGTCAGTCGATCTTACACTCTCGCATTCGTTCCGCAACTGGCCGCGCACACGCCTGCAGTTCTCAGGTCGGAATACTCTTATGCAGTTAATAAATACTCTTCATTTGTAAATAGCGCACAATGTAAATACTGTAAATACATCAACAATCCTCATTTATTATTCCGACCTGCGGCACGCGGATGTATCGACTTACCGATATCTCCCTTTGTCAATGTGATTCCCAATATCTTTTCCTCGTTTAGGAGACCCTCACTTGCCTCCAAAATTCAAAGATGCTTTGTGATCTGTCTGTTCATCAAGGCGTTGAGCATCAGAAGGAGTCTCCAAGCTCCTGAGGTGAGCCTGGCGTGCGGCATGTTCCGCAAGCCTTTGCTGAGTTACGACAAGCGATTCGGCGGCTCTTAAAGCAGCTCGACGCTGTGCTTGCTCTTGTCTTCTGAGTTCGGCATCTTCAAAAGACTCTTGCTGTCGAGCGATTCTTTTAGCTCGAGCTTGTGCAGATACTCTTGAAAGATTTGATTTTCGTTTGCGAGTCATTACGTAAACCAATGATTGCAATGAAAGTGCAAATCGGTACCATAAAATCGAAATCCTACAACAAAACCAAAACAAATTTTAAATCAAAAGAAAAAATAAAAGCAAGTCAATTATAGAAATTAAAAGAATTAATTTCAAAACACAAATAAAGAGCAAATATTAGAAAAACAAAAGATAAATAAAGTTATTACAAAAATAAGGGAGAGGCAAGCATTCCCACGTTACGAGAACCCGACAATATTTGAAATCTCCTACTAACCATCCTAGAGAACGTCTTGAACCAAAATATCGACACAACACTGAAGCAATATAAATATTAACACGAAATGTTTTTTTTTTAAATGATTCCCGCTCAAGAGTCCCAACTGCTCTCGTCTATAGCCAGTGAGACTATGGCATCTCCAATTGGGGTATGTTATGAAGCTGTAGGTAGTGAGGAGGGGAGGGAGATGGGGTAGAGGAAGGTAGGGGAATTACCTGGCTATTCAGATCTGATCACCAAACATGGCTAAAGCCATTTCAAGCAATGTGGTCTGTTAATTCAATTCTGAATGGTGGTCTTATACCGGGCGATACTGAGAGCATCTCCCACTCTGGAACTGCCTACCTTAGTTCCTACATAAGTACCTATCTACATAAGTGCCTATCTACCTAAGAACCTATCTACCTAAATACCTATCTACCTTAGAACCTATCTAAGTACCTGCCTAAGTATTTGCAATTTGGGAGGCGGGAATGGGTACCGCCGCCCCGGGAACCATTTATTTTATAACCAACACCTCTGCCATAGGTCACCCCAAGTGGTTCGCTACGTTTGGTGACTTAGCAGGGGTGCCCGGGTTCATGGGGTAAGGATTATCAAGGTCTTGGCGGCGGATGATCTAGACACACTGAACCCCAGATTCCTACCCAACCCTGATACCTTTTTCCTTCCCAGAACTTCCTCTCCTTAAAAATATCCTCCACACAGCATCCCCAAAGATGACATAGTGTGTGGACCTAATGTTAACAAAAAAAGTATTTACCTTAGTACCTAACTAAGTAAATACATAAGTACCTATTCACATTAGTACCTATCTACCTAAAAACCTATCTACTCAAATACCTATCTAACCAAATACCTATCTTTGAACCTAACTAAGTACCTACCTGAGAACCTACCTAAGTACGTACCTAAATATTTACCTACGTACCTACCTAAGTACCCAAATACGAACCTACACAAGTACCTACAAAATAATCTACCTAAGTAACTAAAAAAATAATCTACCTAAGTAATCAGTATTGTCGCCTTGTTTAACCCGGTCGGACGTGCGTACGAGTGACCACCGGTGTTAACCCATAATGGACGTGCTAAAACTAATCGAAAACATAAAAATTGATTTGAAAAACATAACAACCGTTAAGGATTCTAAAGTGAGGAATAACCTTGAATTAACCATAAACCTCCTAGAAGAAACATGGAAATGTGAAAAAAATAAGTTCCAGGAACAGATTATTGACCTTCAAAAAAAAGTGATCACAAAACTAGAAAATAAAAATGAACCAAAATCATATGCAATGGTTTTAAAAGAGCGGACTGTGCAAATCGAAGAACCGAAATTTGCTGTCATGATAACTGCTGACGGAAAAGAAACTGCAGAAGACATAAGGAACATTATAACTAAAACAATTAAAGCACCTAACTTAGGAATTGGAATAAATGGAATTAAAAAAGCATCAAATAATAAAATAATCATGACCTGCTCGAAAAAAGAAGATGCAGAAAAATTGAAAACAGAAATAAATAAAAATAAAAGTGGCATATCTGCAACAGAATTAAAAAAAAAGAGACCGTGTATGATAATAAAAGGCGTAGGCGGAGAGTATAATGAGGAAAACTTTCTTACCGACCTTATTCTACAAAATGCTGAATTAAATGATGTCCCGAATGAATCAATTAAAGTTACAAAAATTTTGAAAAACAGAAAAAGTGATCAACTTCGAAATGTAATAATAGAAACAACAGGCCAAATCCGAAAAATACTACTTGATAAACAAAGGATTAATATAGGTTTTGTACGAGCGCACATAGAAGATTGTAACCCACTAATGCAATGTTATTATTGCCTTGGTTATGGCCACACATCCTTAAAATGCCTGAACAAAATGAATGAACCTAGATGCGTACACTGTGCGAAAAACCATTTATTTAGCGAGTGCGAAAAAACCAAAGACATCGTAAAATGCTACAACTGCGAAAAAAACAATGCAACGTTTGGATCTAAAAATAATACGGAACATAGTGCTAATAGTGAAAAATGCCACTTCCGAAAAAGAATGTCCATCATTGCGCAACAGCGAATCGACTATGAATAATCAATGGATGACTTTCTAACCGAGGAAATTGATAAATTAAAGGATGTTCCACAGTATGTTTGCGATGATTCAAACCAATGTAACAACCTATTAAATAAATCAACAAGTGCATTCGTTGTTCTACACCAAAACATTAGAAGTTTACAAAAAAACATGGATGAATTTGTACTAACATTAAATCTTCTTGAGACATTACCGGACCTCATTGTGTTAACAGAAGCGCATTTAAGTTTAAATAATGCTACCGCACGGTACGATATACCTAACTACACATACCACTCGTCCACAATTCATGTAAACAAGTGCAGCGGTATTGCGGTATTCATACTAAAGAAACACAACAATGGCACAATAACAGAAATTACAATGCAACTAACAAACTGTCTTAAATTGCGGGTAAAGGTAAATCAAACTATCTACCATATCATTACTATCTATCGCACACATAGATCTGATCCACATAATTTTATATTAGAATTGGAACAATTATTACTGACAATGAAAGACACCTGTAATATCGTCATTGGTGATATCAATATAGATATTGGAGACAATGCATATAACAGAACGAAAGAAGATTATATAAATGTAATGACGTTACTTAATTATAAATCTTATATAAATAATGATACAAGAAATGTCTTCGGACAAACCCCTTCCTGCATCGATCACGTATGGTGTAACGCAAATAACATTGAAAAAACCATGTCAATTTTATGGAAAACCAACATAACCGATCACTACACCTGTATTTTTGCCCACAACGTAGAAAAAAAAAATAACACTAACTCTAAAAAAATTTGCGAAAAAAGTTATGAAAAAAAATATTTAAATCTGGAAACTTTAAAAGAAAATCTTAAAATGGAAAGCTGGTCATCAATATTTGAAACGGATAACCCAAACAAATGCGCAGAGGGTTTCGAAACAGTTTTTCAAAATCACATAAACATATCTACAATAACAAAAGTTTTCAAACCTAAATCTAAACATAGATTGATAAAACCATGGATAACCAAAGGATTAGTAATATCAATCAGAAATAAAGAAAAATACCATCTCCAGTATAAAAAATTCCCGAATGACCAACAAATCATGCATTTTTACAAAAAATACAGAAATAAACTTACGCTCTTAATTAGACTAACCAAAGAAAAGTACTTTCGTGATAAAATAGAAGATGTTGGCCAAGATAGCAAAAAATTCTGGAATATCATTAACACAATAACCAACAAAAGCACGAAACAAAAAGTACCAAAAGAAATTTCATATCGGGGGAGTACCATTAACACCGAAAAAAACCCACAAATATGTGGAAATTTATTTAATGATTATTTTGCAAATGTCGGCACGAATCTATCTCGTAATATTATCCCAGACAACAAACAAGGTGACCAATCAGAACAAAACTCAATTTTCAAGGAAGGTTTCCACACCTTTGCCGCAATAACTGATATAGATGTTGAAAATGCCATAAAAAGCTTAAGAGGATCAGCAAGCCCTGGTTACGATAAAATAACAGTAACAACATTGAAAGCCGTATATAAGGAAATCAGCAAACCAATTGCTCACATAATAAACACCAGTCTGATAAAAGGTTTATTCCCAAACATTTACAAGAAAACTATTGTCACCCCAGTTTTTAAATCTGGTGATGAAGAAAATATTTCAAATTATCGTCCCATAGCGCTTACATCAAACATTGCAAAAATATATGAAAAAATTGTTAAAATACAACTCAACAATTTTATAAAAAAGAATAATATAATGAGTCCACACCAATTCGGCTTCAGGGAAAACCTCAGTACCCAAGATGCAATTGCAAAACTAACAACAACAATAATTAAAAAGTTAGACAATGGAGAAAAGTGTCTTGGCATCTTCATTGACCTCCGCAAGGCTTTCGATAGCATTTCCCACTCCAAACTCACCGTAAAACTAAAACAAATTGGAATAGATGGAATAGCACTTTCATGGTTCCAAAGCTATCTAGAAGAGAGATTACAATATGTAAAAATAAATAATACCCTGAGCGAACCCAAAACCACATTATTTGGCATTCCACAAGGAACTGTCATCGGCCCAATCCTCTTTACTATCTATGTAAACAAAATGTTCTCTCTACCCATAGATGGAGATATCATATCATACGCAGATGACACTGTACTGATCACAAAAGGAAAAACATGGGAGGAAACAACAAGGATTGCAAACTCAAATATAAACATACTCAAAACATGGTTCGACCAAAATTGTCTGTCACTAAATACTGAAAAAACTTATTTCATACCATTCTCACTCAAAGAAAAAAATGTCGATAATAGTATTATAATTAAAATTCATTCATCACAGTGTAAAAATAAAAAAGAATGCAACCATGTTAAATGTTTACTCATAACAGGCAAAAAAGTATTAAATATCTGGGTGTTATAATCGACAGTCAATTAAAATGGAACGAACAAGTAAAAAATATGATAACTAGAGTAAGAAAACTAATTTACATATTCATTAAATTAAGAAACATCCTGTCACATGGTATGATTAAAATAATATATTTTGCCCTTGCCCAATCTATCTTACAATATGGTATAATCGGTTGGGGAGGAACTTTTAAAACTAACCTCTCACCTGTAGAAAAGGTGCAGAGGTTGATTCTAAAAGTCATCCTGCGAAAACCATCAACATTTCCAACTACACAACTATTTGATACTTTTAAGGTTCTGAGTTTAAACAAGATCTTCCAAAAGAATGCATTGCTACAAATTCACAAAGACCATTTTAATACAACAATTTCCGCAAAAACAAGTAATCGACCTAGATCCCGAGGTAACTTAGAAATTCCTAAATATAAAACTACTGCTTCTCATCACCATTACACTTACCAAGGTATAAAGTTTTTCAACGCCCTTCCAGATAAAATCAAAACAGAAAAAAAGTATAAAGTTTACAAATCTCAAATCAAACAACTATTAGATAAACCAAACACTAATTACAAATTTTGATTTCATAGAAAATAGTCTACATATTTTTTATTGTATGTACACTTATTAGTGATAACTGATTAAGTTTTAACTATAATGTGTAACTATTAGTATGTAATTAATCACTTAACATAATTACTAATTTATATTTAAAAATATTCATATTTTTCCTTTTTTTAACATATCCTCTAAAAATATTATATCAATCTTTTGACACAGTGCCTTACCTTACCAGTACTATACTTATGTACTGTCGTATTGGTAAACGATAATTGTTGCATTTCATTATTATGTACCTTCAAATAAAATATTTATCAGCGGCTGAGGCCAATTTCAATGTTTAGAACCAACTATATGTACCTATCTATTAATTAGTTTATTAATATATATTTATTTCTACATTAAATTCAATTTGTAATTTTTATTTTTCACTCATGTAGATTGTAAGTCAATTATTGTAAACAATAATTAAAACATCATAATTTCTAACTTTTTTTAACTAAGAGGCTTTACTCCTCAACTCAAACACGAGAAATTTTTTCTCCGTTGAGTTGAGTAGTTTGTTACAAAAAAAATCTATTTGTAAACAGCTTTTAAGAACCAACTGTATTTATTTTTCTAAATCTTATGTATATGTATTTCAAATAATAAAAAAAAAAAAAAAAAAGTTACATAAGTACCTATCTACCTTAGAACCTACCAAAATACCTACTTGAGAACCTACCTAACTATCTAACTAAGTACCTACCCAAGTACCCAAATACGAACCTACACAAGTACCTATAAAATAATCTTCCTTATTAACTACAAAATAATCTACCTAAGTATCTACATAAGTACCTATCTAAGTACCTTTCTACTTAGGTACCTATCTACCTAAATACCTATCTACCTAAATACCTATCTACCTTAGAACCTACCAAAATACCTATCTGAGAACCTACCTAAGTATCTACCTAATAATCTACCTAAGTATCTACCTAAGTACCTAACTAAGTACCTACCTAAATACCTATCTACATAAGTACCTATCTACCTAAGACCTATCTACCTAAATACCTATCTACCAGAGAACCTCCCTAAGTACGTACCTAAGTATCTACCTAAGTGCCTAAATATGAATCTACATAAGTACCTACCTAATTACCCAAATACGAACCTACACAAGTACTTACAAAATAGTCTACCTAAGTAAATTCAAAATACTCTACCTAAGTATCTACATAAGTACATATCTAAGTACCTATCTACCTTAGAACCTACCAAAATACCTACTTGAGAACCTACCTAAGGATCTACCTAAGTACCTACCTGTGAACCTACCTAAGTACCTACCGAAGTATCTACCTAAGTACCTAACTAAGTACCTACCTAAGTACCTATCTACATAAGTACCTATCTACCTAAGACCTATCTACCTAAATACCTATCTACCTGAGAACCTACCTAAGTACGTACCTAAGTATCTACCTAAGTACCTAAATATGAATCTACATAAGTACCTACCTAAGTACCTACCTAAGTATCTACCTAAGTACCTACAAAATAATCTACCTAAGTATCTACATAAGTACCTATCTAAGTACCTTTCTACTTATCTACTCTATCCACCTAAATACCTATATATCTTAGAACTTACCAAAATACCTACCTGAGAACCTACCTAAGTATCTACCTAATAATCTACCTAAGTATCTACCTAAGTACCTAAATATGAACCTACATAAGTACCTACAAAATAATTTACCTATAATGTTTTGGTTGAATAGACAATTATTTGTTCTCGTAGAGTAGGATCCGTTTTTAAAAACGGATCCGTCGCTAAAACGGATCCGTCGCTAAAACGGATCCGTCACTAAAACGGAAGTGTGAACAGCGCCGTGGGGATCCGTTTTTAAAAACGGGACCCGCCTTTGTTTTTAAAACGGAAGTGTGAATGAGCTCTAAGCTGTCAGAGACCAGAGATGCTACATGTACATTCATGAAATAAAACGTAAAATCGTCAGTGTTGTTAGCGCAATAAAAATAATATACATAACTAATTCATTTTCCACAAGGATTCATGTTTAATGAATTCAACTTTTTGCCTCAAATTTTAACATTAATTGTAATTGTAAAAAAATTTTTTTTTTGCAAGTTTATCAGGTGTCGGTGAAATGAGGGATGACCTTAAATTTTGGAAAGTGTTTTTTTTATTTAATGCTCCAGTACCTACCGTAACGCAAGCGTTGCTAACTATCCATCTCTTTTAGCGTACTCATCTATGGCCTAGCTGTCAAAAGAGGTATAAAACGTTTTACAGCTATTTTGTTATAAATGTAAGTCTACAAACACTAAGGTGAGGTCTTATTCGATAAGCACTCGTCTTACAAATTAAGGTATCATTTTTCAACCATTTGTTCGATTGATTTCTAAGTTTTCGTAAGAATACAATCAAAATAGATCAAAGTAGCTGCATATCACCGTATTCTTAAGAAAATTAAATGAAATATGGGTAAACTTTCGATCGAACTGGACACGCTTATTACGAAGATACTTTGTTTGGCGGCCAGCTGTCAGTTTGATATGTTGGTATTCCCGACACTAAAGAACTAGGATCTAGATGCTAGATGATCGTCGCCGACTTCATGCGAAACATAATTGGCGCGTATAAAAACACTAAATAATTCATTTATAATAATATAATGTAAACAAACCTCTAATCAGAATCATTTCACAGTCAGAACGGCTAGAAACAATAGGGAACAATCACACTTTTTTTTTACCAAACAGCTCGAACTCGGGAGTACCGTGTGACGTCACAATGTCGCCAGTAAATGATGACTCGGTTTTGATATTTGAATTTTCACACAACTTTGAAAGTGAATTAATTAATTTAATATTTTTTTTGGTGTTTTAAGTACGTTTTTCGATTTTAGTAAACTTTTTTACATATATTAAAGCATCGATAACACTATATTACATACAGTACATGTATCCTATTAAATTAAATGACTAAAAATAAATTAATATAATTGAATAAAAAAACTAGTCAAAACATTCATTTTTGTATCACAAACCATGTTACACAAACCTAGCGTAGCCGCTAAACTACTTGAAAACTGGGATGTTTTTCTTGCCTTGACGCGAGCAGGCGCTACGAAGGGGGCACTTTCTTTTGTATCACAAACCATGTTAGACAAACCTAGCGTAGCCGCTAAACTACTTGAAAACTGGGATGTTTTCCTTGCCTTGACGCGAGCAGGCGCTACGAAGGGGGCACTTTCTTTTGTATTCCCGTTGGTATTCCCGACACTAAAGAACTAGGAGCTAGATGCTAGATGATCGTCGCCGACTTCATGCGAAACATAATTGGCGCGTATAAAAACACTAAATAATTCATTTATAATAATATAATGTAAACAAACCTCTAATCAGAATCATTTCACAGTCAGAACGGCTAGAAACAATAGGGAACAATCACACTTTTTTTTTACCAAACAGCTCGAACTCGGGAGTACCGTGTGACGTCACAATGTCGCCAGTCAATGATGACTCGGTTTTGATATTTGAATTTTCACACAACTTTGAAAGTGAATTAATTAATTTAATATTTTTTTTGGTGTTTTAAGTACGTTTTTCGATTTTAGTAAACTTTTTTACATATATTAAAGCATCGATAACACTATATTACATACAGTACATGTATCCTATTAAATTAAATGACTAAAAATAAATTAATATAATTGAATAAAAAAACTAGTCAAAACATTCATTTTTGTATCACAAACCATGTTACACAAACCTAGCGTAGCCGCTAAACTACTTGAAAACTGGGATGTTTTTCTTGCCTTGACGCGAGCAGGCGCTACGAAGGGGGCACTTTCTTTTGTATCACAAACCATGTTAGACAAACCTAGCGTAGCCGCTAAACTACTTGAAAACTGGGATGTTTTCCTTGCCTTGACGCGAGCAGGCGCTACGAAGGGGGCACTTTCTTTTGTATCACAAACCATGTTACACAAACATGACAGTTTTAAAGTAGTTTAGGGGCTACGCTAGGTTTGTGTAACATGGTTTGTGATACAAAAGAAAGTGCCCCCTTTATAGCGCCTGCTCGCGTCAAGGCAAGAAAAACATCCCAGTTTTCAAGTAGTTTAGCGGCTACGCTAGGTTTGTGTAACATGGTTTGTGATACAAAAGAAAGTGCCCCTTTATAGTGCCTGCTCGCGTCAAGGCAAGAAAAACATCCCAGTTTTCAAGTAGTTTAGGGACTACTCTAGGTTTGTGTAACATGGTTTGTGATACAAAAGAAAGTGCCCCTTTAAAGCGCCTGCTCGCGTCAAGGCAAGAAAAACATCCCAGTTTTCAAGTAGTTTAGCGGCTACGCTAGGTTTGTGTAACATGGTTTGTGATACAAAAATGAATGTATTTTTTATTAAATCACTAAAAAACTTCATAGTGTCGATATCTCGAAACGAAGCAAGATATCGAATTATTCTTCATTTTCGATTTATTTTGGATCAATTTATCGAAATCCATCGTCAAATGTCGGCGCCACGGAAATCGTACTCTCCCCTTATTTCCAGGATTCGCCAAACTAGTGCTAAAAACAGATTTTGAGGTAAACCTTTTAACATTAAAACATTTAATGTAAAAAAAAAAACGTGCCTGAAGGTCTTTATTCAATTTACTGTATTTTATTTCCAGAATTTCACCAAACTAGTGCTTACCTAATTCGCATAGATTGTCTAGTAGTGACATATTTCTAGCTCCTCGTTATATTACGGTATTACATCGGCCATATCGGGTATACCAATATAACAAAATGACAGCTGGCCGCCAAATATTCGTAATAAGCGTGTCCAGTTCGATCGAAAGTTTACCGAAATATGTTTCTATATAGAGATTTCTCTCAGATGTGATGATCGTATGTCGAGCGGGATGAAAGAGACATGCGTGTATGAATGAGACCGCGTGAGTAACGCATAAAAGGTATGATTGTTGTCCATTTGTCCTGTTTGCCGTTAGACTTCCTAAGAAGGAACACTGTACAAATATCGCAATAAACATCAATAGTCTACCTACGACTTATTATTGCAAGTCACCCCTGTACTGAGAGTATCACATCAAGGAATCTGGATCGATCCACGGGAGTCCAGAAACTCAATGGGATAACCGGCCACGGTTTTCACAGTATCGCAATTTAAAACAAAGCGTTGTTAGATAGTCTCAAGTATTGTACAGTTATATGAATTGCCACTCTTTTCAAGTCGGTTCCTCATTGCTGAGGAACGTGACCCCTGCTTCAATTTCCATGGTGGACAAGAATCATCCACTCCTAGCGGTTCTGCGCTGCGTGGGGAGCCAAGGACACTCTAGTACCGGACGCTAGTGATTCTTGGGCACTCCAGCGCATTACTGACCTTCCTCTGCTTCTTACGTCAAACACTTTACCAGTGACTATAAGTTTTTCCAAGTTGGAGTCCTCAGTTTGGCGAGCAAACGTGTTCAAAGTATCTCAAGATACGTTGTAGGCAGAGAGTTGAAAGCCTATTGTGAATGCCTAGCTCTTCCAGAATATCTCCCTTACCTGTCTTTTTCCTTTCACAGCATTCTTTAGTTTCACAAGAGAGCTTAGAGCTTCAATAAATGGATAGTTCTGTCGTGGTTTTACTTTCAGGCGAGCGAGGATCTCGGCATTATTTGAACCGCTATCACAGCAGTGCCATGGAACTTCCTAGCTCTGATGGAAACATCATCAAGATGGAGCTAGGAACTGGAAAAGCAGATTTATGTGATATGCCGAATTCAGATATCGACATAGACCTCGGGGATGTTAAGAAGGAATACCTGGATTACTTCGAGAGAACCGATCAGACAGCTGGTAAGAAAAAACACCAAAAAAATTATTTCAAAATCGTAAATCTATGTCTGGTCGATCGATAAAAACCCTGTATCAATATATTGACCAAATCCGTTATCTATGGTCAGTTTTCAATATTTGCGAGCATGATCTTCGATTTTTGATACATTTTAGCGCGCCTTCGATAAATCAGATAAATATCGGTTAACTATCAATATACACAAATTTTTGAATTACTTATGTCGTTCGTTATGCAAAATTACTGAATAATTCATTGAACGTTTTGAACAAACAAAGCTCTTAGAAATGAAGGAAGTCGTATACGCGATCTTTAGACTTAAATAATGCATCTAAGACGCAATCAATTTATTCCATTCGATCTTTAAGAAACGACAATGGTTGACATATGAATAAAGACCAAATTAACTCCCATTTAGTGTCAAAAAAGTAATCGCGGACTGCCAAAGCATATTTAGGTTAGTATTTGACTTACGAAATTGCAAACTTATTAATATTTTTACGTAATTGTTTGGCGCTTGATATTTAGTAGTGTCAATTCATAGAAAATACCTTTGCCGGCGTGTATCGATTTCTTATTTATTCCCTGTCAATATCGGTTCGGCTGTCAACTGTGAACTCGTGCTAGGGACATGTAAAATCACTGGAAGTTACGCCTATCGACCCGATATCGTAAAATTATCGATATCACCGTACTAGAAGCTCATGAAATCGGTGGCGTTACTTCTGTATATAGATTGCGACAACTTGCTCAAAATAGAGACATGATATGAATCACGGAGGAGTGAGCATAGCCAAGTTTTGATTTAGAGTGGGTCAAAAAATAAAAATCTAGAATAGGTTCTTTAAAAATAAGGCTCCTACAACATATTCATACTTTAGGATCTATGGATACAAATAATATGAATGAGAGAAGGAAAAACCATTCTATGAAGTGCTGTAATTTTGAAAATGCGACTCGGTCGACTACCCCAGAGGTGTGTACATCGGCCAGCTAAGGTGGGGCAAACGCCCCCGCTTACCCCGCCGTGCCTACGCCAAGCACGGAGGTATAACACATGCAGTTATCATGCCTGAACACACCCATCTTCAAACTGTAATCCTTTTTTAATATCTTTCCCACCAATTTCAAAACTCGAGGCAACCTCACTTTTCAACATTATTGTTATTCATATGTAGAGGTGGTATTTTGAGTTTGATTGGAATTCAATTTTTTGAAGAGCATTGTAAGATTATCATGATATCTTGCTGATAGTGGTCAGTGGCCGAATTGGCATCGCGTTTGGGTCCCACCCAGGCGTCGCGAGGTAAAATTCATCGGCAGGCTAAGTCCTCCATCACGACAACATAGGCAACATTTTCCGCTTACTGTGGTGTAGTAGTACAGTAGAAAATATTGTTAGGTTATTCATAACCCTAAATGAATGTGTCTCTAAAAAATATATATATATTAAATTATAAGTTATTCAAGTTTTTTTTTTTCACTTCTCTGCACGACTGCACATATATCGTACCTAGTTTATGACATCCTCAAATACATCTGCGTAATATTACAGACTATACAATCTCATTATAAGCAAGCATTTTTACAGCATTTTGGATCGAGTAGTTCTAGTTGGTACATATATGAAAGGCAATAAACAATACTGACCGGTCATGACTACTTGGAAACGTGCCAAGCGACGTGAGTTTAATTCCTCTGCTGGCTAACCCCCCCCCCCCCCTCACAACACAAGCATCATTTTTCTCTTACTGCAATAGTAGTAGGAGATTTATAAAAATTATCAGCCCAGAATTTTGCATCACACTGTCCTCTTGGTTGTTTTGCAGGAATACATCTCCCAAGTGAAAACGAGACACATTGCGGGCAGCAAGATCTTTCAAGCGAAAACAACGAGCATCAGAATATACTTCATTCGGCAAAGAGTTCGTTTCCTCACTGCAGCTCTTCAAATTCTCAAAAGTCACAGATAACCCATGCGTCGACATGGGATGCAAAGAAACCATTCTCTTGTTCCGTGTGCAACTACTCAACTACAAGAAATTCACATTTACTAAGGCATTCGGCGATTCATGGTGCGGTGAAGCCGTATTCGTGTTCCGAATGTAACTATTCATCTGTGCAAAAATCGGATATAAAAATGCACATGCGGATCCACACTGGAGAAAAACCATTCTCGTGTTCTGAGTGCAGTTATACCTGCTCCAGGAAGGATCTACTGAAAAGTCACAAAATTACTCACGGCGGAGTTAAGCCGTTCTCGTGTTCTAAGTGCAATTATTCCTGCTATAGGAAAAATCAACTAATATCTCACGGAATTACTCACGGAGGATTAAAACAATTCTCGTGTTCTGAGTGCAACTATTCAAGCTTTCGTAAGAGTAAATTAAAAGCTCACAAAATTACTCACACCAGAGAGAAATTCTCGTGTTCTGAGTGCAGCTATTTATGCTTTCGGAAGGATAAGTTAATATCACACATGTTGATTCACAGTAGTCTCAAACCCTTCTCGTGCTCCGACTGTAACTATACATGTAAACGTAAGTGTGATTTAGAAAGTCACTTGACAAGTCATAGCGGCGAAAAACCGTTCTCGTGTTGCGATTGTGATAAATCTTATGCAAGAAATTCTGATTTAATGAGACATATGATGAGTCACAGCGGGGAAAAACCATTTACATGTTCTGAGTGTGACTTCTCGTGTACTAGAATGTCTGGTCTAAGAAATCACAGACTTACTCACAATGTAGAAAAAACTTTCTCGTGTTCGGACTGCAACTTTTCATGTTCAAGGATGTCGTATTTAAAAAAACACATGTTAACCTGCCGAAAAAAAACATTTTCGTGTCCTTTCTGCAGTTATATCTGTTCAAAAAAATGTGAATTAAAGATTCACATGGTAGATCACACTGGAAAAAAAGCTTTTGCGTGTTCTGAGTGCTACTATTCTTGTTCAAGAAAGTCGTATTTAGCAAAACACGTGCTTATTCATCGCACATAAAAAACTGGTAAATAACTTAAATTTCAGATTAAAACAGCAGAATCTAAAACTTTTAACTCGGTTTCAAAGTTGTGTGTCAAGAATTCAGTCAAGCAATAAAGTATGTTGGTCTGGGTGTATAGAGCGAATGAACGAAGAAAGAAGTGTAAGGAGAATATATTACGCAAATGTTAATCGAAGAAGAAGTTGTGGACGCCCGAGGAAGATATAGCAAAATCAAGTGAACTAGATACTTGAATCGGGCCATGTCAAGAGTCGGAATAATAGAAAAGCATGTATGGGAAGATGTATGAATGTGAATGAAGCAAGGAGTGTATGCCAAGACCGAGTTGTTTGGTGGTCAGTCCTCTCCGCGAACCCCTGCGGGGAAACAGCGCGATGGTTAGTTAGTTATAATTGAAATGTGTATTTTTTTGTTTAAATTTCTTATTTTTTATCTTTACAACTAAAGTCAGACTTCGTGATTTTTTAAGGGTCTGCGGTTCGATTAAGAGGAGTGAACATCATGATAATTTGATGTTGATTATGTTTTTAACTAAGCACATTTTAATAGTGTATATAAATTAGGGAGGTATTGGTTGTCGATTATTATTTATAAGTTACCTCAAGAACAGAAAACAATTTGTCACACATGGAATCTTTCAATCTGCTGAATTTCTTGTTTTTTCTGGGGTTCCCCAAGGATCAATCCTAGGGCCTCTTCTTTTTTCCATTTTCATTAATGACATTGCGGGAGTCATTCGTTTTTCACGCTTTTTGCTGTTTGCCGACGATCTAAAATTATTTCTTTTAATAAGAAATATTGAGGACTGCCTGCGACTTCAAGCTGATGTTGATAACATTTCAGAATGGAGTCAACGAAACCAGCTTCATTTCAATGTCTTGAAATGCGTAGTTCTGACTTTTACCAGAGCATTTAGTCTCACCTACCACAGGTACACTATGCTCGGTCATAATCTCAAACGAGTTTCAAATATAAAGGATCTTGGGATTATGTATGAAAGTAAGTTAACATTTCGTCCACATATCGAAGGAGTGTGCAAGTCGGCCCTAAAAATGTTAGGGTTCATTATCCGAACTGTCCGAGTTTTTCGAGATACCCATGCTCTTAAAGTTTTATACTTCTCCCTGGTCCGCAGTAGGCTGGAGAGTGGGTCGCTTATCTGGAATCCTCATGAGGTGGGATGCTCCCTCATGTTGGAGAGGGTTCAAAAAAAGTTTCTAAGATTTCTCTACATGAGGGAGTACGGCCACTATCCGTGGCTATACCCAACAAACTTTCTTCTGGGCATGCTGGGACTTCACTCCCTGCAGCTCAGAAGAGAGGGGTATGCCGCTACCCACCTATTCAGACTACTGCGAGGCGATATTGTAAACTCAGCTATTTTGGAGCGCGTGGGTCTCTATGTTCCAGATGACTATCTTAGACAGCGTCATCATAGATTATTCTACCTTCCTGCCTGTAGAACTAATCTGCCAATGATTCTCCCGGTAGGGAGGAGTATATTGCTCCTGAACCTAATCTCCTCCGAGATTGATATATTTGGCGTCGGTAAGGAGAGATTCAAAAGAGAAATTCTTTTGATTCTTGAAAGAGTCTCTCCACATTGACGAAATCATCACCACTGCCTGGAATTTTTTTATTCTTTGAAATTGCTAGCTTCTTTGAAATTTCTTTTACATATAAACTATTTTTTGTAATATATTTATATGACATTATTTCTTACATGTAATAAATTTAAATTTGTAATTGTGTAAGAAATCAATAAAAAATGATTATTATTATTATTATTATTATTATATATATAAAAATGGGTTCTATGTCTAGTCGGACTATGAGATCTCAGCGTCTGAATTCCCATAGTAAATTTATTCGGACCCGATACTTCCTCACAAGATAATTCATCACATTATAACTCACATTAACCTAACCTAAGGTTAAAAATCCCAATTATCAGTTTTCGACGCTTCGAGAGATGAAGAATTATTATGTGAGGAATTAACATCCGATGAAAAGTTTGTACACAATAGGGGGAGGGGGGGAAGAGGAGGCGGAAGGGGAACGGGGACGAATGAGAAGGACACGCAGGCAGAATCCATTTCCTTATTTAAGTCGCATTGCAAAGCATGCCAGGTATCAGCTAGTAATTTATAATTTGTTTTGAATCAACTTAACTCAGTTGTTTATTAACATTGAATTGGTCTTACTATTTTTGATTGATTTTACTAAGCCTTAGTCGTATTTAATTGTTTTGATGTTTTCCGGTAGGTTGCTGTAGATATAATTTATTCCTAGATATTATATTTTATTAGGTGATAGGAATACGTGGACAATTGTATGCAAGAATTGAAAGAGGCGGGATTGGGCGCGAAATTGAATGATCTGAAAGTATATTGTGTTTGAATGCTGATGATGCGGTCCTGATTTCTAACAGCATAGAAGATCTGCAGTCACTCGTATCTAGGATGAACGAAGTATGTATGAAGAATGAGTTGATGATGAATGTAAGTAAGTCTAAAGTAATGGTGTTTGAAAGAGAGGGTACGAAAACAGTGTGCAATATAGTTGTGAATAATGAATACTTAGAGCAAGTTGATGAGTTTGTGTGTTTGGGAAGTATGTTTGCGAGAGATGGGAAGGCTGATGGGGATATTGAAAGAAGGGTAAATACAGGTAACTCCATTAATGGTGAACTGAATGCTGTTGGCGCCAACAAAAAGCTGTCCAAAGAAGCGAAGCTAGCAGTTCACAATAGAGTGCTGGTACCCACCCTTATGTATGGCGGTGAAGCATGGAACTGGCAGAGGAAGGATGAAAGTAGACTGAATGCTGTTGAAATGAGATCCCTGAGGCGTATGTGTGGTAAAACCATGTATGATCGTGTGAGGAATGTGGAGATCCGAAAAGAATGCAAGGCCGATGTGAGCGTCATAAGTAAGATTAAGAAAGGGACGCTTAGATGGTTTGGACATGTAGAGCGAATGAATGAAGAAAGGGGTGTCAAGAGAATATATGACGCGAATGTGAATGGTAGATGAAGTCGAGGACGCCCGAGGAAGACGTGGCACGATCAAGTGAATCAGATACTTGAGTCGGGCCATGTCAAGAGTCAAAATAATAGAAGAGCGTGTATGAATGTAAATGAGGCGAGGAGTGTGTGCCAAGACCGAGTTGTTTGGCGGCCCGTCCTCTCTGCCTACCCCTGCTGGGAAACGGCGTGATGGTTAGTTAGTTAAGTGATAGGAATACGTGTTTTTGTCGTTTGCGGTTTCAGAAAAACTATGATTTTTTTTTCTCTTGCTTTATTTTAACTAATATGTTTTTTTTCCGAAATAGATCATAAAATTGTAATACTTTAAATTCTTCAATAAATGGATTTGTTCGATGATCCTTTGGTTTTAAATATTTATTTGGTTATTTTTTTTGTATTATGTCTATTTAATAATTATGATTATTAATATTATTTTAAGGCTTATTCATTTTTTTTGTATTTAATTCGTAGAAATCCATTTAATTTAAAACAAACAAAAAAATCAAATTAAATGTAAAAATGTTATTATTGAGTTCTGCAATTATTTAAGTTTTTTTATTACTGTGACAGTTGTTTCGGCTTACAAAGCCATTTTCAAAGTGTTAAATGATTCTAAATTTCGATTCTGAAGATGGTATCAATTGATTAATTACCGGTTAAACCGATTTGTTGAGAAAATAATTGTAACCCACTTTGAAATCTGTTTTCCCAACATTAAATGTTAATTGTTTCGCTCGTGTTTCTTACATCTCTTGCCTCTCATTGTAATATGTGTTACTTGAGTGAGCGTGTATATAATTTTGTATGATTTTATTTGGGATGTTTCTGTTTTTCTAATTGTTTGTATCTGTATTTAATTGTATATTTTTTGTAATTGTATGTCCCTATTTGTACAATAACTTTTTATAAGTAGGTTTTTTTCTAAAAAGAGTTTTTATAACTGGAATGTTTTCACCTAATTGTGCACATCTGTAAAATCCCCGCATAAATAAATTAATTGTTTAATTATGATGAGACTGCTATTGATTACCTAAATGTGTTATATTGTTTAGGTTTTGTTAACATAATAAGAAGTATTATGGGAATATTTTTTTTCTTATTATTAATTTGTATTAACCACTGGAGCGACAGAGCAAATAAATTTTTTTTTCTCAGATCGCTAAAGGAAATTTTTCCGCCCACATTAAAAAATCATACCTCCGAATTTGAATATTGAGACGTACAAACTGATTATAGTTATATGTAACCAATGAATTCCCCTATCTTTTGTCTATTATCACATATTCGTAGGATTTATAAAATAAAATTTAAATAATTATTTAACTTTAAAACATGTTAAAGAATCTAGAGAATATTTATTTTGTTATATTTTGAATGTACAATATATTATACATTTTTTATTTATTTTTGGGATATTATGCCGTGTTACGCTAACTCCTTCTTTAGCCGACGTTTCGGACAACATTACAGTGTGACACATCTGCCCTGATGATGGACACTGTAATGTTGTCCGAAACGTCGGATAAAGAAGGAGTTAGCGTAAAACGGCATAATATCCCAAAAATAAACAACAAAAATACTTTTGGCCGTGAAAATCTTAAATCATAATATATTATATAGTCTAATTTAAAATAAAACAATAACACAGTACCGGATTCTCAGAATTTGCAAACCATCTTATAGAAACAGACCATTAATTTAATAAAAATACAGGCGTAACGTTATTGCACAAAAACGAAATAGGTATCAGATTGGATAATTTAGAAGCCCTAGAGCTAAGGAAAGCCATAAACACTAATAGAAAAGTAATTAACAATAAAATAATTTTAAATAAAAGTCCGATACTTAGGTTGTTCCCCATTGACAAAGAACATTCACTTTCCAACCCCCAGTCCCTTACTCCAATTACGGCCTGCACCGGCGGAACCCAGCCCATTTCTTCAATCCCGTGAATATATTATAACACATGTTAGATATTAGTAGAGATTATACTGCCCTGAAGAAGCTACGGTTGTAGCGAAACCCGGTCGGCATTAAGTATAAAAAATTAAAAGTGGTGTATACAAAATTATTGTTTTATTTTAAATTATAATGTCACATCGTGGTCACATCACAAAGTAGCTGCTTCATACGAACAAATATTATATAGTCGTTTAATAATTTTTTTTTTTAAATTTGCTACATTTTGGCAACAAAGCAATCCGAGATTTTGAAAATAGTGCCGTAATCAGTGGCGAAACTATAGGGTGGCAGGGCTGGCAAAATGCCACGGGCCCCGTGGGGGCCGGGGCAACCGCCGCTGCGGGGCCGCGAGTTCAGAAGTTACCTAACATTTTTAACAAAATTTAGTAAAAATTATAAATTTTATATAAGTACATAAAAACTACTAAAGTTCGACACAACTGAAGACCATATACAAATTCAAATGCATTATTAAGATGTAAACGCATTCATAAGAAAAGGATGTCGTTTACTTTTAAAACGCATCCATTGGTTGCTGAATTTTTTATCGCGATAGTTTGGCTGCTATCGATGCAGCCTCTAAAGCACTTCAGTCCAAAGCCATCTATCTTTCAAATGCAACGTTTGAAAATTTGTGTGGAAGAATTGGAAAGGTGTCGACATGAATTTGAAAATTTAAAAAAGGTGTAGCAGAAAAGTGGTCCATCAAACCTGAATTTTCTAAAGCCCTTCAGAGGAAGGTGAAACGCAATTTTCACCAACTTTGCGAAGATGAGCGTCTCCAAGATCCGGAAAGGTTGTTTAAAGTGAACATATTTTATAGAGTATGGGACATCATTATTAATCAACTGAAATTGCGTTTCCTTCCAATGAATGAAATTGTTTTCAATTTCAGTATTTTGCCGTATAAAAAAAAAAACATACCTGAATCATTTGCCAGGGAAATTCTCAGTTTTCGGTCCACCTTCAGAGACGAAATAGAAAAGGCTTTGTATATTAGAGATCTTGCTGATTTATCAATAATGAATAATCATTTTATGTCGTGCAGCTTTCATGAGGTATGTACTACATTAATGTTATTTGTTACAATTCCTGTGAATACAACTAGTGCCGAAAGGTCGTTTTCGAAACTAAAATTAATAAAAAACATACAATGGGACAAGACAGGCTATGTAACTTGGCTATTCTGTCTATTGAAAATTCAATGGCCCGATCATTAAACTTTGATGACGTTATTGATACTTTTGCGGAACAGAAAACTCGGAGAAACGAATTTTATTATTAAATATCTTGTAAAGAAAAAAATGCTGTTTCATTGTACCTACATAGGTAATACCTACGCTTTTAAAAAATATGTTTTTTTAGATATTTAACAAAAATGCACACAATATTAGTAATACTGTTGGATAATTTCGTAAGTTATTTATAAAAAAATCAATTACAACGCGACTGTAATTTTTACTGGGGGGGCCCCATCCAATGAATTTGCCACGGGCAATGGTATAGTTTCGCCACTGGCCGTAATGTGGAAAAAATCGCTCGACTGGATAAATTATGGTCATGCGTTCGATTATTGATTTCTAATTGTTCAAGTAAATTTAATCTAAAACCCTCTCTTTCTATCTTGTTGTTTGTATTTTGTATTTATTTGTATTTAGTGTTTCTTCACAATTTAGGTATAATAGTTTACAATACAATTTTTTACCTTACTAGGACAAGCTTGTGTTGATGTTAAAAATTATTTAAAGTAAAAAAAATAACACAAAAGGAAAAACAAAAATAATACTTCAAAAAGCACAAAATAATATAGGTAAAAAAGTGGTATTATAAAGAACAATATTGTGTAAGAGAGTGGGTAAGCTGAAGGCACTTAGCACATTGCAATGTAAACAAAGTAGGGTGATCATAGTTTATTTGAGTTTTGAAGGACTAATGTAAAATATTTGGAGGCGGAATGCGTATCTCCAATGGTGAGGAGATGAATGGGCCTCCGGTTGATTGAGGAGATACCGGGATGTCGTGATATCTCCGCGTGCTGTAGGTCGGGATAATAAACGCGAGGATGATTGTTGATGATGTATTTACATAATTTACATAATGCACTATTTACAAATGTAGAGTATTTACAAATGCACCGTATTTACAAATTGCGTAAGTTCTTCGACCAAGTATATCGTAAGTTATATTATCCCGACCGAACCGCAGATTGCGAGGTTGTGTTGCTGGGCCGCTTGCCGCGCGAGCACTGCGTTGAGCGAAGACTGTGTAAGAACGACTGACTACTTGGATTGCTCGAGTCCTTATATAGGCTGGGACAAAGGTACTCGGAAGGTAGGTCAAACATGCACACGCGAGAAGTTTCTCGATATGGCTAGGCAGCGCTGTGTGTAATGTGTGGCAGGTCCGAGCTCTTTCCAGAAGGTGGTCGAAATTAAATTGCCTAGCGAAGTAGCAGGTAGAAACGGCCGTGCAGTAATAATAATAATAGTCGCCACAAATACATGTAAATAATATACTATGCTATTAATTTAGCAGGACAAAGATGAAAAAAAAATATTCAGAAAATATAATATACTTTTAATTTATGAAGAACAAAGATGAAAATATTAATTGGCAATCCAGAGCAAACAAAAATAATTTAAGATTCTTTTTAAAAGTGTACAAGGAATTAGATCTACTTCTTCCTTGCACTGTCCCAACTCATTATCTAGGTAGGCTGTTGGGGTCGGCTCTCCTCGTTCTCAGGTTGTAGCTTCTTCGGTTATGGGTATCGCTCTGTTCCAGGCCGTTTCTACTTAGGATTTTGGAGCATTGAATCATCCAGGAGTTCTTTGGTCTTCCTCTGGATGACTGTCGATTAAGCACCATAGACATTGCCTGCTTCACTGTGTGGTCTGGTGGTCTCCGTTTTATGTGACCATACCATCTCAACTGTCGTTCCTCTAGCTTATTGTTTATGTCCGTGACACCCAGGCTACAGCGCCGGATCTGCCATACGTTCAAAAACGTGCAAAAAACCTGGCGCCCACTACGAAGGGGCGCCGTGATAAAATAAATATTGTTTTAAAATTCAATTAAAATATTCCCCGAATCGTTTAAAAATTACTCGTAATACGGAATTATTAGTTCGCGCTGGCAACACTCACTTTCCATATGCGTGAACCTAATGCGCGCGCATCGATGGTTAAAATTTAACGAAATACGGATTTGACTTACGTCAAGGAATTTTTTTCCAAATACAATATATTTCATACGAACGTAAGACCTATTTTTCCTTGTTGCTCTTACGACCATTGTATTGTTCGAAATTCAACAAACATTGTGATTGGTTCATTGATCGCTTCTCGTACGTATCTCCCTTCGTTGATTACAAGTTGCTCTTTGATGATAGTTCGTCGCTTTCGCCGCGTTATTGGTTTATTTATGTTGCCATTCGCGCGCGATTTGGCACCATATTAAACAAACTGATCAGAATATTATTATTTCTGAACTAAACTGCCTCCTGTTTTATATTATATTTTGTTATAATGTTCTTATTTTGTCCAGTGTCATATATAGCTACCGCCAGGTCACTTGGAAAAGTTACTCTTGATTCTTGTTGGCGGGATATTAATTTATTTTAAAGGTATTGCATTATTTTTTTTATTTTTTTTTATATGTATATAAATTTTTTATCTGAATTTAAAAAAAAGTTAGGGGGGGGGGCGCCATCGGTACTTCCTGCACAGGGCGCCAGATTTCGTAGAACCGGCGCTGCCAGGCTACCACGAATGCGTTAACTTTTAATTTTCGCTGCCCTAGTGCTTGTATGTTCAATAGACCATTTGCAAATTTTACAGGGGACGTTTGTTATTGTTTTTTACAGGCAAATTCTAAATAATTCTCGATTTTAGTCATTTCGTTTTATACATGTCTATTGAATACGGTATAAAACGAAATGACTAAAGTCGAGAATTATTTAGAATTTGCCTGTAAAAAAACAAAAACAAACGTCCCCTGTAAAATTTGCAAATGGTCTATTGAACATACAAGCACTAGGGCAGCGTTTTATCTTTTAGTAACACTCCTGCCGACCATCTAAGCATTCGCATTTCTGCTGATTCAAGTTGGGCAGATCCGGCAGATCCGATCTGCCGGATCTGCCCTGATGATGGACACTGCAACGCTGTCCTAAACGTCGGCTAAAGAAGGAGGTAGCACAACACGGCATAACACCCCAAAAACAAACAACGAAAATTACAACAGAAAATTTAAACATTTCGAGGAAGTATTTGAAAGTAAATACTTATATGGGCGAATTTTGTATTTAAATTAAAATTGGCAATAAATTTGTTATTGTCTTGTCTGATTTGTTTTATTTCATCTATTTCCTGGATTGGATCGTTTGCCAGGTTTTATCCGATTCACGTTCGATTCCAGCGATCATTACCGGTTTTCTAGCCTCTCGTAAGTTTAATACGGACAATGTCATAGAAATCTTCGTAGATTGGGTCGTTTGAAAGGTTTTATCCGATTCATGTTTTGCGAATGTCAATTTTTACAAAAGTTGGTGGAGTTGGTGGTAGCGATGGGAATGATCGAAACTTTTATATAATCGATTTTTTTTAATCGAGACATCACAATAATCGAATGATTAATCGATTTTTTGCTCGGAGTTCGGGAGCAATAGCTACGGTCAGGGGCAGGATTTTTGTCTGTGACGGGGGGGGGGGGGGGGTAGGAAGCCGAAAATTATTATGGTGCATCATGTATGGCAACGCTTATTGTTTGTTGTAATTTTATTTGTTGTTTTTTGGTATGCATTTCACAACATAACAATTATTGTTAAGCTACTTAGTTTAGCACATTGGTAAAAATTTCCATTAAAAATATATATGTATGTTTAATAATATGAAAATAATTATAATTATATGACATTTTTGATCAAAAACAATCTCTAAATAACATGTTTAAATAACGCAACATTAGTAAGTAAGTACTGCAACAATATTTCAATCACCGTTTTTATTTCCTGGCAATGGCAAATTGGCAAATTCCTTTTTGTTTGATGGCAACATTAGTGTTATTCCATTTTCCACGAATTTCAAATATGAGGGCATCTCACAACAATAAAATTACTAATAAGATATTTAGTTTAACCGGTTGGTACAAATTCCCATTAATAATATTGACAGTGTGTCTGTGTTTAATACGAAGATAATAATTTTATGTCGTTTTTGTTAAAAAATAACCTCTAAATAACATGTAGGTTATGGAAACCTTTTCGTATGCAATTATTTGTATTTATATTTTTATATTTGTAGTTTATCATTAAATAAAGTTTTCTTACTATAGAAATCGTTTCATTTTTATTACAAACTAAGAAACACCTGTTAATTTCAAATAAATTAAATATATTTGGTCATATAAAGCAGATATTTGCATATGAAAACATATTATTTGCCGATTTTAGTAGAGTATTGTTTACTGCCCTGAAAAAACTACAGTTTTAGCGAAACCCGGTCGGCATTAAATATAAAAATGGTATTTACTAAGTTATTGTTTTATTTTTAATTAAATATACACTACCCAAATAGATGATACATAACCTCATAATAAACATTTTTAAATTGTAGAAAGCTATCACCATCGCAATATTTTACGTATAAACTATACTGAAAACGTAAATCGTTACCTAAAAGTATTCATTCATAATTTAAAATTCACACATCAGGTTGATTATAACATGTACCTATAAAATATTTCGTTTGACAAGCAAAATCACTTTCGATGACGTTTCAAGACTATGCATTCGAATTCTGACATCGAGAAGCGAGAATCGATTCCAAGTTCGATGACGTTTAAAACCGAGCGAGAATCGATTTCAAGTTCGATGACGTTTCAAACCGATTGTCTCGGCCGTGCATTCGAAAGAATTTTGACATCGAGAAGCGAGAATCGATTCCAAGTTCGATGACGTTTCAAACCGATTCTCTCGGACTGTGCATTCGAATGAATTTGACATCGAGAAGCGAGAATCGATTTTTCTATGGAAATGAATCGAAATCATTCGATGGTAAAAAAGATCGAGTAAATAATCGATTATTCATCGATTGTGCCCATCGCTAGTTGGTGGTCGGGATGCATTCGATTCATTAACCATATCAATTCTCGATTAAATTGCGATACAGCATATTTTCTTTGATTCCTGCTTGAATTACCGGGTGTCTAGCTTCTCGTAAGTTTTATGAATTTATCTATTGACAAAACTCGCCATGGTTACAATCTGAGATCGTAAAATAGAGTAGGAAGTTTGTTTGGAAACCATAGCAACAGGAACGTTTTTGTTTCTTTCAGTTTCTTTAGTGAGCTGATCGCCTATCTGATGTTTGCTCTGCATACGAATTGGGTGAGTTTATAACAGTTTGATTTGTTTTCCACGTTCCTTACTGTCGACTAACTCCACTAATTGCGTTCTTGATAGATTTGTAAGAGTTAGTAAGAGTAGAACTATTTATTTAAATTAGAATGTGCTGGTAATTGACTCACGCTTAGACACTCAGACTTAGCGGGCCTACTTAGGGTGGGTTAACTCAGCTATGACCCCGTAACCGCCCAAAACCGCCATCTTGACTGACGTCACCCATCTGCATTCATAGATGAAGCTGAATTATAGATAGATCTGTCATTTTGATATGCCACCTCTCGCTCTCTATCATAAGCGACCCGTGTAACAGAAAGAGCCACTGAACCCGTATATCCGGTCGGATTTTGTTTACTATTTACCATAGTTACCATATTTACTATTGCTTACACACGGCATCAGTGAACTTAGTTGCGTTACGTAAATGTTTTGAATTTAAAATGTTTCTTGCTAAAGTACATCGAGGAAATGAAGACAAGCCGTGTAGCGTTAAAGGCTGTACAGACAGATATTTGACTCGTCATAGGTATCCGAAATATGAAAATAATGAAAGTCATTTTCGCGAGTGGTCTTGGAGAATTGACAGATACGATTTTATTGAAAATCCCATGTTAGCATGGGGAGCGTCAGTTTGTGGATGTCATTTTGCAGAAGATAGTAAACACACGGTGCACGATGGATTAATAAAATATGCGTTGCCAACACTGGCTCTTCCCGGTAAGTTTGGCTGAATGTATATTTAATGATTGTTTTAAAGATTTTGCTTTCATGTTTCTCAATTTCTTCCACAAAACAATCAACGCATTATAACTAACATCACCCGAGAAAAAACATCTAACCGCTGTGCTAAACCGCTGCCTTTAATAATTATTGCTTACTTCGATAATAATTCCCCCTATTTAAGGTTTTTTTCAAATCCAACGATCCATTTAGAAATAGTGTTGACAAAATTATTTACATGTTATATCAGTGAATCATCCTCATTATAACAGCCAACAATTATATTAAAATAAGTCTAAACTAAAATATCATTTGGTAATTGCTCATTGCCGTGATCGTAATAACCATTCCCGTTATTCCCAAACTTTGATTAATGTGTTAAATATGTTTATTTCAGAACAAAACGTTTTCGAAGGGACCAGCAGTGTATAATACAGTGTGGTTGATCCTGCCAAAGGGGTTCGAGGAGAAGGTATACATCTGATCATAACATCTGATTTTTACTGCTTGAAAGGAATAGTATTGTACATTTTGTTCATCTAACTGTAGATTTTTTCTTCCATTCCTTCAAGAAAATCCTTCATTCATTCACTTGGAAGAACTACCCATGGTCAATCGAACGGTTTAACCGACCCTGTGTTTTTATGTGTTGTTTATCCATTGTATTTTTGAAAATAAAAAAAAGATTTGACCATGTCCCTGTGAGTTTTTCATTTTTCTAATGTAAGCAGAAAAATTTTAAATTCGTTTCTGTTGTAAAAAACCATAATCATTATTTGAATTTTTTTTCCTATTATAAGGAATTCATATTTCAAGTCTTTCCATCTTAGGTTTTTTACTGCTGCTTGATTTTTTTTATCTCGTGATAACAGGTTTCCTTCTCCAAAGCTCCCTCCTGAGAAAATCAGCTGTAAAACTCATTTCCTCAGGACAGCACTTTTTCAGATGAAACCTTGTTGTCCTGGGGAAAATTTTTGATATTTTTCTGCTTTTGACACATTTTTATTTTTTAAATAATTTATCGGGCTAGTAAATTATTGGAGCAGGTCGAATGCAATTATTTTGTCTATGGTGACAAATGGCCTTGATCTTTCTCTTCAACTTACGCGCTTCGCCGAACTAGATATCTGTGGTGAAGTTGTCAGTTGATGTCAAAAAAATATGAATGGAAAAGGCCGAAGATATCGATCTAGGTAATGGTTTATTTATGGTGAGCTGATCGCCTAATTGTCATCTGATGTTTGCTCTGCATACGAATTGGGTGAGTTTATAACAGTTTGATTTGTTTTCCACGTTCCTTACTGTCGACTGGCTCCACTAATTGCGTTCTTGATAGATTTGTAAGAGTTAGTAAGAGTAGAACTATTTCTTCAAATTAGAATGTGCTGGTAATTGACTCACGCTTAGACACTCAGACTTAGCGGGCCTACTTCAATTTCCCTTATTCAATATTTTTTAGGCACGTAAGCTTGTTTTCACGACAATTTAACTTAGGTAGACATAGGAATGACGTATGCCCCGTACCAGAGTTATTTGGCTTAATTAATTACTATTTTGGAAAATATTTACTACTCCGGTTACCGGATAATAAGGAATATTTTATGTCGAAGTTCGATATACGGATAATAGGGAGCGTTAGTTTTTTAATGGACAGACAATCAAATATGACATTTTCCGATAGTACCAACCTTGTAAAATTAATTCTTGTCAACGAATATAGGTAAAGTACCTACTTAACTACTTTCTGGTTCAGCTAATTAATACGGTGACCAGAATGTTCAGTGGAAACTTTTTAAGTGCATGAATATTGAGTACAAACTTTTCATCGAATGTTAATACCTCACATGATAATTCATCATGTCTCGAAGCGTCGAAAACTGATAATCGGGGTTTTTAACTTGAGGTTAGGTTAGGTTAGATTACCTTAGGTTAGGTTAGTGTGAATTATGATGTGATGAATTATCATGTGAGGAATTAACATCCGATGAAAAGCTTCTATTCAATATTCATACACTTAAAAATAATTCACTAATTTGCCATGGAACAGGTTAAATATGGCGAGGATTTTGTACCGCGTAAGTGAATTAATTTAATCAAAATTAAAATGGTAAATGCATATTTTTTGAATTTTTTTTTTATCTCCCTTGACGTTAAAACTCATTTTTCGTACAAATAAAGATAAATCGAACTGTCTGAATAAAAAATATTCTTTATTAACCAGTAGGCGGAGTGCTTTACTATTAATACAACTTTTTGCATTCGAGGCGATGGAATATAGTGCATTTAAAATTTCAATTTCCGCGGCCGTTCACAACAGTATCTGTCATTTCGTTATGTTGGTTTTCTGATAATTTACAAAGAGCTGCGGTGCTAGATCATAGCTGACTTCACGCAAAGCAAATTTTTAAAAATAAAAAAACGTTTTTTAGGTTAAAGCAAACCCTTGTGCGATTTTTTTCAATTTTATTACCAACATTTTCCATCTCCCCGAATGTAATAAGTTGGTTTTTATAGTAATAAAGGTATATTTAAAGGTTTTTTTCTAAAAAATCTTCGTATTAACCGATCGTGCGCTATTTGCCACATTATGGCACTATTTCCAAAACCTCTGATTGCTTTGTGGCCAAAATGTGGCAAATTTTCTTTTTCGTAACTTATGTCACCTTACGACTCACGAACAGGACTGATCAATATATATGTTCTTTTACAGATATAATTTGTTTTGTCCTGGGACCAATTACCATCATAAAATAGCAGGACACTACCACAGCAATGCCATGGATCTTCAAAACCCAGATAATGTTTTCATCAAGACGGAACCAGGGTCCCAGGAAGAAGACGCAAATGAAATGCCGTGTATAAAATCAGAAATCGACCCCCTAGATATAAAGGAGTATTTACCCTATGACGAGAGCAATCCGACGGACAGTAAGTTGCATTGTATTTAAGTTAAATCGTCAGCTAATACACACATTGTATTTAAAAAAAACACTTCGTATCAGTTAGATAATAATGAGTAGTATTTCAATTTCAGAAAATAGAAAATAATACATTTTTGTTGAGATTAGTTTAAAAACAACGGATATTTTAACGTCTCTTCTTTAATGACAGAGAAATTTAAAACTTTTTTCTCGGAACGGAAAGGAAATTTTTCCGCCCACATTAAAAAAATCATACCTCCGAATTTGAATATGGAGACATACAAACTGAGTACAGCTCTGTATAGCCTATGAATTCACCTATATTTTGTATATTATGACATATTCGTTGGATTGATAAAAATAAATATTAGTAAATCGTTAACTTTAAAACATTTTAAATAATCTAGAGAATATTTGCCATGTTTTGGCAAGAAGCAATCCGTGGTTTTGGAAATAGTGCCATATTGTGGCAAAAAGCGCTCGAGTGGTTTAGACACACTTTATATATAAAAAAAAAAACACTTGGTATCAGTTAGCCACTGGAGCGACAGCGCAATTTAAAACACTTTTCCGAATGCTCGAGATTTTTTAGTGACAATTTTGAAAATTTTCCGCCAAATTTTAAAAATCATACCTCCGAATTTTAATACGGGGATGGCTTTAGCCGTGTTTGGTGACCAGATATGAACATCCTGGCACTTCTTAGGCACAAGATGCCTAAATTAGAGATGCCATGGTCTCTCTGGCTCCAGGCGGCTGGAAGCTGCCTGGCTGCCAAGTGAACAATCGATTTTAATTTTAACTTAATACCTATAAAAATGCTTTATTATCCACTTCCAGAAACTTAAATACTATTAAACACCTACAAAAATAAGTGATTACAATAATTTTGAAATGTCTCTGCTTTGTGAACATCTTTTTGGATTGCTAAGTATATTGGCGGTAATTTAATCTTTTTGTAGAAGTTTTGTCTGACCGAAGGTTGTCCATTTGCTCAAGGACTAGAGTAAATAGAGGCATTCTGATCCCCGTCGTAGCAGTTAAATTGTTTCTCGTGTGATAGTACATTGCGAAACATTTGAAAATTAAATGTTTGATTATGACTTAAAACAGAGATATGTTATTTATACTTTTAAACAATCGATTTTAATTTTAACTTAATACCTATAAAAATGCTTTATTATCCACTTCCAGAAACTTAAATACTTTCAATTACAATTTGGGCGGCGGGTATGGATACCACCGTCCCGGGAACCATTTATTCGATAACCCTGCCATAGGTCACCCCAAGTGGTCCACTACGTTTCGTGAATTACCAGGGGTGCCAATGTTTCAAGGGGTCAGGGTTGTCTCCGTCTTGGCGGCGGACGCGTTTGCACACCTATTGCCTGGCTGTCCGGATCGGGTGATACTGGTTGAGGGAGATCTTTTGATATCTCCAGCCGGATTCTCTTGATCCATCCCCTTGCACCTCAGTGGGAGGAATGGATTCATTCCTTCCGTCACTTCTGGACACATTGACCGCAAGATTCGTACCACCGCTCATACCTTTTCCTTCTCAGAACTTCCTTCCCCTAAAAAGACCCTCCATACAGCATCTTTAGAGATGACAGAGGCTCCGATGGAAATTGTTTTCCTCAGGACTTGTGTGCCTTCCTGTGGGGCTTTTGAAAAAAAAAGTTCATACTAAGCGTGTCGCTATTTTCTATATATTATTAAACTCACCATTTGTCATAATGATTTAGCCGGACAATATCACAGCAGTGCCATGGATCTTCAAACGCAGATTATGTTTCCATCAGAACGGAACCAGGATCCAAATGAAATACCGAACACGGATATAAAAATCGACCTCCTGGACGTCAAGAAAGAATGTTTGCAATATACCAAGACCAATCCGACAGACAGTAAGTTTCATTAAGACGATAGACTTCGCTTTTCGGCCCATACAAAAAGGACGCCCGGGAAAAAACACTTTTCTACATCGAAAATTGCACAAAATGAATATATTATACTGCCTTCTAGAGGGTGAAAACTATGTCGGTATGTTTTCTAATTTTCGATGCGTTTCGTATAAACGTAAACATTCACTGTCAAACATGTACGATTTATCAAAAAATATTATTTAAGGAAAAAGTGCTGCTAACTCAACTCTCATAAAGAATTATTAAATTATAAAAAGCTACCGACGTAGCTTCTTCTTTCTAAAAAATATATATTTTTTAAAATTTCAATTTCGTGATAGTTTTGGTGTAGAAAAGTGTATTCTCCATAAACCCCTTTTCGAGCGATTTCTGAAGGTAAATTTGAGCGTTGTCTCATTCGCACATTTCGCATTCGCGTGTATTGTAAGTGTGCGTGCGCTTATTGTGAGCGGGACAGAATGACAGACGCGGGTGTTCCGCGTGTCGTTCAAAGTCTAGCCTCTTAAGTATATATATAAAAAAATGTTGATTACAGTTTCAAATTTCCAGTTTGAAATGTTGAGAGATGGAAAGATACTTGACTCCCGTTCGGAAGGTCGCGGGTTCAAACCCGGCTTGCGCAAATAAATTTTATTTGATTAATTTGTGTTATTTCACAATTAATTAATAAAAATAATATATGTTATATTTGCGGCACGTTCCAGAGTGGAAGATACTCTCAGTATCGCCCTGGTGTAAGACCACCATTCAGAATTGAAACGTAGCTTGAAATGGCTTTAGCCGTGTTTAGTGACTAGATCTGAATAGCCAGGTACTTCCCCACCTTCCTCTTCCCCATCTCCTTTCCTTCCCCACTTACCTTCAGCCTCACAACATACTCCAATTGGGGATGCCATAGTCTCACTGGCTCCAGAAGGGAATTGTTGGGACTTTTGTGAGGTTTCTCTACAATAATAAAAATAATGTGAAACTCGAAGGAAGATATAGTCGAATATGTGGGCAAAGAAGCCAGTATTGATTTTGTGAATTCATAGTCCTATGTACAGTGCGTATGACGTGCACCATATATATTTGAGATTTATAGATTAACAATTCGTGTTAGCCAACAAGAAGGCTGCTTTTGAACTCATAACAAACACTCAATGCTCTTCTTTATTTTTATAATTTTCAATACACAATTATTTTTTATAACATCGAAGTCTTCAGATTTTAAAAAAATATTTTTTATTAGGCAGCGACTAGTCCTCTAAAAATTCTTAGTAGGCACCCGGTTCCAGTACCATCGCGCTACCAGGACCGGCTTCATCAGAACTTTTTTCTTATACAGATATTGTTCCAATTTTTTTTTGTACTTCTAGGGGGAAGTTCATAATCCTCGCAACATTCGTTGTGTCGCCTGAGCCCCGATCGTATTTCTTGGGAAGTCATCGTCCCAATGTTGCATTTTTGGAATATTATTTTTTTCAATATTATTTCACGTGAATAAGAGCTGAAATATCTGAAAAACGAGCTAAGAAGCTAAATGACTTTTTTGGAGCTGACGTCGTCGATTTAGAGCCAGATCTAGCTCAGGATCTCAGGAGCTGAGCTGTGTGCTTATTTACTTGGAAGCGATACCGTGTCGCCAGCTTTAATCCACTGCGAGCTAATAGGTATTACAGTAAAAGGGTTTACTGTAATTTTTACTAACCTTTTAGTGTACAACGCTGTCCGAAACGTCGGCTAAAGAAGGGGGTAGCGCAACACGGCATAACACCCCAAAAACAAACAACGAAAATGCGTTTGGCCGTGAAAATCTGAAAACGTATCTGATCAGTAGTATTATTTAAAATTCCTCTTGTTTGGACAAGTGTGCAAAATTTTCTTCAATTTCGGAAAAAAATAGTTGATTTTGATGAAAATCAAATGTACGCCGACCGCCCGTCCGCCACAGGTCACAGAAAAGAAATTTTCATTCTAATAATTATAAACTACAAAATCCCTTGTGCACAAGAGTTACACGTTATTCCTTCACGGAACTTCGGTTCCTGAGCTCCTTTTTTTTAATTCTTATATATTTGTTTCATTTTTATATTCCCCCTTCTTGGTGGCTTATCGATGGCGTCATTATTTTAAAATTAATTAAGTTTATTGTTTATTTTTATTAAAAATGTTGAAATTTATTTTGCTTTAGTACTCTGTTGGAAGGGGAGTACCGTAAGTTTTAATATTCCTGTTCGTCTCGACATATAAATAAAAATATTGCTTTTATTTTCCAGTTAACAATTGTATTGAGACTATTACGACTAAGGAATCTGGATCTCTAGAAATATGTAAAGTGAAAATTCCTTATACGGAAATTGACATAGACTTCGCGGATGTTAAAAAGGAATGCTTAGAGCGCTCTGAAAGAATTACCCAAACAACCGGTAAAATAGACTTTTGTTAAAATAAACAATTTGAGCTCTCCCAATTTTTGCGTTCTTCCGATTTTATTTTACTTATCAGTACTCTTTTTTTCAGACTCATTGACAAACTTGAAGATGCACCCAGTGGCTAAACGATACTCTTGTCCACATTGTAACAACTCTTGCTCAGACAAGTCAATGTTAAAACTGCACTTGCGCACCCATGCTGGAGAAAAACCTTTTTCATGTTCCGACTGCGACTATTCATCTTCACGGAAAGGAAATTTGAAGAGCCATATACTGATTCATACTGCAGTAAAACCTTTTTCGTGTCCCGACTGCAACTCTTCATTTTCGCTGGAAGGAACTTTGAAGAGACACATGTTGAATCACAGTGGGTTAAAACCTTTTTTATGCCCTATCTGCAACTATTCATGTTCACGGAAGGGAACTTTAAATGCCCACATGCTGACTCACAGTGGGTTAAAACCTTTTTCATGTACTGACTGCGACTATTCATTTTCACAGAATAGATATTTGAAAGCCCACATGCTGACTCATGCTGGAGTAAAACCTTTTTCGTGTCCAGACTGCAACTATTTTTGTTCTCAGAAGGGAAATTTGAAGAAACATATGCTGACTCACAGTGAAATAAAACCTTTTTCATGTCCCGACTGCAACTCTTCATTTTCACAGAATAGATATTTGAAAGCCCACATGCTGACTCACAGTGGGATAAAACCTTTTTCAAGTCCCGACTGCAACTCTTCATTTTCACAGAAGGGATATTTGAAAACCCACATCCTGACTCATACTGGAGTAAAACGTTTTTCGTGTCCCGACTGCAACTACACATGTTCAGTAAAGGGAAGTCTTAAAACCCACATGCTGATTCACAGTGCAATAAAACCGTTTTCGTGTCCAGACTGCAACTATTCATGTTCTCAGAAAGGAACTTTGAAGACCCACATGCTGACTCATACTGGAGTAAAACCTTTTTCGTGTCCAGACTGCAACTACACATGTTCAGTAAAGGGAAGTCTTAAAACCCACATGCTGATTCACAGTGGAATAAAACCGTTTTCGTGTCCTGACTGCAACTATTCGTGTTCACAAAAGGGAAATTTTAAAACCCACATGCTGACTCACAGTGGGTTGAAACCTTTTTCATGTCCCGACTGCAACTCTTCATTTTCACAGAAGGGATATTTGAAAACCCACATCCTGACTCATACTGGAGTAAAACGTTTTTCGTGTCCCGACTGCAACTACACATGTTCAGTAAAGGGAAGTCTTAAAACCCACATGCTGATTCACAGTGCAATAAAACCGTTTTCGTGTCCAGACTGCAACTATTCATGTTCTCAGAAAGGAACTTTGAAGACCCACATGCTGACTCATACTGGAGTAAAACCTTTTTCGTGTCCAGACTGCAACTACACATGTTCAGTAAAGGGAAGTCTTAAAACCCACATGCTGATTCACAGTGGAATAAAACCGTTTTCGTGTCCTGACTGCAACTATTCGTGTTCACTAAAGGGAAATTTTAAAACCCACATGCTGACTCACAGTGGGTTGAAACCTTTTTCATGTCCCGACTGCAACTTTTCATGTTCACAAAGAGGAAATTTGAAAAGCCACATCCTGACTCATACTGGAGTAAAACATTTTTCGTGTCCCGACTGCAACTATTCATGTACAAATAGAACCAATTTGAAGAGGCACATGTTGTCTCACGATAAGTGAAACCTTTTTCATGTCTTGACTGCAACTGTTTTTGTTCACAGATGATAAATTTTAAAACACACATGCTAACCACAGTGGAATTTTTCCTTTTTTTTAGTCTCGATTGCAATTATTTATATCATTGAAGAAGAAGATAACAATAATAATCTAATTTTTTTAAATATGAAAATGAACAAGACACAGAAAAATACTAAAAGATAACGGTCGCAAATGGGACTCGAACACAGAACCTTACGTCTTACCGGGACATACACCTCTACCAATTGGGCTACTGCGATCTATTGTCATTGTCAACTTCGTATTTCAAATTTCAGAATTAACAATATTATCTTCGACTTATGTTTTTTTTTTCCATATTATTGGCCGCTACTTTTATTATTGGAAACAAGTATTCAAAGAATGTATTTGTTACCTAGATAGTGTCTCGGATTAATACATCCGATTTTATTTTTATGGAACAAATTTTGACTTTTTATAAAAGTATAAATGAATATTCATATTTTTATAAGAAAAACTCTCTTTTCAACTTTTGAAGGTTATTCCCATCAATGTAATATATCATTGAAGAAGAAGACAACAATAACAATCTAATTTTTTTAAATATGAAAATGAACAAGACACAGAAATTAGATTATTATTGTTATCTTCTTCTTCAATGATATATTACATTGATAGAAATAACCTTCAAAAGTAAAAAAGAGAGTTTTTCTTATAAAAATATGCAATTATTTATGTTTACAGAAGAGAACTTTCAAAACACACTGGGAAAAAACTGTTTTTTTGCCCTGACTTCCTAGAAAACCGTAGGCAACAAAAAACAATTGAATCTTAAATCCAATTAAATAATGAAATTCTAAAGCACCGTCGGTGAAAAGAGAAACAGGACACGATAAAAACAAAATTTAGAGAGCCAAGTGTGTGAATGCAGATGTAAATATTTTTGTTCTTGTCGGCTACCCATTAATGACAACGTTGATAAAAATTATGGCATTCAGAACACAATACCGGTTTTGTTTTACGGTGTGGCACTTTCGTAAACTGTTTTTCGCATTTATTTATTTGCATCAATATATTCTTTGTAAGGAAGGTTTGACTGTATAATCAGAAAGTCTTCCCCTTTTTAGGACAGTCCAATTGCCGGGTTCAATTCACATTAGGTACTAAATACTAAATTAATTATTGAACTTAATACTAAATTAATAACATTTACCTTGCAGATTCACAGTCCATAGAATTAGCATTTTAAAAGAGACTAAATGGAATACCAAGTAAAAAAAAATGATAATATATTAAGGCCATAAATAAAAACATAAACTCATTGATTCATGAAACAGAAAAATAAAAACTATCTTCGCTATATTTATACATTTTTATGAAAACGCGTGAAAGATTTGGGTATAGTAGGAGATGGGGAGAGGGAGGTGGGGAAGTACCGGGCTCTCCAGATCTGATCACCAAACACTTGATGGTTGTCTTGTAATATAAGTAGTTGTCTACATATTATGTATATAATTTTGGTGTAATATTTTCGTCACATATCTTTTTGTTTGAAATAAAGTCAAATACTATACAAATAGTAAATTGAATTAAATGAGAGGATTTATTTATTTTTATTTATTATTTCTTTACAATTAAAATACATGATTTAGCATTAATTATTGACCCCACTAGGGTTCGCCTGTATCGGGGTTAATAATTTCACAATTTAATAAAAGTAACACACATAACAGCAATTTAAAAATAACAATGATATATGAAATTTGTAGAAAAAAAGAATTAACAATATAATAATATTTTGTTTGATCAAAGTTCATACAAAATGTTATTATTTACTTTGTGGTAAAAATCAAAAGAAAAAAAATCAACATTAGAAAAAACAAATAATATATACCTTTATATATTATTTGTTAAAGTGGCTAAAGAAGGAGGTAGCACAACACGGCATAACACCCCAAAAACAAACAACGAAAATATACCTTTATGATTTAGAAAAAATGTTAATAAAAAATAATGTAAACGATTTTTTTCTGAAGCGTATTGTTTATTATATAGCAGTGATTAATTTAAAAGAATTTTGTTTAGTACATGCTCGAAACTTTTTGATAGAATGGGTAAAATTGAGATAGGCCGACAGTTTGAGGTATCCGTTTTTGATTTTACTAACTACACCACTTTTGCCATATTTTGTATATTTCAATCAACTGTTCGAAAAGTGCTTCATTTATAAAAAACCATAATCCACTTCTGTTTACCAAGTCCTAATATTTTACATTTGGTCACTTCGAGCCATATTTTACATTTACCTGCGAGCCGAGGCAAGATTACCAGAAAAACATCGGAATCGCGTTGAAGACAAAAAGGGAGAACCAGCAAACAAAAGGCAGAAGAAGAAGATCCATCACAAGCAGAAACCGGGCAAGTTGACCATCCTATTCACATTTATTTAATTTTGGAGGCGGGAGTGGGTACCGCCGCCCCGGGGGCCATTTATTGGATAACCAACACCTCTGCCATAGGTCACCCCAAGACGTTCGCTACGTTTGGTGACTTAGCAGGGGTGCCCGGGTTTATGGGATGAGGTTTGTCTAGGTTTTGGCGGCGGATGATCTGGACACACTGAACCCCAGATTCCTATCCAACCCTTATACCCTTTTCATTCCCAGATCTCCCTCTCCTTTCTTTCCTTAATAACACCCTCCACACAGCATCCCCAAAGATGTCACAGGCCCTGGGGGAAATTATTTTACTCAGGGCCTCCTGTGTGGAGCTAATGTAAAAAAAAAATAATATTTTTTTCAGGATTCAATCAAATCATATTTCGGAGTTTTATTGTTCTTGAAAATTTTGTTGCAATGATATTCGGGGTAATTTAAAATATAACAAATTAAAAACGTTTTTTGTAACTTGTAACAGCTATATGATTATAGTCAAACAAAATCCAGAAGAAATTAAAATACTAAATATTATGATTATTTTCATTACTGATTCAAAACAAATAATGATTTAATAAAACTTATATATTCAGAATCAGCGTATATTGGTCTGTATTGTTAGCAACGTATTTAAATATTTCCACCAGAGGTAATGATAGCGCCTCTGGCGGCCAATTGGGAAACTACCACGGACCGTGCGGTCGGTAACGAAGGGATTGACTGTGACTACCATAGACATATTATGTGACATAGACATATTATGTATTGTTAGCAATAATGAAACGCTAAGCGCCTCCGCCCACTCAGGCAACTGAAAACTCTCAACTGCCAACTGTCTTTGTATGACAATGTGATGGCCCGCACATACACTATCACACAAAACCCCGTTGTCAATGGTAACGCAAGCGGTGACTGGCGACTTGTTCTACTGGTTGCCCTGGGCGGCCATTGATAGTTGCCAACTGTCAGCTGATTGTTCTTCTTCTATGGTTAACCAAGCTTTTTGACCAATCAAGACAGAGAAACAGGCGGTTTTAGTTGGTTTTCAGTTGCCTCAGTGGGCGGAGCGCCTTAGTAGATGTTTATAATGAAATATATTGTCTCCACGGTAAATGACAATAATAATATCCAATCTCGAGAAGACTACGTCTCGCCATTCAAATTCCAGCCGTTGCCTTCCGTTCGGGGGGATTGGTAGCTGTGCAGTTGCAGGTCCGAGCAGCCTAGCCAACCCACGGTGTCAATCCCTTCTTTACCGACGCAGGGGCTGTGGTAGTTTCCCAGTTTTCCCAACAGTATATACAAACCGAAAATTATGTGTACATTATCTTTAATATAGTGGAGTAGGCAAAGAAACCCCAACCACAAGGTAACTTTGCCTAATTCTTGTTTTGAAAAAAAATTAACCCGCTGATCATGATTTTACATTAATAAACCATAAATAATGATTCTCCTAACCCAAACAATTGAATTAAATGAAATTCAATGTACGTTTTCTTATAAAAAAAATTAAAAAACTAAAAAATAAGTAAAAAAATATTGAAAATTAGGCAATGTCACCCCATTTGACGGTACCTGAAGATGATAATTTTTTAAGGAGGAATTCATGGGAAACAACATCAAATTCTTTTGATAAGTCCAAAAACACTATAGCTTCGTGGCCATAGTCCAGCGCGCTTATAACTTTGGTCAATACCCTTAAAACAGCATCACTTGTACCTTTATTTGCTCTAAAACCGAATCGATTGTCAGAAAGTATTTTGTATTTTTCTAAAAATGAAACTAATCTTGACTTAGCCAATCTTTCAATCACTTTTGAGAGAGTATTGTGCAAATATATAAGTCTGTAATTTTTAACATCTAGGTGATCTCCACCTTTCAAAAAAAAAGACGTATAACCTTGGCATTCTTGTAATGAGAAGGAAATATGCCACTTTTAAAACTAACGTTAACCATATGCGATGTAGGACCAGCCAGCACAGAAACATGCTGCTAATTGTAGCGTTCAGGAATTGGATTGGGATTCAGCCTTTAATCTATCCTCAGTGCTACACACTGATGGTTGTAAATAAATACGACACTGGTTCGTTATACGAGAACGTTGTTTATTGAATACAAATGGTTACAAAGTAAACATCCAGCCTAGCTGGCGGAAAGATTATTAATGGGAGCGCGGAGCCGCGCTCGTTAACGCGCTACCTCGAAATGACCCACTTCGGGACGCAACTTCGTCAACGTTCGGGACGTGGCTCGGCGGTAAAGCCCGCCCATCTATCATAGAGTAAGAAGCAGTGTTACAAACACCACACTCTTCCCTCCTAACAAGAATGCTATCTACGAACAAAGATGGAAGACCCTACTTTTACTGCTTTAAGCGGTAAACCTGATTTTAGCGCGAGAGTGAAAATAATACATGTAGGTGTCATACCTACCCATTTAACTTAATATATCATTTTAACAAAATATTTCATATAACACTAAAACATGAACACAAAACTAAATATACAATTAATATTCTAACATTGTCTCGTCAAGTAGTTCGTCTTTTTCGTGATTTCCAATCTGGGACGTAAACGGCATGCCCAAGGGCTTCGTTGTGGTGTGTCTCGTGCCGCCGCTGATGCCGTTGAAGGTCCTGGTTCGACTCCCTCTGCATCAGCCAACCTGAAATCAGTAGAACACCGGTTAAAACCACGAAGCAAATCCGAGGTCTCCAACCCATGGGGATCGTTCCAACTGATCTCAGACGCGGAATGCTGCGATCTGTTGAGCTCCTCATCCCAGCTTACTGACATCTCCCTGATTTGATCCATGTGCCTCTTCCAAGTCACATCTGAGTTTCACATCCCGCCCAATACCACCCCAATACTGAGCGAAAGGGACAAATGCACCTCGGGCTACTAATACCTAACTAAAATCGTCAAAATCGAGGTTTTGTATTCCCCACTTTTCTCTTCCAAAAGTGGAGCGATTATTTATTTATTTATTTATTTATTTATTATTAATTTTCAACGCCCTGATGGGCTTTTACATAATAAGTATATTATACAGTGATATATATGTATGTTTAAATAAGAAATATAAACTTATAGCAATTAACATTATAAAAATGGTAGGTATAAAAGTAAGTAAGAAATATTATATTATAATAAAAGAGAAAAAGTAAAAATAAATTAAACTGAAACCAGTTTTTAAATTGCAGATGGCATAAAAATAATAAAATATAGTGTAAGTTAATATTAGAAATTTACAGATGTGTAATACAAGAAAAAGTTTACAATACAGAAAAACAAAAGAGAGTAACAAGTTTTTACATTATAGATAAATAGAAATAATACAAAAATATGTGCAACAGCTCCTACATTATAAGAATATGCTACATCAAAATATTATGGAATCTTTTAACAGTAACTAATATTATACACGTCTGATTTCACATTCTGACATGAATGATTTAATAATTTCATGTTTGTATTGTATCAGCGACACATTCCATACATCTACGTGCGAATACATATTTCCCAAGTTTTGAATTCTCTGTAGTGGTATATTGAATTGGGCCCTGGTCGCAGTATTACTACAATAAAATGGTAGTACTGACCTTGTATTTCTGGCTGGCACATTAAGATTTATGAGCGATAAGAATTCAGGGCTATCAATTATATTATGCAAGATTTTAAATAGAAATATTAGATCAAAAACAATTCTCCTGTCACTCAAGTTTAATAGATTAGATAATCGTAGTAGAAAAGGGTAGTTTTTTTGTTCTTTCGGTATTTTTAGTTTATAATTTAAAAAGCTTAGGAATTTTTTTTGTACTCTTTCTATTGTTTGTGAATGCACGTTATAGTGGGGAGACCATATAGTTGAATTATATTCAACCTGGCTCCTTACTAGTGATGTGTACAGAAGTTTTAATGTTTTAATGTTGGTAAAATCTTTAGCCACTCTTAGTACAAAACCTAACATTTTTAAACCCTTCTTTGCAATATTTTCAATGTGCGGTATGAAGCTAAGTTTGGTGTCGAAAGTAATACCTAAGTCATTAATTTCGGAAACAGATTCGAGAATGATGTTATTCATTGTGTAATTGAAATAAATCGGATTTTTTATTTTAAAAAATCTCATAGTTATGCATTTATTGACATTAAGGTATAGCTTGTTATCGCTACACCACTCAACTAATTTTAACAAGTTTGCCGAGAGAATATAACAGTCGTTCAGGCTTCGAATTACTTTAAAAAGTTTTAAGTCATCTGCGAACATAAGTACGTCGATGTCTTTAAAAATATTACAAAGGTCGTTCACAAAAAAGATAAATAATACAGGTCCAATGTGGGAACCTTGCGGAACACCACTGGATGCAAAAAAATCATACGATGATTCCCCATTAAGTTTAACACTAAGTTTTCTGTTTGAAAGATAGCTTATAAACCAATGCAACATGTTTCCACAAACTCCAGCTTTAGACAGTTTTTCTACAAGAATAGCGTGACAAACCTTGTCGAACGCTTTGCTGAAGTCAGTGTAAATTGAGTCAACTTGAAGCTTCTTCGCCATTGCATCGGAAATGAAATTTTGATATAGAATATGGTTAGTTAGTGTTGATTTGCCGGTTATGAAACCATGTTGTTCAGTACATATACTATCTTTAAATGAGTTAATTATTTTATCCAGAATCAGTTTCTCAAAGAGTTTTGGAATTGTTGAAAGTATGCATATCGGTCTATAATTAGTTACCTCGTTTTTATCCCCTTTCTTGAAGATGGGTGTTATATAACTATGTTTCCATAGATCAGGAAATATACCTTTCGACAAAGAATGATTAAAGAGTGTGTACAGGGGATAAGCAAGAACGACGACACACTGCTGTAAGAGTAATGGTGGAATGTTGTCGGGACCGGCATTTTTATTGGGATCTAGAAGTTTAATTTGTTTAATAATTTCGTTTAGTTCGATGTGCACATGTGACAGGTTTATATTGAAACGGGGAGTATAGTTAGGTAAGGAAAACTGATTGGGTTGACTTTTATCATAAACGTTCTTGAAGAAGTCTGCAAAAAGATCGACAATATTTTTAATACCATCGGCTTTTCTGTCTTCAAAATACATAGTATTTGGTATATCAGAGTCACCACTTCTTAATGTTTTACTGAATCGCCAGAAACGTTTTATATTGCTAAAAATATCATTCTCTGTCTGCCTAATATAGTCATTATAACATGTCCTTGAAAGTTTATTACAATCACTCCTAATTTTAGAGAATTCTATGTACAACTTTGATGTTCCGTGATTCTTGTACAGTTTGTGAGCTGTTTTTTTACATATAATTAAATTAATCAAATCTTTATTGAACCAGACTGGATATTTAGATTCCTTATATTGAGTGTAAGGGACAAAGCGATTTATATGATTACTTAGAATAAAGTAGAACTGTTCAATATTATGATTTAAATCATCACTTTCTAAGAAGGACCAGTCGACCAATGTGAGCGAGTCACACATACCTGAATAATTAGCATTTCTGAAATTATAGCTTGATCTCGTAGGTTTCAGAATTTTTTCGCCAAAGTCTGTTATACAAATATTAAGTGGAGGATGATGGATATCGGGGGGTATGACAACTTCTATGGCTTTATTCACTTTGATACTTTGAGAATTGAAGAAAACAAGATCCAATACACGATTGTTAATGTTTCTAACAAGATTATGTTGAGTTAGGTTTAAGTATATTGACATGTCAAGTATTACTCTTTCATTTTCGGAGATAGTTGTATTACAAGTATTCGACAATACGGGGTCGTGCAAATCCCAATTTACATTTGGAAGATTATAATCACCTACTGCAATAAATTTGGCATCAGGGTACTTTGATTTAATTATTTCTACGTCTTCATAATGGTTTTTGAATACAACAGTGTTAGCCGAGGGGGGTATGTATACAGAACTAATTATTATTTTCTCATTTTTACATTTCACCAAAACAAACAATTGTTCTACGTTACTGTTTTTTGTGTTTAATTTCTTAGAAGTAAATTTCTTTTTTATTGCGACGAGGACACCACCTCCTCTTGACTTTGAACTGGTATCACGGTTTCTGTCCATCCTATAAACATTATAAGAGGATAATCCTAGTTCGGAAGAATTGATGGATGGATCTAACCACGTTTCAGTCAGTACCACGGCTTCACATATTATTGATGGTATACAAATTCTGAAGTTATCCAGTTTTGTGCGAAGCCCACGTACATTTTGATAGTAGAGGTTCAGTGAGCTGGATTTTGATAGTTTTTTGTTTGCGCATTCACGATTTTTGGCGTAGAGTTGACATACTTAATAGTAATATTGGTTTCGCCGTTTTTTAATCTTGATTCAAGTTCACTTCGTAAATGAGCAAGTTCATTTCTTTGGAGACTGGTGAGGTCGTTTGCTGCTTTGACACCGTTCTTCAACTTTGATCGGTTCATCAGAATGGATTTGGAAGTTGATGGATCCTTAAATTCGATCTTGATGGGCCTTGTTTGGTCAGGTTTCTTGATTCCCAACCGGTGAATCTTGATCTCACTGGGATTAAATGTGTTTTCAAAACCCTCCAGGGAAGATGAAACCTTTTCAATATCTTCGGTGATTCTCGTTGCAGTTGATAGAGAATTGCTCTCGGGGATGTTGAATAGTATGATATTCTTAGATCTTATCTTCCTTTCCTCCAACTCAGTTAGCATCTCACAGATGTCAGTCACATTGTTTACGGGTGACGGAATTTGAGATGGAATATTTTTTTGCATATTTTTGTATGCCTGCAATTCACCTTCCAAGATGCCGGTTTTGGCAGCTACCGCTGCCGACATGCTGCCAATTGCAGCCAAGATTTCACATGAAATTGGAGTGATTTTTGCTATTTGGTCCTTATTAAATTTATTACCAGGGTCAAGAAGTACTTTATTTATAGCATTGACTGCCCTCTCTGCGTTTGAGATAAATGACTGGATATCCATTGCGACAGTAAAAATATGTTTATCAGTTTTTATAAATTTTATGTTAAATTAATATTAAAACTTTTAGAGCCACTGGTTGAGCTTCACTCTCACAAGTTTCGGATAGGTAGTTTGTATAGGTACTGTACTTGTCAAGGAGTGTATTTAATGTTTATTTATTTATTTATTTATTATGTTTTATTGGTAAAGGCACACTAAAAACTGAAGTTTTAACACTTTATTTCACTAAAGTAGCACTGTTTGTTAATCATATGTATCGTTTAAGTGTTCAGATTTACTGTAAATAAGTTTATTTTTATTATTTAAACTGGAGACGATTTTTGACGTTTGCACTGCCAAGGATTATTGTTGTATATTATCATTTTTTTTACCAACTACATGAGAAGAAACTATTCTATCTCTGTACGTTTTGCTTTTTTTTAAACATTGTCTAGTTTGTACACTGAACGACTTTTGACGGCGTTTAAATCAGTCAATTTTAATGATGTTTGGAAGGTCATAACTTCTATAAGAAGTAACTTATCAAAAAAAAAAAACAAAAATTACCGACACGCTAGTGGTTGATATCTATTTTATGATTTTTTTTTATTTAGATAAATGGGGAATACGTTTGTATGGAAAAATCATCGCCCGGTTTCCTCTTAAAGGTTAATTAAATAATTGTGAAATAACACAAATTAGTCCAATAAAATTTATTTGCGCGTTCTGGAATTCGATACCGCCACCTCTGGACTGCGAGTCAATAGCCTTACCCCTCGACCACGAAGGCTGTAAATTGTGTACTGTTATAGCCGTATTAATATATGCTAGGTGAGATGGATTTAGTAGTCCATCTTCGATAAAATATTACTAAATTTATAAAACCAACCCTTATCACATTTTTTTATTATTTTTTTTATAGTAAATACCTCACAAGAGTCCCAACTGATCCCGTCTGGAGCCAGTGAGAATATGGCATCCCCAATTGGAGTATGTTATGAGGCTGAAGGTAAGTGGGGAAGGGAAGGAGATGAGGAAGAGGAAGGTGGGGAAGTAGCTGGCTATTCAGATCTGGTCACTAAACACGGCTAAAGCCATTTCAAGCAACGTTTTAATTCTGAATGATGGTCTCACACCAGGGCGATACTAAGAGTATCTTCCAATCTGGAACGTGTCGCAAATATACTATATATTATTTTAAGTAATTAATTGTGAAATAACACAAATCAATTAAATAAAATTTATTTGCGCACGCCGGGTTCGAACCCGCGGCCTTCGGAATGGGAGTCTAAGGCTGGACTACGCCGGCCGTCAATGTTACTAACTTGATATAAAAAACCTTATGAAATAGAACTTCTGAAAAAAATAAGAACTTTTGATTAAGAACTAAGTCTGAATAATGTGGGAAAATCAGTTTATTTATGTTAACCTTAAAATTTACAACAGGAAATTTAAACATTTTGAGGAAGTATTTGAAAGTAAATATGTTGGCGAGATTTTGTATTCAAATTAAAATTGGCAACAAATTTGTTATTGTCTTGTCTGATTTGTTTTATTTCATCTATTTCCTGGATTGAATCGTTTGCCAGGTTTTATCCGATTCACGTTCGATTCCAGCGATCATTACCGGTTTTCTAGCCTCTCGTAAGTTTAATACGGACAATGTCATAGAAATCTTCGTAGATTGGGTCGTTTGAAAGGTTTTATCCGATTCATGTTTTGCGAATGTCAATTTTTACAAAAGTTGGTGGTCGGGATGCATTCGATTCATTAACCATATCAATTCTCGATTAAATTGCGATACAGCATATTTTCTTTGGTAAATTTTTGTTATTGGTGGCCACGGTTACTACGAATGATTTTTAGAAAAAAACTTTAGATTCGCCTTAATCACTATAAAAGGAAACTTTTTGCATCACGGCTAGAGGAAAAAAAAGCATTTTAATTTTCAATTGCGTAAAATTTCACTTCACTTCGCGAACCGATACGTCATTAGACCGCCGCCTGCCGCCTGCCGCTGTCACTACTGTTATGTTGGTATCCCTGATACAAACAAGAGTATGCATACGACTGTAGCCGACTTCGTGGGACACATGAAAAGGCGCGTAATTGTGAAAAACGGAATAAATAATATAATGTAAACGAACCTCTAATCTGAATCACTTCAGAGTCTAGCTGAGGCACTGGAATCATGGAGGTTTGTGTAACATGGTTTGTGATACAAAAGAAAGTGCCCCCTTCGTAGCGCCTGCTCGCGTCAAGGCAAGAAAAACATCCCAGTTTTCAAGTTGTTTAGCGGCTACGCTAGGTTTGTGTAACATGGTTTGTGATACAAAAGAAAGTGCCCCCTTCGTAGCGCCTGCTCGCGTCAAGGCAAGAAAAACATCCCAGTTTTCAAGTTGTTTAGCGGCTACGCTAGGTTTGTGTAACATGGTTTGTGATACAAAAGAAAGTGCCCCCTTCGTAGCGCCTGCTCGCGTCAAGGCAAGAAAAACATCCCAGTTTTCAAGTAGTTTAGCGGCTACGCTAGGTTTGTGTAACATGGTTTGTGATACAAAAGTGAATGTATTTTTTTATAAAAAAAATACGATTTATTTGGGTTGATTTATCGAAATCCATCGTCAAATGGCGGTGCCACGGAAACATCTTACTCTCCCCTTATTTCCAGTTTTCGCCAAACTAGTGCTCAAAACAGATTTTTAGGTAAAGCTTTTAACATAAAAAAATGAATGCAAAAAAACGTGCCTGAAGGTCTTTATTCATTTTACTGTATTTTATTTCCAGAATTTCGCCAAACTAGTACTTACCTAATTTGCATAGATTGCGTAGTAGTGTCATTTCTAGCTCCTCGTTATGTTGCGGTAATATATCGGGTATACCAACATAACAAAATGACAGCGGCAGGCGGCGGTTTAATGACATATCGGTTCGCGAAGTGAAGTGAAATTTTACGCAATTAAAAATTAAAATGCTTTTTTTTCCTCTGGCCGTGATGCAAAAAGTTTCCTTTTATAGTGATTAAGGCGAATCTAAAGTTTTTTTCTAAAAATTATTCGTAACAACCGTGGCCACCAATAACAAAAAATTACCTTTTCTTTGATTCCTGCTTGAATTACCGGGTGTCTAGCTCTAATTTATCTATTGACAAAACTCGCCATGGTTACAAGCTGAGATCGTAAAATAGAGTAGGAAGTTTGTTTGGAAACCATAGCAACAGGAACGTTTTTGTTTCTTTCAGTTTCTTTAGTGAGCTGATCGCCTAATTGTCATCTGACGTTTGCTCTGCATACGAATTGGGTGAGTTTATAACAGTTTGATTTGTTTTCCACGTTCCTTACTGTCGACTGGCTCCACTAATTGTGTTCTTGATAGATTTGTAAGAGTTAGTAAGAGTAGAACTATTTCTTCAAATTATAATGTGCTGCTAATTGACTCACGCTTAGACACTCAGACTTAGCGGGCCTACTTCAATTTCCCTTATTCAATATTTTTTTATAAAAAAACCTTTAACCGCTTGGGCACATAAGCTTGTTTTCACGACAATTTAACGTAGGTAGACATAGGAATGACTTATACCCCGTACCAGAGTTATTTGACTTAATTACTTACTATTTTGGTAAATATTTACTACTCCGCTTACCGGATAATACGGAATATTTCATGTCAAAGTTCGATACACGGATAATACGGAGCGTTCCTTTTTTAATGAATAGACAATCAAACACAATCAAATATGACATTTGCCGATAGTACCAACCTTATAAAATTAATTCTTGTCAACGAATATAGGTACAGTACCTAACCAACTACTTTCTGGTTCAGCTAATTAATACGGTGACCAGAATGTTCAGTGGAAACTTTTTCAGTGTATGAATATTGAGTACAAACTTTTCATCGGATGTTAATTCCTCACATGATAATTCATCATGTCTCGAAGCGTCGAAAACTAATAATCGGGGTTTTTAACCTTAGGTTAGGTTAGGTTAGATTACCTTAGGTTAGGTTAATGTGAATTATGATGTGATGAATTATCATGTGAGGAATCCGATGAAAAGCTTCTATTCAATATTCATACACTTAAAAATAATTCACTCATTTGCCATGGAACCGGCTAAATATGGCGAGGATTTTGTACCGCGTAAGTGAATTAATTTAAACAAAATTAAAATGGTAAATGCATATTTTTTGCATTTTTTTTTTTATTTCCCTTGACGTTAAAACTCATTTTTCGTAATAATAAAGATAAATCTAACTGTTTGAATAAAAATATTCCTTATTAACCAGTAGGCGGAGTGCTTTACTATTAATACACCTTTTTGCATTCGAGGCGATGGAAAATAGTGCATTTAAAATTTCAATTTCGTAAAATGAAAATTTCCTTATGACATATGAAACCGCGGCCGTTCACAACAGTATCTGTCATTTCGTTATGTTGGTTGATCTGATAATTTACAAAGAGCTGCCGTGCTAGATCATAGCTGACTTCACGCCAAGCAAATTTTTAAAAATAAAAATACGTTTTTTAGGTTAAAGCAAACCCTTGCGCGATTTTTTTTCAATTTTATTACCAACATTTTCCATCTCCCCGAATGTAATAAGTTGGTTTTTATAGTAATAAAGGTATATTTAAAGGTTTTTTTCTAAAAAATCTTCGTATTAACCGATCGAGCGCTTTTTGCCACATTATGGCACTATTTCCAAAACCTCTGATTGCTTTGTGGCCAAAATGTGGCAAATTTTCTTTTTCGTAACTTATGTCACCTTACGACTCACGAACAGGACTGATCAATATATATGTTCTTTTACAGATATAATTTATTTTGTGCTGGGACCAATTACCATCATAAAATAGCAGGACACTACCACAGCAATGCCATGGATCTTCAAAACCCAGATAATGTTTTCATCAAGACGGAACCAGGGTCCCAGGAAGAAGACGCAAATGAAATGCCGTGTATAAAATCAGAAATCGACCCCCTAGATATAAAGGAGTATTTACCCTATGACGAGAGCAATCCGACGGACAGTAAGTTGCATTGTATTTAAGTTAAATCGTCAGCTAATACACACATTGTATTTAAAAAAAAACACTTCGTATCAGTTAGATAATAATGAGTAGTATTTCAATTTCAGAAAATAGAAAATAATACATTTTTGTTGAGATTAGTTTAAAAACAACGGATATTTTAACGTCTCTTCTTTAATGACAGAGAAATTTAAAACTTTTTTCTCGGAACGGAAAGGAAATTTTTCCGCCCACATTAAAAAAATCATACCTCCGAATTTGAATATGGAGACATACAAACTGAGTACAGCTCTGTATAGCCTATGAATTCACCTATATTTTGTCTATTATGACATATTCGTTGGATTGATAAAAATAAATACTATTAAATCGTTGACTTTAATACATTTTAAATAATGTAGAGAATATTTGCCATGTTTTGGCAAGAAGCAATCCGTGGTTTTGGAAATAGTGTCATATTGTGGCAAAAAGCGCTCGAGTGGTTTGGACACACTTTATATATAAAAAAACACTTTGTATCAGTTAGCCACTGGAGCGACAGCGCAATTTAAAACACTTTTCCGAGTGCTCGAGATTTTTTAGTGACAATTTTGAAAATTTACCGCCAAATTAAAAAATCATACCTCCGAATTTTAATACGGGGATGGCTTTAGCCGTGTTTGGTGACCAGATATGAACAGCCTGGCAATTTTTAGGCACATGAGATGCCATGGTCTCTCTGGCTCCAGGCAGTTGGAAGATGCCTGGCTGCCAAGTGAACAATCGATTTTAATTTTAACTTAATACCTATAAAAATGCATTATTATCCACTTTCAGAAACTGAAATACGTTCATTTACAATTTGGGCGGCGGGTATGGATACCACCGCCCCGGGAACCATTTATTCGATAACCCTGCCATAGGTCACCCCGAGTGGTCCACTACGTTTCGTGAATTACCAGGGGTGCCAATGTTTCAAGGGGTCAGGTTTGTCTCCGTCTTGGCGGCGGACGCGTTCGCACACCTATTGCCTGGCTGTCCGGATCGGGTGATACTGGTTGAGGGAGATCTTTTGATTTCTCCAGCCGGATTCTCTTGATCCATCCCCTTGCACCTCAGTGGGAGGAATGGATTCATTCCTTCCGTTACTCCTGGACACATTGACCGCAAGATTCCTACCCACCGCTCATACCTTTTCCTTCTCAGAACTTCCTTCCCCTAAAAAGACCCTCCATACAGCATCTTTAGAGATGACAGAGGCACCGATGGAAATTGTTTTCCTCAGGGCTTGTGTGCCTTCCTGTGGGGCTTTTGAAAAAAAAAAAGTTCATACTAAGCGTGTCGCTATTTTCTATATATTATTAAACTCACCATTTGTCATTATGATTTAGCAGGACAATATCACAGAAGTGCCATGGATCTTCAAACGCAGATTATGTTTCCATTAGAACGGAACCAGGATCCAAATGAAATGCCGAACACGGATATAGAAATCGACCTCCTGGACGTCAAGAAAGAATGTTTGCAATATACCAAGACCAATCCGACAGACAGTAAGTTTCATTAAGACGATAGACTTCGCTTTTCGGCCCATACAAAAAGGACGCCCGGGAAAAAACACTTTTCTACATCGAAAATTGCACAAAATGAATATATTATACTGCCTTCTAGAGGGTGAAAACTATGTCGGTATGTTTTCTAATTTTCGATGCGTTTCGTATAAACGTAAACATTCACTGTCAAACATGTACGATTTATCAAAAAATATTATTTAAGGAAAAAGTGCTGCTAACTCAACTCTCATAAAGAATTATTAAATTATAAAAAGCTACCGACGTAGCTTCTTCTTTCTAAAAAATATATATTTTTTAAAATTTCAATTTCGTGATAGTTTTGGTGTAGAAAAGTGTATTCTCCATAAACCCCTTTTCGGGCGATTTCTGAAGGTAAATTTGAGCGTTGTCTCATTCGCACATTTCGCATTCGCGTGTATTGTAAGTGTGCGTGCGCTTATTGTGAGCGTGACAGAATGACAGACGCGGGTGTTCCGCGTGTCGTTCAAAGTCTAGCCTCTTAAGTATATATATAAAAAAATGTTGATTACAGTTTCAAATTTCCAGTTTGAAATGTTGAGAGATGGAAAGATACTTGACTCCCGTTCGGAAGGTCGCGGGTTCAAACCCGGCTTGCGCAAATAAATTTTATTTGATTAATTTGTGTTATTTCACAATTAATTAATAAAAATAATATATGTTATATTTGCGGCACGTTCCAGAGTGGAAGATACTCTCAGTATCGCCCTGGTGTAAGACCACCATTCAGAATTGAAACGTAGCTTGAAATGGCTTTAGCCGTGTTTAGTGACTAGATCTGAATAGCCAGGTACTTCCCCACCTTCCTCTTCCCCATCTCCTTTCCTTCCCCACTTACCTTCAGCCTCACAACATACTCCAATTGGGGATGCCATAGTCTCACTGGCTCCAGAAGGGAATTGTTGGGACTTTTGTGAGGTTTCTCTACAATTTTTTTTTTTTAAATCCCCAATTGTGGTAAGTATGATGTGGGACTGAAGTTATTTGGGTGGAAAAGGATTGAGAGGAGGAAGGCGGAGAAGTACCTGGCTATTTAGTTTTTAAATGGCATTCAAACACGACTAAAGCCATTTCAAGTAAAGTTTCTGAATGGCGGTCTATTACCAGAGCGATAGCTGTTTCTCTACCTCTGTGGAACGTGCCGCAATTATACCTCACCAGTGAAGTTGAAAATTCAATAATCGTTATTCATCAATAGTATTTTCGTTGTTTGTTTATGGGGTGTTATGCCGTTGCGCTACAGTGTCCAGCGTTGCAGTGTCCATCACCAGGGCAGGCTGGAGGGGCTGTAGAATTTTTGATAAAAAAAACTTTCCTTTCGTCCAAATCCGATTGCGATAAAACTTTGGTGAGCTGTTGTGCGAACGTCTGCAAAGGTTTACATTATAATGGTGAGCTATGGCGTTATGAATCTTCTTTTTACTTAAAAAGAATGTTATTTATTTTTATCGTCTGTGCTCTTGTAGCATTAATCCAATTGCGATGAAACTTTGGCGAGTTATTGTCGCTGTTGTGCGCGCGCTCGCAAAGGTTTTTGTGTATAATGGTGAGCTCTAGCGTTATGAATCTTCTTTATATGAAAAAAGGATTGTTTCTTTGTTTGACCCGTACGCCTTCCTATATTAGATAACTAACACGTAAGACATAGGCCGCCCCAAGTAGTTCGCTATGTTTGATGATTTAGCAGGGGTGTCCGGCTTCATCAAACTAGGTGTGTTCAAGTCTTGGCGTCGAATACGTCTGACCCTCTACTGTGTAGAAGGCTGGATTTGGAGAGACTGGTAAATGGAGACCCTTTGACCTCTCCGGCTTGTCTCCCTCGACCCATCACCTTGCACTGCAACAAGAGGGATTGATTCATACGTCCGTCCTTTCTGGACTCACTGACCCCTAAATTCCTACCCCATTCTCATGACTTCTTCCTTCTCAGAACTTACTCTCCTTCTTTTCCTTACGAATACCCTCCACAGCTTCCCCAAAGACGCCACAGGCCCTAATATCTTTATTTCATTTGATTTTATTTCAAATAATGTGAAACTCGAAGGAAGATATAGTCGAATATGTGGGCAAAGAAGCCAGTATTGATTTTGTGAATTCATAGTCCTATGTACAGTGCGTATGACGTGCACCATATATATTTGAGATTTATAGATTAACAATTCGTGTTAGCCAACAAGAAGGCTGCTTTTGAACTCATAACAAACACTCACAATGCTCTTCTTTATTTTTATAATTTTCAATACACAATTATTTTTTATTACATCGAAGTCTTCAGATTTAAAAAAAATATTTTTGTTAGGCAGCGACTAGTCCTCTAAAAATTCTTAGTAGGCACCCGGTTCCAGTACCATCGCGCTACCAGGACCGGCTTCATCAGAACTTTTTTCTTATACAGATATTGTTCCAATTTTTTTTTGTACTTCTAGGGGGAAGTTCATAATCCTCGCAACATTCGTTGTGTCGCCTGAGCCCCGATCGTATTTCTTGGGAAGTCATCGTCCCAATGTTGCATTTTTGGAATATTATTTTTTTCAATATTATTTCACGTGAATAAGAGCTGAAATATCTGAAAAACGAGCTAAGAAGCTAAATGACTTTTTTGGAGCTGACGTCGTCGATTTAGAGCCAGATCTAGCTCAGGATCTCAGGAGCTGAGCTGTGTGCTTATTTACTTGGAAGCGATACCGTGTCGCCAGCTTTAATCCACTGCGAGCTAATAGGTATTACAGTAAAAGGGTTTACTGTAATTTTTACTAACCTTTTAGTGTACAACGCTGTCCGAAACGTCGGCTAAAGAAGGGGGTAGCGCAACACGGCATAACACCCCAAAAACAAACAACGAAAATGCGTTTGGCCGTGAAAATCTGAAAACGTATCTGATCAGTAGTATTATTTAAAATTCCTCTTGTTTGGACAAGTGTGCAAAATTTTCTTCAATTTCGGAAAAAAATAGTTGATTTTGATGAAAATCAAATGTACGCCGACCGCCCGTCCGCCACAGGTCACAGAAAAGAAATTTTCATTCTAATAATTATAAACTACAAAATCCCTTGTGCACAAGAGTTACACGTTATTCCTTCACGGAACTTCGGTTCCTGAGCTCCTTTTTTTTAATTCTTATATATTTGTTTCATTTTTATATTCCCCCTTCTTGGTGGCTTATCGATGGCGTCATTATTTTAAAATTAATTAAGTTTATTGTTTATTTTTATTAAAAATGTTGAAATTTATTTTGCTTTAGTACTCTGTTGGAAGGGGAGTACCGTAAGTTTTAATATTCCTGTTCGTCTCGACATATAAATAAAAATATTGCTTTTATTTTCCAGTTAACAATTGTATTGAGACTATTACGACTAAGGAATCTGGATCTCTAGAAATATGTAAAGTGAAAATTCCTTATACGGAAATTGACATAGACTTCGCGGATGTTAAAAAGGAATGCTTAGAGCGCTCTGAAAGAATTACCCAAACAACCGGTAAAATAGACTTTTGTTAAAATAAACAATTTGAGCTCTCCCAATTTTTGCGTTCTTCCGATTTTATTTTACTTATCAGTACTCTTTTTTTCAGACTCATTGACAAACTTGAAGATGCACCCAGTGGCTAAACGATACTCTTGTCCACATTGTAACAACTCTTGCTCAGACAAGTCAATGTTAAAACTGCACTTGCGCACCCATGCTGGAGAAAAACCTTTTTCATGTTCCGACTGCGACTATTCATCTTCACGGAAAGGAAATTTGAAGAGCCATATACTGATTCATACTGCAGTAAAACCTTTTTCGTGTCCCGACTGCAACTCTTCATTTTCGCTGGAAGGAACTTTGAAGAGACACATGTTGAATCACAGTGGGTTAAAATCTTTTTTATGCCCTATCTGCAACTATTCATGTTCACGGAAGGGAACTTTAAATGCCCACATGCTGACTCACAGTGGGTTAAAACCTTTTTCATGTACTGACTGCGACTATTCATTTTCACAGAATAGATATTTGAAAGCCCACATGCTGACTCATGCTGGAGTAAAACCTTTTTCGTGTCCAGACTGCAACTATTTTTGTTCTCAGAAGGGAAATTTGAAGAAACATATGCTGACTCACAGTGAAATAAAACCTTTTTCATGTCCCGACTGCAACTCTTCATTTTCACAGAATAGATATTTGAAAGCCCACATGCTGACTCACAGTGGGATAAAACCTTTTTCAAGTCCCGACTGCAACTCTTCATTTTCACAGAAGGGATATTTGAAAACCCACATCCTGACTCATACTGGAGTAAAACGTTTTTCGTGTCCCGACTGCAACTACACATGTTCAGTAAAGGGAAGTCTTAAAACCCACATGCTGATTCACAGTGCAATAAAACCGTTTTCGTGTCCAGACTGCAACTATTCATGTTCTCAGAAAGGAACTTTGAAGACCCACATGCTGACTCATACTGGAGTAAAACCTTTTTCGTGTCCAGACTGCAACTACACATGTTCAGTAAAGGGAAGTCTTAAAACCCACATGCTGATTCACAGTGGAATAAAACCGTTTTCGTGTCCTGACTGCAACTATTCGTGTTCACAAAAGGGAAATTTTAAAACCCACATGCTGACTCACAGTGGGTTGAAACCTTTTTCATGTCCCGACTGCAACTCTTCATTTTCACAGAAGGGATATTTGAAAACCCACATCCTGACTCATACTGGAGTAAAACGTTTTTCGTGTCCCGACTGCAACTACACATGTTCAGTAAAGGGAAGTCTTAAAACCCACATGCTGATTCACAGTGCAATAAAACCGTTTTCGTGTCCAGACTGCAACTATTCATGTTCTCAGAAAGGAACTTTGAAGACCCACATGCTGACTCATACTGGAGTAAAACCTTTTTCGTGTCCAGACTGCAACTACACATGTTCAGTAAAGGGAAGTCTTAAAACCCACATGCTGATTCACAGTGGAATAAAACCGTTTTCGTGTCCTGACTGCAACTATTCGTGTTCACTAAAGGGAAATTTTAAAACCCACATGCTGACTCACAGTGGGTTGAAACCTTTTTCATGTCCCGACTGCAACTTTTCATGTTCACAAAGAGGAAATTTGAAAAGCCACATCCTGACTCATACTGGAGTAAAACATTTTTCGTGTCCCGACTGCAACTATTCATGTACAAATAGAACCAATTTGAAGAGGCACATGTTGTCTCACGATAAGTGAAACCTTTTTCATGTCTTGACTGCAACTGTTTTTGTTCACAGATGATAAATTTTAAAACACACATGCTAACCACAGTGGAATTTTTCCTTTTTTTTAGTCTCGATTGCAATTATTTATATCATTGAAGAAGAAGATAACAATAATAATCTAATTTTTTTAAATATGAAAATGAACAAGACACAGAAAAATACTAAAAGATAACGGTCGCAAATGGGACTCGAACACAGAACCTTACGTCTTACCGGGACATACACCTCTACCAATTGGGCTACTGCGATCTATTGTCATTGTCAACTTCGTATTTCAAATTTCAGAATTAACAATATTATCTTCGACTTATGTTTTTTTTTTCCATATTATTGGCCGCTACTTTTATTATTGGAAACAAGTATTCAAAGAATGTATTTGTTACCTAGATAGTGTCTCGGATTAATACATCCGATTTTATTTTTATGGAACAAATTTTGACTTTTTATAAAAGTATAAATGAATATTCATATTTTTATAAGAAAAACTCTCTTTTCAACTTTTGAAGGTTATTCCCATCAATGTAATATATCATTGAAGAAGAAGACAACAATAACAATCTAATTTTTTTAAATATGAAAATGAACAAGACACAGAAATTAGATTATTATTGTTATCTTCTTCTTCAATGATGTATTACATTGATAGGAATAACCTTCAAAAGTAAAAAAGAGAGTTTTTCTTATAAAAATATGCAATTATTTATGTTTACAGAAGAGAACTTTCAAAACACACTGGGAAAAAACTGTTTTTTTGCCTTGACTTCCTAGAAAACCGTAGGCAACAAAAAACAATTGAATCTTAAATCCAATTAAATAATGAAATTCTAAAGCACCGTCGGTGAAAAGAGAAACAGGACACGATAAAAACAAAATTTAGAGAGCCAAGTGTGTGAATGCAGATGTAAATATTTTTGTTCTTGTCGGCTACCCATTAATGACAACGTTGATAAAAATTATGGCATTCAGAACACAATACCGGTTTTGTTTTACGGTGTGGCACTTTCGTAAACTGTTTTTCGCATTTATTTATTTGCATCAATATATTCTTTGTAAGGAAGGTTTGACTGTATAATCAGAAAGTCTTCCCCTTTTTAGGACAGTCCAATTGCCGGGTTCAATTCACATTAGGTAGGTACATACTGTTATTTATTGAACTTAATTCTAAATTAATAACATTTACCTTGCAGATTCACAGTCCATAGAATTAGCATTTTAAAAGAGACTAAATGGAATACCAAGTAAAAAAAAATGATAATATATTAAGGCCATAAATAAAAACATAAACTCATTGATTCATGAAACAGAAAAATAAAAACTATCTTCGCTATATTTATACATTTTTATGAAAACGCGTGAAAGATTTGGGTATAGTAGGAGATGGGGAGAGGGAGGTGGGGGAGTACCGGGCTATCCAGATCTGATCACCAAACATGGCTTAAGCTATTTCAAATTTTAATTCTTGATGGTTGTCTTGTAATATAAGTAGTTGTCTACATATTATGTATATAATTTTGGTGTAATATTTTCGTCACATATCTTTTTGTTTTGTGTAAAGTCAAATACTATACGATTAGTAAATTGAATTAAATGAAAGGATTTATTTATTTTTATTTATTATTTCTTTACAATTAAAATACATTGTTTAGCATTAATTATTGACCCCACTAGGGTTCGCCTGTATCGAGGTTAATAAATTAACAATTTTATAAAAGTAACACACATAACAGCAATTTAAAAATAACAATGATATATGAAATTTGTAGAAAAAAAGAATTAACAATATAATAATATTTTGTTTGATCAAAGAAGTTCATACAAAATGTTATTATTTACTTTGTGGTAAAAATCAAAAATACAAAAAAATATATAAAAATATGTAAAAATATATAAAAATATAAATATATATAGGTACCTTTATGGTTTGGAAAATATGTAAATAAAAAATAAAATAAACGATTTTTTTCTGAAACCGTATTGTTTATTATATAGCAGTGATTTATTTAAAAGAAATTTTTTAGTTTTTCATAAATTACATGTTAGAAATTTTTTGATAGAATGGGTAAAATTGAGATAGGCCGACAGTTTGAGGAGTCCGTTTTTGATTTTACTAATTACACCACTTTTGCCATATTTTGTATATTTGTATTAACTTCGCAATTTTATTACAATCTGGAAAAGTCCCCTCTGTAATGCATTAATTTTGAAATAGGAGGAGCCAATAGTTCGGATAGATTGAGTATTGTTTTACATTTTATTGTGTCGTAGCCAGCACTAAACTTGTTAAGTGATTTAATAATTCTGTTTATTTCAAGCTCCGTGGTGGGTTGAAGATGTAGTGATCGGAGTATATTAATACGGAAATGCCCGTACGGTTCAAATTAAGGAACCCGACTCCGAGTAAATCTCCACGCCACACTGCATGGACACCGTTCTGAGCCGTCCGTGAACGTGCATTTTTCCACGGAGCTGCTGCCGTAATATACACACTTAGATCTCGCCCATACGCGTTTTGCAAACGGAAGTGGCGCCCTCTATAATACTATATTTAAGGAAAAAAGTTTGAAGAAGAGGAAACATTTTTCGCTTTTATTCAATATTAAGAAGATTTATTATAACAAAAATAATAAGAATGTCTACTATTATATATCTACCTATTAAATATAAGTATTCTGTAGTTTAATGTTAATAATAGTAGTTAGTTTTGCAAAAGGGTGATGCTTTATAAATAGTCACCAACACTTAAACTGGGCGAAGCAGAACGAAAAGCCGCCCGCAGGGCCTAGCAGCAAAAAAACCGTGGAGCGGGTTTTTCACTGCTAGTTGATTACTATTATGCTCCAACGTTGTTTCTCTAGCTGGATTGTGTGCGGGCCTTTTTTATGTTATCTGCTAAGGAAGACCCAATGTTACAAAAGCAGTCGTGTAAATGTTTACATATATCATATTTGAGATTATTTCATTATAGATTATTAACTTTTTGTTTTGAAGAGTTTTAATTTTCAATGTACTATCGTTACTTAAATTTTAATTTTTATGCTACCGGTTTCGACACATCCGTGTCATTCACTAGCAAACTTAAAACTGTCTAGAAATTGTTACAAAAATGTGTCAAACAAAATGTCAGACAAAACAAAATGTCTAGAAATTGTTACATAGTTAATGCCCAAGAAATACAAAAAAGATTATTAACTTGTTACAAGATTTATTGAGAGTTTTCGACTTGTTTGTTTGTATGGTATTGATTAAATTCCATGTTTTCTTCGAATCATTTTCGCAATTTTTAAAGAGGGTGGTGTAGTGGGAGGCGTCTACTAATATCTGTAGGAATTTGATGAAAAACTGATGAAATCGGACTAACATTTATGAGAATCCATGTCGCTGCCCTAGTGCTTGTATGTTCAATAGACCATTTTGCAAATTTTACAGGGGACGTTTTGTTTTGTTTTTTACAGGCAAAATTCTAAATAATTCTCGACTTTAGTCTTTTCTTTTAATACCGTATTCAAAAGACATGTATAAAACGAAATGACTAAAGTCCATAGACATATGAATATGTATAGACCTGCCCTAAGTGATAAAAGCGTATTATTTCCCCCTCCTTAATTCTGGGTTCCATGGAACCGGCCGGGCTGGCGTATAGGTGTACGCGTGAATCTAGAAAATGTGACGTCATCATTCTTGTGCGGACTAGCGTCGAGCTCTTATCGGTACATTTTACGAAATAACACGACAAAAATGGTAACTTGTGCTATTAAAACATGTAAAAATAGAAGTGAAAAAGAGTATAAACCCAATTGTCGTATTACCTTCCATATGCAGGCATTATTTGTCATTATTTTAAGCTTATTCACATCATATAATATGATCAGTTTTAGACATGAAGCGAAATTCCCGGTCCCGTCGTGTGCACGTTGCAGTTTACTGTGATAAGTAAATTATGAAACATTTGTAAAAGTGTCTTAACTTAACACGGTAACAAAATATTCGACTCTCAAAACAAGCGAACCTTTCTTCATTTTATATGGATTACACAAGTTTGTTCAAACCGGGCGAACAATTCGCGCTCCCATGTAAAAAGGTCTATTCATTCAAAAGCAGATTTTACTTTTAAGAGCTAAATGGTGATATTATAATGCGTGATGCCTATATACTGTCATATTGAAGGATTAACGAATCACATATCGTTACCGTCAACTCATCCCTCTCCGCCCCGCTACAGATGGATATTACCCCTCTCCCTGATTCTCAAGTCTATGAATAATATGTCTGTGCTAAAGTCAGAGTTATTTAGAATTTGCCCGTAAAAAACAAAAAAAACGTCCCCTGTAAAATTTGCAAAATGGTCTATTGAACATACAAGCACTAGGGCAGCGATGTGTTGACTAATATCTACACGAGGTATGTTGGAACAATATCTATGGGAACCAAAGTGAGGACGAATATCTACAGCTCAAACTGCTGACTAATATCTACATAACAGGTGATGTAGACGAATATCTACAGTACTGGCAGAGGTTGGATTTGCAATTATGTATAGCATATTGGCATAACGTAATATTGCGTTAGCAGTTTAAAGAACTTTCTTTTGTATCACAAATAATGTTACAAAAACCTAGCGTAGCCGCTAAACTTCTCGAAAACTGGGATGTTTTTATTGCCTTGACGCGAGCAGGCGCTACGAAGGGGGCACTTTCTTTTATATCACAATCCATGTTACGCAAACCTAGCATAGCCGCTAAACTACTCGAAAACTGGGATGTTTTTCTTGCCTTGACGCGAGCAGGCGCTATGCCAATTTCAACATTACAGCAAAATACGTAATATTATGCAAAAACTTCAAGTACGTACTTTAAACGTTTAAGCCTTTACGTAATTGAAGTAATTTATGCTTTTCCGTACAACCTCTTGCTCAGCTGCCCTCTGTAGATATTAGTCCCAACTACACTCCATAGATATTCGTCACCACTGGGACCATCATAGATATTAATCCGACCATAGCTCTGTAGATATTAGTCTTCACTCCCAAGGTCGTAGATATTTGTCCAACATAATATGAGCTGTAGATATTCGTCCGACATACAAGCTGTAGATATTAGTATCTGGAGTCGAGTTAAGTGATCAAATTCATAGATGGGTTAGTGTAGCGTCAGTCATGTACAATATTATAGATTTTATTATGTTTTTTCCACCACTACAACAAACAACGAGTATGAGATTATAAAAACTCTGTTCCGGTTTAAAACCTCCTCTTCCTCGATCATTTCTTGAATAGTAAAAATATGCTTTTTTTTACTCTTAGTCTGTTGGGTGGGTGATTATCACCATAAAAATAATGTCAGCATGTAAACTTAGAACAAAGTAATAAATCGACGGAATCAACTGTTCGAAAAGTGCTTCATTTATAAAAAAACCATAATCCACTTCTGTTTACCAAGTCCTAATATTTTACATTTGGTCACTTCGAGCCATATTTTACATTTACCTGCGAGCCGAGGCAAGATTACCAGAAAAACATCGGAATCGCGTTGAAGACAAAAAGGGAGAACCAGCAAACAAAAGGCAGAAGAAGAAGATCCATCACAAGCAGAAACCGGGCAAGTTGACCATCCTATTCACATTTATTTAATTTTGGAGGCGGGAGTGGGTACCGCCGCCCCGGGGGCCATTTATTGGATAACCAACACCTCTGCCATAGGTCACCCCAAGACGTTCGCTACGTTTGGTGACTTAGTTTAGTGATCTGGACACACTGAACCCCAGATTCCTACCCAACCCTTATACCCTTTTCATTCCCAGATCTTCCTCTCCTTTCTTTCCTTAATAACACCCTCCACACAGCATCCCCAAAGATGTCACAGGCCCTGAGGGAAATTATTTTTCTCAGGGCCTCCTGTGTGGAGCTAATGTAAAAAAAAAAAAATATTTTTTTCAGGATTCAATCAAATCATATTTCGGAGTTTTATTGTTCTTGAAAATTTTGTTGCAATGATATTCGGGGTAATTTAAAATATAGCAAATTAAAAAGACTTTTTGCAACAGCTGTATGATTATAGTCAAACAAAAACCAGAAGAAATTAAAATACCAAATATTATGATTATTTTCATTACTGATTCAAAACAAATAATGATTTAATAAAACTTATATATTCAGAATCAGCGTATATTGGTCTGTATTGTTAGCAACTTATTTGAATATTGCCGCCAGAGGTAATGCTAGCGCCTCTTGCGGCCAATTGGGAAACTACCACGGCCCGTGCGGTCGGTAAAGCGGGAATCAGACGGTTCACTCGAGGGAAGGTTTCCGCCATGTTTTTTCGGCCTAATCGTCCATTTTGTTTCATTCCATGTTCACACGGCGCTATAGAAATAAGCGTTCACTCGTCCATTCCGACCACAGCGTCGCCGAGCGAGGTCAACCGCGCTGGAATTCGTTTGTTTTCCAGCGCGGTCCGGCCCCGAATTTTAAGGAAAAACATGTCAGATGTAGTGTTGAGTACCTCATACAAGAGGCACTACAAATATCGCATACAAAGGCGTAAAATGTCCCGTCACCTCACAAAATATATTTGTACCAACTCTTTTTCTTTGTACCACTTCAAATATGAGGCGGTGAGGTAGTTGGTGTAGTTTACTACATTGCATGGGACGTATTTGAGATCCAACTCATTTTTGTACCACTTCAAATATGAGGCGGTGAGGTAGTAGCGTTACATCGGTAGTGCCACTTCATTTCGCGTCCGGGACGTATTTGAAGTGAGCCGCGAGGTGTGAGGTGCGAGTTGTTAGTACCACTTCATTTCGCATCCGGGACATATTTGAGTGAGTGAATGAGTGAGCCGCGAGGTGTGAGTTGTGAGGTGCGAGTTGGTGAAGTGGTACTTTCGTGTATGCGACTTATTTGTATTAGAGCCGCGAGGCGTGAAGAGTTGAGGAGAGCCGTACAGTATTGGGATTTAGTATATTATAAATATGTATTAAATTAATATTATGTGAATAAATTGTTAGCCACAATCAATTGTTATTCTCTTTTTTGTTTTTTAATTATTCCTAATATAACTATATTGTGTTTGCTTTATTTATGTAATTTGTAATCTTTTTTATCTATGTTATGCAGAGTTTTAAATGAAATTTGTAAATGTAACGATATGTAAAAGCCCAATAGGGCGTCAATAAATAAATAAATACATAAATAACAGTATTGGTCGTGAAAATCATAATACCATTTTTAGAGTTACAAAAATAACCTACAGAAAATACTAGTACCGACTTCGCCAATTCTCTACCCCCCCCCCGATATGCAAATATTTCAACACCTCACCTCAAAAGAGGTGGGACACCTCACCACCCCATTCCGAGAAAACTAGGCCGAATGACACGTCTGAACATGAAATGAATCGAAAGTGCCGAACACTGCCGAATGAAATCTTCAAGTGAACCGATCCAACAATGTTGGATATTTTCATTCGGCATCCTTCACTTGCGCGCGCATGCGCGCGGAAGAGAGCAAAGTGAATCGTCTGAACACCGAGTGAAATTTCAATCAGTTTGTCTCGCGTCCTGTACGGGAAGGACCATGGAAGGACGCTATCACATCGCACGCAAAACGTCAAAATGGTATTCGTTCGGCTAATTTGTTTGCATTTGGGAACACCTCTCATATAAATTTTTGGGTCTCCCTTATTATCCATGTATTTTATATGTTTTTTAATAAATGTAAGATTATTAATTTGTAAGAAAATGTTCGTAATAAAAAGTAAAATCAAATTGTGTTATTATGTCATAAAAAATAAAAACGTTAATAAGACGAAACAATAATGTTTTTTATATTTATTTTTATTTAATTGTGTCAACAAAATTTCGTAAAAATCGATGCATCTGACATGTTTTTCCTTAAAATTCGGGGCCGGACCGCCCTGGAAGTCAAACGAATTCCAGCGCGGTTGACCTCGCTCGGCGACGCTGTGGTGGGAATGGACGAGTAAACGCTTATTTCTATAGCGCCGTCTGAACATGGAATGAAACGAAGATGGACGATTAGGCCGAAAAAACATGGCGGAAACCTTCCCTCGAGTGAACTGTCTGATTCCAGCTTTACCGCAGACCATAACAAAATTAGTGTTGCCACGCCTGTCGCTCACCAATGTTTAAACTTCAAACAAACGCAGAAGACGACAATGTGGAAAAAACAAAAAAGGTTTTCGAAATGTTTCCCCTAAAGTCAATTTGTTCACTTTTTTTATCAACTCATATGGGTCTCATGGAAATCATTGCGTCTCACTTACTATCATGGTCAGAAGTATGATCTAAACGGTGTTAGAAAGAAAAAATATCAAGCTTTATATTCAAATCTAAAAGTTAACCGCAAAATAATTAAAATGTACACCATTAATGATCCAAAGTTTCCGAACGCAATTTGAAAACAAATAATGAATCTTTGATATTGTTTTATTAATTATTTTTCCATTAAACGACAAAAAGAGATGCGACAATAACGTTCATAATACATTATTTGTCTAATAAATTATGTAGATATTTTTTATTTTTTTATTATCCGTAATTTTAGTTATAAAAAACGTAAGGAAATCCATTTTTTTTCATGTTCGCATTTAAAAATTTTATATTCAAAATATAAAAGTGTTTATTTCTAATTATAAAATTTGTAAGCGTATTTTATTATCTTTCCAAAACAGTTTTTAGTTTTCGGATACATTGAGAAATATTCAATTTGTTTAGATTTTATTGCAAAACGCCAATATTTCGACCCTCTGAAAAAATACGGTCGAGGCCTGAGCGGTTTAACAACTCAGAGGCCCTAGTACGCTCGCTCGATAACAATCGATAGGATAACTATCGGTAACTTCTCATCGTTCCCTAGGACAACTGCACATCGCTAACCTACAAACAACAGTTGATGTCGAATATGTTAGGGACACTTAGTCATTATGAACTGTCACATATTCGTTGGAGATCTGTAGTCACGCTAGGGAACGATAAGAAGTTACCGATAGTTATCCTATCGATCGTTATCGATCGAGTGTGCTAGGGCCTCAGGTCTATCGCCTTTCGTAGGTTTTTGGTCAATGAACCTGTCAGATTGACAAAAATTTTGTGTTATTTCATCTTTACAATTAAAGCTCAATAAATCAAATATTTCTAAACGTAGCCGAATACTAAAAACTGTTTTTGAAAGGTAATGAAATACGCTTTCAAATTATATTATTACAAATAAATATTAAAATTGGTTAATATTAAAATTTACAATGCAAACATAAAAAAATGTAAAAATGACACACCTGTGCTGTTTTTATGTGAAAACGGTACTAAAATCACAGATAATGTAAAAAACCACTTATTTCATCATACACAATTTGATGGTAATGAAATACGCTTTCAAATTATATTATTACAAATAAATATTAAAATTGGTTAATATTAAAATTAACAATGCAAACATAAAAAAAATGTAAAAATGACACACCTGTGCTGTTTTTATGTGAAAACGGTACTAAAATCACAGATAATGTAAAAAACCACTTATTTCATCAATAGAATTTGTATATAAAAATGCAAAAATCAGTCATTTTAAATACATGTAGAATTACGAAAGATTTTTTAAATATTTATATTGAGGGATCAGTAGGATTTATCGGTCAAATTAGGAATTCCACAGAGCCGAACCCTCTGATATGAAAATATCTGGAGACAGTGAATTATATTCCCATTTAATAGTTTGGAGATTAACGTGTTGTTCTTGTATTGTTTTGTATTAATTATACTTATATAATACACTACTTGCATAACGTGGATTTACTAGATGATCATTTATATGGAAAAGTGTATGAAAGTGCGTTCCTGTAAATCTGGTGAAAATATAAAAAAAATAAACAATTGTACCACCTCAATTTTTTACCATTTCATACAAAAATATTTAATAAAAAATTAACTAAGTTTAACCAAAAGTCATGCGATTTGACAAGTGAAACTGTATCTACAAAATAAATATTTTTTTATCTATTTCCATGGACAAACTTGGATAGAAATATAAAGCGTGGTTTATTATAGATATTCTCCTTTTTGTTTTAAGGTTGTAGGTTGTTTTATCTCTATGTAGGTATAACATATTTTAACAAACTACCATTATATCTGAAAGTTATCGAAAATATTCAGGAATTTCAGCAAAAATTAAAAAAATACCTAAAACAACTATAAGAGTCTATATCTCACTATTATTATTATTTCTTTCATATCCTTTATTGATAAATCTTGCAATTTCTTAATTATGCCTTGTTTTTTACCATATTGTATAATGTATTTACTTTCACACATGATATTGTATAATTGAAATATAATTGAACTAAAATTCCCTCACCAAACACAAGAGCCTTGTCTCTTTATGGTGAGGAAAAGCTATTCTTATCGACTATTTTACCACTGTATAAAATGTAAAAATTGTGTATTTTATTGTAATAAAAACCTTTAAATATTAAAAAAAAAAAAAAAAAAAAAAAAAAAAACTCCGTCGACGACCGTCCGTGGTCGAGTGGTAACAACACTTGACTCCCAATCGGAAGGTTGCGGGTTCGAACCCGGCGTGCGCAAATAAATTTTATTTGATTCATTTGTGTTATTTCACAATTAATTAATAAAAATAATATATACTACATTTGCGGCACGTTCCAGAGTGGAAGATACTGTCAGTATCACCCTGGTGTAAGACCACCATTCAGAATTGAGACGTTGCTTAATAATGGCTTTAGCCGTGTTTAGTGACTAGATCTGAATAGCCAGGTACTTTCCTACCCTCCTCTTCCCCATCTCCTTCCCTTCCCCACTTTCCTTCAGCCTCACAACATACCCCAATTGGGGATGCCATAGCCTCACTGGCTCCAGACGGGAGCAGTTGGGACTCTTGTGAGGTATTCTCTATAAAAAATAAAAAAAAACTAGAACAACAACGGAGTTATAATAATTTCTGTGGGAACATAGGCGTTATCTTGAAAACAAGCTTATTGGACTTGGCTGCTATCGTTATATTGTCGTGAAAACAAGCTTATTGGACTTGGCTGCTATCGTTATATTGTCGTGAAAACAAGCTTATTGGACTTGGCTGCTATCGTTATATTGTCGGGAAAACAAGCTTATTGGACTTGGCTGCTATCGTTTTATTGTCGGGAAAACAAGCTTATTGGACTTGGCTGCTATCGTTATATTGTCGGGAAAACAAGCTTATTGGACTTGGCTGCTATCGTTATATTGTCGGGAAAACAAGCTTATTGGACTTGGCTGCTATCGTTATATTGTCGGGAAAACAAGCTTATTGGACTTGGCTGCTATCGTTTTATTGTCGGGAAAACAAGCTTATTGGACTTGGCTGCTATCGTTATATTGTCGGGAAAACAAGCTTATTGGACTTGGCTGCTATCGTTTTATTGTCGGGAAAACAAGCTTATTGGACTTGGCTGCTATCGTTACATTGTCGGGAAAACAAGCTTATTGGACTTGGCTGCTATCGTTATATTGTCGGGAAAACAAGCTTATTGGACTTGGCTGCTATCGTTATATTGTCGGGAAAACAAGCTTATTGGACTTGGCTGCTATCGTTATATTGTCGGGAAAACAAGCTTATTGGACTTGGCTGCTATCGTTATATTGTCGGGAAAACAAGCTTATTGGACTTGGCTGCTATCGTTTTATTGTCGGGAAAACAAGCTTATTGGACTTGGCTGCTATCGTTATATTGTCGGGAAAACAAGCTTATTGGACTTGGCTGCTATCGTTATATTGTCGGGAAAACAAGCTTATTGGACTTGGCTGCTATCGTTATATTGTCGTGAAAACAAGCTTAGGGGTCTGACTGGAATAAAGTATTAGCAGGAGACCCGACGTGCTCAATTTATTCTGTTCCAGTAGAAGTAAAGACCTTCGGAGCAAACTAGAAACACTAGTACCTATTCAGTTTCAACATGCAATCATTTGACGCATATTGCAAGTGCAATTATAAGTACTCGCATATAATTACTCTAAAAAATGTTTCACGTAACTTGGCGATTTCAAGACGAATGTAATAATTTTATCTTAATATACCAAAGTTTATGTTTTTTTTTTTTTTCTTTTGTTATGCGTTACGATGAAACTTTGGGGATTTGATGTGTGCATGACCGAGATGGTTATGGGATAGTGAGCTCTTGCGTTGTGAAATTATTTCATATACTATTTATCGGATTGCGATTCCGATTGCGATATTTTTTTTATTATTTTTTTTTTAACGTGCCCGCGAAGGTTTCTATACATATATACTGGTGAGCTCTGGCATTATGAAATTTGCATAAAAAAATTGAAATAGGTCTTAAGAGAGTTTATTGAAAAAATTTTATATTTTAAGGAGTTTAGCGGGCATGTTCGCAATAATTCGAAAAAGTTTAATAGCAATCGGAATCGAATAGTGAGCTCTGGAATTATGAAATTATTTTCTATAGTAATCATGCGATTGCAATTATTTTTATTTGAATTAATATGACCTCAAAGGTTTGTATATAATATACTGGTGAGCTCTGGCGTTATTAAATTTGTATTAGATTTGTCTAAGAATTTGTATATAAAAATGCAAAAATCAGTCATTTTAAATACATGTAGGATTACGAAAGATTTTTTCAATATTTATATTGAGGCATTAGTAGGATTTATCGGCCAAATTAGGAATTCCACCCAGCCGAACCTTCTGATATGAAAATATCTGGAGTCGGTGAATTATTTTCCCATTTAATAGTCTGGTAGGTTAACATGTTGTTCTTGTATAGTTTTGTATTAATTATACTTATATAAAACACTTGCATAGCGTGGATTTAGTTTTTCCTATGGGGAAAACTAGACCCGTATCTAAAAGTCTGGTGCGTATAATTTACATTTCCCTAATAAAATATGTTTAGAGAGCCATTTTCAAAACTTGTTTATTATTTTTGGGATTTTTATTGCACAGCGGAAAAATTGCAGTTTATTATGCAGTCAGTTCTCTGACGTAAACTCGCTTGTTATCTGCATAAACCTACATATTTATATTAATGGGTGACCTTACGACAGTTCTGAAGTACATTATTATAATGTATAACATTTTCCTCATAATACTTTTATCTGGAAATTGCAAACATTCTGACGATTTACAGTGGCGTTTCGCGCCATTTGCGGTTGCTTTTTGAATGCCGGCGTGGTCGATTGGTAAGACACTCGACTCACAATGCGAAGGTCACGGGTTCGAACCCGCCGTGCGCAAATACATTTTATTTGATTGATTTGTGTTATTTCACAATTAATTCATTAAAAATAATATAAGGTAGATTTGCGGCATACTTTCAGTATCGCCCTGATGTAAGACAACCATTCAGAATTGAAACATTGCTTGAAATGGCTTTAGCCGTATTTGGTCACCAGAACTGAATAGCCAGGTACTTCTCCACCTTCCTATTCCCCTTCTTCTTCCACTCCCCACTACCTACAGCCTCACGAAATGCCCCAATCAATTGGGGATGCCATAGTCTCACTGGCTCCAGACAGGAGCACTTGGGACTCTTGTGCGATATTCATGTAAAAAAATATAAAAATAAATCTTTTCTCATAGTTTGTACTTCGCTCGCGTCACGTTTCATGCATGTAAACGCAGCCTAAACTCATAAAAAAATGATAATTTTGATTAATAATTACCTTCATATATTTTATAATTTAAAACAACAAATTGCATCCAAAGATTGCAATCCGTTTATTAAGACGGGAGAATCTATCAAACGGACCGCCTGATAGTGGTTTGCAGGTAGGTACGTTGGGGCTCTAGACCAGAGATGGCTGCCAAATTCAAACGTGGGGCGCACTTGCGATTTGTACAGATTTAACAGTTGTCTACAATTAAAGTATAATTTTTACTATCCATATTAGCCGGTTCACACGGGGCGATTTTTGTCGGTCAACTCGACAGTTGAAAGCTAATTAAAGCTATCAACTTTTTGTTGTTGCTAGCGAAAGTTGATAGCCCGTCTACTTTTGTCGTTCAAGTATGACTATCGCCATTTTGGTTTTACTAATCGTTCGAGTTTTACATCGAATCGTCGCGTCTGAACACATGTTTCAAGTCGCTTATCATTTTTAGTTACTCGCGGGAAAAAGTAAACGTCAGGCGTTTCATTTATTCGGTACTAGTTCCTACCGTCATGGAATCCGTTTCAACCAAAAAATATCTGAAATGGTCGGACGATTTAATGTTCAGATTTATGGATCTGTACCAAAGCCATCCCTGTCTTTAGGATCAAAACAAGAAGTATACAAAAATAGAATATTATTTTTGAAATGTAAATAATATTATTTTGAAAAAAAATTGTGTTGGATGCGCCTAATTCACTCCTTCTCATGATCCATTTTCTCACCCAAGTACGACGTTTTTTAAATTTTTTCATAATCTCCGGCTCCTCTCACAGAACATCAGAAATTAGATAGACGCACGCACTAACAATTTCAGTTGACGCCATTTTGAATGTCAAAATCGGTTCAACTTAAATTGAAACGTGTGAACAAAATTTTGTTCAACTTTTTTCGTAAAATAAAAGTTGGTCAACAAAAATCGAAACGTCAGAACGCCCCATATGTCTGTAAAAGCCCACAATAATGGTTTATAAATTTCGCACCTCAGAAGTCAAAGTCAGAAGTCAGAATTTTGTAGGGACACCATTTATTTATGTTGATCTAACTTCTTTCACATTGTCGCAGGACAACCGTATTTGTATCTCTGTGTAGATACTGAAAAAAGTAAAAATATCTCATTCATAACTCATTTTCACGAAATACTGGACAACCGACCTTTGACTTCTGAGGTAGGTACAGAATTAATAATATTACAAGAGGGTACCTATTAACAGAGAATACCGGAAATTCGTATTTTTTAAATCAAATTCTAGACGTATTGACTATTTTTAACAAAAAAAACATAAATTGATTTTGAAAGATTGTTATTTTATCTGGTATACGCAGTATTAAAAATTTGAAAAACTAAGTGAATTTTTAATATACTAACTATATATTATTATACCGTTGGTCGTTGATTGGCAGATTTGTTCAATTTTCAAACGATAGATTCTATTAAACAACACAAATTTAAAATCATATAATCGTACAAAAAAATAAATCAATATATAATCTAGTCAACACAAATTTAAAAATTTAAATTTTAGTTAAATTAAAGTTATTAAAAAATAAATCCGAGAGCGTGTTTTGTGACAAAAATACTTCAGTTTTTAAATTTATTTAAGGTCTTACAAACTAAAATATTTCAATTTTTTTTTACTCACTTATTTTGTTTAGATATTATTAAAACATCATAAATATTTATGATCAAAAAATACTTACAAGAAATACACTATATTTCATAATTTATCATTGTGCGTTTTGAGCATTTTTATTGCTCACTTGAATGTAGGTATATATTAAATCAAGTTTTTAATGAAATAAATCAATATTAAATTTTCATTTTAAAAATTTGATACGGGAAATAATCGATCTTTCTCATTGGAACCTCCCTGTACAGTTGCAAGCATTTTTAAACTTTTATTCTCAGCTGCTGGTCATAAATAAATATTTGTATCTTGGTTGCCCGGCGGAGCAGATAAATATGATGCAAGCATAGTCAGTGGCGTAGCTACATAGGGGCTACGCGGGGCAGTGCCTCGGGGCCCTCAAGCTCAGGGGGCCCTCGAATCCTTACCAGAAATCTCGATCGAACTGAACTTTTGGAAATTTTTCCCATTTTCAAAATAAATATGACAGGTTGCAACTTGCAACCCCACTTTAATCATGACAACTCAGTTGAGAGAAATTCAAAAGTTATGCCTAGGGAATTCCCCTAAATTCTGCAGTGTTGTCAATTTGACGGATAGTGATATGTGCGTCATTCCCCAAGTGTTTCTCTTTTCTTTTATTTTACTTTTAACGTCGTCAGTGAACAGTAAGTACCTACCTACTCGAGCACAATCTAATATTGTATTGTTTAAATAAATTAGAAAACTAAAATTATTGATAAAAAGAAGAAACCCAGTGGTGCATTTAAACGCAAACAACGCCAAGGAAGAGAAGATAGTAAACAAAAATTGCCAAGTTTTTTAGGCAGCCTTCTGCAAGTACATCTGGCCAAAATATTTCTATTGATAGTGACTCAAATAATGTGGTAACTGATAAAGACTCCTAATAAAGATGAGCGTAGTGAAGCAGAGAGTGTTAAAACAGAAATGCTAAATTTCGAGTTCGTGTTGCTTTGCGAATTCATGCACAGTGTATTGAACGACATCAATTATGCATCCAAAACTTTAAAAAAATGCGACATTAATTTGGGCGAGGCGAGTAAATTTTTAGCAGAGACCAAAGCAAAGTTGCAAATTTATAGAAATGATTTCGAATTATTCAAGTGCAAAGCCAGTGAAACTGCAATAAAATATGGTATTGATACCCATTTTCAAGAAAAAAGGCAAAGAAAAGTTAAAAAACAGTTTGATGAATTAGCTGCTGATCACCGATTTCCAAACCGAGAAAAAATATTTAAAATTGAGATTTTCAATAATGTACAAGACACAGTCATATCTCAATTAGATACACGTTTTATTGGTATGAGTGCAGTTTGTCATATATTCGATTTTCTAACACCAACATTTTTATTACATGTTGATGAAGCAACTTTATTACAAAAGTGTGACGAATTCCAAAGAAAATATTCAGATATAATAGGCCCTAGTTTTTCATTTCAATTTATTAATATTTACCGTCTTTTTTTACCTCGACTAACTCAAGCATGGACTGTTCACCAATTATGTAAGTAAATAATGAGCAAATATGGAGTGCTAGAATGCAACCTAATGGAAGTATTTACAGCAATGTTATTATTCTTTATAATTCCTGTCACTTCCGCAGCAGCTGAAAGGTCATTTAGCAAATTAAAAATAATAAAAAATTATTTAAGAAATAAGATGGACCAAACTCGACTCCGACATTTATCGCTAATAGCAATTGAAAACAAAACCGCATCAAGCCTGGATTTAAACGAAGTCATTGATACTTTTGCGAAAACTAAAGCTAGGAAAAAATTGTAAATATAATTTTAGTCAGTTGGTAGGCCCGACTTTTATACAATAAACCCTTGAATCTTCTCTATTTCGTTTTATTAGCCAAACCTACACCAAGTATTAATTGTAATTTATGTTGGTACTAATTAATATTTTTTTTACCTGCCCTGCAGTGCACAAAAAAGAGCTTAAGTAGCTTAGCATTTTTAAAGTATTTGTATATTTCATATTTTTATTTGATAAAACCTAATCAGTTTACATAGCAGTGGGGCCCCATTTTTTAATTTGCCCCAGGGCCCTTGGTTGCCTAGCTACGCCACTGAGCATAGTAGGAATATATTATATTAGGTTGTGCGCAATTGATTCCACCGCTGAAGGTTAAACACAACGTGGCATTTTCAATACAACTTACTTATGTATGGACAAGGAAAATTGTAATTGCGTCTATTAAAACCGAGACAAGCGATAGAGTACCCTTTTTTTAAGTAAAACTTTTGTAGGCGTGTTACGACGATTAAGTCAGATCTTTTTTGGACAAAGTTTTATTTAAATTTTTTAATAATTTTTTTTTTTTTTTAATTAAATTAGATCCACACATAAAGTAATTTCCCTCAGGGCCAATATCATCTTTGGGGATGCTGTGTGGATGGTATTTTTAAGGAGAGGAAGTTCTGGAAAGGAAGAAGGTATGAGGGTTGGGTAGGAATCTCGGGTTCAGTGTGTTTAGATTTGACCTTTGGCGGCCGGCGTAGTCCAACGGCAGGGCGTTGGACTGCCATTCCGAAGGTCGCGGGTTCGAACTTGGCGTGCGCAAATAAATTTTATTTAATTGATTTGTGTTATTTCACAATTAATTATTTAAAATAATATATGTATAGTATATTTGCGGCACGTTCCAGAGTGGAAGATACTCTTAGTATCGCCCTGGTGTAAGACCACTATTCAGAATTGAAACTTTGCTTGAAATGGCTTTAGCCGTGTTTAGTGACTAGATCTGAATAGCCAGGTACTTCCCCACCTTCCTCTTCCTCGTCTCCTTCCCTTTCCCACTTACATTCGGCCTCATAACATTCCCCAATTGAGGATGCAATAGTCTCACTGGCTCCAGACGGTAGCAGTTGGGACTCTTGTGAGGTATTCACTATAAAGAAAAAAAGATTATCCGCCGCCAAGACCTCGACAAACCTTACCTCATGAACCCGGGCACCCCTGCTAAGTCACCAAAACTAGCAAATCACTTGGGGTGAACTATAGCAGAGGTGTCGGTTATGCAATAAACGGTTCCCGGGCCGACGGTACCCATTCCCGCCTCCCAAATTGTGAAGTAACATTTTAAATCGAAAATGACGTTCGATTTATATTTCATCCTGTTGTAAGTATGGCAACAATGAGTGCGACGCCTGTCAGCGAATTATAAAATTTCATAGCAAACTCAAACGTCAGACGTCATCCGTTTATTTTTATAAGTCAAGTTCAACAGGTTTTTGTTATTGAAGTAAAAAATGGCAGAAGTGTAACACTAAAAATAGTGTTGTTTAGAATTCAAATGGCCGAATCGCTGGAAAATTTTACCCCTTCGTCTATGAATAATTATAAACGAAAAAAACAACAACCTAATCAAGTTCTGCTGCCTAAAAATGTAAGTTTTTAGTCTTAGAAGTTTTGCTTCAACGGCGAGTAAAGTTTAGATGCACTCAATTTTTTTATATTTTTTTGGAAATTTTTTAAACTTGAGAACGGGTCGCTTATACGACTCGTTCTTGTGCTTAACAAGTCATCTCCCTTCTACAACAAAAATATCTTAAGATGATAGACTTCTCGAGGATAGAGTTTTCAAATTTCCCGGGTTTGCGGGATAGAGTTTAGAAATCCCGCAGAATTTCTAGATGGAGTTTAGAAATCCCGCCGGATTGCAGGGTAGAGTTTATAAATCACTCGGGAGTTTAGAAACCCCGCGCGATTGCTGGATAGATTTAGACACCCCGCGCGATTGCTGGATAGATTTAGATATCCCGCGGGATTGCGGAATAGAGTTTATAAATAAGAAAGGGGAATGCAGGAGGGGAAGGAGTTGAGGGACGGAAAGAGGAGGCGGAAGGGAAACAGAGACGAATGGGAAAGGACACGAAGGGTGAAACAATTCCTTAATTGAATTTGCATTGCAACGCATGCCGGGTATCAGCTAGTAGATTATAAAATCTTTAGCTCCCGGATTAATGGGATAGGAAACAATAAGAGACAAACAAGGAAACATAGGTACAAAATAATTAAAATTTTATAAAACACTTTAATATTTAATTGCATCAGTGGCTTAGCGAGAAATTCACAATACCCCGTGCAGAAAATCATTTAATGTGAAATTTTTAACAGTAAAAAAAACAACAGTTTTCTGGCATACCTGCAATAAATCTGACAATGATTGTACCCAGAACACGTTAATTGGTGGAGTTTGTTGAAAATTGTTGGTATTTCTTTCCATAGTTTAGAAGTTATTGCTTCTTTTATTTGAAAGAACATTTGGTATTTCAAATAAAAGTTGTGAATTTCACATAAAATGGAGAAGAAAAATTTAAGGACCAAATAGAATAAGAAGGAAAGATACAACAATACGAACGTTGGAGCGAGTGCGCTTATATTAAAAACGAAAAAAATCGAGCGAAAATTGGGAAAATGTTTAATAAAACACTACTCGTTTACACTAAAGCAAAAATCGCTCTTCAACACCTTAAGTAGCATTTAAAGAAGCACTTTGATTTTTTTACACATATAACTTGTAAAAGAACAGAAACAAACGTGTAAATAATAACTAAACTGCCGTAAACTCGTCACGCCCCTGTTTTAATTAATTACATATGAGGCGTGTTCAAAAAGTAAGTGTACAATAGTTTTATATTTTAAAAAAACTAATATTTGAAAAAAATGTGCAGAATATTGTTGATATACTTGTTGACTATTTTTCTATATAATCGCGTTTTATACTTATATTTGTTGACTATTTTTTTATATACTTGTTGACTATTATATATTACTATTTTTTTATACTTGTTGACTATTTTTCTATATAATTGCGTTTTCTATATAATTCCCGTTCAATACATGTGGTGAGCCGTGGCACTAGTTTCTTTATACCCTCCTCAAAGAACTCTCCCGCCAGCTCCTTTCCTCACTTCAGAATCTCTTTCTGCACCTACTTCGGTTGAAAATTTAATTCCACCAAAGTTCCATCAAAGAGGCGAAGAGATGGTAATTTGAAGACCCCAAGTCATGGGAATACGGAGGCTGGTTTAAAACATCCCAACCAAATGAGTTTAACTTGGTGGCTAAAGCTGTATGAGAACGGGCGTTATCGTGCAACCAGCACACTTCTCTCATCAGCATTCCCCTCCTTTTGAGTTTTGTGTGGTCTCACAATATAATTGTGCATTAATGGTCTGATACGGAGGCAGAAATTCTACCAAAATGATACCTTTTCGGTCCCAAACCATAATTTTTTTTGCTGAAATTTGGATTTTGATTCTTTTTTTCAAATGGGGAATTGGTGTAACGTATGTCTTTTTGTTCTCAGAGGCCCTAGCACGCTTGCTCTATAACGATCGATAGGATAACTATCGGTAACTTCTCATCGTTCCCTACGACAACTGCAGATCGCAAACGAATAGGTGACAGTTCACAATGACTAAGTGTCCTTAATATATTCGATATCAACTATATCACCCACGTTTCATCTCCAGTCACAATAGAATCTCAACTTCCAATCCAATTTCAAAAACTCGACCCAAAAAAAAATGACCCGATTTTTCTTAAGCTGCACATGGCTCTCAGTTGGCGGGATTTCTTACGTACATCTTTCACGCAACTGGACACTACAACGTGGGTTTACGTACTATAGTGTTTCTGTGATGTTCGCTCAGAGGCCCTAGCACACTCGCTCTTTAACGATCGATAGGATAACTATCGGTAACTTCTCATCTCTTCTAACGTACAAACAGTTGTTGTCGAATATGTTAAGGACACTTAGTCATTGTGAAATGTCACTTTTTCGTTGGCGACTGTAGTCATGCTAGGGAACGATGAGAAGTTACCGATAGTTATCCTACCGATCGTTATCGAGCGAGTATGCTATTATAGAAGAAGGTTGGAGTAATAGAGCCAAAATCAAAATTTTCACATAACCATTGGAGCGACAGAGCAACTTTTTCTCGAATTGCCAAGGGAAATTTATCCGCCCACATTAAAACAATCATACCTCCGAATTTGAATATGGGGACATACAAACTATTTATAGTTATATGTAGCCGATGAATTCGCCTTATATTTTGTCTATTATCATATATAGCCATTGAGACTATGGCATCCCCATTTGGGGTATGTTGTGAGGCTGAAGGTAAGTGGGGAAGGGAAGGAGATGGGGAAGAGGAAGGTGGGGAAGTACCCGGCTATTCAGATCTAGTCACTAAACACGGCTAAAGCCATTATTAAGCAACCTTTCAATTCTGAATGGTGGTCTTACACCAGGGCGATACTGAGAGTAACTTCCACTCTGGAACGTGCCGCAAATATGGTACCTATATATTTATTATTTTTTATTAATTAATTGTGAAATAACATAAATTAATCAAATAAAATTTATTTGCGCACGCCGGGTTCGAACACGCGATCTTCCGATTGGAAGTCAAGTGTCTTACCACTCGACCACGGACGGTAGTTACATCACAAAACCCATCACCTGTCACTGCGGACAACCAATGGTGCATTACCGTACATATTTTCCAGTCTTTCACGATTGTGAATGGGCGTTTCACCTTCTGCATTCCAGAATTCAATCACAGAACGCTGTCTGATACGAACCATGATGTTGGCCATTTTGCAAACCTGCTAAATGGCCAACACTATTGACTTTCTTAGTCAACAGTGCTGCCACCAGTCGTCTAAGAAAGTTACTACTGCAGTAGATTGTAGAAGAAGGTTGGAGGAATAGCGCCAAATTCAAAATTTTCACTTAACTAATTTTATTTAAGTAGAAAAGAATAGGTGGCAGTACTTTACATTGGATTAGCAAAACAGTCAACACAATAATATAAACTATGGAGTTCCTCAAGGATCCATATTAGGGCCTCTCTTGTTTCAAATATATATTAATTTTTTTTCATACGCAGATGATACTGCTATATTTTACTTGGGAAAAAACTTAGGAAACTTACTTAAAAAAGCTCAAATGGATCCTAATAAATTAAATGACTGGCTAATTAAAAATATATTAACAAATGACACTAAGAAAATTAATTACATGATCTTAAGTTCACAAAAAAGAAAAACATCGTCTCATAAACCTTTAATAATAGAAAGAAAAAACCCACAATTTTCAGATAGTGAAAAATACCCGAGGTGCTAGCATGGATAAGGATCGGTAGGTTAATTGTCGGTAACTTCTTATCGTTCCCTAGGACAACTCCAGATCGCTAACGTACAGACAACAGTTGATGTCGAATATGTTAAGGACACTTAGTCATTGTGAACTGTCACTTATTCGTTGGCGATCTGTAGTCATGCTAGGGAACGATGAGAAGTTACCGATAATAATCCTACCGATCGATATAGAGCAAGCGTGCTAGGCGATCGCTAACGTACAAATGACAGTTGATATCGAATATATTTACCTATTGTTTACTGTCACCTATTCTTTTGCGATCTGCAGTTGTCCTAGGGAACGATGAGAAGTTACCGACAATTATCCTACCGATCTTTACCGATCGACCATGCTAGCACCCCTGGGACTTCATATCGATAATCACTTGTCTTTTAAACACCATATACAAAAAGTATCCCACTAATTGGTGTATTTAATAGAATAATCCATCTTCTACCAATACAAGTAAAGAGGGGATTACACTTTAGTTAATTCATTCCCATCTTAATTATCTCATATAAATATTGGGGAAACACAAATATCACATATTTAAACGAAATTCAAATAATCTTACTAATATTATAAACGTGAAAGTTTGTATGGATGTATGTATGTTTGTTCCTCTTTAATGCAAAAACCACTGAGTGGATTTTAATGAAACTTTACAATAATATAGCTCATACACCAGAATAACATATACGCTATAATTTATAAAGCCAGCTATTTTCCATATATTACAAATATTATTGTTTGTTAGATTTTTGACATTTCATACTAATTTTCCTTATCAACCATAATAAGAATATGCTACTAGGGTTAAAATGTACTGAAGATTGTTATTTCCTTCATTCATTAATAATCCGTTTGTGGTGTTAATATGTAAAAAATTGTTTTCTATCACGGTTTTAATAAATAATTTTAATATTTTGAGTGTGTTCTACATGATCACAACATTATTGCATGAATTAAAAATAGCTAAAGATAGAGTTACTAGCGATAATTACAAGGTTGTGATACACCGAGATAGTTTACCACGTTTTAAAAAAGAAAGAAGATTCAATGCCCCGAACTCAAATAAAATAGCTGCCGTAGTAGTTAGTAGTGAACAAACTACGTCTCGGTAAATCGTTGTTCAGGCGCACAATGGCCGACTCACTAGAAGTTCCGGACACTCATAGATTTTATGAATAAATAGCCAATAATTTTTTGGAAAGGACAAGAGAGATAAAGCTTTGACATTCCTCAGACAAACCCAGTTACCCAACAACCCATTTTAACATAACAGTGTCCTGCAAAGAATTTTATGCGTATCATATGTCGCAACAATTTTAATTTCTGGCTTCGTTGTAGACTTCTCCTTCATCAATTTTTGGTGATTGTGTACGCCAAAATGGAGAGTGAGGGCTTAAGATTTATTGCTTTGAACCAAACGAAAATGTGAACAGAAAACTATATTCACTTACAAGACGCGTTAATGAATGATGTTAATTAGTTTACTTAAAAAATGTTTGCTTCACGTGCACTTGCTGTAGTTGACGTAAAAATTACGTCCTAATAAAGTTGACAAAATCCTAAGTGCGGAGATACCGAACCCAGAAACTGATCAAAAGCTCTATGATACTCATAAAAAAATATGATTCACAGGCCCTGTGATGCACTAAATCATTTATTACTATGCATAAGGGAAGGAAAATTTACCAAAAAATATCGAAAGCCGCATTTAAAATATAATAAAAATAAAATAAAAATTACATATTTTGTACAGGTGTAGAGCACCAGATAGTGGACGTATGATAACTCTCAAAACCCGAGGTGGAATACACGAAAAATATTGGTTGACAATAGTTGGGTTGTCCCATATTCTCCTCTTAAGCTCTACGTAGCTTGCTCACGCATTTCTACATCGCAAAATATGCATGTTTACACAGAATAAAAAAACCATTTTACGTAGTTTATAGAAGTGTATTGCAGTAACTAACTATTTATTTATAACTTTTAAATATTATGAATCATCATAAAAAAATCTCATTCTCATTTTCAATCTACATACATTACACATAGCATTAACTCTGTCAGTCTTTTATTCCTTCACGCCTAAACCGCAATTTGTATGAATTTTTGTATAAACTATTAAGACCTATTAAGAAAATAGACTACTCGTAACACTAATCCTACGCAGACGAAGTCGCGGGCTGAAGCTAGAATAAAGTTATAAAAAAACTATAGACAAGATACCAAAAGAGTATACCAAGAAACGAAATAACTGAAAATCCGAAAACTGTACTTTTTGACCGCCCCTCGTATATTATGAAAATATATTCGTTCCGTGAGCTTGCAGAAATGACCGTTTTACATATCCGAACGGGACGTTGTACGAACGTCTTAATACGTACGTAGTTATATAAAATAAATAGTGTTGCAAAACAATTATTATTATACTTTAAGAATGGTTTTTTTTTTGTTTTTATTTCTTTTTTATTTTGTCTGACAAAATGGTGTCGATTGCATATTTAGTTTTATCTGTGATTTTGATTGCAAAATTCAGTGGTGCGCAGAATTTAAAAAAAGGTGAGTACATTTTTTTATAATTGTTAAGACGCAATGGTAGGCGCTCAAAAAGAAGAAGAATGGGAGATACGCTTATATTAAAAACCATAATAGTCAAATAGAGAAAAAAATCTCTCAACAAATGCTTATGTTGCATTTAAAGATACACTGGGATTTTTTTTCATTTCTATAACATGTTAAATAACAGTTAAATAACATGTCAGCTCCTAAGAGCAAGCTCTACTAAAATACATGTAGAACAGACTCAGCATGCCTACATTGCGTCTGTGCATTAGAGATGGCAATCGGTCTGACGTGTTTCATTAAATGCTACTTTAGAGATTTCTGGACAGATATGTGCGTTATTTTAAATAAGTTACGCTTAATTTAAAAAAATAAAATTAAAACGTTTTTTAATATTACGATTTGGGAGGCGGGTATTGGTACCTACTACCGCCTCGGGAACCATTTATTGGTTATCCAGCACCTCTATTATAGGTCACCCAAAGTGATTCGCTAAGTTTGGTGACTTAGCAGAGATGTCCGAGTTCATGTTGTTAGACTTGCCCAGGTCTTAGCGGCGGACGCTTTTGCCCACCCACTGCGTGTTGGGCAGGACTCTTTAGTTGGACCTTCTATCGTCTTGCATCGCAGTGGGAAGGATGGATTCACCCCTTATACATTTTCCTTCACATAACTTCCAATACTTACTTTACCTTAAAAGACCCTCCAAACAGCATCCCGAAAGATGATATAGACCTCCGATGTAAAAAACAAATAAAAAATCACACTCTCTCTAACATTTGTGTTTGAAAATCTCTCTTTTAAATCATCTTCTTGAACATCTACCATGGGGCCTTATATGAATTTATTTATGACCTTTCTGAGGTCATTTAATATGCATTCGTTGTATTTTACGCACCAGATATTTTCCTATGGGAAAAACTAAACCCTTTCATACACTTTTCCATATAAATGATCATCTAGTAAATCCACGTTATGCAAGTGTATTATATAAGTATAATTAATACAAAACAATACAAGAACAACACGTTAACCTACCAAACTATCAAATGGGAATATAATTCACCGACTCCAGATATTTTCATATCAGAGGGTTCGGCTCTGTGGAATTCCTAATTTGACCGATAAATCCTACTGATCCCTCAATATAAATATTTAAAAAATCTTTCGTAATTCTACATGTATTTAAAATGACTGATTTTTGCATTTTTATATACAAATTCTTTGACAAATCTAATATGCCTGAATTTTTAATGAGAGAGCTAGCTGAGTAGCCGAAATAACAAATGGTAATATTTTTATAGTCTGAGAATGCCAAATTCTTTTAATTTCATTTCCTAAATCTGTATATTTTCTTATTTTTTCAGAAACAGATTTTTCAATATTACAGGAATTTGGAATAGCTACATCAAAGATATAAGTTATTTTTTAATTTTGTCATGTAAAACTATATCGGGTCTATTGTGACGAATTGGTCTGTCTGTTAGTATAGTTTTATCATAGTAAATTTTAAAGAAATTATTTTCTAAAAATGAATTTGGTTCGTATTCATAATATGGTACTATATTATGACATTCAATCAAGTTAAATTAATTAAAATTATTATTTACAGAAATGCAACTAATGATTATATAGGAATTTGTTATGCCTTTACGATAACCTACAAGTTATCAATGGAACCTTCACCTTTCATTGTGCAGTCAATAATTATGTTGAGATTTATTTATTTATTGGTATGAGACAAACAGCTTACACATAAAACTAGCCGTCTCGGCCACGCGTTGCTGTGGCTAACGAAACACAACGCACATCTACTGGATGGTTACCTAACCTAGATAACATGTGTCTCTAAATTAACTCACACCGCCATCTGTCAGAAACCTATGGACCTTACAAATGATTGTCCCATAAAAATATTTAATACGCAATAATAAATATTGAGGTCAATAATCGAGATAAAAACTATCCTATCTTTTAAGTTGGACCGAATTACACATCGGTTAATTAGTTTCGGAGTTTACTTCGGACGAACATTAGATTTTTATATTTTACTAGCTGATAACCGGCATGCGTTGCAATGCCATTTAAATAAAGAAATTGTTTCTCTCTGCGTGTCCTTTCCCATTCTTCATCGCTTCATCCCTACCTCGTCCCCTTACCTTCTCGCGTTCCTTTTTCACCTTCCTGGGTTTCCCCTTCCCTCTCGAGAACCTCCCTTACACAAATTCCCCTTCTACCTTCTCCGCCTTCCCCCTCCCTCGTTCTCCCTCCCGTGAACAACCCCTCCTTCATTCTTCTCCGCCTCTCCCGGATTCCCCTCCCCTTCCCACTCCCGCCTTTTTATCACTGACCTTCCTCCTCATGAATTCCCCTTCCACCTTTCTTTTTAATTTTTTTTATTTTTTATTATTCAGTTTTAATTTTACAATATTTTATTTTACAAATCTTACGAAACTGATCAACCCCTCCCTTTTCCCCCCTCCAACGAATCACCCACCCTTCATTCCCCTCCATCTTGCCCTGATTCCTTTCCCCCTCCCGCCTTTTTACTCAGGCGCTAAACTCCATAAAATACACTCATTTTTTAATCAACTCGCGTGTACTCTATTGCAATTTTGTTTGCAAATTTCATAACTCCAGAACTCACCAATATAGAAATATTGCTATATATAGCTTCACAGGTTTGTCCACAACAACTCCAACCAAATTTTTATCGCAATCGGATGAATAGTATAGGAAATATCTCTAAATATATCAAATGCGCGAACTGTCAAACGTACGAAGTTAAAATAGTCGTTAAGTTTTCTAAAATTATCCAATTTTCTGTGCAATTTTCTTAATTTTTCTTTCCGTAAGATCCTTCTACAAAGTATTAAAACTTAAAAAAAAAAAGATTTATGAAATAGGTAAAGTCGTTCTGAAGTTATGGCGTGACCAAGGGAAACAGGGATTATTTTTTTTATATATATAGATAGATAGATAGAAGAAGATATATAGAGATTTAAAAAAATTAAATATATATATATATATATATACAGGATAGGTCAAAAGTCATAACCCTAACGGAAGATGCCATAATTTTTGCAACTGGCGGTAAATGTCAGTTCTGCTTTGACATTTAGGAAGAAAACAGATACAAAATACACGACCATAAGATGTAAATCGCTATACCCCTCAAAAATATTTTTTTTTTCGTTTGTTTTCCGGCCAGTGAAAATCACAAAAACTCTCGTTTGGTGAGTTGAACTAGTCGGCAAGATCACCCGATTTAAACGTTCCAGACTTCTTTTTGTAGGGTTTCTTGAAATCACAAGTTTATGTCATTAAGCTCTATGGTACTTCCACACCGCAGCCAACCTTCCAACTCCGAACTTAGTTCGGAGTTGGAAGGTTGGCTGATCGTGTGGTGGCTGCGGCCAACCTTCCAACTCCAAACTCCGAATTTCAACATGGCGGATGTCGAACAGCTGATTCGGCGCTTATCTTATCAGTTGCCTACAATACAATAAGTATATACACGACATGTTTTCAAACAATTGTTATACCACTCTTCCGTAATAATATTTTCATTTTAATGGTACGCGGCACACGTGTCTTAATCGCCGGCAGTTCGCAGACTGTTGTGTGGACGGCGGCGGAAGGCCGGTTCGTGTGAGTTGGCCGTCGCGATCGCCTCGGAGGCGATCCAACTCGAACTCCAACCTTCCAACTCGATCTTCCAACGCACGAACTACCCCTCCACACAATCAACCAAACGTTTGAAGTTGGCCGCAGTCTGGACGTAGCATTAGACTCTTGAAGCCCTCAAAGAGAATATCTGTCAAGAATGCGAGAACCTATCGCTAGCAGGGAGATGGAAAATGCCATAAATCGGGCCCGTATGGTCACAATTCTGGTGGGGGCTACTAGGATGATATTATGTTTTTCGTCTTAATAGAAAAAAAAATAAGACATCAAATAAACACAATCAAAAAACTATTTTTTTTCATTCGTAAAAAAATTACACATAAAGAACACCTGGTGACTACTTTTGCGACAACCTGTATATACATTTTTAAATTAAGTCAAGCCAAAAAGTCTACTCTGTTTGATTGGAGATGGAGTTTTATAATATCTTAAAATTAATTTTAGATGGGGAAGTGAGGAAGAGGAATATAGAATAAGGTTAGGAGATGCTCCCGATACATTCCACACTCTTGTATTAATTTTCAATCATTCGTATTATTTCTAATCGATATTTATTTATTAAATGAATTTTGTACATTGTATAGATATTGTGTTATTTCATCCGCCATGCTAAGGATGTCCCTGTGTTATGGCGGGTGATGTTTACAGATAATATAATTTATGGTGATGAAGTATACTTATGATATTATAATAATTGATGATATTGAAGTTTACAGTTAACGCTGAATTTATGATAATTAAGTTAACATATAATATGGTAATTGATGATAACCACTGGAGCGACAGAGCAATTAAAATATTTTTTCTCGGATTGCTAAAATAAGTTTTTCCGCCCACATTAAAAAAATCATACCTCCGAATTTGAATATGGAGACATACAAACTGATTATAGTTCTGTGTAGCCAATGAATTCTTCTATCTTTTATCTAATATCACATATTTGTAGGATTTATAAAAAAAATATAATTAAATCTTTAACCTTAAAACATTTTAAAGAATCTAGAGAATATTTATTTTGTTATATTTTGAATGTACAATACATTATATAGGTGTTTTAATAAAAACTTTTTTTTGAAAATTTGCCATATTTTGGCAACAAAGCAATCTGAGGTTTTGGAAATAGTGCCATAATGTGGCAAAAAGCGCTCGTGTGGTTATCGAAGTTTACAGATAATATAGCTATGTATTTATGATAATTAAGTTTACATATAATATAATCATTGATATATGTCTGAAGTGTATTGCCAAAAATGTCTACATTGTGAAAAATAGTGTTGCATTGCGCACATACACGGGGAATTGGTGATTTTTTTCTAATATTAGTTCTACTTGTGGGCAAATAAAATAAATTGGATTCTTGTGTTGATCTTGTAGGAATAAAATATTTAATCACAGGAGACCATATTTGTCCCAGCTCACATAGGTCTCACAGAAATCGTTATGTCTCCTTTACTATTTACATTGTGAGAAGTGTATTGGAAAGAGAATAAAACACGCTTTATATTAAAATCTAAAAGTTAACTATAAAAAAACTATGACTAACTGACTAATTAACCTATATGAAACTAAAATTTCTGATCGCAATTTGAAAAAAAAATTATTACAGTTTTTGAATTTTTCAAGATTTTTTTTTTACAAAAACGACAAAAAAGTTTATAATTCATTTGTCTAATGAAATATGAGTGTTTTAATTAAAAAATTATTATCAGTAATTTTAGTTATAAAAACGTAAAGTTTTGTATTTAAAAAAAATGCACAATTATTTCTAATAATTAAATATAATAATATAATAATATAAAAATAATTAATAAAATTTGAATGCTCACTTCATCACCTATCTAAAATAGTTTTAGTTTTCGGATATGTTAACAAATCGCTTGTTGGTTTGTACTATGTCCTTGAAGGTGCTCCGAGGAACTAGAGTCATTGATCCCCTCGGCACCGGTGCATAGTCGGGAAACACGCCACACGCGCGCCCAACATATGTACACGGTTGACATTTGTCATATGAGAACGGGACGCTTCTACGACTCTTTATTGTGTTCAACAGCTCGGCTGTGGAACGATTTGCCGGCCTCTGTGTTTCCTCCTTCCTACAAAATGGGTCTCTTCAAAACCCACGTTCACTCCATCCTCTCCTCAAAAAAGACCCTCCTCACAACATCTTCAAAGATGACATAAGCCATGAGGGAAATTATTTTCCTCAGGGCCTCCTGTGTGGAGTTCATTTATGGTTTTTTTAAACTGTGAATGCTGTAATATTAATCATATTTTTATCTACTATATCCACACACAAAAAAACAATTTTTTATCGGGAACTTACATTTTAAACATCACTTTTTGTTCTATCTCCATAGTAATTACAAAAAAATGAGGATTGGAGTTTACTATATTCATTAGGCAATAATATTTTTTTACTAGATATTATTTATAAAAACCTTATTATGTACGTGAATGGAAAAATTAATAATGTTTGATTACTTCATTCATTTTATTTATTCATACGACAATACAATTTTTTAAAATTTCAAATGAAAATTTTTTAATATTTTTTATTTTATTATTATTTACTTAATTTTTTGTATGTGAATGTTAAATAATTATTGTTTGATGTGCCATAGGATGAAATTACTGTTAGTTTGGTCTATCTCCACTCAGAGTATGGATATAGTACAAACCAACATTAAATATGGTCATTGTACAAACCAACATTCATTTTTTTGCTATAAAGTTTTTAAAAAGTTTCCTTTTACGTTCTTGATTATTATTTTATTCAAATAAAAATTAAACCAATTTCGTTGTTCTTTTATTTATAAATAGATTAACTCTTGTTTTTTTTTATATTATTATTTATAACAATTAATTTGAAGTAAAGGAAACAAAAATAGAATTTTTTTAAGCTTCAAACTTCGTTTTCTTGATACGAGTTTTTGTGGACTTAGTACAAACCAACCCTCAGCAAGCGAAATATTCAATTTATTCGGAAATATTTTTAGCCTCTGAAAAATTCGCCAATTGTTGGTTAACTCTGGCTAGTCCAGGCCATTATAATTTTTTAAAAAAAGATTTGGTCAAAAATTAAAATTCGTGTACATTGAATAGAATCGGGGAAATTTGAGAAGTGTAAGTTTTATTTGTAATTTATTTGTTCGATTCTTTCAATACATATTACGTGGTTTCCGTTGTTTGTTTTTGGGGTGTTATGCCGTGTTGCGCTACCTGGTCAGGGCAGATCCGACAGATCCGACGATGTGGATGTGTCACACATCGTCAGATCTGCCGGATCTGCCCTGATGATGGACACTGCAACGCTGTCCGAAACGTCGGCTAAAGAAGGAGGTAGCGCATCACAGCATAACACCCCAAAAACTAACAATTGTCTGTGGATATAACTTTTTTTGATTTGAACTTTCTTTTTTGAGTATAAGAGTCTGAGTTTGAATTTTTCATGTCAAATATGATAAATCTAAACGAAACATGAAATAGAAAAAGACACAGAAAAAAAAGGTAACGGTCGCAATGAGAATCGAGCCCAGGATCTCTGTCTCAGAATCCGATGTCTTTCTCGGTCGCAAAGAGAAACTTGAACAAGAGGTATTTTACCGAACTATTGCTCTATTGCTGTCACTGTAGCTCTTATTCCCCCGAATACTGAGCAAAAGGGATAACTGCACATCAGGCTGATAATACCTAAATAAAATCTTAAAAATCGAGGTTTTGTGTTCCCCATTCTTCTCCTTCAAAACTGGACCGATTATTATTGTTAAAGAAGAAAATACTGATAGCCAGTGAGACTCTGGCATCCCCAATTGAGGTATGATGTGAGGCTGTAGGTAAATAGGGAAGGGAAGGAGATGTGAAAGAGGAAGGTGGGGAAGTACCTGACTATTCAGATCTAGTCACTAAACACCAAACCACCACACAATCTTCCACTCTGGAATGGGCCGCAAATGTAGTAAATATTATTTTTATTAATTAGTTGTTAACCGCTTGGGCACATAAGCTTGTTTTCACGACAATTTAACGTAGGTAGACATAGGAATGACCTATGCCCCGCACCTGAGTTAATTATAACACAAATAAATATAATACAATGAAAGTATACAGACTAGATTTAAATTGGATGACATTTTGATTGATGAAATTTCTGTACCGTCCAAAAGGGATTTGGCTCAGCTATTAGATGTATTAACTTCAGTTCCTGGGGAGGTAGGTTCAATCCTCAGTCAAACCATTCTTTTGTATTAAAAGACACTTAAAAATATATTTGTAATAAGTATTAACTTTGTGACTCGCCACACAGAGAAAAATGTTATTCTAAAATAGGATCATTTTCGGTTAAATCAAGAGATCGGTTAAAAACGGGACTGAAGATAACAAACCTAAGACTACCTTCGTTCAGATAACTTTTTCACGTCCAGAAGGACATCGAATAGTCGAATTTTGCAAACAGAGGAGAAAATGGCTGGACAAATGGAAAAGAAGTGAACTGGAAAATAGGCAGGAATTGACATGCGTGACATTTTAGACAGTGAGAAAGGCACTCAAGAAGGAGTAAGGTAGTTTTGTTTGATAAGAAAACTGTAGGTATATTTTTACATGGGTAATGATGAAACCATTAGCTAACAACAGACTCTTAAGAGGCTAGACTTTGAACCACACGCGGAACACCCGCGTCTGTCATTCTGTCCCGCTCACAATAAGCTCACGCACACTTACAATACATGCGAATGCGAAATGTGCGAATGAGACAACGCTCAAATTTACCTACAGAAATCGCTCGAAAAGGGGTTTATGGAGAATACACTTTTCTACACCGAAACTTTCACGAAATTGAAATTTTAAAAAATATCTATTTTTCAGAAAGAAGAAGCTACGTCTGTAGCTTTTTATAATTTTATAATTCTTTATGAGAGTTGAGTTAGCAGCACTTTTACCTTAAATAATATTTTACGATAAATCGTACATGTTTGACAGTGAATTTTTACATTAATACGAAACGCATCGAAAATCCGAAAACATACCGACATAGTTTTCACCCTTTAGAAGGCAGTATAAAAAAATATCCTCATTTTGTGCAATTTTCGATGTAGAAAAGTGTTTTTTCCCGGGCGTCCTTTTTGTATGGGCCGAAAAGCGAAGTATATCGTCTTAAGCGCTGTACCATATTAGGCAAGTCCCAAGACGACGTAAGGGAGGGGGCGGAGATACCGGCAGGGTGATGTAATACAATCAAAGGGTCGAAACACGTAGAACGCGGGTAAAGCAGTCGGCGCATGGGCAGCCGACGGCCGACAAGAATGTTTGTATGTAAACGTACTAAAGCGCACACAGTGAAGCCAGATTCAGATGTCCGCAACTCGGTACAAAATACCGCCGGCGCGCTCGGGCGCTGTGCGCGGGTAGTCCGAAATACGAAACACGCTTTCTACGTGTTTAGACCCATAGGCTTTACCACCCTTCGCACCTCCACCTACCTCCCCAACACTTCTGCCCCCTGTTATCTAACGGGACTGAACAAATTAACAGTGTTTCAATGTTATCAAATTTACAGTATATTCAACTAATCAAAAAAAGCAATACGGACGTAAATGCTAGAAGTCAATATCTATATCCCTGTAAATGTGGTTAAAAAACTAATTATTAAAGTCATTTTAAAAAAACAACCTACATTCCCTTCTGCAACAATGTTCAAAATTTTCGAAGTTCCAAAAATTGAAGATCTCTATAAAAAAGACTCAATATTACAAATATTCAAAGATAAGACATTAAAAAATAATAAAGTTAACTCATCATTAAGACGTAAATATAATATCCAAATTCCATTATTTTCTACTCAACAAATGCAAAATAATTATGTATATAAAGGGATAACTTACTTCAATAGCCTTCCCGAAGAAGTAAAAAAAATAAGAGATTTAGCATTATTCCAGAAAAAGATCTAACTATTCTTAAAAACCTGTATGCAATAAAATCATGTAACCTTAATCCTGTAAATCAAACGATATAATATTGTATTATAATGTCTTCCTTAATCTAGTCCTTACGATATTATATTAATTATGGACTAAAAATTGTATATTCTTACATAACTCCTACACCAAGCTCAAGAGCCAGTTCTCTTAATTGGTGTAGAAACCAAAAAAATGATGTTTTCACCTTTTTGTTATAATTTTTGTTTTTATTTAGTTATTCTATTGTTAAACAATGATTAAAATTGTAAAATTGTTGTGTGTAAAAGGTGAAATAAATTTAAATTAAAAAAAAATATATATATAATGTATGTTCAGTTTCCAAAATACCGATATTTTCTGAAAAACAAAAATTTTCATTTAAAAATGTTTTTATATGTTTTTAGGAGACACGTGCATTCTTGACGAATCTCACAATTCGGGAGTGTGTGTATCTCTCAAGGACTGCAAGTCTGCCCAGACGGGACTTTTATTAGGGAAACGTCCACAGGTACCTACTTAAATCATTGTATGCGTTTATCATTCATTCATCGCTAATCGTTCATCTGCATCATTCTTCGTTGATTCGTTGATCATGCAACGTGTATCGTTCATCGTTCATCTTGCATCGTTCATCGTTAATCGTTCATCGTTCATCTTGCATCGTTCATCGTTAATCGTTCATCGAGCATCGCTCATCGCTCATCGTTCATCGTGCGACGTGTATCGTTAATGGTACTGACACATTTGCTTATTACAAGCCGGCTTATTATACTTACACACTGTCTCTCTTCATCTTCCGTCTCTGTCAACTACTACGGAAGTCAAGGTGAATCCTATCTCACAAGCATGCTCATTAATGAGTATGCTCACACAACTGTACATATTTGCTCATAAATGAAGAGGCTTGGCTTGAGCTTTCTCATGAATGAGCACGCTCAAAGCCAACAAATGAACACACATGCTCGTTAATGAGCATGCTCATGTCAAATAATAAATGTCATCGTATGTCGTATGGAATCAGTTCTGTTCGCCGTGAATATCTTAATGCTTGCAACGAAATTATTAATTATTACAGAAAATTATAAAGGTTATACAAGATTTTGTTATATTATGAAAATAAAAAGATAGATTTGAAGAGCAAACCTTAGAGGAAGTAATCATTTGTTAGTAGAAACGCGAGAAGAAGATGTCAACGGATATAAGAATCATTTACGAATGCTTCCGCAGAAATTTGACGAGCTACTCTCTAGAATTGCATACAAAAACGAGATACCCAAATGCGGAATGCTATTCCGAACTGAGATCGGATTGACATGAGCATGCTCATAAGCCAGCCTGTTCACACATGCTTAGAGGCTTCCCCTTCCATCCAATAATCCAATGAGCATGCTCACAAATCAAACGGCTGTCGATTTGAGAGCATGCTCTTTTGGCTTCAAATGAGCATGCTCATTACTAGCAACGTCACTGACACACATGCTACTAGGTAGCAATTGCTACTAGGTAGCATGCTCTTTGGCTTCAAATGAGCATGTGTGTCCATAGCTTAACGATCATCGTTCATCGTTCATCGTTCATTGTCCATCGTTCATCGTTTATCATTCATCGTTCATCATGTTTTTCGTGTTGTGTTGCCTTTCTAAGTCCCTTTTCTCTTGTTTAGGTGTGCTTCTTCGAAGGTATCGTGTCCATAGTCTGCTGTGACAGTTCCCAGGAAGGTTTCGTCAGTCCATCGACAAATGCCACCATTCCATCGCAGACCTCTAGAACTGCTAACCGTAGATACCTGATATGTCCGGACCTGCCGCCCGGAGCGGTCAAAGTGCAGAAAACGGGTCAGAAGGCGTGGGACAGTAAGTGTTAAGTAATAAAAACATTACCTCTTCAAAGTGTATTGGTTTAAGCTACGGATATACATGCTCATTTGAAGCCAAAGAGCGTGCTACCTAGTAGCATGTGTGTCAGTGACGTTGCTAGTAATGAGCATGCTCATTTGAAGTCAAAAGAGCATGCTCTCAAATCGACAGCCGTTTGATTTGCGAGCATGTTAATTGGAATATCGGATGGAAGGGGAAGCCTCTAAGCATGTGTGAACAGGCTGGCTTATGAGCATGCTCATTTCAATCCGATCTCAGTTCGGATAGCATTTTGCATTTGAGTATCTCGTTTTGTATGCAATTTCAGAGAGTAGCTCGTCAAATTTCTGCGGAAGCATTCGTAAATGATTCTTACATGGAACTAAGATTCTAGGGAACCGGCATACTGTTTTGTATCATACGGGAACCGATGTAGCCAGGGCAGCTGGTAGGAGCGGGGTATTGCGGCCAGCGTGCGGGGGGAGGGCGGTGGTTTAGAGATAAGGGCCGGACTTTGAATGGGAATAATAATTTTTTTTTTTTTAAAACGTTTGTTTTTTTATATCACACTTTGATACAACATCACAACATAAATTATTATATCCCATTACGCAACCGATTTGGGCCGTCAGTCCGGACTGTGAATGGGAATAATTATTTTATTTATTTTTTATTAAAAACACGTTGGTTTTTTATATCACATTTTGTACATAAATTATAATATCTCATTACGCAACGTATTATTAGCTGAACAATAAATAGCGGTAAAAAGTGAAAAAAATGCCAAAGTTGTAGTACTCCGCTTACTTTTGATGCGCCGCATCCAAAAAATTCGGCAGGGGAAAAAGACAGGAGGGGAAGGGAAATCCGGGAGGAGCAGAGGGCAATTAAGGAGGGGTTCGTGAGAGGGGGATGGAGAGGGGGGAAGGCGGAGAAGGTGGAAGGGGAATGCAAGAGGGGGGATTCGCGAGAAGGGGACGGGGACGAAGGGAAACAACAGGGTGAAAAATTCTTTATTTAAGTTGCATAGCAACGCATGCCGGGTATCAGCTAGTACATAATAAAAAATACAGAAATTTATATGAAAATTATACACAACAAAAAATTGTTCGTGAAAGCAAGAAAAACATTCATTTTATGGAGCTTATTCTGGTAATATTGAAGATGATAAAGACAAAATATCATAGTATAATGAAAATAAGATAAGATACAAAATTTAATAATAATTCAGAATAATATAAATAAAGCAAAAAGTATGTATGTTTATTATCAGATCTGTAGGTTGCGTTGGGGTTACTTAATAATTTTAATTAGTTCCTCATCTTCATGTTTAGTTAGCTATAATTTGATGTATTATTTAAACTTTTATGATGTTTTAATTGTTGATGCTTGAGTGTTAGGAAAGGAGTGCTCGTTATTAATATAACAAAAAAAATATTTACAGTTTTACAGTGATAAAAAAATAAAAAATAAAAAAATTTATAATAATTTAAAAATTATGAAAGCATAATAAAATAATTGTGAATAGTGGTCTAATACCAAGCCGATACTGAGAGTATCTTCCATTCTGGGAATGTGCCGCAAATATACCTAATGTTAAATTCAATTGTGAAAACGCAAATCAATCGAATCATTTTTATCTGCGCGCGCCGGGATTTGAGCCCGCGACCTCAGGATCGCTAGTCGAGAGCCTTGCCCCTCGAACACGGAGGCACGTCGATGTGACTTTCACATAACAATACAGTGATTATTTACTTTGAACTAACATTTTACAAATAAGTAAAAAGGGGATTAAATTACTAGGAAAAGAAGTAAAAATAATGGTCCAAAAGACACGAAGTAAAAATATTTAAAAATGAAAGAGCTAAATGATGAATAATGCGTACCTATGATAGAGTAAATCACAAGTTAATAATAAAAGTTTGTTGATAATTTATAATTATTATAAATTAAGATGACTGATTCGGCCCACTGACATTCGTAAGTCACGTGTCACTGGGATGGCGCGCGATAGCGGATGAAATGAACACATTGAGAAATTATAAAATGTCTATTTAAGCGATGTTTTAACTCTTAAATATGAAAGGTAAGACCGTCTTTCTTTTTAATTGTCTCTGAAGAACTGCTTTTACATAATTTAACGGCACAGTGAACCATTTTTCTATGTCTTATCAACGTTTTACCAGGAGCACAATGCGCGACCGAAGTGTGACAACCAATGTTAGCCGTGTGGGTAAAATTCTCGAAAAGACACACTTTGTGCAGGCGGACACACTCAACATGCCGTCTCTATAATATCCATACTCTTTGGATTCTTACATCCGTTGACATCTTCTTCTCGCGTTTCTACTAACAAATGATTACTTGCTCCAAGGTTTGCTCTTCTAGTGATCCAAACCCAACTCTATCTTTTTGTTTTTTTAATATAATAAAATTTTGTATAACCTTTATAATTTTCTGAAATAATTAATGATTGCGTTGCAAGCAATAAGATATTCTGGGCAAACAGAACTGACTCTACACGATGACATTTATTGTTTGACATGTGCATGCTCATTAAAGAGTATGTGTGTTTCAATTGTTGGTTTTGAGCATGCTCATTCATGCGAAAGCTCAACCCAATCCTGTTCATTTATGAGCAAGTATGTACAGTTGTGTGAGCATACTCATTAATGAGCATGCTCATAAGCCGGCTTGTAATAAGCTAGTGTGTCAGTACCATTAAGCTCATTTATACATATGTTTCCAAATACGATCACAAAGATTGTGGCGCATCGATATATAGGTATTCCTGAATTAAAAACCTTCCCCCTTCTGTGCTAAAAAAATCGGTTCCGGTGATGTGTAATCACTACACAAGCAGAAATGGGCGATTTGAAAGCGGAAAAATATTTTCAAACATTTATTTTAAAACCCGGTTTTCTGTTGAAAGTCAAAGTAAAGACTGAATTTATTGGGTCCATGTCTAATCGGACTATGAGATCTCAGCGTCTGAATTCCCATAGTAAATTTATTCAGACACGATACTTCCTCACATCATAATTCATCATATCATAACTCACATTAACCTAACCTAGCCTAACCTAACCTTACCTAACCTAACCAAGCCTAACCTAACCTAACCGAGCCTAACCTAACCTAACCTAACCTAACCTAATCTAACCTAACCTAGGGTTAAAAACCCCAATTATCAGTTTTCAACGCTTCGAGACATGATGAATTATCATGTGAGGAATTAACATCCGATGAAAAGTTTGACAATATTCATACACTTAAAAAGTTTCCACTGAACATTCTCGTCACAGAATTTATTAGAGGTTAATTTAAATCATAGACAACAGATCATAGACAGTAGACGACAGACAACAAATGGGATTACTTGTATTTTGACGTAAACTAACAATATTCACAGCAAATCGCTATATATTCTTATAGTTGAAAACAAAAATGATAATAATCGGAGTATTAATACGGTAATGCCCGTACGGTTCAAATTAAGGAACCCTACTCCGAGTAAATCTCCACGCCACACTGTATGGACACCGTTCTGAGCCGTCCGTGAACGTGCATTTTTCCACGGAGCTGCTGCCGTAATATACACACTTAGATCTCGCCCATACGCGTTTTTCAAACGGAAGTGGCGCCATCTATAATACTATATTTAAGGAAAAAAGTATGAAGAAGAGGAAACATTTTTCGCTTTTATTCAATATTAAGAAGATTTATGATCCTCTCATTATCCACGATATTAATGTAAGAATGTCTACTATTATATATCTACCTATTAAATATAAGTATTGTGTAGTTTAATGTTAATAATAGTAGTTAGTTTTACAAAAGGGTGATGCTTTAAAAATAGTCACCAACACTTAAACGGAGCGAAGCAGAATGAAAAGCCGCCCGCAGGGCCTAGCAGCAAAAACCCGCGGAGCAGCAAAAACACACGGAAAAATCGCTGAAAACATAAAAAAAAAAAACATCGGGGGGTTAAAAAAACGGGCGAGAGAACCACTCATAATCAATGCCGATTGGCTAATGACTATTGTATTCAAGAAATTAACTCACTTCCCAACATCCAATCGAGCTAAAACTTTGCAGATAGGCTGAACGGCACGCTACGCCGCTCAAAAAGAAGAAGATGGAGAGAAACGACAATACGAACGTGAGAGCGAGCGCGCTAACATTAAAAACCATAAAATTCATGCGAAAATTGTGAAAATGTTTAATAAAAGACGACTCGTTTGAATAAGAGCAAAAATCTCTGGGGGATGTGTCAAGTAGCATTTAAAGAAACCTTATTAATTTTTTCATACATATAACTTGTAAAATAACAGAAAAAATGTGTTAATAATAATTTTTGGAGCATACTTTGCGATTTATTTCTATCGAGGGAATTTCAAATAATTACCGTTTCGGCGTGGGGAATGTATAGATACTATCTTAAAGAAATAACATATATTTTTTTAAGAGCTTAAAAACTTCAAACGCTTAAGGAAAATGTGTCAGAAATTGGTAGAAATTAGCAGAGCGGCCCGTTAATAGGCTCATTGTAAATCACTATGCATTCTGTCAACTTTTGGTGCCAATCACTCATAAACACGTGGATATATACGCTTTTCTCTGAAACTAGATAACATTTTGATTGATGAAATTTCGGTACCGTCCAAATGGGATTTGGCTCAGATATTAGCTGTATTGACTTCAGTTCCTGAGTGGTAGGTTCAATCCTCAGTCAAACCATTCTTTTGTATTAAAAGACACTTAAAAACATATTTGTTATAAGTTATAAGCATTAATTGACTTCGCTTTTCGGCCCATACAAAAAGGACGCCAGGGTAAAAACACTTTTCCACATCGAAAATTGCACAAAATGAATAAATTTTTTTATACTGCCTTCTAGAGGGTAAAAACTATGTCGGTATGTTTTCGAATTTTCGATGCGTTTCGTATTAACGTAAACATTCACTGTCAAACATGTACGATTTATCAAAAAATATTATTTAACTTATTACTCAACTCTCATAAAGAATTATAAAATTATAAAAAGCTACCGACGTAGCTTCTTCTTTCTGAAATATATATATTTAAAATTTCAATTTCGTGAAAGTTTCGGTGTAGAAAATTGTATTCTCCATAAACCCCTTTTCGAGCGATTTCTGTAGGTAAATTTGAGCATTCGCACATTTCGCATTCGCATGTATTGTAAGTGTGCGTGAGCTAATTGTGAGCGGGACAGAATGACAGACGCGGGTGTTCCGCGTGTGGTTCAAAGTCTAGCCTCTTAACTTGGTGGCTCGCCATAATTAAAAATAAAAATATATAAATTTGTTTTAGACCACTTTAATTTTAATTAAACTCTACCGGTTTCGGAAGAACCCTTCCTTCGTCAGGAGAATATTAAAACTAACATATGATAGAAAATATTGACCAAATGTTAGGTGTTGGAGTGAGAGGTTAACAAAAATTGGTAGGGGTAATTGCGGGAATTCCGGCAAGAACAGAGCGGTTTACTGGAAATATGTCTTCTAGAATGGGACCAAAAGATAAATTAATTTGGTTATTCAGTATTCTAGCGTTATAATTAAGGGATTTTTTAAATTTCAAGTGCTTCTAAGTTATCTAATTTTTTGCTTTTATTATTAAGGTGAAGAATTTGTGTGTCCTTGTTAAAAGTATGATCGGTGGAAATAAGATGATTGGTTAACTCTGAAAAATTATTGTTATATAAATTAAACTTAAAAATTAATATAGCCATTATTTTATGTTCAGAAATACATTTATTATATAATACATCTTAAATGTTCCGTGATTCTAACTTTGGGCTGGGCAATCCGAATCTGAAATAATTGGGTTGGGGTCGGCAATATTAACTGAGTTACATGACTTTAAAGTTTCGTACACAAAAACAAATCTGCAATACATTTTTGACACGATTTGTATAGAAAAAATCAAAGTAATTCAATGTTCATATTGACCGGAAATCTCTGCTACCAACCACAATAATGTGTCATGTTTGTTCGATCTAGTGTGATGGATATTAGGATACTATTATTAATAGTTTCAATATCTATCTATGTATTTTTTTTCTGTTATCTAAAACTTTACCTGATCTGTTTACACTAAATCACAAAAACTGTATAAATATGCAAAAGACCATTAGGGCGTCGATGATTAATAAAATAAATAAATAATATATTTATGGCATATATTCGTTGTACATTTGGTAAGTCAAAGTTATTCAAAATTTCAATGGAAATCTTTCTAAGTTATAATGTCTAGTTATATTCAGTATGGTCTTTATCAAACTGGAGCGACAGAGCAATTGAAATATTTTTTCTCGGATTGCTAAAGGAGTTTTTATCGCCCACATTAAAAAAATCATATCTCCGAATTTGATTATGGAGACATAAAAACTGATTATAGTTCTATGTTGCCAATGAATTCCGCTATCTTTTGTCTATTATCACAAATGAATATTTATTTTATTATATTTTGAATGTACAATATATTATATAGTCGTTTTAATAAAAAAAAATCTTTTGAAAATTTGCCACTTTTTGGCAACAAAGCAATCCGAGATTTTGGAAATAGTGCCATAATGTGGCAAAAAGCGCTCGAGTGGTTATGATTCATTTTTGAATTGTATTTAGGTTGTGTATGTGCTTATGTGAAGCAGAACCCCGTCCTATCATTCCATATTCATTCGAGATTAACATAACTTTATCCACTCGAGCGATATCGCGAAATAAATACATTTGCCTTGAGCGCTCGCCATGTTTTAAAATTAATTTTGAAAATTTTCCGCCCACATAAAAAAAAAATCATTACTCCACACTTATGTATGTAAACATATAAACAAATTAATGTGCTATACAGCCACACCTAAATTATATATGAGTATACCTATTTTAAATAATCATCCTAAATTTGTAGGATTTATAAAAAAAAATATTAAAAATTGTAATCATTCCAAACCGACATGTTTTCTGGGTTTTCTAGTTAAAATCTGCCGTGCAAACTTTAATTTTGCGTCCACATTAAATAGTTTTCATGGAATTTCTGGTAAATAGTCTAATTAATAATTCAATATCCACTGGAGCGACAGAGAGAAATATAAAAAATCGCCTTGAGCGCTCGCCACTTTTGAAAATTTTCCGCCTACATTATAAAAATCATTACTCCACATTTGTGTACATAAACATATAAAAAATGATAGTGTAATTCCGCCAATGAATTCACCTTTATTTATGTGGGTGGAAAAATTTCCTTTAGCAATCCAAGGAAAAATATTTTAATTGGTTGGTCGCTCCAGTGATTTTAAACTATCGCATTCTTAATATTGTCTTACCATTTATACGATAATAAATTTATTGTTTTAATGACATATGTTGTGCCGTATACTTATGTAGCGATTCATTGACACCTACTTATGTAGCTGTGCCTTATCGCACTGCATACGCTACCTACTTAGGTAGCCACTCGCAATGTTTAGTACTGCGCGCCTACTGACCACCTTCTGGAAAGAGCTCGGTTCTACGACACATAATACGTAGCGCTGCGCCGAAATTTCGGGAAACTTCCAGCGTGTGCACGATTTCGCCTGCCGTTCTTGTACCAGCCAGGCTCGGCCCTATATAAGGGCTCGAGCAAGCCAAATCGAGTCAGTCGTTCTTAATCAGTCTTCACGGCAACAGGCCAGCTGCCTAGTAACTCAACTTCGCAATCTGCGGTTCGTGTCGGAATATTACTACGATTGTAAATACTCTCTTTGTTTGTATATAGTGCATAATGTAAATACATCATCATCCTCGCATTTATTATTCCGACCCGCAGCACGCGGAGATATCACGACCCACTGATATCTCATCTTTCAACCGGAGGCCCATTCATCTCTTCAACATAGGAGACGCGCAGCTGCCTCCTAAACATACGTGGAAAATAAATAAATATAACTCGTAGCAGACTCTTTTCATAGGTAATCAAATAATATTGATCCTTTCTTCCAGAATGCATTGACTTGGCCGAAAGTGTGAATCCTTGCCGTCCATCTTCGTTCCTTAGCAGAGCCAGAAGGATTCGAAGCCGCGAGTGCGGTCACAATGTCACCCGTCTGGTGGTCGGGAGTGCAGAGGCTACCGAATCTGAGTTCCCTCACATGGTAAGTATTACCACTGAATAACTAAAGCGATTTTGTAAATTATTCATTATTTTGATTAGTGAACTGAATAGATCTATTGCTTTGGTCATGTAGTTAAGAGAGTTTTCGTTTAAATCCATGTTTGAATTTACTTAAAAAATATTTTAAAATATATTTATTTTATTGGGCCAATACCGAGAAAAATTAAGACACTTTCGACCAATGGCAATAATAATTATTATTTAAAATTGTTAATAATGGCCTGGACTCGCCAGAGCTAACCAACTTTATATATTTTAGATCAACGCGGCAATCCCTTTTGTTTCATTTGCCTATATATAGAACAAGTTTTGCCCACGACTTCGTCTGCGTAGGATTAGTACTTCGAGTAATCTATTTTCTTTTCCTAGGTCCCATCTACGTTTATACCAAAATTCTTAACCTATTTATTTAAAATATGTATAATTCCTAATTCGATTCAAAGTATTAGGCGAATACTTCAAATAAATTCACTAATTTAAATATTTTCCAAAATAGAATTTTGATTTAACAATCATTGTTTTGCCAAATGTCATTCTCAAGTTTTGACTCATTGTTTTCTATTAAACAATAATTATTATTTTCATTGTATTGAAAATAAATAGCTAGCTTTATAAATTATAGCCTATATGTTATTCTGATGTATGAGCTATAATATTATTATAAAGTTTTATTAAAATCCATTCAGTAAATTTTGCGTGAAAGAGTAACAAACATACATACATCCATATAAACTTTTGCGTTTATATTATTAGTAAGAGTAGCTTTAGAAAAAAATCACCAATTACCTGTAAATGTGCACAATATAACACAAAATAACATAAAATTTCAAAACATAGACATTTTTAACAATGCACTTCACAAATATCGATTAAAAGTAACACAATTATCTTAAACTTATGGGACTGATTTTAAAGGGTTGGGGCGCCATCCTGCATATTTCAGCAGAAACAAACAAAGAAGCAATGAGAACTTACCTCAGGTTGTGTACCCAATATACAGGCAATTTGGGAATGAAGGTGTTACAGATTCATGACTCAATTTAAAACCAAAGTTTTCAATCAGCAATTTTTTTTTTTTTTTTTAATATTTAAAGGTTTTTATTACAATAAATACACAATTTTTACATTTTATACAGTGGTAAAATAGTGGATAAGAATAGCTTTTCCTCACCATAAAGAGACAAGGCTCTTGTGTTTGGCGAGGGAATTTTAGTTCAATTATATTTCAATTATACAATATCACGTGTGAAAGTAAATACATAATACAATATGGCAAAAAACAAGGCATAATTAAGAAATTGCAAGATTTATCAATAAAGGATTTGAAAAAAATAATAATAATAGTGAGATATAGACTCTTATAGTTGTTTTAGGTATTTTTTTAATTTTTGCTGAAATTCCTGAATATTTTCGATAACTTTCAGATATAATGGTAGTTTGTTATAATATGTTATACCTACATAGAGATAAGTATTTTGTGTGTGCTTTGTACTAAATTTAGGGATTTTGATAGTATTCTGATATTTTGCTGATGAATGGAATGGTAAGTTATTTAACTGTATTTCTTTGTAAATTTGTAGAATTGAATATTTTTTATATATTTTGTCTATTGTAGGTACATTGAATATTGAAAAGAGAATTTCAGTAGAAAATTTGGATGGTTTTTTCAAAATTACTTTAATTATCAATCTTTGAACAATTTTGAGTGGATTTAAAATATTATTATAAGTTCCTCCCCAACCAATAATATTGTAATATAGATTGAACAATTGCATAGTACACTCTTTTTAAGTTTTCTAATCTTAGAATATTTCTTAGTCTTATAAATATATAAATACATTTTCGAATTCTTTTGACAAGTTCACAAATTTGTTTTTTCCATTTAAAATGTTGATCTATATATATGCTATAAAAAGCAATTAAAAGTTTATATTGTCCGCAAAAAAAAACATGTTACACAAAGAACACCCTACATCCTGATCTATAAAGTTACGGTCACACATGCTCATTTGAAGCTAAAGAGCATGCTACCTAGTAGCATGTGTGTCAGTGACGTTGCTAGTAATGAGCATGCTCATTTGAAGCCAAAAGAGCATGCTCTCAAATCGACAACCGTTTAATTTGTGAGCATGCTCATTGGATTATCGGATGGAAGGGGAAGCCTCTAAGTATGTGTGAACAGGCTGGCTTATGAGCATGCTCATTTCAATCCGATCTCAGTTCGGAATAGCATTCCGCATTTGGGTATCTCGTTTTTGTATGCAATTCCAGAGAGTATCTCGTCAAATTTCTGCGGAAGCATTCGTAAATGATTCTTATATCCGTTGACATCTTCTTCTCGCGTTTCAACTAACAAATGTTTACTTGCTCCAAGGTTGGCTCTTCTCGTGATCCAAACCCAAATCTATCTTTTTATTTTCTTAATAAAATAAAATCTTGTATAACCTTTATAATTTTCTGAAATAATTAATAATTGCGTTGCAAGCAATAAGATATTCTGGGCAAACAGAACTGATTCTATACGATAACATTTATTATTTGTCATTAGCAAGTTCATTAAAGAGTATGTGTGTTCAATTGTTGGCTTTGAGCATGCTCATTCATGAGAAAGCTTAAGCCAAGCCTGTTGTTCATTTATGAGCAAGTGTGTACAGTTTGTGAGCATGCTCATAAGCCGGCTTGTAATAATCAAGTGTGTCAGTACCATAATGCATTTACCAAGGGGGCTTTTCTTGTCACTTCAGCAAACAGGTTCGGTCCAACGATCCACTGAGGTTCCAATTGATTCTGGGATTGAAAGGAATTTGCGCCAACGGCATTCAGTCCACCATTAATGGAGTTACCTACATTTACCCTTCTTTCAATATCCCCATCAGACTTCTCATCTCTCGTAATATCTCCCAAAGTATTCTATTGGTGTTTGAAGTTTGATAATGTTCAATTGCTTGCAGGCTGCTATAGGCTACGCAGACCCCAAGTTTCCCGCTGACATCTCCTGGTACTGTGATGGAAGCCTCATAAGTGAACTGTGGGTCCTGACAGCCGCGCATTGCCTCAACCAAGGAGTGGGACGGTAGGTTTGGGACTGTGTCCTTCCTTTTTTTATTTTTTTAGTCATTTTCTCATCTTCATATCCCAATTTCCTTGGTGAACGAGGATTCTCCACTCCTTTCTGTCATGTGTGCAAATTCATAAATACCCGATAAAAGCGCCAGCGTTATTTTGCTTAGCCTATTTCAGCATATCCCTTCAGTGGATGGATGGATGGATGGGGTGGATGGGGAATAATGGGGGACGTAAGCGGGGGACGGGGAATGACGGGGACGTACGCGGGGGATGGGATTAATGGGGGACGTACGCGGGGGATAAGGAATAATAAGGGGCGTACGCGGGGGATGGGGAATAATGGGGTACGTACGCGGGGGATAAGGCATAATAAGGGGCGTACGCGGGGGATGGGGAATAATAAGAAACGTACGAGGGGGACGGGGAATAATAGGGGACTTACGCGGGGGATGGGGAATGACGGGGGGCGTACGCGGGGGACGGGGAAGACGGGTAACGTACGTGGGGATGGGGAATAGTGGGGGACGTACGCGGGGGATGGGGATGAATGGGGGAAGATACGCGGGGGACGGGAAATGACGGGGGACTTACGCGGGGACGGGGTATGACGGGGGACATACGCGGGAGATGGGGAATAATGGGGTACGTACGCGGGGGATAAGGAATAATAAGGGGTGTACGCGGGGGATGGGGAATAATAAGGAACGTACGCGGGGGACGGGGAATAATGGGGGACTTACGCGGTGGATGGGGAATGAGGGGGGGCGTACGCGGGGGACGGGGAAGACGGGTAATGTACGTGGGGATGGGGAATAATGGGGGACGTACGCTGGGGATGGGGATTAATGGGGGACGTACGCGGGAGACGGGGAATGACGGGGGACGTACGCGGGATATGGGGAATAATGGGGGACGTACGCGGGAGACGGGGAATGACGGGGGGCTTACGCGGTGGACGGGGAATGACAGGGGAAGTACATGGGGGATGGGGAATAATGAACTGATGTTGACAAACTTCGTTTGACCGTCGGCGGCCTTGTTCATCAAATGTCAACTGACAATCCCCGCGTAAATAAATGAACTGATGTTTGACAAACTTCGTTTGAACGTCAGGGGCCTTGTTCATCAAATGTCAACAGACAACCCCCGCGTAAATAAATGAACTGATGTTTGACAAACTTCGTTTGAACGTCGGCGGCCTGGTTCATCAAATGTCAACAGACAATCCCCGGCGTAAATAAATGAACTGATGTTTGACAAACTTCGTTTGAACGTCGGCGGCCTGGTTCATCAAATGTCAACAGACAATCCCCGGCGCAAATAAATGAATTGATGTTTGAAAAACTTCGTTTGAACGTCGGCGGCCTTGTTTATCAAATGTCAACAGACAAACATATGGTTTAACCAATTACCCCTTAACTTAAGATTGGAAACAAACTATAAAAAAATCAAAAGGTTAATTAAAACAATATATCGATAACATATTACAATCATTGTGACTGTGACTTTGGAAATCCTTTTTCTTTTATACTCTTTTTTATTTTCTCTCTTCTTCTTCTTTTATATCTTTTCTTTATTCAATTCTGTTTCACGTATAATGTATGATATACATATATAAAAAAATTAAATATTATAATTTTCATTATCCTTACTACACATTTTAAAAATATATGTTGAATTGTTTTTCGCTGCTCCACCTTTTTTACACGAGCATTGCTCAAAAAAAAGGTGAATCACGATATTTAAAAAATGTATTAAAAATATATATATACAATGTATAACAACTGTATTTGTAAAAAAAAAAATTAAATAAAAAAAAAAATCCCCGGCGCAAATAAATGAACTGATGTTTGACAAACTTCGTTTGAACGTCAGCGGCCTTGTTCATCAAATGTCAATAGACAATCCCCGCGTAAATAAATGAACTGATGTTTGACAAACTTCGTTTGAACGTCGGCGGCCTGGTTCATCAAATGTCAACAGACAATCCCCGGCGTAAATAAATGAACTGATGTTTGACAAACTTCGTTTGAACGTCGGCGGCCTGGTTCATCAAATGTCAACAGACAATCCCCGGCGCAAATAAATGAATTGATGTTTGAAAAACTTCGTTTGAACGTCGGCGGCCTTGTTCATCAAATGTCAACAGACAAACATATGGTTTAACCAATTACCCCTTAACTTAAGATTGGAAACAAACTATAAAAAATTCAAAAGGTTAATTAAAACAATATATCGATAACATATTACATTCATCAAATGTCAACAGACAATCCCCGGCGTAAATAAATGAACTGATGTTTGACAAACTTCGTTTAAACGTCTGCGGCCTTTTTCATCTAACACGTGACGAGCAAACGTAAAATTTGACAAACAAATTTGATCGTTTACAGCCACCTTGCCTTAACCATACACATACACTTACCCATATATCGCTCGTGAGTCCAGCGCGACAGCAGGAGTTTTTCAAAAATACCTATTGATGAATTTTTTAGCCACCACGTTCCCTATAAATACAATAGATAAACAACCCTCTCTGACTACAAATAATGTATAATTTTCCAGAAACCATTTTATGCTGCAACATGTCAGTTTCTATTAGTAAGGTTTTTTTCATGCTTACACTCTATTCAATATAACAAATATGTTCTTTTGGTCAACGGAAACAGAACGCCGTCTGGTACAAAGATATCACGTGTCAATCTTTTATAAATGTCTTGTAAATGTCATATATTTTATCCACTCGAGCGCTTTTTGCCACATTATGGCACTATTTACAAAACCTCGAATTGCTTTGTTGCCAAAATGTTGCAAATTATTATTTTTTATTTTTTATTAAAACGACTAAATAATATATTGTACATTCAAAATATAACAAAATAAATATTCTCCAGATTCTTTAAAATGTTTTAAGGTTAATGATTTAATTATATATTTTTTATAAATCCTACAAATATGTGGAAATATTCAAAATATAAGGGAATTCATTGGTTACATAGAACTATAATCAGTTTGTATGTCTCCATATTCAAATTCGGAGGTATGATTTTTTTGATGTGGGCGGAAAAATTTCCTCTAGCAATCCGAGAAAAAATATTTTAATTGCTCTGTCACTCCAGTGGTTATAAAAAAAACTAGCTGCTACCCGGATTGCGTTGGACCACTTAAATAAAGAAACTGTTTTTCCCTGCGTGTCCTTTCCCATTCGTCCCGTTCCCGTTCCGCCAACTATTCCCCTTCCGCGACTCCTTCCCCTCCCACGTTCCACTTTCACCTTCCCCCTCCGCTCTCCACTGTCCCCCTTCTCGCGACCCTCCACACGCACTCCTTTTCCATCTTTTCTGCCTTCCCCCTCCATTGTTCCCACACCCGTGAACCCCCCTTAATTCCTCTCCGCCCCTCCCAAATTCCCCTACCCCTCATGACTAGTTTACCTACCGCATATCTCTTTAACATATTTCAATTTTTTGTGCCAATTTCATAAAGTCAGAGCTCTCTGTATGAAATATACTTTACGACCTATTCTCATACCTACCTAATAATGTACATAAAAAAAATCATAAAAATCGGTCGAGCCATTTCGGAGGAGTGCGACCACAAATACCGTGACACGAGATTTTTATATATTGGATATGTATTAAAAATGATTTTTGTTTCAGGCCTGCTTCGCTCGTTCGCCTTGGAGAGAGAGACCTCAATGTTCCGCCAAGAGAAGACGAACTTTACACTGTGATTTTGTCTGTGAAACACCCCGAGTACAAGAAAATCAGTAAATACAATGACATTGGCCTGTTAAAACTGAACAAAGAGTGAGTTTACTAACAAACCGATACATTTATTTAGTTCAGATTGTATGTCTTTTATCCACTCCAGCGTTGATTTTTCCATACAAACGTATTCCCTATTTATCTCTCTGGACTTTAACCCTAGAGAAAATATTGTTTTTACATAAAATAGATATTAACTACTGGCGTGTCGGTACTTTTTTTTTTTTTTTGATAAGTTACTTTTTATAGATATTATGACCTTCCAAAAATCAATAAAATTGACTGGTTTAAACTCCGTCAAAAGACGTTCAGTATTCAAAGTAGACAATGTTTTTTTTTTTAAAAAAGAAAAAAGTACAGACATAGAATAGGTTTTTCTTATGTGGTTGGTAAAAAAAATTGAAAATCAGTCCACTTTTGGAGGAGAGAAGTGGGGAATACAAAACCTCGATTTAAGTTAGGTATTAGTAGCCCGAGGTGCATTGTCCCTTTCGCTCAATATCCGGTGGAGTAAGAGCAACAGTGACAGCAACAATTTATTTTTCAAATTTCTCCACCACCGGGTTTCATCTTAACACTCGGTATTACCCGCTCAAAAAGAAGAAGAAGGAGAGATACGATAATAGGAATGTTAGAGGGAGCGCGCTTATATAGAAATTGTTTCTCCTTGCGTGTCCTTTCACATTCGTCCCCGTTCCCCTTCCTCTACATCTTACCCTTGTCCGCATCCCATCCCGCTTTCACTCTTCACCTTCCCTGCGTTCCCCCTCTCCTCTCCCGCTGTCCCTCTTCTCGCGAACCACCCCTCCTTCATTCCCCTCTGCTCCTCTCGGATTCTCCTCCCCCTCCCACCCTTTTCCCTGCTGCTAAACTTCATAAAATACATTCATTTTTCAAGCAACTCACTTGTGACCTATTGCATTTTTTTGCAAATTTCATAACTCCAGAACTCACCAATATATAAATATTGCTATATAGAAACCTTCACAGGCATGTCTACAACAACGCACCAAATTTTTGTCGCATAGATCTAGACCCAAAATACTCGGAAAATAAATTTGCCACTCCTTTACTGTCATTAGCAGTTTTTCTTTGAGAATTGACATAGGACTGCATTTAAAAAAAATATAACACTGCATTCCGGATTCTGTCGTAGAAATTTAGGTTTTGTAAGTCCCTTTTTAAAGACCGTTTTTTGCTTTTACGAAGCAAAGAAAATTAAAGATAATCGAGAGGGTTCCGATTGTTTTGTTGGGTAAATGGTTGAGGATCTTATTGAGAACACTTTCAATTATATTTTATAATGAAGATTTATTTATGACTTGGCATGACCAGACCTCGACACAGAGAGAGAGCCTACACCATAGACATAATGATCACAAGTACTTTCCACTAGTGATGTGACCTACTTTACAGTAGTGATGTGACACCGATGACGCTTCCATGCTCTAAATAACTTTAATTTGTCATTTATTATTTTGAGTAAGGCTTCCTCTTCAATCTCTCCATTATTTTTTTTATGGAGAAATCGGTCCTTTGGAGTTCTTTAATCATTTCAAAGACAACATTTTTTTTCACATAATTAATTCTTGAATTGTTATAAGGTTTATAAATTTCTACTTTGAACTTGTTACTCTCAGGGTAGAATTCTCAAAGGACATCAGACCAATCTGTCTTCACACCGGGGAACCTGTGGATGACGATAAAGCTCTATTGTCAGAACGGAGAACAAGCGAGACCCGCGGAGAAATGGTCAATTTGAAGGTATGTTTCAAAGTGTTCAAAGATAAAACATAATATTGACTCAAATGTATAAAAAAACACAGCCAACCTTAACTCAATATAACCAAACAAGAGCCTAAAATGTTTATACAGTTGACAAATCATAATTAGTTTTAATAGATTGTTTGGCCTAGCTAACGATGATTAAAAAACTCGTGATTGCTAGATATCTAATCGATATTGAGTTTTTGTGATTGCCAGATATCTAATAAATATTTAGTTTTTATGATTGCCAGGTAATCGGTATTGAGTTTTTGTTATTGGCAGATATCTTATCGAATATTGAGTTTTTATTATTGCCAGATATATAATCGATATTGATTTTTTGTGATTGCCAAAAACATAATCGATTTTGAGTTTTTGTGATTGTCAGATATCTAATCGATATTGAGTTTTTGTGATTGCACAAATATCTATTAGATATTGAGTTTTTGATGTATTAGTAGATATTATGTATCGTCATATTCAATTAGTGCCATCACTATGGCACTAATCGACAGAATTTATTTATTGCTATCGATGAATGAAGCGTTAGAAAAGACAAAGAATATAAGTGATTTTTTTTTTAAAGAAACATATATAAATACGAATGATAGAGAGTGCGTAAACATAAAAAAGGATTATGACATTGAATAAGCGATTATTGCGAAAATATTTACTCAAGCACGACTTATTTAAAAAGGAGCAAAAATCTCTCGACTTCTGAGTAATGCAGCATTTAAAGAAACACTGCGAATTTTCTCATACGTTTAACATCTTAAGGGGAGAGTCTGGTCCAGCCGAGCCAAAAAATCGACTTTTATTTTGTTATCTAAGAATCTTCCTATGCATGTGGAAAATAAATTCCCAAGGTTTTGGCATCAAATTCGACCGTAAAATATAGTTAGGAACGGTGCGCGCCAAGCAGGAAGATGGATAACGAAGTTACAAACCAAAACTTTAGACCCGTTTTTCTCAAAACCAGTTTTAGTTTTCAAGTTGTTTGGAATCCTAGCTCATTGATATTTCATCCGATCCACTTCTTCAAAGTTTAAACAAAAAAAAAAAATTAAATTTTATGCGGATGAACCTCGAATTATTAAGAAAAATAAATTATTTTGTAAAATAGTTATTGCAAAATTAAGGGCCGATTTTTTACGTCAATTTTCATTGTACTTCCCCCATTTCTGCAATCAACATTTTACGTCCGCCATTTCTGCATTCAACATTTTACGTCAGCCATTTCTGCAATCAACATTTTACGTCCGCCATTTCTGCATTCAACATTTTACGTCCACCATTTCTGCATTCAACATTTTACGTCCGCCATTTCTGCATTCAACATTTTACGTCCACCATTTCTGCATTCAACATTTTACGTCCGCCATTTCTGCATTCAACATTTTACGTCCGCCATTTCTGCATTCAACATTTTACGTCCGCCATTTCTGCATTCAACATTTTACGTCCGCTATTTCTGCAATCAACATTTTACGTCCGCCATTTCTGCATTCAACATTTTACGTCAGCCATTTCTGCAATCAACATTTTACGTCCGCCATTTCTGCATTCAACATTTTACGTCCGCCATTTCTGCATTCAACATTTTACGTCAGCCATTTCTGCAATCAACATTTTACGTCCGCCATTTCTGCATTCAACATTTTACGTCCGCCATTTCTGCATTCAACATTTTACGTCCGCCATTTCTGCAATCAACATTTTACGTCCGCCATTTCTGCATTCAACATTTTACGTCAGCCATTTCTGCAATCAACATTTTACGTCCGCCATTTCTGCATTCAACATTTTACGTCCGCCATTTCTGCATTCAACATTTTACGTCCGCCATTTCTGCAATCAACATTTTACGTCTGCCATTTCTGCATTCAACATTTTACGTCCGCCATTTCTGCATTCAACATTTTACGTCCGCCATTTCTGCAATCAACATTTTACGTCTGCCATTTCTGCATTCAACATTTTTGAATGAGGTTCATGCGCATGCGACATTCATTCTGTGAGGATTGTTTTTGAACTTCATGTTTCAGATAATTTCCAAGGAGTCCAGGATTCCAACCAATTTGGTTAGACCGTCCGTTTCCGGCTGATATATATATATATAGATATTCAAGTCAAATTTTCTATAGTGATTTTTCTCTTTAAAAGTAAATTTATATGAGACAAAAGTTTCGTGAACGAAAATAAATTATGTCTAAATAAAACCGGACTCCCCCCTTAAAAACATCATTTTCGTAGCATACTTTGCAATTTTTTTTCTATCGAGTGATTTTTATGTATATATAATTATTTCTTTTTCAACTCAGCGTCTTAGAAATTTTCAAATTTGAATGGGACATTATAAAGGGTGTCCGTGGGTAAAGTGCATTAACTTCGGAAGGTGATTCTACATGATAGTGTAAGTAAAATAGATAAATAACTTTTTTCGAAATTCCTACGTTTAGGTGTACTTTTTTGGTAAAAAGATAAAATTAGTACGGCGTGTGCGGCCCGCACTATTATGTAATTTCCGCTGTTACGATACGCGCCAATCAAAACCAACGTCGCCACAACGCGTCCGGCTGACTCACAGCAAATTTATCGGGTAAGTTTGTACCTTACACTAAGGATAATTAATAGGTACGTCTTTTTGTATGGGAAAAAAATGTAGGAATTTCGAAAAGAGATCTTAATCATTTTTACTCCTACCATCATGTGGAATCATCACCCGAAGTTAATGCACTTTTCCGCCGGATTCCCTGTATATATTTACACGAGTTTAATAACTAGTGTTGAAGAGAAGTTTGTTATTTGTCGATAGAAATTCGGAAGGTGAATTGAATATTTTCAGGAAACTGTGGAGAAATTCACTTTGGAGGAATGCGGTGAGACCTTCGTATCTCGAAGACTCCCGCAAGGGATCCTGAATACCACGCAGACTTGTTACGGACAAAGGAATGAGAGTCAAGACACTTGCCAGGTTTGTTAAATTTGTATTTATTTATTTTATTTTTTATTTAAAGCATAGTTATAATAAATAAATCAACAAACAAGTCCCGCTAAGCCAATTGAATTGGCTTGTCAGCAAGTGCTTATAATTTAGTAATATATATATAATTTACATCTTATATCTACAGATAACATTTTTTGATACATTTTTCATACACAATATAATTTTTTTTTTTCCGATGGCCAATTTTTCACCATAAATTTAACCATATTAATCTAGTGCTGTATTTATGTTCTAATTTCGCTTTATGCTGCGGGGTAAATATATGCTGAATTATTATTTTGTGCCTTAAGAGGCTAGACTTTGAACGACACGCGGAACACCCGCGACTGTCATTCTGTCCCGCTCACAATAAGCTCACGCACACTTACAATACATGCGAATGCGAAATGTGCGAATGAGACAACGCTCAAATTTACCTACAGAAATCGCTCGAAAAGGGGATTATGGAGAATACACTTTTCTACACCGAAACTTTCACGAAATTTAAATTTTAAAAAATATATATTTTTTAGAAAGAAGAAGCTACGTCGGTAGCTTTTTATAATTTTATGATTCTTTATGAGAGTTGCGTTAGCAGCACTTTTTCCTTAAATAATATTTTTTGATAAATCGTACATGTTTGACAGTGAATGTTTACGTTAATACGAAAAGCATCGAAAATTCGAAAACATACCGACATAGTTTTCACCCTCTAGAAGGCAGTATAAAAAAAATATATTCATTTTGTGCAATTTTCGATGTAGAAAAGTGTTTTTTCCCGGGCGTCCTTTTTGTATGGGCCAAAAAGCGAAGTCTATCGTCTTAACAGGTAAAATTTTGACACTCTGAAACAACAACGGTGTATTATGTCTCTGTTTGAAAATATTAGGGACAACTAATAATTTTACAATTGCATTTTGTACCACTTGGACTTGTTTCAGATTGGTTATAGTAGTATTTCCCTATATTGTTAATCCATATCTTATAATAGATTATATAACATATAAATTATTTTAAGTGTTTCAATTGATAGGTAAAAATTAAATGTGTACATTCTGCCAGCAATTGATCTCAGTCTTTTACAGGTTTTTTTAAAAAATATGTTTGTCCCATTTAAAAAAGCAATCTACTGTAACACCAAGATACACATATTCCGTAACTAATTCTAAGCTTTCACATTTACAATTAGTTGGAATATTTTTATGAATGCAATTAAAATTATGAGAAATAATAATATTAGGATTAAATTAAAAAGAGAAAAGTTTTTCCATTATAGTTACATACATGATATATAGTGTAGGTCCCAATATGGAACCGTGTGGAACTCTTGCAGGCACATTTTTTGTTTTGCTAAAAGTATTATTTATTTTGGTACACATTTTTCTATCTCTAAGATAATATTTAAATAAATTTAACACATATCCTCTTATTCCAAATTTTTCTACAGTTTTTAGCCATTTTTTAGAGTTAATTGTGTCAAAAGCTTTAGAGTTATCGAAAAAATAAAACAATAACACGTAATTTATTGTTTAATTGATTATTAATGTAATTCGAAAAATATTGCAGTAAATTTTCAGTATTTTTTTCTTCTTTGAAATTCATATTGATTTGGATCTATGATGGCGAATTTTTCAATGTAATTATTTAATTTGTTTGATAAAAAAATTTCGAGAATTTTTTTTAATGCTGGTAGTATACTAACACTTCACAAGTCGACACACTTATCTGTGCAGTAGCTATTTTAGGGTAGGCAGAGAGGACAGACCGCCAAACAACTCAGTCTTGGCACACACTCCTTGCTTCATTCATATTCATACATCTTCTGATACATGCTCTTTTATTATTCCGACTCCTGACATGGCCTGACTCAAGTATCTGGTTCACTTGATCGAGTCGTGTCTTCCTCGAACATCCACAACTTCTTCTTCCATTCACATTAGCGTCATATATTCTCCTTACACTTCCCTGGCCCTATATGCCCTGAGGGAAATTATTTTTCTCAGGGCCTCTTGTGTAAACCTAACGTAAAAAAAATTAACGCCGTTACTTTTTTTATTTTTTTGTGTCTTGTTCGTTTTCATATTTTCATTTAGATTTATTAGTTTAGTCTTCTTCTTCAATCGGATAAAAAAAATTATAGCTTTTGTTTCACTTTATAATAAAAATATTAACGCAAACATAATACAACCTAATTAGACGTCCCCATGCTTGGGCGCTCCGAACACAATGTCGAACTCGCGAGCGTATGGTGACCAACATTTGCCTTGCGACACTTTACCGTCGTAGTCCAGGGGCACTCTATTACGAATCACAATTCGCGGTGGCCACTTCTCAGGCTCTTGAGGGGAACTTCCACGGTCGGACAGTCCGTGGTAGGTTTGGCAGCAAACTGCTGATAATAGCTGGAGTCTGCAGCTCCGGGAGGACTGTCCTTTTGAAGGGGCCCAAATTCGACGGCGTAGCTATCGGCAGCTCCAATGACGAGCCGTGGCGGGTGATAGTTGGCGTTTTTTCAGTGGCGGAGTTTTAATATTTTATGTATTATTTTCAGGACGGTGGTGGTCATCTTCAGATATACAACAGCGAGAGAGTGGATTGCACCTATCTTCTGATCGGTATCACCTCGTTTGGAAGAGTGTGCGGAGTAGTCAACATTCCAGCCGTCTACACCAAAGTGTCAGGATTCATTCCGTGGATCGAACAGAACGTTTGGCCTGACAATTAGATACAATCAAAAAACAGAACGGTGGCAGAACTGAATAGTGTCACAATCATTAAACAGAAAAGTAACAAATCAGAATAGTAACAAAGCTAGTAACAGAACAGTAACCAAATAGAATTGTAACAAAACCGCACGGTAACAAAACAGAATGGTATCAAAACATAACAGTAACAAAATAAAATAGAGCAGCAACAAAGACATAACAGTTGCAAAACATAACAGTTAGAAAACAGAATAGTAACAATACAGAACAATAACCAAATAGAACAGTAACAAAAGGTACCATTCTCGTTGTTTGTTGTTGGGGTGTTATGCCGTGTTGTGCTGCCTCCTTCTTTAGCCGACGTTTCGGACAGCGTTCGACATCTGCCGGATCTGCCCTGATGATGGACACAGCAACGCTGTCCGAAACGTCGGCTAAATAAGGAGGTAGCACAACACGGCATAACACCCCAAAAACAAACAACGAAAATGCTTTTGGCCGTGAAAATCTAAAAACGTATCAGGTACCATTCTGTTTTGTTACTGTTCAGTACGACAGTAGAAAAATTGAACACAGATACAGAAACATAACAGTAACACAACAGAATCGTTTTAAAGATTTTCACATATTTTTTTAGCTAGTCGTCAAAAGTTTGGCAAAGTATTGCAGCACATTTCTAATGAAAAATGGCCAAACATCTTTTCCTTAAGTCCTATCGTAAAACATTGTTGGCAAAATGGTTGATGTAAAAGTGGAACAGCCGCGAAAAGAAAAATATTCAGTATTACAAAAACTTCAGTCCTGTTTCCGAGGCGAAGCGTACTTTTTTGACGGACGATCCTGTCGGCTGGAAATATAACTACGGCAGAAATTTTGCGATAAACAATGGGCGGTTCCAGTTTTCGCCGCCAGAGTGTTGCGTTAATTTTGTATCAGTTTTTCTATAAGAAAACGTGTTTTTAAGGCTAAAAAATCTGGACACTCCACGCACCATGAGTATTGAAAAGTGTCAAAAAAATTTTATAACATCCCATTCAAAATCGTAAGTAGCTACTGATATTTTTTTTGAAAAAGCTGTTTCAGCGCTGTTTTATTTAAGTCACTTTATAATGTCGCTGTTTAGAATTGTCACTGTTCTATTTTGTCACTTTTCGATTTGGTAACCGTACAGTTTTTTTTAACGTTCTGCTTTGTAACCATGCTGTCTTATTTTGTCATCGTTTTGTTTTGAGACTATTCTGTTATGTCTTTGTTTTGTTTTTATATATTCTGGTAAATATCCTTATCAAATTTTTCTGTTCAGTTCTTAAATAATGCAGAGCTAAAGAAACATTAATTTTTATATTAAAAACACATTATTTTATAAGGTAATAACTGAACTACCAAGTAATACAAAATCGTGTGTTTCTGGTTTGAAAATTAGACCAATAATTAATACTGCGAGTAAAACATAAATTGAACTTTGAAAAATTCGAGTATTTTTTTGATAAATCAAGGAAAATAAAATAAAGTGGTATAAATGAAATAAATGTTAAGCCCAGTTATAATTAAAATACCATGCCCAATTACGAAAGATTTAAAACAAATTTATATTGAGGTATCAGTAGGATTTGTCGGTCAAATTAGGAATTCCACCGAGCCGAACCCTCTGATATGAAAATATCTGGAGTCGGTGAATTATTTTCCCATTTAATAGTCTGGTAGGTTAACATGTTATTCTTGTATTGATTTGTATTAATTATACTTATATAATACACTTGCATAGCGTGGATTTACTAGATGATTATTTTTATGGAAAAGTGTGTGAAAGGGTTTAGTTTTTCCTATGGGGAAAACTAAACCCGGACCTAAAAGTCTGGTGCGTAAAATAAAAACTGTTTAAAGTTCAAAATCTCATACTTACGACCTCCTTTTCGATTATGGTTTTATTGTATTTATTTATTTAGACGCCCATAGGACTTTAACGTATAATGCAGTATATGTTTTTTTTAAATTACAAATGAAAAGTTGAGAAAATACAGATAACATAAAATATAAGAAACAAAAAACAGGTTACATAAAATGCAAGAGTTGACAAAAGTAGGTAACGAAGAATATAAGTTAAATAAAAATAGATTATCTGCCAATATATTCCAAATCAACTATAATAATAATAAAAACCAGCAATAACTATAATATTTTAGTTTTATTTTTAACTTTTTAACTTAATCAGTTCAACCTTAAATTATAATATTAATTAAGGAAGATAATATTAATGAAACTTAATCGAAAATCTGAAACAGAAAAATCAGAAAAAGATACGGATACATCTGGAACTCGAACCCAGGACCTTTGGCTTTCTGGGCAGATGCTCTCACCACTGAGCTTATGTGTTCATTCCAATTCGGTCATATTTTACTGTATCTATAAAAAAGTCAATAGGTGTTCAATAAAAATAAAATCGGATAAATTTATCTGAGACACTATCTAGGTAACAAATCCATTAATGTAATATATCATTGAAGAAGAAGATAACAATAATAATCTAATTTTTTGAAATATGAAAATGAACAAGACACAGAAAAATAATAAAAGATAACGGTCGCAACTGGGACTCGAACCCAGAACCTCACGTCTTACCGGGATATACACCTCTACCAATTGGGCTACTGCTATATATTATGAGACTGCCGTAATTGTCAACTTCATATTACAAATTTCAATTTTTATTATTTTTCTGTGTCTTGTTCATTTTCATATTTTAAAAAATTTGATTATTAATGTTATCTTCTTCTTCAATGATATATTACATTGATGGGAATAACCTTCAAAAGTTAAAGAGAGAGTTTTTCTTATAAAACAAATACTTTATTTGAATACTTGTTTCCAATGAAAAAAGCTGCCAATAATTTGGAAAAAAACATTAGTCGAAAATAATATTGTATATTCTGAAATTTGAAATATAAAGTTGACAAATACGACAGTCTCATAATAGGGTGCAATAGCAAAATTGGTTAATGCGTATGTCCCGGTTAGACGTGAGGTTCTGAGTTCCGAGTCCCAGTTGCAGCCATTATATTTTTTTTTTAGTTTTCTGTGTCTTATAGTGTCATACTTTAAAAAATTAGATTATTATTGTTATCTTCTTATTCAATGTTATAATTTTTTATTTAATATGCGACATCTATTGACTTTTCTGCAAGTCTAAGACGAATATTATATTGCATCCGTATCTTTTTCTGATTTTTCTTTTTCAGATGTTCGATTGAGTTTCGCTAATATATCTTCAGGGTGTCTCATATTGTTTTTAGTTTTTCGTTTTCTTGTTTGACCGCACTGTATTTTTCTGGCATCAGAAATGCTAAATCAGATCGGCTACAACCGCAACACATTTTTCCAACAATATTGAATCTTTTCTCATATTACAAATGACTCCCTAGCTGCTCTTCACGAATTAAGAGAAAAAATTCTTGAAAGAGACCTAAGTCGCCGAGGAGACATCTACTGGCCACCGAGGAGCCCAGATTTACACGCCTGCTGGTTTTTTTTCCCATGGGGCTACTTAAAAAATAAAGTATACAACCCATTGCCATCCAACCAGGATGTTTTTAAGCAAATAATCTCATACGAAATTAACGCTATTCCAAGAGTGAAGGTAGGGACAGACACGAACTTCACATCAAAAGATACTGTGTTATAAAATATCTTTTCTACCGACACACTACGTTATAAAAGATTTCTTCCTAGGGCAGGAAGAAGAGTAGACGAGGCAAAATTCCATCCGGAAAACTTAAAAAATGACAAGTTTTTTTTATAGTTTTCTAGTTAAGCTAACTTTTTTTATAATAATTTGTAAGCCACAAAAAATGGTTTTAAAAAATGCATTGTGTGTTTCTTTTGTTAAAATAACTTCCCCAAAACCCTGAATTACATAACGATATTAATACGTTAAATACGAATAAAAACCTCCACCATGTGCAGAAACGGGCTTTTTAACTTAACAAGACTTTTTAAACCTAACCCTAGAAAGATAATCATATTTTGATGTACTTTAAGATATTTATGTGTAAAATTGAGTTGTAAACAAGCTGTATTGTTATATTTTGATTGTTGATTTGATAAACCAATCCGTATTATGCCTTTGGAGGAAATGTGCGGGCCTGCTCGCGACTGTAAGACTGACTGACTGACTTGGCTTGCTGGGGCCCTTTATATAGCCCGACCTGGCAGGTACTTGAAAGGTAGGTTGAAATGCGCTCACGCTGGAACAATCCCGAAATTTCGGCGCAGCGCGATGTATTGTGTGTCGCAGCAGCGAGACCTTTCGAGAAGGTGGCAAATAAATATGCGTAGCGAGGTAGAGACGGCTGGGCGGTGCTAATTAGTGCGACGAAGGCAGGTAGGTACGGCTATGCAAGTAAGTAGCGAATGCAGTGCGAAGGTACTAGATTGTTACATATTTTTACACACAGATGAAATAAGAAATACCACAAGTTATGTTGTTTTCTTTGTTTATTGTTTAAATTATAACATTTTAACAGTAATCAACATAATAGTATGGCAAAAACAAAATAGTGAAGTACACATTTTCAAGGATTCTATGCCAGCTCTCAGAAAGCCAGCTCATAATTAACGTAGGAGTTATTTCATATTTATGTAATAGAGTGTACAATAAATATAACCTAAATACTATGATTTTGTAATGCTAAAAATTATAATATGGCATGAAATGAAGTTATAGCATTTTAATAGGTAAAATTGACGGTTATTAATAATTAATGGTAATGGTTTGTTAATTGTTTAAGAATAATTATAAACCTGTTTCTTAAATGACTCCAAATCTGTTATTTTTGTTACTTCTTCGGGAAGACTATTGTAATATTTTATGCCTTTGTAAGTGTAATTATGTTTTGCGATATTAACTCTCGTCATAATGAAGGAGGCATCTACTAATATCTACAGGAATTTCAAAAACTGAACAAATCGGACTAATATCTATGAGAATCCATGTTCTGACTAATATCGGTATATTGGAACAATATCTATGGGAACCAAAGTGAGGACGAATATCTACAGTTCAAACTGCTGACTAATGTCTACGGAACAGGTGATGTAGACGAATATCTACAGTACTGGCAGAGGTTGGATTTGCAATTACGTATATGTAGTTTAAAGAGATTTCTTTTGTTTCACAAACCATGTTACACAAACCTAGCGTAGCCGCTAAACTGCTTGAAAACTGGGATGTTTTTCTTGCCTTGACGCGAGCAGGCACTACAAAGTGGGCACTTTCTTTTGTATCACAAACCATGTTACACAAACCTAGCGTAGCCGCTAAACTACTTGAACACTGGGATGTTTTTCTTGCCTTGACGCGAGCAGGCACTACAAAGTGGGCACTTTCTTTTGTACCACAAACCATGTTACACAAACCTAGCGTAGCCGCTAAACTACTTGAACACAGGGATGTTTTTCTTGCCTTGACACGAGCAGGCAATATTTACAGTCACAACAGTCGAAAATCAGAAGGAACAGCAAACATGTTTTATTTATTGTGAGACAGCATACGGTTCTTCAAACTTCTCCTCTGTAAAAATGAATGACTGCATTTGGGGCATGCAAATGTGAGCACCGTGAGTAAGCACGTGTCTCTTCAAACATCCTTTCCAAAAACCTGAATAGCGCTGTCGGCAGATGAAAAAGATTTTTCACCACTGTGAGTTAGCACGTGTCGCTTCAAAGTTTCCTTCAGTAAACATGAATAGTTGCATTTGAGACATGCGAAAGGTTTTATTCCACTGTGAGTCAGCATGTGATTCTTCAAATTTCTCTTCAGTAAACATGAATAGTTGCAGTCGGAACACGAAAAAGCTTTAATTCCACCGTGAGTCAGCATGTGGATCTTCAAATTTCCCTTCTGCGCACATGAATAGTTGCATTTCGGACATGCGAAAGGTTTTAATCTACTGTGAATCAGCATGTGTCTCTTCAAACATCCTTTCCAAAAACCTGAATAGTTGCAGTCGGCACATGAAAAAGATTTTTCACCACTGTGAGTTAGCACGTGTCGCTTAAAAGTTTCCTTCAGTAAACATGAATATTTGCATTTGGGACATGCGAAAGGTTTTATTCCACTGTGAGTCAGCATGTGATTCTTCAAGTTTCTCTTCTGTAAACTTGAATAGTTGCAGTCGGAACACGAAAAAGGTTTTATTCTACTGTGAGTCAGCAGGTGGTTTGTCAAATATCTCTTTTGTGAAAATGAATAATTGCAGTCGGTACACGTGAAAGGTTTAATTCCACTGTGGGTCAGCATGTGTTTCATCAAATTTCCCCTCCGTGAATACGAATTATTGCACTCAGAACATGAAAACGGTTTTACACCACCGTGATTAAGAATGTGAATGTTTAGTTGACGCTTTGTGGAACACGAATATTTGCAGTCGGTGCACGTGAAAGGTTTTACCCCACTATGAACCAGCATGTGGTTCTTCAAATGACCCTTTCGTCGACTTGAAAAGTTGCAGTCGGAACACGAATAAGGTTTTTCTCCAGCATGGGTGCGCAAGTGCAGTTCTAACTTTGACTTGTCTGTGCAGGAGTAGTTACAATGTGGACAAGAGTAACGTTTTCCAACATGGCGAACTTTCAATTTTGTCAATGAGTCTGAAAAAGGATTACTGATAAGTATAAGTACAATAAATTCGCAAGAACGCAAAAATTAGGAGAGCATGAACTGTCAATTTTAATAAAAGTCGGTTTTACCGTTTGTTTGGGTAATTCTTTCAGAGCGCTCTAAGCAATCCTTTTTAACATCCTCGCGGTCTATGTCAATTGTCGTACAAGAAACTGCCACTCCGTATTCTTCTCCAAGTCCTGATTCGGCCTTATAGGTAATATTCTCCATATAAGTGTTATCTGGAAACCAAAACAACAATATCTGCATTGATATGTTAGACTTAGACAATCAGGGAATTGTTATCGATATTTCAATCAATACTATTTTTCTCGTCTCAAATCCATTAATTTCCTTATTGATGATATCCCGCCATCTGACGGCTCAGTTCTGATATTGTTGTTGCGAATAAAAAAAAATCTACATCGAGTAGTTCTTGTTGTATATGGAAGGTATTTAAGTTTAATAAATAGTAAAGTCGGCAATAAGTCTTCTATGAGAAAGTTTCAATAATTTTGATTCTTTCATCGAATTTAATAATTTATTGTTTCTATTGGTAAACCGAGTAGTTAATGTATTTTAGGATTTTAAAGAGCACGAATTACGTATTTTAACGAACAAAATACGGTTTGGGTATATTTTAATACATTGAAATAAACTTCACTAGCGACGGCCTCGGTTGTTAAAAAAATAGAATAATTGGGAGAGCACGAATTACGTGTTGTAACAAATAAAATCGGTTTTTACCGGTTGTCTGAGTAATTGTTTCATTCTTTTTAAAATCCACGAATTGTATTTCAAGTTCTGTACAAGGAATTGTCCTTCCATATTCTTCTTTAGGTCTTGGTTCTACCTTAATGGTAATAGACTCCATATAAATGTTACCTGGAAAAACAAAACAACAATACCTGCATGGATATGCCGAGACAACAAGATATTATATTAAAAGAATTACAGTTGTCCCTCTCCGAGAGTTTAACAAAATAAATTGAAATAATTTTCAGAACGACGGCCTCTATTATCTAAGGTAAGTCTTTCGACTAACAATCCGGAGGTCGCGGGTTCAATCCCGGCGTGGGCAAAAAAAAATATTTGGTTAATTTGTGTTACATCACAAGTAATTAGTTTAAAATAATATTTAGCATATTTGCGGCAAGTTTCTTAGTGTGTGGTTTCTTGGCAGGTGGGAGAAGTTGGGACTGTTATGCGGGAATCTCATTATAAAGCATATATGTTTGTTTTTTTTTTAATAGTGAATGCCTCACAAGAGTCCCAACTGCTCCTGCCTGGCGAAAGTGAGACTATGGCTTCCCCAATTGGGCTATGTTATAGGACTGAAGGTAAATGGAGAAGGAAAGAATACGAGGGAGAGGAAGGCAAGGAAGTACCTGGCGATTCAGATCTAGTCACAAAAGACGGCTAAAGCCATTTCAAGGAACGTTTCAATACTGAATGGTGGTCTTACATCAGGGCGATACTGACAGTATCTTCCACGCTGGAACGTGCCGCAAATATACTAAATATGTTTTTAAATAATTAATTGTGAAATAACACAAATCAATTAAATAAAATTTATTTGCGCACGTCAGCATCGAACCCGCGACCTTCGGAGTGGAAGTGCAACGCCCTACCGCTGGACTACGCCGGCCGTCAAATATATATCAAGTATATGACCAGTCTGCAAATATATCAAAGGCGATACGAATTCCGAATAACCATAATTAACATTCAACTTAAATACAATGCAACTTACTGTCTGTCTTACTCTCGGCCAACGGTAAATACTCCTTCTTTATATCTATGGGGTCGATCTCTGTTTTTATACACGGCATTTCATTTGCGTCTTCTTCCTGTGACCCTGGTTCGGTCTTGATGAAAACATTATCTGGGTTTTGAAGATTCATGGTATTGCTGTGATAGTGTCCTGCAATTTTATGACAGTAAATGATCCCAGCTCAAAACAAATTGTAACTGTAACAGAACATATGATCAGTCCTGGTTGTGAGTTGTAATAAAAGATATTAAATACTATGATAATTAAGTAAAGTACATGTATGGAAACATTTCGTACTAGATACCACACAACTGAAAACATCGAGGGTAAATATTGGATATAGATGGAAACGGTTAATATGCACTTTTTTTTGAAAAACTCTTTTGACTCGCCTTAATTACATTAAAAGACAACTGTTTGCATTGGGGGCAGTGGAAAATATTTAATTTTAAATTTCAATTACGTAAAATTAAAATTAGCTTTCGTTCTGTGAAATGTGACTGACATTTTCAAAAAGTTTTGTAAAATGTCATTTTGTTATGTTAGTATTCTTGATACTATACGAAAAACAACGAGCGGCCAGGTTTTTTTTTTTTTTAGTGTTAAAAAATAACTTTTTTTGTATTTCTTGTGCATTAACTATGTAAAAATTTCTAGACATTTTGTTTTGAAGAGTTTTAATTTTCAATGTACTATCGTTAGTTAAATTTTAATTTTTATGCTACCGGTTTCGACACATCCGTGTCATTCACTAGCAAACCTAAAACTAAGTTTGCTAGTGAATGACACGGATGTGTCGAAACCGGTAGCATAAAAATTAAAATTTAAGTAACGATAGTACATTGAAAATTAAAACTCTTCAAAACAAAATGTTAAAAAATAACATTCCGCCTAATTAGTACCTACCTAATACGCATGCATTGTGATTAAAATTCATTAGCTTGCATTTTTTCTTACCCCAAAATTTTTTTTTTATGACTATTTCTTTGATGTAATAGCGCCTGCTCGTGTCAAGGCAAGAAAAGCATCCCAGTTTTCAAGTATTTTAGCGGCTATGCTAGGTTTGTGTGACATGGTGTGTGATACAAAAGAAAGTACCCCCTTTACAGCGCCTGCTCACGTCAAGGCAAGAAAAACATCCCAGTTTTCAAGTAGTTTAGCGGCTATGCGAGATTTGCGTAACATGGTTTGTGATACAAAAGAAAGTGCCCCATTTATAGTGCCTGCTCACGTCAAGGCAAGAAAAACATCCCAGTTTTCAAGTAGTTTAGCGGCTACGCTAGGTTTGTGTAACATGGTTTGTGATACAAGAGAAAGTACCCCCTTTATAGCGCCTGCTCACGTCAAGGTAAGAAAAACATCCCAGTTTTCAAGTAGTTTAGTGGCTACGCTAGGTTTGTGTAACATGGTTTGTGATACAAAAGAAAGTTCTCCCTTTACAGTGCCTGATCACGTTAAGGCAAGAAAAACGTCCATGGTTTGTGATACAAAAGTGAATGTATTATTTAAAAAAAAAATATTACTAAAGAAAAAAGCATGTTATTTTTACTTCATTTTATTTCCAAAACTCCGGTTCCTAAATTAGTGCTTACCTAATACGACCAGATTTCGTGTATCTTCAAAATCTTCTAGCCTCTCGTTATATATAAAAATGTATCAGGAATTCCAACATACCAAAGTGACATTTATTACAAAATGGGCAACATTTCTTAAGACGAAGCTTATTTTAATTTTACGTAATTGAAATTTAAAATTAAATATTTTCCACTGCCCCCAATGCAAATAGTTGTCTTTTAATGTCATTAAGGTGAATAAAAAGAGTGTTTTAAAAAAAAGTGCGTACTAACCGTTTCCATCTATATCCAATAATTACCACATCGAGTACTTATAAACAAATTAAAGAAAACTACCTTGAATAAGGGTAATTGAAGTATTTCCGCTAAGTCTCCAATGCGTGAGTCAATTAATAGAATTTTCTCATTTTACGGATATTTTTCGAATCTATCAAGCAAAAAATAAGTCGAGCCAGTCAGCCAGCAAGGAACGTATAAAACAAATCTTAGGCGCTCCGCCCACTGAGGCAACTGAAAACCAACTAAAACCGGCTGTTTTCTCTGTCTTGATTGGTCAAAAAGCTTGTTTAACCATAGATGAAGAACAATCAGCTGACAGCTCGCAACCTAGCAACGGCCGCCCAGGGTAATCAGCCGTGACAGTCGCAAGATGGTCACAAGATGGTCGCAAGTCACCGCTTGCGTTACCATTGACAACGGGGTTTTGTGTGATTGTGTAGTGTGCGGGCTATCACATTGTCATACAAAGACAGTTGGCAGTTGAGAGTTTTCAGTTGCCTCAGTGGGCGGAGGCGCTTAAACTGATAAAAACCTGCCCAATTTGCATGAAGAACAAACGTCAGATGACAATTTAATAATGGCGAATGTTGTCCATAGATAAACGTTGTAAACTTACGGAAGGTTAAGCGCCATTCAGACGTTTCACTAATCGCTCATTTCCGCATTTCATTCTGCCTAGCTTACTCGGAATGACACGTCTGAACATGAAATGAATCGAAAGTGCCGAACACTGCCGAATGAAATCTTCAAGTGAACCGATCCAACAATGTTGGATATTTTCCTTCGGCATCCTTCACTCGCGCGCGCATGGGCGCGGAAGAGAGCAAAGTGAAACGTCTGAACACCGAGTTAAATCTCAATCAGTTTCTCTCGCGTCCTGTACGGGAAGGACCATGAAAGGACGCTATCAAATCGCACGCAAAATGTCAAAATTGTATTCGTTCGGCTAATTTGTTTGCTTTTGGGAACACCTCTCATATAAATTTTTGGGTCTCCCTTATTATCCATGTATTTTATGTTTTTTAATATATGTAAGATTATTAATTTGTAGGAAAATGTTCGTAATAAAAAAAGTGAAATCAAATTGTGTTATTATGCCATAAAAAATAAAAAGGTTTATAAGACGACAAAATGCTGTTTTTTTATTTAATTGTGTCAACAAAATTGCGTAAAAATCGATGCATCTGACATGTTTTTCCTTAAAATTCGGGGCCGGACCGCGCTGGAAACCAAACGAATGGCAGCGCGGTTTACCTCGCTCGGCGACGCTGTGGTTGGAATGGACGAGTGAACGCTTATTTCTATAGTGCCGTGTGAACATGGAATGAAACAAAATGGACGATTAGGCCGAAAGAACATGGCGGAAACATGGCGGAAACCTTCCCTCGAGTGAACCGTCTGATTCCAGCATTAGTCAACTGGTAAAGCGCCATTCAGACGGTTCACTAATCGCTCATTTCCGCATTTCTTTCGGCCTAGTTTACTCGAAATGACACGTCTGAACATGCAATGAAACGAAAGTGCCGAACACTGCCGAATGAAATCTTCAAGTGAACCGATCCAACAATGTTGGATATTTTCCTTCGGCATCCTTCACTCGCGCGCGCTTGGGCGCGGAAGAGAGCAAAGTGAAACGTCTGAACACGGAGTGAAATCTCAATCAGTTTGTCTCGCGTCCTGTAAGGACATGGAAGGACACTATCACGTCGCACGCAAAACGTCAAAATGGTATTCGTTCGGCTAATTTGTTTGCTTTTGGGAACACCTCTCATATACATTTTTGGGTCTCCCTTATTATCCATGTATTTTATATGTTTTTTAATAAATGTGAGATTATTAATTTGTAGGAAAATGTTCGTTATAAAAAAGTAAAATCAAATTGTGTTATTATGTCATAAAAAATAAAAAGGTTTATAAGTCGAAACAATAATGTTTTTTATATTTATTTTTATTTAATTGTGTCAACAAAATTTCGTAAAAATCGATGCATCTGACATGTTTTACCTTAAAATTCAGGGCCGGACCGCGGTGGAAATCAAACGAATTCCAGCGCGGTTGACCTCGCTCGGCGACGCTGTGGGGGGAATGGACGAGTAAACGCTTATTTCTATAGCGCCGTGTGAACATGGAATGAAACAAAATGGACGATTAGGCCGAAAAAACATGGCGCTTTAACCCTCGGCAGCGCAGGACGTCTTTCCTGCGTCTCTTTATGGTTATCTTGCCTCTCGTAAGTTTTTAAAGTTTATCTATGGACAATGTCATTTGACATCTTCCAAGGTAGGATCGTTTGCCAGGAATTATCCGATTCATGTTTTGCGAATGTCACTTTTTACAATAGTTGTTTGTCGGGATACATTCGATTCATTCGCCATGTCGATTCTCGATTAAATCGCGTTATCAAAGCGTATTTTATTACTGCGTCAATTACCGGTTGACTGGCCCCTCGTAAGTTTTAGAAGTATATCTACGGACAAAAGTCGCCATTACTAAATTGTCATCTGACGTTTGTTCTTCATGCAAATTGGGCGGGTTTATATCAGTTTAATATTTTTTTCCACGATCTTTACTGTGGACTGGCTCCACTATTTGTGTTCTTGATAGGTTTGTTAGAATTGTAGGTAAATGTTTATCACTCCGCTTACCGGTTAATACGGAATTCGAAGTTCGATTCGCGTATACGCACGGATAATACGGAGCGAAACATTTCCTTTGCCGCCATTTCTTTAGTTTTGATTTGATTGGTTTATTTATGGATTTGATATTTGCGATTTTGTTTTCAATCTAAATACGCATAAATTACTTAGTTTACCCAGCCTAAGAACCTAATAACCTATTTTATGCTCTTTTTTAGTAATAATAAAGCAAAATCTAACTGTTTGATTTAAAAATATTCCGTATTAACCAGTAGGCGGAGTACGAAACTATTAATGAATTGTAGAACTTCTTGTCAAATTAGAAGGTGCTATTAATTGACTCATGCTTGGGAGATTTTGCGGGCCTACTTCAATCTCCCTTTTTCAAGGTAGGTTTTCTTTATTCTGTTTAATTTAGTTATGTGGTATCTAGTACGAAATGTTTCCATTAATTTACTCTATGCATAATCAAAGTATTTAAAATTGTTTTATAACGACTCACGAACAGTAAATAACTCATTATGTATTTTCTGTTTCAGATATAATATATTTTGAGCTGGGATCAATTACATAGCAGAGCGATGGATCTTCAAAACCCAGATAATGTTTTTATCAAGCCGGAACCAGGGTCCCAGAAAGAAGACGCAAATGAAATGCCATTTATAGAACCAGAAATCGATCCCCTAGATATAAAGGAGTATTTACCGTACGTCGAGAGCAATCCGGCGGACAGTAAGTTGCATTGTATTTATGTTGAATATTATTTACAGTTGTTCGGAATTCAAATCCGATTTGAAATGTTTGCAGACTGTATAATCTGCAAATGTATATATATTTTATTGACAGTACCGCACAACAGTCCCAAATGCCCCCTCCTGTCTAGAGACAATGAGATAAAGGTATCCCCAATTAAGGTATGTTGTTAGGCTACATGTATCGGGGAGGGAAATCTTATCAGATCTGGTAACCAAACAAGGCTTAAGCGATTTCAAGCAGAGTTTCAATCTGATGATTGAAACTCTTATACTTTATACTGAAACTTTAATAAATAAATTGTTTCTTCCTTTGTGTCATTTCCCATTCGTCCCCGTTCCCTTTCCGCCTTCCGCGTTTTCACCTTCCCCCCTCAAACATTCCATTTCCACCTTCTCCGCCTTCCTCTCTCTCTCGACCCCCCTTCAACGAAACCCACTCCTTAATTCCCCATCCGACCCTCCCGCAAACCCCTCACCAGCCTTGTTTCCCTGCCGCCTAACTCTAAATACACCCATTTATCCAACAACTCGCTTAACCTATTTAATTTTTTTATACAAATATAATGCCAGAGCTCACTGGTATATATAAGTATTCACGGGCATGTTCACAAGCAATCGGATGAAATTTTAATTGCAATCGTAGGAATGGTATAGGAAATAGTTTCATAACACCAGAGCTCACTATCCTTTAACCATCCCGAATATGCGCACATCGTATTCCGAAAGTTTCATCGCAATAGGATGAACGGTATGGCCGCGCATAACATTCGAATATACAATCAAACATTATTTTTTACATATTAGATGAGTTTATAAACAACGGTTAATTTAACGTCTTTTCTTTACTCCGTGTTTTGATATAATAATTTTAAAATGTTTTTTGACATTTTTTTTAATTTAAATCCAAACTAAATACTTGTGAACCTATTTTAAGATCGTAGATTCTTATTGTGAGACGGAAAAAGTTAACCCTAAAACTTTCAAATTACGCAATAATAACGATTTCCGTAGTCGAGGGGTAAGGCACGCAATTAGTAATCCTAATGTGGCGAGTTCAAATCCCGGCGTGCGCAAGTAAATTTCATTTAACTTTATTGTTTTATTTCGAAATTTGATAATTTAAAATCATGTATGGTATATTTGCGGCACGTTCCACACGGGAAGATAGTTTTAGTATCGCCCTGGTGTAAGATTACCATTCAGAATTGAAATATTATCAGAAATAGCTTTAACCCTGTTTGGGGACCAGATCTGAATCAGCCTGGAACTTCCTAATCTTCCTCTACCACATCTCCTTCCATTTCCAACTATCTATAGCCTGACAACATGCCTAAATATGGGATGCAATAGTCTCACTGCTCCAGGCGGTTGGGAGCGGTTGGATTAGATCAGCGCCAAATGAACAATCGATTAAAATTAAAACGAACTACCTATTAAAGTGGATTATTTTCCACTTCCTGAAATTACTTACAAATACAATTTGGGAGGCGGGTATGGGCACCACCGCACCGGGAACAATTTATTTGATAACCACCACCCCTGCCATAGGTCACCTCAAGTGGTTCACTACGTTTGCTGACTTAGCAGGAGTGCCCGGGTTGACGATTGAGGTTTGTCTCGGTCTTGGCGGCGAATGCGTTTGCCCACTTATTGCGTGGCTGTCAGTGCATACTAAGCGTGTGCGTATTTTCTGTATGTTATTAAACTCACCATTTACCTTCATCATTCATCATATAGCAGGACAATATCACAGCAGTGCCATGGATCTTCAAACCCAGATTATGTTTCCATCAGAACGTAACCAGGATCCCAATGAAATGCCGAATACGGATATAGAAATCGACCTTCTGGACGTCAAGAAAGAATGTTTGCAATATACCAAGACCAATCCGACAGACAGTTAAGTTGCATTATTATTTATTTATTTATTTATTTATTTTTTCATGTTCTCTATAAAACAGTTATACACCAATATATATCATGGAGAAGATTATAAATTACAAAGTACACAAGGGCAGTTTTACTACTTAGTGACATTTGCTAAAAGATAGTTGCTGAACTGTCTGTAAGTGACATTGTAAATGTCGATGGTCAATGCAGAATCGTTAAGCAGTTGAGTCGCTCATTATATAAGTTGAATGTTGTTTATAGCTATTCAGAATTACTGTGCACTTTGAAATGTTGGGAGACAGGACATATACATATTTTTTTTAAATATGAGTAACGCACAACAGTCCCAACTGCTCCTATCTGGAGCCATTGAGATTGTGTCATCCCATCATACCATGATAGTATGACGGGATATCCCACATCCCACATGTGGATATCCCACATCATACCATGGTGGTATGATAGGATATACTGTGCTCTAAAGATTGCAATCCGTTTGTGAAAACGGGAGAATCTATCAAACGGACCGCCTGTTTCTGTACAGAGTCGTTGGTGTTTCTCAGTGTGGTTTTTGCAATATTGCCTCTTACTCTGTGATATATGGGCGGGCTTTACCGCCGAGCAACGTCCCGGACGTTGACGGAGTTGCGACCCGAAGTGGGTCATTTCAAGGCAGTGCGTTAGCGAGCGCTGCTCCGGGCTTCGATTAATAATCTTACCGCCAGCCAGGCTGGTCGTTTACTTTGTAACCATTTGTATTGAATAAACGACCTTTTCGTATAACGAATCTCTATTGTATTATTTACACAAACAATCAGTGTGTAGTACTGAGGATAAGATTGAAGTCAGTATCCCAATCCAGTTCCTGAACGCTACACTCAGGTACTTTGGGGCTGCAGACCGGAGGTGGCTGCCAAATTCAACCGTGGGGCGTACTGGCGATTTGTACAGGGTTAGCAGTTGTGTACTATTAAAATATCTGCGGGCCCTGTACAGTACGCCCAGTTTCTGAGAAGCTAATTTAACTCTGGCTTCGATGGAGCCCCGTATCGCTCTCTGCTGGTCACTTAGAGTTACACCGAGCATATCAATGGAGAATCGTGTTCGGAAGAATGTTACCGTTGTAGGAGACCAGATTGTCATTTCTATCCCTTTTAGACGATCCTAATCAGACGTGATTTGGTCTTTGAAACATTAAATTCGACGAGATTATCTTACCCCAAGAGAAAAAACTCTCGAGGTAAGCGTCCATTCTTTGCTTGAAAGGCTTCCGAGGCGTTGGAATTTGTGCACCCTTTGGGGGCTTGTCAAACAAAAAGCTATCATGGACTGTACTGTCATCCGCGTTTAACAATGAATTGGTGCACATGTCAAAAGGTCATTGATGTGCAACAAAAATAAAGTTGGAGCCAGAACCGATTTTTGTGGGACGCCAGCGTTTTTCGAATGCGAGGAAGAGGTAAAATCGTCAGCAACCGACTGAATCGACCTCTCCCTCAAAAAGTCGGCAATCCACCTGCACAAGGATGCGGGAAGTCCGTAAGAAGGCAGTTTGTTGCCAAGTCCTCGGTGCCAAACCCGGTCAAAGGCCTTGGAAATGTCCAGTGCAACCGTTTCGAAAGCCTTGGAAATGTCAAGTGCGACCGTTTGGGTCTCACCGAAACGTTCCAGGCACCGCCCCCAAACATGCGTCACATACGCGAGAAGATCACCGCACGAGCGGTTCCGCCGGAATCCGTATTGACGGTCGTTAATAATTTTGTTCCTCTCCAGGTAGGTATGCGAGTAGTTTGTCGTTGACCGCACGTTCCATCACCTTGGATATAACTGATGTGATCGCAATGGGGCGGTAGTTGGCCGGGATTGAGCCGTCACCCTTCTTCGGAATAGGATGGATAACCGCTTTTTTCCAACCAGAGGGTATAGAGCCAGAATTCAGGGACATTTTAAAAAGCTTTGTCAAAATCGGAGCTTTATCTGCAGCGCACCTCTGCAATACTCCTGCTTGTTTCTTAAATTAATCTATACGTTTCATTTTTATATTCCCCCTTCTTTGTGGCTTATCGATGGGGTGATTAATTGTTAGTTAATTGAGTTTATCTTTTATTTTTAAGAAAAATGTTAAATTTATTATGTTTTAGTACTCTGTTGGAAGAGGAGTGCCGAAATTTGTAATATTCCTGTTCTTTTCGACATATTAATGAAAATATTGCTTATATTTTCCAGTTAACGATTATATTGAGACTACTACCAGCAAGGCAGAATCTGGATTCCTAGAAGAATGTGACGTAATAAATCCTTATACGGAAATTGACATTGACTTCGCAGATGTTAAACAGGAATGCTTAGAGCTTTCTGAAAGAATAACCCGAACAACTGGTAAAACAGACTTTGGTTAAAATAAACAATTCGAGCTCTCCCAATTTTTGCATTCTTCCGATTTTATTTTACTTATCAGTACTATTTTTTCAGACTCATTGACAAACTTGAAGATGCACCCAGTGGCTAAACGATACTCTTGTCCACATTGTAACAACTCCTGCTCAGACAAGTCAATGTTAAAACTGCACTTGCGCACCCATGCTGGAGAAAAACCTTATTCATGTTCCGACTGCAACTATTCAAGTCGATGGAAGGGACATTTGAATATCCACACGCTGATTCATAGCGGGGTAAAACCTTTTTCGTGTACCGAATGCAACTATTCATGTTCACAGAGGGGAAGTTTGAAGGGCCACATGTTGACTCATAGTGAAATAAAACCTTTTTCATGTTCCATTTGCAACTACTCAAGTTGTCGAAAGAAAGAATTAAAATATCACCTGCTGACTCACAGTGGAATAAAACCGTTTTCGTGTTCCGACTGCAACTATTCAGGATATCGAAAGGTACTTTTGAAAAGTCACATGCTGACTCATGCTGTAGTTAAACCTTTTTCGTGTGCCGACTGCAACTCTTCGTTTTCACAGAAGGGAACTTTAAAGAGACACATGTTGACTCACAGTGGGTTAAAACCTTTTTCATGCCCTGACTGCAACTATTCATGTTCACTGAAGGGAACTTTAAAGAGACACATGTTGACTCACAGTGGGTTAAAACCTTTTTCATGCCCTGACTGCAACTATTCATGTTCGGTGAAGGGAACTTTAAATGCCCACATGCTGACTCACAGTGGGTTAAAACCTTTTTCATGTACTCACTGCGAATATACATGTTTATGGAGAGGACGTTTAAAGAGACACATGCTGACTCATACTGGAGTAAAACATTTTTCGTGCCCCGACTGCAACCGTTCATTTTCACTCAACAAAAATTTGAAAACCCACATGTTGACTCACAGTGGGTTAAAACCTTTTTCATGCCCTGACTGCAACTATTCATGTTCGGTGAAGGGAACTTTAAATGCCCACATGCTGACTCACAGTGGGTTAAAACCTTTTTCATGTACTCACTGCGACTATACATGTTTATGGAGAGGACGTTTAAAGAGACACATGCTGACTCATACTGGAGTAAAACATTTTTCGTGCCCCGACTGCAACCGTTCATTTTCACTCAACGGAAATTTGAAAACCCATATGCTGACTCACAGTGGAATAAAACCTTTTTCATGTGCCGACTGCAACTCTTCATTTTCACGGAAGGGACATTTGAAATCCCACATGCTGACTCACAGTGGAATAAAACCCTTTTTCGTGTCTCGCTCGTAACTATTCATGTTCACTTAAGGGAACTTTTGAGAACCACATGTTGACTCACAGTGGGTTAAAACCTATTTCATGTCCTGACTGCAACTATTCGTGTTCACTGAAGGCAAATTTAAAATCCCACATGCTGACTCACAGTGGGTTAAAACCCTTTTCGTGTCCCGACGGCAACTATTCATGTGCTCGAAGAGGACATTTGAGAAGGCACTTGTTAATTCACGGTAGGTGAAAATCTTTTTCATTTCTTGACTGCAACTGTTTATGTTCACAAAATAGAAATTTTAAAACCCACTTGCTAATTCACTGTGACATTTAACATTTTTTGAGTCTCGACTGCTCTTCTGTAAAATTTATGTTTACAGAAGTGAAGTTTCATAACAAAATGGAAAAAAAACTGTTTTCTTGCACCGACTTCCAAGAAAACCGCAGGCAACAAAAAAGAATTTGAATCTTCAATCCAATGAAATAATGAAATTCTAAATCACCGCCGGGGAAAAGAGATACAAGATATGAAAAAAAATATAATTCATAGAACCGAGCGTCTGAATGCAGGTGTAAACATGTTTTTTAATTAATTTTGCAATAAGCCGCCGCACTTTTAATAGTCTCTGCTTTTAAACTTAGTTACCGCAAAACACATCGGTTTCAGTCGGGACCGGTGGAAAATATGCATTTAAATTTATATTTCATAAAAAAAAAATTGTTCGCAATTTCTCGTTACTGCAGACGTTTCGTATAACATTATTTAGCATAGAACAATGCTGAACAAAAATCACACATATTCGAAGAAGTCACTGACTAAAGGTTGCACTATACAAATTTTCATTTTTTGAATAAATAAATAATTGAGTATATTGAGGACGAATTAAAATCAATGTACTATTATTTAAGGTTAGGTTGTGTTAGGTTACGTAAGGTGGTAATTATTGGATAAAGATGGATACGGTTAAAATTAGCTTCGTCTTGTGAAATTTTGCCCATATTTGCAATCATTGTCTCTTTGGTATGTTGGTTTTCCTGATACATATTTATATATAACGAGCGGCTAGAGGATTTTGAAGATATCACGAAATCTGGTCGTATTAGGTTAACACTAATGTAGGTACCGGAGTTTTGGAAATAAAATGACCTAAAAAAACATGTTTTTTCGTAGTAATTATTTTTAAAAAATAATACATTCACTTTTGTATCACAAACCATGTTACACAAACCTACTTGAAAACTGGGATGTTTTTCTTGCCTTGACGTGAGTTGGCGCTATAAAGGGGGCACTTTCTCTTGTATCACAAACCATGTTACACAAACCTAGCGTAGCTGCTAAACTACTTGAAAACTAGGATGTTTATCTTGCCTTGACGTGAGCAGGCGCTATAAAGGGGACACTTTCTCTTGTATCACAAACCATGTTACACAAACCTAGCGTAGCCGCTAAACTACTTGAAAACTGGGATGTTTTTCTTGCCTTGACGCGAGCAGGCACTACAAAGTGGGCACTTTCTTTTGTATCACAAACCATGTTACACAAACCTAGCGTAGCCGCTAAACTACTTGAAAACTTTGATGTTTTTCTTGCCTTGACGTGAGCAGGCGCTATACAGGGGCACTTTCTTTTCATAAACCATGTTGCAAACCGTGTTACACAAACCATGTTACACAAACCTAGCGTAGCCGCTAAACTACTTGAAAACTGGGATGTTTTTCTTGTCTTGACGCAAGCAGGCGCTATAAAGGGGGCATTTTTTTGCATCACAAACCATGTTAACCAAACCTAGCGTAGCCGCTAAACTATTTGAAAACTGGGATAAATTTCTTGGCGCCCATGTTTCCTCATAAAAAAAATAATGTCTACCTGAAAATGGACAATGCAACGCTGCCCGAAACATTGGCTTATAAAGGAGGCAGCGCAATGGGCTTAATATCAAAAAAAAAATTGACACAAGAGCTGATTATTTTAGCTGTAAGCTAATATGATGTCATTTTTTTTCGTTAGCTACACCCAATAGGCCATGAAAATATTATTTTCTTTCGGACCTTATCTTTGAGTATGCTGCGGGGAGTTTTTTTTAAGCAAAGGCATGAGATAAAGATCTGGGAAAGAAGAAGGTATATGGGTTGGGTAGAAATTTTGGAGTTAGTGTGTCCAGGAGTGACAGACGTTTGAATTCTTCCCTCCCACCGCGGTGCTGGAGAGGTAAAAAGGTCTACCTCAACCAGTCTCTTCAAATCCGGCCCGCTATGCAGTAGATGGAGAAACGCATCCGCCACCACGACCGGACCTAGATCAGAGACCGGACCGGATCTAGAAAACCTTGATTTACGCTTGCTATGTACATTTTTTATTGTATTGTTAATTTCAAGTAATCTTCCAAAAAGGCTTTTCATTGAAATGCTTGGTATAACTCTTAGTGACCAGCTCAGGTATGAGGCTCCATCCAAGCCAGAGTTAAGCTGGCCTCTCAGAAACTGGGCGTACTGTACAGGGCCCGCAGATACTGGGCGTACTGTACAGGGCCCGCAGATACTGCAGACAGTACACACCTTCACAACTGCTAACCCTGTACAAATAGCAAGCGCACACCACGGCAAAAATTTTCTGCCACCTCTGGTCTAGAGCCCCAAAATACCTTATAAAAACCTCCACCATGTGCAGAAACGGGCGGTCCGTTTGATACACTCTTTTAACTTAAACCTAGAACGATAATCATGCGTAAAATTGACGCATGAGTTTAAACTAGCTGTATTGTTATATATCTTGTTTGTTGATTTGAATAAACCTATCCGTATTATATTTTTGGAGGAAATGTTCGGTCCTCCGTTGATGAAGGAGGAGAATGAGTTGGGCTTCCATTAAAAGAGGGGAGATATCGGTGTGTCGTGATATATCCGCGTGCTTCAGGTCGGAATAATAAACGCTGGATGTTGGTTGTGATGCTGGTGTATCTATTTATAGCTGAATATTTACAATATAGAGTATTTACATAATTTACTATTTACAAATGCGAATATTCCGAGAACTGCACGGGACTGCGTGAATGTGTGCGGGAAATGCGTGCGGCCTGTTAAACGGCCGAATGTTGGTTGCCGACTAAATGCTGCTCTCGACTGTAAGACTGACTGACTTGGCTTGCTGCGGCCCTTTATATAGCCCGACCTGGCAGGTACTTGAAAGGTAGGTTAAAACGCGCTCACGCTGAGATTTCAGCGCAGCGCGATGTATTGTGTGTCGCAGCAGCGAGACCTTTCGAGAAGGTGGTAAATAATTATGCGTAGCGAGGTAGAGACGGCTGGGCGGTGCTAATTAGTGCAACAAAGGCAGGTAGGTACCGTTATGCAAGTAAGTAGCGAACGCAGCGCGAATGTACTAGTTAGGTTGTTACATATTTTTACACACAGATGAAATAAGAAATACCACAAGTTATGTTGTTTTTTTTATTTTTTCTTTAAATTATAACATTGTAACAGTAATCATCATAATAGTATGGCAAAAACAAAATAGTGAAATATACATTTTCAAGGATTCTATGCCAGCTCTCAGAAAGCCACGCCAATTATGTCATCTATGAAGGTGCTGTGTGGGGTAGCGATGGGCACAATCGATGAATAATCGATGATTTACTCGATCTTTTTTACCATCGAATGATTTCGATTCATTTCCATAGAAAAATCGATTCTCGCTTCTCGATATCAAATTCATTCGAATGCACAGTCCGAGACAATCGGTTTGAGACGTCATCGAAAGTCTTTGCTGTGATTGGTCAGAATTAATCGAAGTGAGATAAGCGTTGTCATTGGTTAGAATTAATCGAAATGTTAATCCGAGACAATCGGGTTTGAAACGTCATCGAACTTGAAATCGATTCTCGCTTCTCGATGTCAGAATCCATTCGAATGCACAGTCCGAGACAATCGGTTTTAAACGTCATCGAACTTGGAATCGATTCTCGCTTCTCGATGTCAGAATTCGAATGCATAGTCTTGAAACGTCATCGAAAGTGATTTTGCTTGACAAACGAAATATTTTATAGGTACATGTTATAAACAACCTGATGTGTGAATTTTAAATTATGAATGAATACTTTTAGCTAACGATTTTCGTTTTCAGTATAGTTTATACGTAAAAGATTGCGATGGTGATAGCTTTCAACAATTTACAAATATTTATTATGAGGTTATGTATCATCTATTTGGGTATTGTATATTTAATTTAAAATAAAACAATAACTTAGTATATACCATTTTTATATTTAATGCCGACCGGGTTTCGCTAAAACCGTAGTTTCTTCAGGGCAGTAAATTATACTCTACTAAAATCAGCAATTAATATGTTTTCATATGGACATATCCAAATATATTTAATTTATTTGAAATTAACAGGTGTTTCTTAGTTTTTAATAAAAATGAAACGATTTCTATAGTAAGAAAACTTTATTTATATATTTAATGATAATATTTATATATTTAATGATAATCTGTTAATAATTGCATACGAAAAGGTGTCCATAACCTACATGTTATTTAGAGGTTATTTTTATTAACAAAAACGACATTAAATTATTATCTTCGTGTTAAACACAGACACACTGTCAATATAATTAATGGGAATTTGTACCTACCGGCTAAACTAAATATCTTATTAGTAATTGTATTGTTGTGAGATGCCCACATATTTGAAATTCGTGGAAAAAAGGAATAACACTAATGTTGCCATCAAACAAAAAGGAATTTGCCAATTTGCCATTGCCAGGAAAGAAAAACGGTGAAATGTTGTTGCAGTACTTACTTACTAATGTTGCGTTATTTAAACATGTTGTTTAGAGATTGTTTTTGAACAAAAATGTCATATAATTATAATTATTGACATATTATTAAACATACATAAATATTTTTAATGGAAATTTTTACCAACGGGCTAAACTAAATAGCTTAACAATAATTGTTATGTTGTGAAATGCATACCAAAAAACAACAAATAAAATTACAACAAAAAATAAGCGTTGCCATACATGATGCACCATAATAATTTTCGGCTTCCTACCCCCCTATTATCAATTTACAAACTGGCTGGCTTTTGGAACCCGCTAGTTCGTAAATAAATTAGTGAATGAATAAATTAATATATAAACTAGCCTTTATGTGTCGCATAGATATTATGTTAATACTACTACTACCTAATATGTACATATAAACTTCATTTTTATAAGCAATTTTTGGTTTTTATACCTTAGAAGTAGGCATATTCTTATTTTCTTACGACAGGTTTACACCTACAAACTATCATGTTTTCATTTGCTTTTTACTTGCTTTTATGTGTCAAACGGTTAAGGTTAAATTATTGCTTTTACTATTCTATACTTATAATCTTTGTGTACACTATTTTTTATAAAGTATGTAAAATGGCAGAGCGAACGCCCTGGATTTAACGGGCCACGATAACTGGTCAAACGATCTAGGTATATTATGTTAACAATACCGCCAACAATTATTTCGTAAACTCTCTAATTCAAAGGCCTCATACTATACACTATATTATGTCGTATTATACCATGTAACTGCTCTCACTGTCTACTATGTACATACAAACTTTACATGTCTTTATAGCTAAATTACGTTTGTTAACCTTGGGAGTAGGCAAATTCTTATTTTTTTACAACAGGTTTATACCTACAAATAATCATCGTATGCATTACTAGTTACTTGCTGTTATAATATGTCAAATGGATAGATTATACTATGTATTACTACTGTAACTGTGAACTTACAATCTTAAGAATATTTTTATAACGATGTATGTAAAAGCCTAATAGGCGTATAAATAAATAAATAAATAAACTAAACAGAAAAGCATAGTAAAAGAATCCAATTAGAGAACTTAATACTTAGGTAAGAAGGGAAATTGATGACGAGTAGCAGAATATAGAACATAGCTGTTCTGAACTGACATTTCTCATATTTGAACACGAATAGTTTCAGTGGGAACAGCAAAAATGTGTTATTTATTGTGAGAAAGCATATGGTTCTTCAAACTTCTCCTATGTGAAAATGAATAATTGCATTTGGGGCATGCAAATGGTTTTATTCCACCGTGAGTAAGCATGTGTCTCTTCAAACATCCTTTCCAAAAACCTGAATAGCGCTGTCGGCACATGAAAAAGATTTTTCACCACTGTGAGTTAGAGCGAGTCGCTTCAAAGTTTCCTTTAGTAAACATGAATAGTTGCATTTGGGACATGCAAAAGGTTTTATTCCACTCTGAGTCAGCATGTGGTTCTTCAAATTTCTCTTCAGTAAACGTGAATAGTTGCAGTCGGAACACGAAAAGCTTTAATTCCACCATGAGTCAGCATGTGGTTCTTCAAATTCCCCTTCTGTGCACATGAATAGTTGCATTTGGGACATGCGAAAGGTTTTATTCCACTGTGAGTCAGCATGTGATTCTTCAAGTTTCTCTTCTGTAAACTTGAATAGTTGCAGTCTTGCACTTTGACTGGTCTGTGCAGGTGTAGTTACAATGTAGACAAATGATTTACGAACTCTCTTATAACCCGTATAGATGTCAAATAAACAATATGGCGAATTAGTAGATATTTTTAATAGCACCTAAATAACTTTTAAAAGCGTTTTTTTTATATTTTTTATATTAATTCCTGTAGATATTAGTAGACGCCTCCCTTTACCCTCGACAAGGCCGGCCGTTTTTCCTGCGTCGGTTAAGCGCCATTCAGACGGTTCACTAATCGCTCATTTCCGCATTTCATTCGGCATAGTTTACTCGGAATGACACGTCTGAACATGCAATGAAACGAAAGTGCCGAATACTGCCGAATGAAATCTTCAAGTGAACCGATCCAACAATGTTGGATATATATAATGCGCGCGTGCACGCGCGCGGAAGAGAGCAAAGTGAAACGTCTGAACACCGAGTGAACTCTCAATCAGTTTGTCTCGCGTCCTGTACGGGAAGGACCATGAAAGGACGCTATCAAATCGCACGCAAAACGTCAAAATGGTATTCGTTCGGCTAATTTGTTTGCTTTTGGGAACACCTCTCATATAAATTTTTGGGTCTCCCTTATTATCCATGTTTTTTATATGTTTTTTAATATACGTAAGATTATTAATTTGTAGGAAAATGTTCGTAATAAAAAAAGTGAAATCAAATTGTGTTATTATGCTATAAAAAATAAAAAGGTTTATAAGACGACACAATACTGTTTTTTTATTTATTTTTATTTAATTGTGTCAACAAAATTGCGTAAAAATCGATGCATCTGACATGTTTTTCCTTAAAATTCGGGGCCGGAGCGCGCTGGAAAACAAACGAATTCCAGCGCGGTTGACCTCGCTCGGCGACGCTGTGGTCGGAATGGACGAGTGAACGCTTATTTCTATAGCGCCGTGTGAACATGGAATGAAACAAAATGGACGATTAGGCCGAAAAAACATGGCGTAAATCTTCACTCGAGTGAACTGTCTGATTCCAGCTTTAACGGTTATCTAGCCTCTCGTAAGTTTTTAAAGTTTATCTATGGACAAAGTCATTTGACATCTTCCAAGGTAGGATCGTTTGCCAGGTTATTATCCGCTTCATGTTTTGCGAATGTCAATTTTTACAAAAGTTTTTAGTCGGGATATATTCGGTTCTTGCGCCATGTCGATTCTCGATTAAATCGCGATATTAAAACGTATTTTATTACTGCGTCAATTACCGGTTGACTGGCCCCTCGTAAGTTTTAGAAGTATATCTATGGACAATAGTCGCCATTACTAAATTCTCAATTGACGTTTGTTATTCATGCAAATTGGGCGGGTTTATATCAGTTAAATTTTTTTTCCACGATCTTTACTGTGGACTGGCTCCTTAGCTTGTGTGCTTGATAGTTGATACATACTTAGTTTACCCAGCCTAAGAACCTAATAACCTATTTTGTGCACGTAAATAGTTGTATATTGTAGTAATTGAAGTTGTATAAGTCCCGTTTCACTTGGCCAAACGTGGCTTTCAAACAATTCGCGTAAGTGAAATAATCTTATAAAATTAAAATATAAAATGCATGTTTTTTCGTCTCCCCCGACATAAACACTCAATTTTAGTAATAATAAAGCAAAATCTAACTGTTTGATTAAAAATATTCCGTATTAACCAGTAGGCGGAATACGAAACTATTAATGAATTGTAGAACTTCTTGTCAAATTAGAAGGTGCTATTAATTGACTCATGCTTGGGAGATTTTGCGGGCCTACTTCAATCTCCCTTTTTCAAGGTAGGTTTTCTTTATTCTGTTTAATTTAGTTATGTGGTATCTAGGACGAAATGTTTCCATTAATTTACTCTATGAATAATCAAAGTATTTAAAATTGTTTTATAACGACTCACGAACAGTAAATAACTCAATATGTATTTTCTGTTTCAGATATAATATATTTTGAGCTGGGATCAATTACCACCATAATATAGCAGGTCACTACCACAGCAGAGCGATGGATCTTCAAAACCCAGATAATGTTTTTATCAAGCCGGAACCAGGGTCCCAGAAAGAAGACGCAAATGAAATGCCATTTATAGAACAGGAAATCGACCCCCTAGATATAAAGGAGTATTTACCGTATGTCGAGAGCAATCCGGCGGACAGTAAGTTGCATTGTATTTAATTATTATTTACCATACTGATCTACTATTCTATCTACTACTAAGGAAGTTGCCGCAAATATACTATATCTCCCTTTTAATAAACAAATTGTGAGTTAACTCAAATGAATCAAAAGTAAATTATTTATGACAATATTAGCGACTCAAACGATAATTAGAAACAGAAAAATCAGATAAATCTACTGTGGCGTCTAGGAACCCATGACCTTAGCTTGACGCTTTCCCCTTCGGTCATATTTAATTGTATCACACTTTGACTAAATACTGTCAACATTATCTGCATTTTCTTAACGCATATTGTTTTTCCCGCTATATTTTTGTATAATTGCAAAAATTTTCCCAAACTAAATTTAACCAAGGGCCGACAGTTCCAACAGCATGCTAAATCGTTAGCGAGTCACGCTAATACGCAATTAAAAAAAAAAAATACTCTCTATAAGTTAGATAATAATGGGAAGTAATTCAGTTTATGAATATAGAAATTTATGCATTTTATTAAATACTAGCTTATACCCGGTAAGCGTTGCAATGCTACTTTAATAAATAAATTGTTTCTTCCTTTGTGTCATTTCCCATTCGTCCCCGTTCCCTTTCCGCCTTCCGCGTTTTCACCTTCCCCCCTCAAACATTCCATTTCCACCTTCTCCGCCTTCCTCTCTCTCTCGACCCCCCTTCAACGAAACCCACTCCTTAATTCCCCATCCGACCCTCCCGCAAACCCCTCACCAGCCTTGTTTCCCTGCCGCCTAACTCTATAAAATACACCCATTTTTCCGACAACTCGCTTAAGCTATTTAATTTTTTTATACAAATATAATGCCAGAGCTCACCGGTATATATATATATAAGTATTCACGGGCATGTTCACAAGCAATCGGATGAAATTTTAATCGCAATCGTAGGAATGGTATAGGAAATAGTTTCATAACACCAGAACTCACTATCCTTTAACCATCCCGAATATGCGCACATCGTATTCCGAAAGTTTCGTCGCAATAGGATGAACGGTATGGCCGCGCATAACATTCGAATATACAATCAAACATTATTTTTTACATATTAGATGAGTTTATAAAAAACGGTTAATTTAACGTCTTTTCTTTAGTCCGTGTTTTCATATAATAATTTTAAAATGTTTTTTGACATTTTTTAAAATTTAAACCCAAACTAAATACTTGAGAACCTATTTTAGGATCGTAGCTTCTTATTGTGAGACGGAAAAAGTTAACCCTAAAACTTTCAAATTACGCAATAATAACGATTTCCGTAGTCGAGGGGTAAGGCACGCAATTAGTAATCCTAATGTGGCGAGTTCAAATCTCGGCGTGCGCAAGTAAATTTCATTTAACTATATTGTTTTATTTCGAAATTTGATAATTTAAAATCATGTATGGTATATTTGCGGCACGTTCCACACGGGAAGATAGTTTTAGAATTGAAATATTATCAGAAATAGCTTTAACCCTGTTTGGGGACCAGATCTGAATCAGCCTGGAACTTCCTAATCTTCCTCTACCACATCTCCTTCCATTTCCAACTATCTATAGCCTGACAACATGCCTAAATATGGGATGCCATAGTCTCACTGCTCCAGGCGGTTGGGAGCGGTTGGATTAGATCAGCGCCAAATGAACAATCGATTAAAATTAAAACGAACTACCTATTAAAGTGGATTATTTTCCACTTCCTGAAATTACTTACAAATACAATTTGGGAGGCGGGTATGGGCACCACCGCACCGGGAACAATTTATTTGATAACCAACACCCCTGCCATAGGTCACCTCAAGTGGTTCACTACGTTTGCTGACTTAGCAGGAGTGCCCGGGTTGACGATTGAGGTTTGTCTCGGTCTTGGCGGCGAATGCGTTTGCCCACTTATTGCGTGGCTGTCAGTGCATACTAAGCGTGTGCGTATTTTCTGTATGTTATTAAACTCACCATTTACCTTCATCATTCATCATATAGCAGGACAATATCACAGCAGTGCCATGGATCTTCAAACCCAGATTATGTTTCCATCAGAACGTAACCAGGATCCCAATGAAATGCCGAATACGGATATAGAAATCGACCTTCTGGACGTCAAGAAAGAATGTTTGCAATATACCAAGACCAATCCGACAGACAGTAAGTTGCATTATATAAGTTGAATGTTGTTTATAGCTATTCAGAATTAGTGTGCACTTTGAAATGTTGGGAGACAGGACATATACATATTTTTTTAAATATGAGTAACGCACAACAGTCCCAACTGCTCCTATCTGGAGCCATTGAGATTGTGTCATCCCATCATACCATGATGGTATGACGGGATATCCCACATCCCACATGTGGATATCCCACATCATACCATGGTGGTATTATGGGATATACTGTGCTCTAAAGATTGCAATCCGTTTGTGAAAACGGGAGAATCTATCAAACGGACCGCCTGTTTCTGTACAGAGTCGATGGTGTTTCTCAGTGTGGTTTTTGCAATATTGCCTCTTACTCTGTGATATATGGGCGGGCTTTACCGCCGAGCAACGTCCCGGACGTTGACGGAGTTGCGACCCGAAGTGGGTCATTTCAAGGCAGCGCGTTAGCGAGCGCTGCTCCGGGCTTCCATTAATAATCTTACCGCCAGCCAGGCTGGTCGCTTACTTTGTAACCATTTGTATTCAATAAACGACCTTTTCGTATAACGAATCTCTAGTGTATTATTTACACAAACAATCAGTGTGTAGTACTGAGGATAAGATTGAAGTCAGTATCCCAATCCAGTTCCTGAACGCTTCACCCAGGTACTTTGGGGCTGCAGACCGGAAGTGGCTGCCAAATTCAACCGTGGGGCGTACTTGCGATTTGTACAGGGTTAGCAGTTGTGTACTATTAAAATATATGCGGGCTCTGTACAGTACGCCCAGTTTCTGAGAAGCTAACTTAACTCTGGCTTCGATGGAGCCCCGTATCTCTGCTGGTCACTTAGAGTTACACCGAGCATATCAATGGAGAATCCTGTTCGGAAGAATGCTACCGTTGTAGGAGACCAGATTGTCATTTCTATCCCTTTTAGACGATCCTAATCAGACGTGATTGGGTCTTTGAAACATTAAATTCGACGAGATTATCTTACCCCAACAGAAAAAACTCTCGAGGTAAGCGTCTAAAAAAATAAAATTGGAGCCAGAACCGGTTTTTGTGGCTCGCCAGCGTTTTTTGAATGCGAAGAAGAGGTGAAACCGTCAGCAACCGTCTGAATCGACCTCTCCCTCAAAAAGTCGGCAATCCACCTGCACAAGGATGCGGGAAGTCCGTAAGAAGGCAGTTTGTTGCCAAGTCCTCGGTGCCAGACCTGGTCAAAGGCCTTGGAAATGTCCCGTGCCACCATTTGGGTCTCACCGAAACGTTCCATGCACCTCCCCCAAACATGCGTCACATACGCGAGAAGATCACCGCACGAGCGGTTCCGCCGGAATCCGTATTGACGGTCGTTAATAATTTTGTTCCTCTCCAGGTAGGTATGCGAGTAGTTTGTCGTTGACCACACGTTCCATCACCTTGGATATAACTGATATGATTGCTATGGGGCGGTAGTTGGCCGGGTTTGAGCCGTCACCTTTCTTTGGAATAGGATGGATGACCGCTTTTTTCCAACCAGAGGGTATAGAGCCAGAATTCAGGGACATTTTAAAAAGCTTTGTCAAAATCGGAGCTTTATCTGCAGCGCACCTCTGCAATACTCCTGCTTATTTCTTAAATTAATCTATACGTTTCAATTTTATATTCCCCCTTCTTTGTGGCTTATCGATGGGGTGATTAATTGTTAATTAATTGAGTTTATCTTTTATTTTTAAGAAAAATGTTAAATTTATTATGTTTTAGTACTCTGTTGGAAGTGGAGTACCGTAATTTGTAATATTCCTGTTCTTTTCGACATATTAATGAAAATATTGCTTATATTTTCCAGTTAACGATTATATTGAGACTACTACCAGCAAGGCAGATTCTGGATTCCTAGAAGAATGTGAAGTAATAAATCCTTATACGGAAATTGACATAGACTTCGCAGATGTTAAACAGGAATGCTTAGAGCTTTCTGAAAGAATAACCCGAACAACTGGTAAAACAGACTTTGGTTAAAATAAACAATTCGAGCTCTCCCAATTTTTGGATTCTTCCGATTTTATTTTACTTATCAGTACTATTTTTTCAGACTCATTGACAAACTTGAAGATGCACCCAGTGGCTAAACGATACTCTTGTCCACATTGTAACAACTCCTGCTCAGACAAGCCAATGTTAAAACTACACTTGCGCACCCATGCTGGAGAAAAACCTTATTCGTGTTCCGACTGCAACTATTCAAGTCGATGGAAGGGACATTTGAATATCCACACGCTGATTCATAGCGGGGTAAAACCTTTTTCGTGTCCCGAATGCAACTATTCATGTTCACAGAGGGGAAGTTTGAAAGGCCACATGTTGACTCATAGTGAAATAAAACCTTTTTCATGTTCCATTTGCAACTACTCAAGTTGTCGAAAGAAAGAATTAAAATATCACCTGATGACTCACAGTGGAATAAAACCGTTTTCGTGTTCCGACTGCAACTATTCAGGATATCGAAAGGAACTTTTGAAAATTCACATGCTGACTCATGCTGTAGTTAAACCTTTTTCGTGTGCCGACTGCAACTCTTCGTTTTCACTAAAGGGAACTTTAAAGAGACACATGTTGACTCACAGTGGGTCAAAACCTTTTTCATGCCCTGACTGCAACTATTCATGTTCACTGAAGGGACCTTTAAAGAGACATATGTTGACTCACAGTGGGTTAAAACCTTTTTCATGCCCTGACTGCAACTATTCATGTTCGGTGAAGGGAACTTTAAATGCCCACATGCTGACTCACAGTGGGTTAAAACCTTTTTCATGTACTCACTGCGACTATACATGTTTATGGAGAGGACGTTTAAAGAGACACATGATGACTCATACTGGAGTAAAACATTTTTCGTGCCACGACTGCAACCGTTCATTTTCACTCAACGAAAATTTGAAAACCCATATGCTGACTCACAGTGGAATAAAACCTTTTTCATGTGCCGACTGCAACTCTTCATTTTCACGGAAGGAACATTTGAAATCCCACAAGCTGACTCACAGTGGGTTAAAACCTTTTTCGTGTGCCGACTGCAACTATTCATGTGCTCATAGAGGTCATTTGAGGAGGCACTTGTTAATTCACGGTAGGTGAAAATCTTTTTCGTGTCTTGACTGCAACTGTTTATGTCCACAAAATAGAAATTTGAGTACCCACTGGCTAACTCACTGTGATTTTTAACATTTTTTGAGTCTTGACTGCTCTTCTGTAAAATTTATGTTTACAGAAGTGATTTTCAAAACAATATGAAAAAAAAAACACTGTTTTCTTGCACCGACTTCCAAGAAAACCGCAGGCAACAAAAAAGAATTTGAATCTTAAATCCAATGAAATAATGAAATTCTAAATCACCGCCGGTGAAAAGGGATACAAGATATGAAAAAAATATAATCCATAGAGCCGTGCGTTTGAACGCAGGTGTAAATATGTTTTTTTATAAATTTTGCAATAAGCCGCCGTACTTTTAATAGGCACATATTTTGAAAAGTACACTATATTTAAACTTAGTTACCACAAAACACATCAGTTTCAGTCGGGACCGGTTGAAAAATATGCATTTAAATTTATATTTCATAAAAAAAAAGAATTTAACGTAATTTCTCGTTGCGGCTGACATTTCGTATTACATTATTCAGCATAGAACAATGCTGAACAATTTCCAGAGTACCAATCGATAAATATTAAAAAAAAGATTGCTCTATGGAAAAATCGCACATATTCGAGGAAGGCACTAACTAAAGGTTGCACCATACAAATTTTAATTTTCTGAATAAATAAATAATTGAGTATATTTAAGACGAATTAAAATCAATGTACTATTAATTATTTTAGATTAGGTTGTGTTAGGTTACGTAAGGTGGTAATTATTGGATATAGATGGAAACGGTTAAAATTAGCTTCGTCTTGTGAAATTTTGCCCATATTTGTCATCATTGTCAATTTGGTATGTTGGTATTCCTTATACATTTTTATATGTAACGAGCGGCTAGAAGATTTTAAAGATATCACGAAATCTGGTCGTATTAAGTAAACACTAATGTAGTACCGGAGTTTTGGAAATAAAATGACCTAAAAAAACCTGTTTTTTTCTAGTAATTATTTTTTTAAAATAATACATTCACTTTTGTATCACAAACCATGTTACACAAACCTAGCGTAGCCGCTAAATTACTTGAAAACTGGGATGTTTTTCTTGCCTTGACGTGAGCAGGCGCTATAAAGGGGACACTTTCTCTTGTATCACAAACCATGTTACACAAACCTAGCGTAGCCGCTAAACTACTTGAAAACTGGGATGTTTTTCTTGACTTGACGTGAGCAGGCGCTATACAGGGGGCACTTTCATTTCACAAACCATGTTCCAAACCATGTTACACAAACCATGTTACACAAACCATGTTACACAAACCTAGCGTAACCGCTAAACTACTTGAAAACTGGGATGTTTTTCTTGCCTTGACGTGAGAAGGCGCTATAAAGGGGACACTTTCTCTTGTATCACAAACCATGTTACACAAACCTAGCGTAGCCGCTAAACTACTTGAAAACTGGGATGTTTTTCTTGACTTGACGTGAGCAGGCGCTATACAGGGGGCACTTTCATTTCACAAACCATGTTACAAACCATGTTACACAAACCATGTTACACAAACCTAGCGTAACCGCTAAACTACTTGAAAACTGGGATGTTTTTCTTGCCTTTACGCGAGCAGGCGCTATATAGGGCCACATTTCTTTTGCATCACAAACCATGTTACACAAACCAAAAGCCAGTGCGTGGCTATACTATTTTTTTTTAGCAAATACGTGTATTTATTATGATGTACATTTTATATGTATGTTTATTTAAATATATACATATTATTAGTTTTTTTTACAAATTAGTGAGTTCCCTCATTAGGTTTTTTACTGTAGAAACAGTGTGTATAATAATAGAAATAATGTTCTCAAAATTTGTCTTGACAGAATCGCCATTCCTTTCCATTGTAAGAATATGTACTAAAACACAATTTGGCTGTCCTGAAACGGGAATCCTTTCCAGTTGGACAGACAAAGGATCATCTTGTATTGTATGTTTGTATTATATAAATAAAAATAAATAAATAAATAAATAATATAATTTGGGTTTTTACACACAAACTTCGGTGGGAAAGTTCAAGACTAAATTTGGCAGCTTCAAGACTAAGAAAGAGTCATAAAGGGTTAAGGGTAATGCAGAAACCAAAATATAATCCTCAAAAAACAAAATTACACATGACTCCAAAAAAAATAAAAATTAAAACCGAAAAAACTAAAAACCTAGGTAGTAAATTATATTATTTCAAATGATATATCTTGTACATAGAAACTTGCATGTTTTTCAGTAGTAGTTCAACGTAGATTACAAAATAAATATTATGTATTCTTGAGTATCCTTTTCCTGTTGTGTAGAGATAAACGTTCACTTCAGTGGTATATCGTTTGTATCTTTAATACAAATAACGGGAGAGTGGCCGCTTTTTCTTAGTAAAACATGTCCGTTCTTTGTCCAAATGTATTTATATCCAATAGATTTTGTTGAATTCGCTAACCAGAGAAGTTGGTTATTAATTTCGGTTAGTTTTTCATTTATGTAGATTTTCTCCTCGGAGTCCGAATACATCATTTCCTTTAGTGTCAATTCTCCTTTAATCTTTTTTTGGTTTTATAATCCTGTCTTTCGATTCTTTTGAATTCATTTGAATAGTTATTATTTATTTAGCGGGGTTGTAACAATTCACAAGGAATTATTTTTTTACAAGGTCACTGCAGTCTACCGTCTTTAGCAGAAGTTCTATAGGATTTTTGATGTCTTCATTTTTCTTAAGAACAATTCCTTGGATTTCAATAGATGTCTCTAGCGAACTCTGTTGTATGTTGTAGACAGACGATTTAAGATATTTAATTTCTTTTTTCAGTTCTGTTCTATTTTTGTGTCATTATTATTTAGATGATTTTTAGTTTTGTTTAGCTGACCTTCAAACTCGTCGATTTTATTTGAGCAGGTTTCCACACCCTTAACCAGATCTTGGATTTCTCTCTTGATGTCCAAATATACTTTGTTAAAATCAAATTTTTATCATTTTTATCTTATAGGTTTGATAGCTGTCACAACATCTCTGTTATTTAATTAATCAACAACAATATATCAATGGTGACTAGTACATATTATTTTTGCTCTGCTTTAAAGTGATTTCTAAGTGGAAAAAAACACACAAACCGGAAAGTAACTTAGTGATTACCGTGTGTGACACCAAGATCTAAAATCTATAAAATTCGTATAAGCGTTTACCGTCCCTACTGAGGATAATCCGTAAAATAAAAATAAGTTTTGAATATTATTAAAGTGTTTAACGCAGGTAGTAAGTAAATTTATTTACAAAATGCATTGCAATATTTGCCCTGATCCTGTTATAACAGAAGAATCAATTTTTGTGTGCTCTGCGTGCAAAGGCACATTTCATCTAGCCTGTGGGGGCATCACGGAGAACAGTTACCGTAGACTCACTTTGGAAAGGCGGGCACTACTTAAATGTAAGCAATGCAAAAACACGAAGACATCTATGGCGGCCGCTACGGGCGTATCGGAGACAATCAGCGGTAACGAACATTTGGAGCCAGGCAAAAAAATAAACAATAAAGGACCGACAACCACTGCACAGGCCCAGATAAACTTAGAAGATCTGCAAGGGTTAGTCTTGGATAAGACGTATAATCTCGAAAGTAAACAAAATGACATCATGGAACAAAACAAGAAAATCCTAGAAAGCATTCAATTTATGAGTGCACAATACGAGGACTTCCTAGGCAGGATCCGTGAAATTGAAGCAAGGAATGAGGTTCTTTCAAAAAAGAATACCGATTTGGAAGCCAGGATTAATGTGCTGGAGAACTGTCTTAAAATCCAGGAGCGGGCTCTAAAGGCCAACAACTTAGAAATCAGAGGCATCCCGGAAAATAAAGGAGAAATACTACAAGACGTAATTTTTAACATTTGCCAAAAAACTAAGTCCAACATCCAAATCAATGACATAGACGCTATTCATCGTGCAGCAAAAAAAAAAATAATATTCATCCGAGAGAAATTATAATCAAACTCAAATCGAATATAGCTAAAGAACAGCTGCTAGAGGATGTGAAATCATATAACAAAAACAACCCGAATATAGAAGACAAATTAAATACCGCAAACATTGGAATTGCTGGACCGATTTCGAGGATCTACGTTTCCGAGGAACTAACATTTCGTGCCAAACAATTATTTTGGAAAACGAGGCAAGTTGCGAGGACCAAAGGTTATCGATTCACTTGGTCGAAGGGGGGTCTTGTGTATTGTAGAAGAGACACGGGCACTAATGCAATCTGTATATCTGATGAAGGCAAGCTTGCAGCTATGTGATACAATTATTGAAATAATAACACTGTCGAGGTATGTTCCATCTCGCTCGTTTCCAGGTATATGCATTAAATCAATAACTCGGCAAGGCATCGAATTTATCAGTCTTCTTTATATTATTAACCAAGATTTAATACGATTATTTAAATATTTCATTACACAAAGGAGGAACGATCACACCCCGTATTGCTCATTAACACTTAAAATTTTATTTCCATCTACATATAATAAATTGTTATTACGAGGTTTCAGCGACTTTAAACATTCTGTATTATATTATCAAATCACTGTCAATTTATGTACATCCATACCTATCTATGCAACTACTTTGGGAATAGATTTTATTTTTAATAATAGGTTATTGGTACACTGTTCGTTATTCCACATAAATCTAACATTTAATTATGTTTGAATTAACTTGTGATGTTGGTAAACCATTCAGGTATTTTCTGTATCATAAATATTATTGATGATTTGAATAAAATAAAAAACTATAATTGGGGCTCTTACAGTATAAGAATTATATATCAGAACATAAGGAGCATATCAAAACCTTACGATTTTCCTAATTTTTCTATTTCAATTTATCTATTCGATGTCATAATTTTATCGGAATGCTGGTAATAATAGATTTTAATTTTAATATGTTATTGGTACACTGTTCGCTATTCCAGATATATCTAACATTTAATTATGTTTGAGTTACCCTGTGATATTGGTAACCATTCAGGTATTTTCTGTAACATGAATATTATTGATGATTTGAATAAAATAAAAAACTATAATTGGGGCTCTTACAGTCTAAGAATCATCCATCAGAACATAAGGAGCATATCAAAACTTGACGATTTCCTAATATTTCTAGATCAATTTAATAACTCCTTCGATGTCATAATTTTATCGGAATGCTGGTTAAATAAAGAATACACCTCAAAAGTAATTCACAATTACTCAGAACACCACACTAACATAAATTTAAATAAATCCAGTGGAATTGTAATTTACACTAGAGACGGTCTGCAAGCACAAGTTGAAGAAATTTTACTACCACAAGCAAACTGTATGAAAATTGTATTGAACAATAACTTATGCATATTCGCAACATACAGATTACCCTCTTTCCAAAATATTGACACTTTTTTGAATTCCCTACAATCAATCATCAATAGTTCAAAACAATTCGAACGGCAAATAATTTTAGGCGATTTAAATATTAATACGATTCCTGAGTACCACCGTCAATCCGAAGATTATCTATGTCTGCTTACTGAAAATGGGTTCATTCAGACAATTAACAGTCCCACTCGAGAACAGGGGACGAGTAAATCGTGTATAGACCACATCAACGTTAAAAAAATTAAACATATTGACTCATTTGTTTTCCACACCACAATTACTGACCACTACACTACAGCTCTCTGCCTCAAGAATAAGCCTCCCACCGCAGCAAAAATCAAATACATACCTCGAATACATTACCTCAATTTACTTGATGACTTAAGTTCAGAAAAATGGGAAAACGTACTAGACCAAAGGGAGACTGATTTAGCAATGACGGAATTCATCACTAAGTTACATGATTATATATCTAAACACACTAGTAACAAACTCATATCTAATAAACAATTGAAACTTACACCATGGATCACCCCTGGCCTTGTCAAATCAATTCACAGAAGGAACCAACTCCACAAAAAAGCGAAAAAGAGCCCAGAGAATATTATATTACAAACTCGCTATAAAAAGTATAGTAACCTGTGTAAAAATTTAATCAAATCAACTAAAGAAAACTATTTTAAAACAATTATTTACGAAAATAACTATTCACCAAAAAAATCTATGGGAAGCATTTCGTAATATAACAAAAACCAAAATTAATAAATCATCTGAAATTAAATCACTGTACATTGATAATACTAACACGTCAGATCCAAAAAAGATGGTAAACTTTGCAAATAATCATTTCACGTCAGTGGGTATCTCACTGGCAAAAAATATTCTCGATAAAATCAACGCAACTGAAACTGATCTAGCTAAGATACCTGTCTGTAATCTCGGTTATTCAATTGATAACATTCAAACTACATCACAAGAAGTGATGAAAATAATTGACGAGCTAAAATCATCCAATGCGTGCGGACCTGATAAGATCTCATCTAAGCTGTTAAAAATTATTAAACCAGCCATAGCATCACCGATAACGTTCATTTGTAATTTAAGTTTTAACTCTGGAAAATTCCCCAATCATTTAAAACAATCTATTGTTATTCTACTACACAAACACGGAGATAAATCACAGATTAACAACTACCGACCGGTTTCTTTGATCAACTCTGTATCTAAAATTATTGAGAAAATTGTTAAGAATCGACTCAACCTATATCTAGAAAACAATAACTTCTTTTCCAATAATCAATTCGGTTTCCGTCCAGGTTTAGGCACTGAAAATGCCATTGCCAACTTAACAAAAATTATCTCTAATAACATCGATAGAGGAACAAAATGCATTGCGCTCTTCCTGGATCTAGCAAAAGCATTCGACACCATATCTCACAAAATTCTGTTGAATAAACTTCAGCGCATTGGTATACAAGGTCAGCTATTCGAATGGTTGTGTAGCTATTTAGAAAACAGAAGCCAAAGAGTGCTTATTAACGACACTATAAGCAACCCAGCTAATATTAAATTCGGTGTTCCCCAAGGAAGTACGCTAGGACCACTTTTATTCAATATATATATAAATGAGCTATGTAACAGTTCCTTTGCCGACCACATAATCACCTTTGCCGACGACACAGTTTTATTATATGAAGACAAAAGCTGGAATGTTGTTCACAGTAAAGCAGAAGTAGGTTTAAACAAGGTCAAACAATGGCTAGATAACAATCTCCTCACTCTCAACTTACATAAAACCAAATTCATCCGTTTCAGTGCAACACAAGCAGGAAAACCAAAAGAAATACACAACATCATTATACACCACTGTAACGACCGAACCACTTGTAAATGTATAACCTTAGAATGTGTCGATAGTATAAAATATCTTGGAGTAATCATAGACAAATCTCTGAGATGGGGTGAACATATAGACTGGACTTCCACAAAGATCAGAAAACTTACTCATCTATTCATGTCTGTTAGAAATATTATTTGCATAAAAGATCTGAAACAAATGTACCATGCCTTGTGTAACTCATTGCTAGAATATGCATCCTTGGGATGGGGAGGCTGTTCCAAAACATTACTTGATCCCTTAGTAAAAGCACAAAAATCACTTCTAAGGGTCATCCTTAAGAAACCATTTAGGTATCCCAGTGATCTATTATTTAAAGAGATACGAGTTCTTGATGTACGGCAACTGTATATAAGAAAAATTATTTTACATACACAAAAACATCGACAGCACTATTCATCCATTTATCATCTCCACAACACCCGTCATGCAAGAAGGAATCCAGTAGTTCCACCCACTACAAACACATCACATGCCCAAAGACAATACTCCTACTTAGGGCCTAAAGTGTTCAACCTCATTCCCGATACATGGAAATTGAAAAGTGCTAGCACTTTGCGTAAATGGATTGGCAATTGGCTTCTGGACATGGGGAGAGTCGAGAGCGAACATATGCTAACATAATGTCACATACCTAATATGTACTAAATAAGTGTATGTTAATGCAAAAAAAAAATATATATATTTTTATCTTTTAGCAATTGTTTAAAAAGTTAGTAAAAAAAATTATACCATTGATAATATTATGTTAATTCTTATTATATTATCTTCCAAAGGGTTATTTACACTTAAGAGAGATAAGGATCGAAAAGTTACTTTTTATATCAATTTATATATACAATAATTTATAAAATATGTACTAAAACACAATTTGGCTGTCCTGAAACGGGAATCCTTCCCAGTTGGACAGACAAAGGATCATCATGTATTGTATGTTTGTATTATTATATAAATAAATAAATAAATAAATTAATTGAATTTTTGTGAGTCTGGTTAATAATATAAAGCAGTGAAATATAGTAGAAATTAATCCTAAAACTATAACCCAGTACATCTTGTGTTATTTCGCTTTTATATCTAAGTTCAACGACAAAATAACATTTTTTTCGTTTTCCTCACGGTCTTTTGACATTTCGAAAACATCGAATAAAAAAAAGTTTCAAGTGACATAAAAAGTGATTTATAAATCCGAAGCCTTGGAGAAAAAGCGCCTTTTTATCTGTCTAATGTTTATATGTAGTGACATTTATAAATAATAAATAATCGCTCATAAAGTTTAGCGGGCTATATTATAAATTATATTTTGAACTTTTACTACTCGACTACAGATGGAACTAGGCAATACAATTTAAAATTAAATCTATAATCTCAAATTAAAACCGAACTTTCACAACTCGCCAACAGATGAGCTAAATAACAAAAGAATTATAAAAAACATTTATTTATAAAATAAACACAATTTGGAGAAATCAGTCTACAAGTGAACCGATTTAATTGAATATACTACCTAAGTATATCAAAGTAAACAACAATATGAAGCCGTGTACGCGAAATTCTGCCCGCAGTGGGTCTCCAGCTGCAACTCCAGCGGCACCATCACAGGTGGTACCAGCTGGCTCTCTGGCCGAAATCATGGAGAAGCTGAACAAAATCCATGTCGAGCTCACTCGCATTAAGCCAATGTGGGGTGAGATATCTGACATAAAGAAGAGCCTAGAGTTCGCACTAGCAGCCATGTCCGATACGGAAAAGAGGGTGGAGGCGATTGAGAAGAGACTGGAGACTGTCGACCATATTGTTCTGGAGGTGGCATCCATTAAGAAGAGCATGGACATCATCAGGTACGAACTGGACGAGCGGGATCAGCTTTCCCGTATGAAAAACCTTGAAATCAAGAATGTGCCATTGACAAAGGGAGAAAACTTACTCTGCATAGCCCAGAAAATTGGCGAGCAGATTGGTTTCAAACTACAGCCAGAAGATGTGGACATAGTGACGCGAGTGGCTACCAAGCCCGCTCCCAAGCCGATAATCATCCGCTTTGCAAGTAGATTGTTGCAGTACTTACTTACTAATGTTGCGTTATTTAAACATGTTATTTAGAGATTGTTTTTGAACAAAAATGTCATATAATTATAATTATTGACATATTATTAAACATACATAAATATTTTTAATGGAAATTTTTACCAATGGGCTAAATTAAGTAGCTTAACAATAATTGTTATGTTGTGAAATGCATACCAAAAAACAACAATCCCCCCCCCCCCCCGTCACAGACAAAAATCCTGCCCCTGACCGTAGCTATTGCTCCCGAACTCCGAGCAAAAAATCGATTAATCATTCGATTATTGTGATGTCTCGATTAAAAAATATCGATTATATAAAAGTTTCGATCATTCCCATCGCTAATTGACATATACAGGATAGCGAGTTGAGTTGAAAATTTGATTCCTGCATCTATTATAGCCGGTTCCCACGGGGCGACTTTTGTCGGTCAACTCGACAGTTGAAAGCTAATCGACACGTGTGAACACTTTGTCAACAAAGTTATCAACTTTTTTTGTTGCTAGCGAAAGTTGATAGCCCGTCTACTTTTGTCGTTCAAGTATGACTACCGCCATTTTGGTTTTACTAATCGTTCGAGTTTTACATCGAATCGTCGCGTCTGAACACATGTTTCAAGTCGCTTTTCATTTTTAGTTACTCGCGGGAAAAAGTAAACGTCAGGCGTTTCATTTATTCGGTACTATTTCCTATCGTCATGGAATCCGTTTCAACCAAAAAATATCTGAAATGGTCGGACGATTTAATGTTCAGATTTATGGATCTGTACCAAAGCCATCCCTGTCTTTCGGATTATTTTTGAAATGTAAATAATATTATTTTGAAAAAAATGTCTTGGATGCGCCTAATTCACTCCTTCTCATGATCCATTTTCTCATCCAAGTACGACGTTTTTTATATTTTTTCATAATCTCCAGCTCCTCTCACAGAACATCAGAAATTAGATAGACGCACGCACTAACAATTTCAGTTGACGCCATTTTGAATGTCAAAATCGGTTCAACTTAAATTGAAACGTGTGAATAAAATGTTGCTCAACTTTTTTCGTAAAATAAAAGTTGGTCAACAAAAATCGAAACGTCTGAACGCCCCATTACCGGGTGTCTAGCCTCTCGTAAGTTTTCAAATTATATCTATGGACAACATTCTCCATGAAATTTGTCACCTGACCACATCTGACGTTTGCTCCTCGTCAAAAATGCAACGTTTGTGCGGCATATAATCTGTAGGCACAAGATTTGTTTTACGCGTTACTTAGTGTCGACCGGCTCCACAAAAATTTTGCCTGATAGAATTGTTAGAGTTGTGGAACTTAAGTCAAATGAGAAAGTGCCCTTAATTAACTCACTCTCGGAAGATTTAGTAGGCGTATTTCAATTTTCCTTATTGAAGGTAGGTTTTCTTTAATTTTTTGGTAAATGTTCACTACTCCGCTTACCGAATAATACGGAATATTTCTTGTCGAAGTTCGATACACGGATAATATAGAGCGCTCCTTTAGACAATCAAATATGACATTTGCCGATAGTACCAACCTTACAAAATACATTCTTGTCAACGAGTGTAGGTACAGTACCTACCTAATTTATGGTTGAGCTCATTCATACAATATAATCGTAAAATTAAACACTAATAACCTAACCTAGATTTTGATTTTTCAAGTAGTTTAGCGGCTACGCTTGGTTTGTGTAACATGGTTTGTGATACAAAAGAAAGTGCCTCCCTTCATAGCGCCTGCTCGCGTCAAGGCAAGAAAAACATCCCAGTTTTCAAGTAGTTTAGCGGCTACGCTAGGTTTGTGTAACATGGTATGGCAATCTTTATTAATATTTTAGCATTGGTTCCATGAAAGATGTGAAAATATGTGTGTTGTCTATGAAATTATAAATAGAATATGGCCAAATATGGCGAAGATTTCATACCGCGTAAGTGAATTAATTTAAACGAAATTAAAGTGTTAAATGCATATTTTTTGCATGTTTTTCATCTCCCCCGACGTAAAAACTCATTTTTCGTAATGATAACGCTAAATCTAACTGTTTGAATAAAAAAATATTCCGTATTAACCAGTAAGCGGAGTATGAAACTATTAATAATTTTTTTTATTTAGAAGTCCCAAACTATTCTCGATGTTTCTAATTGTCTTTTCTGAGATGTTTATTACTTATGTTATTCGATAAATGTTAAAAAAAATTACGACTCACGAACAAGACAGATCAATGAACGTTCTGTTACAGTTCTGCTTTATTTTGAGCTAAGAATAATTACCATCATTATACAACGGGATACTACCACAGGAGTGCCATGGATCTTCAAAACCCCGACAGTGTTTCCATCAAGACTGAACCAGGGTCCCAGCTAGAAGTTCCCAATGAAATGCCGCATAAAGATATGAACATCGACCTCCTGGAAGTAAAGGAAGAATGTTCGCAGTATTCCAAGAGCAATCCGACAAAAAGTAAGTTACATGTTGATAATGGTAGATTCAGACTGGGTCGACGTACGCATGCATCGCTACGCCTAACAATATCTGGGCTACTTAGCAATCATACATCTTCTCTGAAAAATTATGTTTTAAAATCACATTGGCCACACGCATCGTGACGTGCGATGTCTGTGGCCATTTTCATAGAAAATGTATGGTTGCTAAGCATTGTTTGGCGTAGCGATGCGTACGTACGTCGACCCGGTATGATTCTACCTTAACAGTTGTTCGGAATTCATGTATGCTTTGAAATGTTGGCAGAAAATACACACATATATATATCGATAGCGTAAATTTTAAATGCTTCTTTTTAATGAGCAATGCAGTCCCAATTGCTCCTGAATTTCTGGAGGTAGTGAGACTGTGGCATTCCCAATTGGGTTGTGTTGCGGGGCTGAAGATAGTGAATATGGGATAAGGAGGGGAAGTACCTAGCTATTCAGATCTGGTAATCAAACACGGCCAAAGTCAAGAGAGTATATATAACTCTGTAAAGTGCCGCAATTATACTCTATTAAGTAAAGTCCCCGGTGTCGCCGGGGCTTTACGCAGAAGCATCAAAGATTCATCAATCCGATGTAGACAGTGACCTTTCTTTTGTATTGAAGGTCAAAAGTGCAAGATTTAATCAATCTCAGAATTAAATTGTAGAGTTGTATAAAATTCATATCACAAGTCACATATACTCTTCCGTATGTAAATATGTAATATTATTTTTAATTAATAAATTGTAAAGTCAGATAAATTAAACAAATAAATAATTTTGTTTGGGGATGCCGAGATTAGAACCCGATTTAGTTCTTCAGATTCGTAGCCAAGGATCGTACCCTCAACTACCCTCCCAACCAGCCAACCAGTCAATATCCTCTTGCCGTTCATTAGTGACTTAAGTTTGTTTATTTAACATTGAAACTGAAAATGTCCACTAAGTAAACTTTCAACTTGTCTTTTATTTTATTTGGAAAACCAACAGTTATAACATTTTATAAAGTATAATAAAACATGGGTAAATCATTTAACCAATAATAGGTTTCCACTGAAATATCTTAATTTTTTAGTGTAAACAAAGAAAAATAGTTACATTAGCATATGGGGATGGGATGGTGGGAGGGAAGGAAAAGGGATGGATCTATTCTGTATAATTAGTAGGGTGTATGTAAGTTATGTTAGTAGTTATAATAAAGTATCGAGAGATTGCCTGTGTGACTTTATGGAGTGTGGTGCAGAGTTAAAAATGTCAAATTGTGTATAGTATGTATTGAAAGTGTGTGATGCACGATAAATGAAGGAGTTTTGCTTTGAATTGGTGTTGCATCGAGGGAGGCTAAAAATTTTGTCTGATCTGGTTCGTTTGTTTGGGACTCGTAGTTGGATTCGTTGTAAGAGTTCCGGGCAATCTACGATGGACCTGGATATTTTCTGTAGAAAGAGGACATCAGCCGAGCTTCTTCGATCTTCCAATGATAATATATTGAAGTACGCGGCCGAATCTTTGTGATTTAAGTGGGGACGATAGCTACGGAAATCATCTTGGTCACTAAAGGTTCCCGCTTCATCCTGCTGACACCTTACCTTATTTGTTACACGTGATGGTTGATTAAACAATCAGGGCCTTATTATAATCGAATCCAGCTGCTATCTGATCCGATTTTTCGAATGTCGATTGTATTTTAGCCAGTTTGGACCTGTTCAGCTGGTTTCAAAATTAGCGTTTTTAAGATTCTGTCATAGTTCGACGGCATTTTGTTTTCGGCGTTGTATTTGGTTTCGACATGCCTTATCTGACTCTGACAAGTGTGCAGAATTTCATCAATTTTGGAATAAAACAACATTTTTATGAAAATAACGTTCAAAGGTTCACGCCGCCCGCCCAATACCCGCCCGTCCGCTACAGGTCAGAAAGTCATCTTTAAGCACAAGAAATCTTCATTCTAATATTTATAAACAACAAAACTCCCTTGTGCTCAAGAGTTACTCGTTATTCCTTCATGGAACATCGGTTTAAGAGCTCCTTCTTATTTCTTAAATAAACCTTCATGTATTTTTTTTTATATTGCCTCTACTTCGTGGCTTACCAATGGCATCTTTAGTTGTAAATATTTTAAGTTAAATGTTTATTTACATGAAAAATGTTATAATTTATTTTGTTCTACAACTCTCTAAGTCGGAGAGGATTTTAATTTTTAATATTCCTGTTCGTCTCGACATAATAATGAAAATTTGTTTTTATTTTCCAGTTAACACTTATATTGAGACTATTTCCATTAAGGTAGAACCTGGACCTCCAGAAAAAAGTGAAGTGGCAATTACTTATACGGAAATTGACATAGATTTCGCGGATGTAAAAAAGGAATGCTTAGAGCGATCTGAAAGAATTACCCAGACAGCCGGTAAAACAGACTTGTATAAAAAATAACATATCGTGCTCTCCCAATTTTTGCATGCTTCCGATTTTATTGTACTTATCAGTATTTTATTTTTACAGACTCATTGACAAACTTGATGGTGCTTTCAGTGGCTAAAATATACTCTTGTCCACATTGTAACAACTCCTGCTCAGACAAGTCAATGTTAGAACTGCACTTGCGCACCCATGCTGGAGAAAAACCTTATTCGTGTTCCGATTGCAACTATTCATGTCGCCAAAAGGGAAATTTAAAGAGTCACATGTTGACTCATACCGAAGTAAAACCTTTCACGTGTACCGACTGTAATTATTCGTGTTCCAGAAGGCGTCAACTGAACATTCACATTCTTAATCACGGGGGGGAAAAACCTTTTTCATGTCCCGACTGCAACTATTCATGTTCACGGAAGGGAAATTTGAGAACCCACATGCTGGCTCACAGTGGAATAAAACCTTTTTCGTGTCCCGACTGCAACTATTCATGTTCTCAAAGGGGAACCTTGAAGACCCACATGCTGACTCACTGTGGAATAAAAACTTTTTCATGTTCTTTCTGCAACTATGCAAGTTGTCGAAAAGGAGATTTGAAGAGTCACATGCTGACTCATAGTGGAATAAAACCTTTTTCGTGTCCCGACTGCAGCTATTTATGTTCACAGAGTTCACATTTGAAGAGCCACATGCACACTCACAGTGGAATAAAACCTTTTTCGTGTCCCGACTGCAATTATGTATGTTCACAAAGTGCACATTTGAAGAGCCACATGCTGACTCATGGTGGAATAAAACCTTTTTCATGCTCTAACTGCAACTTTTCAAGTTGTCGAAAGGGAGATTTGAAGTGTCACATGCTGACTCACAGTGGAATGAAACCTTTTTCTTGTCCTAACTGCTATGATTCATTTTCACGGAGGAGACATTTAAAAATCCACATGCTGACTCACAGTGGAATAAAACCTTTTTCTTGTCCCGACTGCAAACATTCATGTACAGAGAAAGGATATTTGAAGAAACACATGCTGATTCACAGTGAAATAAAACCTTTTAACTGTTCCGACTGCAACTATTCAGCTTTCCAGAAGAAAAGCTTACAGAGCCACATGCTGACTCACAAAGGAATAAAACCTTTTTCATGTTCCGACTGCAACTTTTCATGTTCACTGAAGGGAAATTTGAAGAATCACAAGCTGACTCACAGTAAAATAAAACCTTTTTCGTGTCCCGACTGCAACTATTCATGTTCACAGAAAGGATATTTGAAGAACCACATGATGACTCACAGTGAAATAAAACCGTTTTCATGTCCCGACTGCAACTATTCAAGTTCAAGGAAGGGAACTTTGAAGAGGCACGTGCTGACTCACAGTAAAATGAACTCTTTTCTTGTCCGGACTTCCGCAGGCAAAAAACATCATTAAAGATATAATTCAATAAAATCCAGGGTGCCAAGTGTGTGAATGCAGGTGTACATATTTATGTTCTTATCTTCTGCCCATTAGTAAAATAATAATAAAACCTATGGCTTTCGAAACATGAAACAGGTTTACTTTATCGGTGTGGCTAAGTTGCAAATTGTTAGCTGTAAATCAGTTCAGTTTCAACCTCTGGTTGGCGTGGAAACATTCGAAACTTACTTGACTTAAACTTTAATGACAAGTGAATTTTGCAGTACAAACGTCTGTAGGGACCTTATCCCTTTCACATTAGTCTACGAGTATTTTAAGTGAATAATCTACAAAATAAACCAATTATCTTAACACTTAAGTGCGACAGTGACATTTATATGAGCTGAAGTGCAGTAATTAAGAGTATTATTTTAACGTATCTTATTCTAGATATTTCATAGAAAACAATTTCAAGGTAAGCGAGATAGCCAACCAATTTTAAAGTGTGTCAAAGAAAATTGAAAAATTCATCGCAGGCCTTTTTTCAAACATACAAGTGAATATTGTGATAGAGATTCAAAAAATTCACAGGTCTCATCCAAATCATATTTCTTGGTTTCATCAAGTTGCCATTCATTTAATACGCCTTCCCTTGGGTGGCTTATAGTTTGGTGGAGCAAATTATTGTTGAAGACGATGTGATCATCAATGGTAGGAAGCACCGCTCGACAGCTCGTATAGCCGGACGCAGAGCTCCTTCAGCACATCTTGCCGGAATTAATGAAAACTACGAAGATACAATGTTTCAAGCGACTACCCCTCTTCAATTTTCGACCAGATTTTCGAGCATAAAAAACTTTAAATCGATTTTCTCACAAACAACTTCTTGAAGTTCGTGAACATCATAACTCAAAATCAACTTGACCGATCCTTTAGAAATTTCGTACAATATTTCTACACATAAATCAACAAATAGTCAAGAAGAGTTCTTTTTTTTCCATTTTCTAATTTTTTTTCCTTTTTTTAATAACAAATTCACCGAAATTTATTGACAAAAATCGCGTTTTTCACTTTAAAATGCTGCCAAAAATATTAAAAAAAACGCTCCCTGATAACATGAGAAAACATATCATCGTTTAAATGCATTTCATTTTTTTTTTCGGATTATCCGGCAACGGGTTATGATGTTCATCGCATCAACTTTTTTTCGAGGTGCCTCTGGAGATTCAGTCGGACGAAATAATTTTTTGATATTTTTAATATAATTTTTTTTTTTGAAAGATACTTCGGATATTATAATATAAAATAAATAAACCAACTTTATTCATGTCCCCTCTCTCTCAAAAAAAATCATGAAAATTGCCTTTTTTTCGCCTTTAAAACCTTAAGCAAAGATTGTACGTCAGGATTAGAGCAGCCCTCTTTCGGATCAATCGATTGATCAGCTGTCTGGTTTTCTGGTCCTTGGGCGTTCCGATAATCTGTGACGTACCCTGTTGCTCAAAATGCAATATTGTATGATGAAACTTGTCGATGCATTTATGACAATTTTCGTTTGAATTACAAGCTCCAGCCTAATGTTTTTCGCTAAGGCATCTAAAACAAAATCCTTTACCCTTGACAAAGTAAAATCTTTCTTTATTACTTAATTTTTTTAATTTCTGACATTTATACAAATGTCCGCGTGATAGTGTATTACAAAGTAAACATTTATTTAACGGCCGATTCTTGTGTTTATCTGAATCGCTGCCAGCGCTTAAAAATGCTTGCGTTGATCTTTGGATCTTTTTGTTGTCTCACTGTGATTAGCGGCTGATTTTCTTGATGTCCCCGTTCGTTGCAAAACCTTGATTTGTTCCTTGATCATAATTTGTTATGATCACAGTGGAATAAAACCTTTTTCTTGTCCCTACTGCAACTATTCATGTTTAATGAGGGTACATTTGAAGAGGCACATGCTGACTCACAGTGGAATAAAACCTTTTATTTGTCCCGACTGCAACTATTCATGTTCACAGAAGGGTTATTTGAAGAACCACTTGCTGACTCACAGTGAAAAGAACTCTTTTCTTGCCCGAGCTTCCAAAAGAACCGCAGGCAAAAAAAATCATAAATGATAAAATTCAATATAATCCAGGGAGCCGAGTGTGTGAACGCAAGTGTACATATTTATGTTCTTATCGGCTGCCAATTAGTAAAATGATAATAAAACCTATGGCTTTTGAAACACAAAGGCGATTTTCTCTCTCGGTGTGGCAAGGTTGCAAACTGTACGCTGTAAATCAGTTCAGTTTCAACCTCCGGTTGGCGCAGATCCTTTTGAAACTTATCACCTTATTAATTACTAAAGTCTGGTTAACGTTAAATGACAAGTGACTTTTGCAGACGACACGTGTGAAGGGACCTTATCTCTTTTACATAAGTCTATTTTAAGTGAATAATCTTGAATAATAAATGCGACAGTGACACTTTGTATGAGGTGAAATACAGTACTTAAGAGTGCCATTTTACAATTTTTACGTAGGCTTTAAGGATTAAATTTAGAGTAATTAGGTTTTAAAAGAGGGTAATACAGTGTCAAACATTAATAATGTAGGTTTTTTCCATTCAGAAAACAAAAATGTATGGCCCAATAGTCAAATATATAATATTAAAGGAAATTGAAAGTGTCCAAAGTACAAACCTCGTCAGTTATTTACTTTTATTTGTGAAATAAGGTTTCAACTCACCACGGAACCTTGTTACTCCAACATGAAAATTTATTAGAGCGTTCCATCTGACGAACTGACCAATTTCTGCGTGTTGCTATTTAAAGTGTCAAGAAGTGTAATTCAGGGTTTCCCAAATTTTTTCTGCACTTGGAACAATTTGCAAACCCGTAAATTTTAACGGAACACTTGGCTTGTTTTTAGGTTGGGTAATTCCTAATAGTAAAAATTAAACAAAATGTTATTTAGCATTTAAGCATAATGTATATATGTATAATAGAAACCAAAAATGAAATATACCTAAACAAAAAAAATGGAATTAATAAAGCAACTATTGATGATTTTTAGTCCGTGAATTGCATATCTTGATATCAGGAAAAATATTGGTATGTTGGATTCTAATATCTGGTGTGGCGTCGAGCCTGTTCCTGCAATTCGACTTCGTTGCAGCACAATTAGAAAATTCCTTTTCCGCACACACAGTTTGTAGAAAACGGAAGATAATAATAATAATACTAAGTACTGATTGTTATTATGCTCTATTTGTATGGCATTTATACGGTTACACTTTTTACCTAAAATAATTTGATTCTTAAATCTCCACTCTAACCATAAGATTCTGATAAAATCAATATTATACCCACGCTCAGGAATTTGCCTTCGTGGGATTTTTTTGTTCATATATTATTAGTATTTTACATACTTTTTGTTATTTTATTTACCTGTACTATATCACAAATTTTCAATAAAAGAAAAACTCTAACTAACTAACCATCACGCCGTTTCCCCGCAAGGGTAGGCAGAAAGGACGGACCGCCAAACAACTCGGTCTTGGCATACACTCCTCGCCTCATTCACATTCATAGATCTTATCATCTCATCTCTATAGCATTCAGTCTACTTTTATCCTTTCTCTGCCAGTTCCATGCTTCACTGCCGTATATCAGGGTAGGTACCAGCACTCTATTGTGAACTGCTAGCTTCGCTTCTTAGGACAGCATTTTGTTGGCTTCCCCAGTCCACCATTAATGGAGTTACCTGCATTTACCCATTGATATATAATTAGGTTAGACATAAGCGGAAAAAAATGTTCTTCGGAGTTGGAGGTCAGGCAACCAAGTCTCTATTCACAACTTTAGTAGATGTAAACCGTCGACCGCAGCTGACGGGTGACATGTCAAAATATTGTGGAAAGGGATCAAGCAATTGGCTTGACTAAAAGGACGCGGAGGATCTTACGGCCGAGCATTTCGATGTGGTGGCTTCAGTTAGATCGAGTGTTTTATTTACACCTCTTCGGGATTTGTTGAACACGAATTTCGGGGAAATATGTATGAAATGGCGCCTCTAAGTATATCTCTATGCATTTACCCTTCTTTCAATATCCCCATCAACCTTCCCATCTCTCGTAAGAACTCGTTTTAATAAATTGGGGTACCAAACAATCTCTCCCAGAAATCAGTAAAAGGCTGCTCTTTATCTACTTCGAAATTTAAACATTCATGATTAGATTGATCTGATGAAATCCAAAATCAATCTCTACGAGTTCTCTCAACAAAATTACATCTTCGGCGCAAAAGTTCGAAGATCTATCTCTGAAAATAAAGTTCGTCATATGAGAAGAAACTAATATAACAAGTAGAATAAAATACACATACGATAATAATAAAACCTACTAACTTTGTGAGTGTTTCTCCATTTTTATTCAGTTTTAACACCGCAACTGTGAAACAACCAAAAAATTTTATAAACGTCAAATCAAAGACAAAGAAAAAGCGCGCGGCACTACAGTGTTGACACGCGTAAAAATTATTGTGTGTTTATTTTTATTAACATATATTAAATACCTCACGAATTGAGTGAAGCAAATCAACAAACGCGCGTTGACTGCTGCGTTGCATTACTCAACCGGCACAATAATGAAGGGATTTTAAAGCGAATCTACCTGTGATGAAAAGTGGATCCTGTACGATAATTGGAAGCGCTCATCGCAATGGATGAACCCTGCCGAGCCAGCCAAACCATGTCTCAAGCGAAAATTTACTCCAAAAAAGTTACTTGTGAGCGTTTGGTGTCGCAAAGAAAAAAAATTAAGGAAAAACTAATGAATTATAATTTTCGAAAAACAAATACATGAGTAAATAGCTGTATAAGTTTGAATTTGTTATTCCTAAAGCTGGAATCAGACAGTTCACTCGAGTGAAGGTTTACGCCATGTTTTTTCGGCCTAATCGTCCATCTTCGTTTCATTTCATGTTCAGACGGCGCTGAAGAAATAAGCGTTCACTCGTCCATCCCCACCACAGCGTCGCCGAGCGAGGTCAACCGCGCTGGAATTCGTTTGATTTCCAGCGCGGTCCGGTCCCGAATTTTAAGGAAAAACATGTCAGATGCATCGATTTTTACGCAATTTTGTTGACACAATTAAATAAAAATAAATAAATAAAACAGTATTGTTTCGTTTTATAAACGTTTTTATTTTATATGACATAATAAGACAATTTGATTTAACTTTTTTTTATTACGAAGATTTTCCTACAAATTAATAATCTTACATATATTAAAAAATATATAAAATACATGGATAATAAGGGAGACCCAAACATTTATATGAGAGGTGTTCCCAAAAGCAAACAAATTAGCCGAACGAATACCATTTTGACGTTTTGCGTGCTACGTGATAGCGTCCTTCCATGGTCCTTCCCGTACAGGACGCGAGACAAACTGATTGATTGTTCAGACGGTTCACTTTGCTCTCTTCCGCGCGCATGCGCGCGCGAGTGAAGAATGCCGAAGGAAAATATCCAACATTGTTGGATCGGTTCACTTGAGGATTTCATTCGGCAGTTATCGGCACTTTCGTTTCATTAATGTTCAGTTGTGTCATTCCGAGTAAAATAGGCCGAATGAAATACGGAAATTATTAACGATTAGTGAACCGTCTGAATGGCGCTTAACCAAAGAGAAGATATTTGAGATCAAAGTTGCCAGTATTGAAGGCACTCATGTTTCGTGAAAGTTTCACATTTGAAAGCAGTCTTGCGTTTTAATTTTGAGAGACACATATGACAAAGTTTTCTAGGTTGTTTACCCTCAATTTCATTTTCTTCAAAATTGCAAAAAATTGTGCTGTTTTCGCGGTTTAAATCTTCGCTAATCGGCGTTATTTTTCGTGACCGCTACGATCGCGATATCAGAAAAGTTTTGCGACCCCCCCCCCCCCCCCCCCCCCTTCGCCGTAAACAGAAGAGGGGGTCATTTTGAATACACGGAGCACGTACGGAACTGTCAAGTTGACATATCCAGTACAAAGAAATGATATTCTCTCGACCGCTTCTGATTTCAACTGACCCCTTCTCCTGCCGTAGGAAGAAATATTTTATAACATAGTGTGTCGGCAGAAAAGATACTTAATAACGCAGTATCTTTTGATGTGAGCTTCGCGTATGTCGCCCGCTTTATATTTTATATTTGATACGCGCATCGATTTCCGGTTGTCTAGCCTCTCGTAGGTTTTCTAATCTATAGACAACATTCGCCTTTCTCTCATCTGACGTTTGCTCTTCATCAAAATTGACACGTTTGTGCGGTTTATATTCCTTATTAGATTTGTTTTAAAAGTTACTAACTTTGTGCTTGATAGAATTGTAAGAGTTGAAGAACTTTCGTCAAATTAGAAAGTGCTCTTAATTAACTCACGATCGGAAGATTTAGCAGGCGTATTTCAATTTTCCTTATTCAAAGTAGGTTTTCTTTAATTTGTTCAAGTCCCGAACTATTCTCGGTGTTTCTAATACATCTGGTATATTGTCCAAGATTTTTCAATAAAGTTAGTTTTCTTTTCTGAATTATCACAGAATTTGTAAAATTTAAAAACGAACATGACCAATTCTGTTACAGTTCTAACTTATTTTGAGCTGCGACCACCTATTATCATAATATAGCGGGATACTATCACAGCAATGCCATGGATCTTCAAAACCTAGATTATGTTTCCATCAAGACTGAACCAGGGTCCCAGGAAGAATTTCCAAATGAAAAGCCACATCCAGAATTGGAAATCGACCTCCTGGACGTAAAGGAAGAATGTTTGCATTATACCAAGAGCAACCCGACAGACAGTAAGTAACATTTGATAACAGTAGTTGTTCATGTATGCTTTGAAATGTTGGCAGACAGGACATTTATATCGATAGGGAATATTTGAAATGCTGTAAAGGTCAGTAAATCCAAAAATGAATTACATATGTTATTTTTCTCCGTTTTCTCTCTCTTTAAATCCGTGTCGTCAAAAAATGTATAGGAGTCTTTTACAACGTACATTTTAACAGCTGGAAAACATTTTCGACCTCACCGTGTCGATTCTCGATTAACCAAGATATCGAAGAATATTTTCTACATGATTCCAGCGTTGGTTCCATGTCTAATCGGACTATGAGATCTCAGCGTCTGAATTCCCATAGTAAATTTATTCAGACACGATACTTCCTCACATGATAATTCATCACATCATAACTTACATTAACCTAACCTAACCTAAGGTTAAAAACCCTAATTATCAGTTTTCGACGCTTCGAGACATGATGAATTATCATGTGAGGAATTAACATCCGATGATAAGTTTGTACTCAATATTCATACACTTAAAAAGTTTCCACTGAACATTCTGGTCTCCTCCAGCGTTGATTAACTGTTGTCTAGCCTCTCGTATGTTTTTTAAGTTTATCTATGGTTAATGTCATCCGACATCTTGTGTGGTTTACATGAGTGGTTTATTTATGTGACGATATCATTGACATCTACCTTGGATTGGGTCGATTGAAGGGTTTTATCCGATTCATGTTTTGCGAATATCAATTTTCTTAAACGCTTTCGATCGGGTTCCATTCGATTCACTCGCCATGTCGATTCTCGAATAAATCGCTCTCGAATAAAACAAAATTAAAGCATATTTTCTATTCGACTCCTGCATCGATTACCGGTTGTCTAACCTCTTCTAAGTTTTCAACGTTTATCTATAGCGGCGTCTCCTCCGACGAAAATGTATACACATTTTGTGGATGGTTAGGTCAGGGCCACAATTTTTTTGTTTTCCGTGACCGATAAAATCAATAAAACGTTGTGGTTTTACCACCCGCCCTAGTGTTTTTGCTTTTGTCGGATGTTTTGTTAAACATTTTGTCGCAAGAGACACCGCTTATGGACAACACTCGCCATTATTAACTTGTCATCTGATGTTTGCTGTTCATGCAAATTAGGCAGGTTTATATTAGTTTAAGATTGGATTTCCACGTTCCTTACTGTCGACTGGCTCCACTAATTGTGTGCTTGATAGAGTTGTAGAACTGTCCTTCAAAAAAGAAAGTGCTATTAATTGACTCGCGCTTCGGGCTTCCCTTGTTCAAGGTAGGTTTTCTTTAATCCGTTTATTAATTCTCGATGTCTTTAGTTGTTTTATTTATTTAATTATTTATTATTTGGAACATTTACAGAATATTAACATGAAAAATTATAGAATAAGCACTGTTGAGAGCGTAGGCGTTAATATTCCATTAAAAAATACTCACAGCATGCACAGTCTAAGAATTGTCTTTCACTACGGAGTAACAATGATTATAAATAACAAAATGAGAAATAACAGAATATAAATATAAGTACAGGGTTTATAAACTTAAAATTTGAAAAAAATGACAGATTATGCCCTAAAATGATAAAAATGTGGTTAATTAACGAAAACTCCGTGTATCTTTAAATATGTTGAATTGATTATCTTAATGTATCTGCCTATATATCTTATTATTAGGCATGTACATAGAACTATCTTATAGATGTAATTCAAATAATCTAATATTATTATGTAATCTATCCTAATGTTTCCTTAAAACTATATAATATGTATTAACAAATATTTCCTTATGTATAATATTAAGAGTGATAAATTGTAGAACCTACAGACAAGCTGCCATATGACAGCTTTGTGGGACTACCCTTATTTTGTACAAATGTATTTATGATAAATAAATAAATAAATAAAAAAAAAATTAAAATAAGTATAAGTAAAATAAAACATAAAGTTTAAGGAAACATATGATGTATAAATAGAATAATAGATAGAGTTAGTAACAGCATTCAAGTTAAAATATGACTATTCTCTAGACGTTTGTAAATATGTTTTTTAAAATATGCGAGACTGTCAGCATAAATATCTGTATAGTCACATTCAATACAATTATAAAGACGACACCTTCGTGACAGTGGATTGTAGTATGCAATATTGTTATTAAATAATTCAAGATGGAATATATATTGATTCCTTAAATTGCGTCTATTAGGAACTTTAATGTTAACATTGCTCAGGCAATGAGTGGTTTCAAGTTTATCATGAATTATTTTGTGTAAACATATTATGTCTGCAAATTGTCTTTTTTTAGCCAGTTGTGTGGTATCTAGTACAAAATGTTTCCATAAATGTTCTTTACTTCATTATCACAGTATTAATTTAATTCAAATGTTTTATTATGCGTAGAACTGAACAATATATGTTCTGTTACAGTACAATTTTTTTTTAATTAATTTATTGTACAACAGACTTTTTTCCTGAATTATAGTGCAATTTTACCGATCGTTATATCAAAATTTAGTTAGGTGACTCTTCAAAAATTGTTTTACTTCATTCAGAGAACAGTCTCATACATCCAAATTCTTTGCTACTTCATTTAACAGCACCACTCCCCTCGTCATGCGACGCTTTGCCAGGATGCCAGTTTTGCCATTTGGTACTTTGAATAAGTCATGGTATCGACTTCGGCTGTAATGGACTGGTACATATAAATCATAGCACCCCAAGAGGAATGGGCTATCGATAAAATTGTTCCAAATTTTGAAAGACAATAGCTAGAATTGCTTTCCGCGTAGTTTCCAGACTCACAGAATTAGTCTCCTCAAGTAAGTCAATATGGTGCAAGAACCTAGGATAGGTTCCATACGTCCGCATATAGACATTCCTGAGGAATTTCTTCTGGATTTGCTCCAACATATCAATGTACTTCCGGTGGTACGGTGACCAAACATCGCTCGCGTACTCCAGCTTGCTTCTCAGTATGCCATCAAGCATCTTGGTTATTAAACTGCTTGCATGTCCTGATGACGAACCCGAGAAGTTTGCAGCAAGACTGAGTGAGCGGCGATATATGGTCAGAGAATTTCAGTTGGGGATCAAAGACGACACCGAGATCCTTCACGGATTTTACACGTGATAGTATATCGCCATTTATCTTATAATCATAAAGTATAGTATTTATAGAACGAGTGTAAGACATAGTGACACATTTATTTGTGTTGAAATCTGTTCTGTTTATCAACGACTATTCAGATAGTGCATCCAGATCAGCTTGCATTTTAAGACAATCTTGTTAAGAGCTTATTTCTATCATAAGTCTGAAAACAGTAGACATTTGCTATTCCTAACACAGTTTTGGATGTCACTTATAAGTAGTAGGCGGCTAGGCGGTGGCAAAATGAAGAATTCCAAGTCGAAAATTCGCAAAAACATCATTCGGAGATATTGAGGTTTGAAGTTTAGAATTGATTTGTTATTACAAAAACATATCATTTCTAAACTTCAAACTTCAATATCTCCGAATGATGTTTTTGCAGATTCGTGACTTGGAATTCTTCGTTTTGCCACCGCTTAGCCGCCTCCTACTTATAAGTATGAGAAACAACAGCGGTACGAGGTTAGACCCTTGAGATATTCTTGATTTCGCGGGGAATTTTTTTGAGTTCGGTCCATTTACCCAAACAAATTGGCTTCTGGATTTTAAATATGATGAGAAAAAGTTTAGTGTTGGTAGGTCGAAGCCTTGTTTAAAAAATTTCCATGGTTAACACGGTCAAATGCTTTAGCAAAGTCGGTGTAAACTATATCTGTTTGGAGTCTAAACCGGTGGCTACCAACCTTGAGAAAGTTAGCAGATTTATGATTTTGATTTCTCTGGAAGGAAACCATTTTGATTTTCTCCAATGAATGGCATAATCTGGTGACTTAACTTGTCACAAATCATTTGCCATGATCTTCAAAACCCAGATAATGTTTTCATCAAGACGGAACCAGGGTCCCAGGAAGAAGACACAAATAAAATGCCGAGTATAAAAAACAGAAATCAACCTTCTAGATATAAAAGAGTGTTTACCGTATGTCAACAGTAATCCGACGGATAGTAAGTTGCGTTGTATTTAAGTTGAATGTTAATTACATTTGTTCGGAATTAATATCCGCTTTGAAATGTTGGCAGACCGGTCGTATACATATATTTTTTTTTATACTATACAAGAGTCCCAACTGCTCCAAACTGTCAAAAGCCAGTACGATTATGGCATCCCCAATTGGGGTATGTTGTGAGGCTACAGGGATTGGGGAAGGAAACCTATTCAGATCTGGTAACCAAACAAGGCTTAAGCCATTTCAATCAGAGTTTAAAATCTGATTGATTGTCTTACACTATACTGGGAGTATCTACCACTAAGGAGCTTGCCGCAAATATACTATAAATTATTTTTAATTAATTAGTTGTGGAGTAACACTAATTTATCAACTAATATGTAATTGCCAATGCTCTTATTTGAATTCGCGACCTGCAGATTGCTAGTTGATAGACTTACCCCTTGACATAAGAGGCCGTCGTTAATGAAAATTATTTCACAACTGAAGAAAAAACTTGAATTGTCACTTAAAACCATGTATGTATGTAACAAAAAATTGTCAATAAAAAAAGACAATTTTAGCCACTCTCAAACGATAATTTGAAACAAAAAATCAGATAAAGTAACTGTGGCATCTAGGAAACCATGATCCTAGCCTTCCCGGGGCTCTGCTCTTACCACTGAGCTAATTCGACCCTATCCCCTTCGGTCATATTTAATTATATCACGCTTTGACTAAGAACTGCCAACATTATCTTCATTTTCTTAACGCATATTTTTTTGGCTTCTATATTTTTGTATAATTGTACTTCTTTCCCCCAACTGAATGCTAAGGCCAACTGTTTCAACAGAAAGCTAAATCGTCAGCGAGTTAAATACGCACATTTTCTTTATTAAATATTTTGTATCAGTTACGCACATTTTCTTTATTAAATATTTTGTATCAGTTAGATAATAACGAGACGAACAGAACATGTGTGAACTTGTTAGGCACATTCAGAAATGTATCTATATATTTATTAGATTAAGAAATATTCTCTAGTGTCTATTAAAAAATGTCTATTCCGCACTAGTCCAATCAATAATTCAGTATGGAATCATTGGATGGGGAGGTGCGAATTGTAAGTAATGTAAAGGTGGTATAAAAACTAATTATCAAAGTAAATTTTAATAAACAACCAATATTCCCTTCAGCAACAGTGTTCAAAATTTTCTAAAAACTAAAAATTAGGAACGTCTATAAAAAAATTTCAAATTTACAAATATTAAAAAAAAAATTAATCAAAAAATTTTAACTTTGCTCGTCATTAAGGCATAAAATTATCATCCAAATTCCTCTATTTTCAACAAAACTTTCACTTTTCAGCTCAACGCTACAAAATGACCGAGAAACTTATTGAATTGGTCAGATGTAAACCTTTCATGTATGACACGAGGCATCCGGATTACTCCAAAAAGTCGCTAAAGGAAGTGTTGTGGGCCAGAATTGCAACTGAAGCAAATTATAAAGATGGTAAGTAATTGCATTTAATCAATATTTTGTTTGCGAAAAAATACAATATCCTATATTGATCGCCCACATACTTATTTAGGAACGACCTCTTACTATAGCTTCCGCTTGCCAAGAAATTGCCCCTTCTGAATTAAACGTTTTTAAAATTGTTTCTTATCCCGAAAGCTTGTACTTTAGCCCTACATCCATTTGCGGTCGCTGGAATAAGTTGAATTTCGGGAAGATCATCAGTGACTCGTACATCTTTACTATTTTTTGTCGTGACTTCTTTTTTCAAATACGTGTGAAGAACACACGTTGCCTTCACAACATTGTCTTTTGTTTTTACTTTTATTTCGAAGGGCTTCCTGTAAACTCTAAAGCGGTTCGCCAGAATACCAAATGTACATTCTACCGTTTGTCGCGCACGAGACAATCTGTAGTTATATATATTTCTTGTGCAGTCATTCAGTGTCTGTTTTTTTGGATATGGACGCATTAAATTCTCCATTAACGGAAATGTTTCATCACCAACTATAACGTATGGAATAGGTTCATCTTGGCTTGGTAGGGGTTTCTGATTAGGCAGTTGCAAAGCAATACTTCGAAGTTTTTTGCCAAGTGGAGAGTTTTAAAATATAAATCCATCACTGAATCAGCCTATTGACCCTATGTCAATTAATGTGAATTTATAATTGGCATCCGCAGTAGCCATAAGCACGTCAGAAAAACTTTTCTTGTAGTTAAAAAATGCTGAATTACTTCGACGGGGTTTCATTATAATAACATGTTTTCCATTGACAGCACCAGAAAAATTGAGAAAATTCCTTTTATTATCAAGGTCAGACGCTATTTGTTTCCATATCTCCTTATCTGGTACTGGCATATGCCAGTAGATAGATAGGCTGCATACGTTTCCATTTTGCATCTGACACATCTCGCAAAATATTAGAAACTGTTATTTTGCTCATCCTTCAGCTGTATGCAAGGCTCTTCAGTAAATTGCCTGACGCAAAATATCTGTAACATAATTAGTTAAGATTTAATTTTTATATCTCTTTACAGGGTCATCAGCAAAAGATGCATGGATGAAATTACGCAACTGCCATCGCGACGCTATACGAAGAAGGGACAAGCTATATAAAAGTGGTGCTGCGGCTTCAACGTGTAAACGATGGAAATTCGAACAACAAATGGAGTTTTTGGAAACGCACATGACTAATAGAAGTACATCGGGGAACATATCTTCTGCTGATGATTCGACGCAAGAACGCTCGATTCAATTAGAAGACGCAGCAGGAACAGAAGAAATGGAAGAAATTGAAATTGAAATAGAGAAAGAAGTAGTCAACTTTACTTCTGCTTCAGCGTCACCCAACGAATCAGCACGAAAAGAATCTAAAACTGATGTAAATGCATTAATAGCACAGACAATAAAAAATCACGAAGAAAGAGCTCAACAAAGAGCTGCTAAAAGAAGTTCCTCCAATGACCAAGAAAAAGACGATCTGCATCAATTTTTTAATACAATGTATTTGATGACCAAAAAAATGCCCGAAATAAGTCAAATTAAAATGAAAAGAAAAATATTTAATTTAGTATTAGAAGAAGAAGAATATTTACTACATGAAAAGCAAAAGAATAAATAACGGGCTTCTTTAAAACCGATTCCAGACACACCTGGTTGGCAAGATGATTATAAAAGCGACTGCTAAATTATATAATGTGTACTTACTAATATTCTATGAAACAAATGTATTCCATTAATAAACAAGATACATATCTTAAACACAGGGCAAGTTTCTCTTCAGCCCCAATAGGTTTTAGAAAGTTGCATCCTCCCTTGTAAATATTAAAAAAAAAATACAAATACTAGATTCCACGTGAAAAATTTATTCCAAATAAACTAGATTATTTGGAATAAATTTAACATTTACGAATTATTTATTACATTTACGAATACCCTGTGTTTTCATCTATGTCTAATGAGTGTTAAAATGCATTCTAAAATTATTTTTCGCTTAATTATCAATAATAGATATTTAGCGTACAACTACTACCAACCCTTTAAAAGAACTGCCCATGTTTTGTTAGGTAAATGGTTGAGTATCTTATTGAGAACACTTTCATTAATATTTTATAATGAAGATTTATTCACGACTTGACATGGACCAGACTGGATCAGACTTAGACACAGAGAGAGCGTACACCATAGACATAATGATCACAAGTACTTTCCACTAGTGATGTGACCTACTTTACAGTAGTGATGTGACAGCCCCAAAAATTAACATAACAATCTCCACCATCATAACCACCACCACAACCACCAACTACTATAATCACAATAACGACTGTGACAACCATCACAACAACCACCACAACAACAATAACCACAAAAACAAAAAAATCTTAAATTAACAACATCGAAACATTCATTATGAGACCATGTTGTGTACCGCTGCCTAAGTTTGTATAAATTCCGTAGCACAAAGCGGCTTCTCCTCCGACGAAAATGTTTACAAACTTTGTGGATAGTTAAGTCGGGCCACAATGTTTTTACTTTAAGGGGCCCATGGAAAACAACAAACGTTGTGCCCCTGCCCCATGTTTGTGGTAATGTTTGAGGTATTGTTGTGAAATTGGTCGCAAGAGACCGGCCTTCAGAATTTCAACTACCAGTCTGAAAATGTCCGTAGTAGGATGAATCCGGCCCTGGTGATAATACATAAGTGGACCAAAGTGCAAAAGTTGTTAAATTATCGATATAATTTAATTTATTAATAAGTTTAGTATCATCAAATGTCTTACGTAAATCAATGAAGATGCCAAGGTATTTAGTTTTTTTATCCAATGCATGATTGTTGAAGATAGTTTTGCAATGGCTTCATGAGTGGCTAGTTTCTCTCTAAATCCAAATTGGTTAGAACTAAGTATTTTATTATTTTCAATACAGTACATAAGTTGCTTTTTACGATATTTTCTAAAATTTTTGCAATGTTTGAAACAAGAGATATAGGTCGGTAATTTCATATTTCTTCAGGGCTGCCTTATTAAAACAGGTGTTACGATAAAAAATTTAATAAACTGAATGGAATATTCCACTATTCAAACTAATATTTATAGTATGTGTAAGTGGAATATTTAATAAATTGTTGTATCTCTTCAATATTTCTACTGTAACTCCATCAAATCCTGGTGCAGATCCAACTTTTAAATCATGTATTGTTACCGGTTGGAAAACTGACCGATTGTTTTGTTTAAGACAGTCCTTTTCGAAAATATCTATTTTATAATTTTCATCGATCCGTGTAGCAAAATTTTGTCCGACATTAGCAAAATATTTATTTAAGGCACATTTTGTCGGTTCCCTTATGGCGACAACAGAGTTTTTTCCGATAATTTTTTTTTTAATTAGATTTTAATATTTTTTCAACTAATTTTTTTCATTATTGTTTTCCAAATGTGAATCATTTTTCAAAATATATTTTTATTAAAGAGGTTAATTTGTTTCTTATTTTTTTATAATATGTAAATATTTTTTATCTATTTTTTTTTTGTCAAAAGATATAAATCTTCTTTTTTTCTAATTTACACAATTAAGCCAAGTGAAATTCATGATTTCATTTTTTTAATTTTGTTTTATTATTTATAGGTTCAAGTTGATGCTGTTATATAATTGCAGAGTATGTAGATTCTAATACGAGTTTCCACGTTTACGAACGTATTTTTAAACGTAATTTATTATAGTTTGGTGACTTTTTTGTAACAGCATTGCTTTTTTAATTTTTTTGTGATTATTAATATTAATTTGTTGTGTATAGATGCAAGTGTGATGGTCAGTAATATTATTTTTATAATATTATCGTAAGTGATTTGTCGGTATGTATTACACCATATGTGATCAACACATGATGGACGTTGACCCGTAATTTCTCTAGTATAATTTTTTATACATAATATAAAATTCATTTCTGACAAAAGATTATAACTAGAAAAGAAAAATACCCTTAATAATTAATTTATTTTTATTATGATCAAGCTTAATTTGTAGAACCCCATTTTAATTTTTATATATTTAATAATTTATAAATTAAATAATATTAATAAATATATCAGAAATATTAATTATTATTTAATCTTTGTTTTCCAAATAAAGTTACGGAAGTCGCTTATGAGAAATTAATCAGTCTTTTGGAAAATCATTGTTCCAAAACGCGGTCTTTATTCAAAGAACGCGAGAGTTTTCATCGAGTTAGAAAAATAGTCGGGGAGACAATAAGAGATTTTCGGTAGGTTTAAGAGATTCATCAGCTTTTTGCCAGTTCGGAACGCGTTCAAATGCTAATCTAGTTGATGTATTTGCAATAGGGACGAGCGAAAGAAGAGATTTACGTAGAAAGTTTGAAGTTAACCTTCAAGGAAATTGAGAAACTTACGCATTTACATACAGAATGTAATTCAGTGAAAATGAAGGTAAATTCGACAAGAAAAGTGTTGATTCGTTCGTAAGTTATCCATTGCGATCGAAATCTGATAAGGAATCAAGGTCAAATACGAATTCTCGTTTTAGGACCAGTGCCAGGTCCCTTTTAAAGGGTTAATCAGTACGTATTTGATCATTATTTTTAATTATTGTCTTCGAGAACACGAGTAGTTGCAGTCCGGACACGCAAAGGTTTTATTCTACTGTGAGTCAGAATGTGTCTCTTCAAATTTCCCGACAGTGAACATGAGAAATTGCAGTCGGGACACGAAAAAGGTTTTATTCCACTGTGAGTCAACATGTGGCTCTTCAAATTTCCCCTCAGTGAACATGAGAAGTTGCAGTCGGGACACGAAAAAGGTTTTATTCCACTGTGAGTCAACATGTGGCTCTTCAAATTTCCCCTCAGTGAACATGAGAAGTTGCAGTCGGGACACGAAAAAGCTTTAATTTCACTGTGAGTCAGCATGTGTCTCTTCAAAATTAACTTACGAAAACATGAATAGTTGCAGACGGGACATGAAAAAGGTTTTATTCCCCTATGAATCAGCATGTGGTTCTTCAAACTTGGCTTCAGTGAACACGAATAGTTGCATTCGGAACATGCGAAAGGTTTTATTCCACTGTGAGACAACATGTGGCTCTTCAAATTTCCCCTCAGTGAACACGAGAAGTTGCAGTCGGGACACGAAAAAGGTTTTATTCCACTGTGAGTCAACATGTGGCTCTTCAAATTTCCCCTCAGTGAACATGAGAAGTTGCAGTCAGGGCACGAAAAAGGTTTTATTCCACTGTGAGTCAACCTGTGGCTCTTCAAATTTCCTCTCAGTGAACTTGAGAAGTTGCAGTCGGGGCACGAAAAAGGTTTTATTCCACTGTGAGTCAACATGTGTCTCTTCAAATTTCCCCTCAGTGAACATGAATAGTTGCAGTCGGGACACGAAAAAGCTTTAATTTCACTGTGAGTCAGCATGTGTCCCTTCAAATTTCCCTTCCGAAAACATGAATAGTTGCAGACGGAACATGAAAAGGGTTTTTCTTCGCTGTGAGTCAACATGTGTGACTTCAAAGATCCCTTCAATGAACATGAATAGTTGCAGTCGGGACACGAAAAAGGTTTTATTTTACTGTGAGTCAGCGTGTGTCTCTTCAAATCTTCCTTCCGTAAACATGAATAGTTGCAGTCGAAACATGAAAAGGGTTTTTCTTCGCTGTGAGTTATCACGTGTCTCTTCAAAGTTCCCTTCGATGAACATGAATAGTTGCAGTCGGGACACGAAAAGGGTTTTATTTTACTGTGAGTCAGCGTGTGTCTCTTCAAATCTTCCTTCCGAAAAGATGAATAGTTGCAGTCGGGACACGAAAAAGGTTTTATTTTACTGTGAGTCAGCGTGTGTCTCTTCAAATCTTCCTTCCGAAAACATGAATAGTTGCAGTCGAAACATGAAAAGGGTTTTTCTACGCTGTGAGTTATCACGTGTCTCTTCAAAGTTCCCTTCAATGAACATGAATAGTTACAATCGGGACACGAAAATGGTTTTATTCCAATGTGAAATATCATGTGTTTCTTCAATTTTGTCTTACTTGAACATGAATAGTGGCATTTGGGGCACGAAAAAGGTTTTTTTAGACTGTGAGTCAGCATGTGTCTCTTCAAATTTCCCTTACGACAATATGAATAGTTGCAGTGGGAACACGAATAAGTTTTTTCTTCAGCATGGATGCGCAAGTGCAGTTCTAACATTGACTTGTCTGAGCAGGATTTGTTACAGTGTGGACAATGGTACCGTTTTGCCACTAGGTCCATTAAGTTTGTCAATGAGTCTGAAAAAAGATTACTGATAAGTACAATAAAATCCAAGGAACGCATAAAATTAAAAAAGCACGAATTGTTAACGTTGACAAATTCCTGTTTTACCGGTTGTGTGGGTAATTGTTTCATAGCGCTCTAATGATTTCTTTTTAACATCCGCGAATTCTATGTCAATTTCAGTATAAGGAATTGCCACTTCACATATCTCTGGTTGTCCTGTTTTTGCCTTGATGGTAATACTCTCCATATAAGTGTTAACTGGAAAATAAAAAAAATTCCTGCATTAATATGTCGAAACGAACAGGATATTGTATTGAAAATTAAGGTGGGGAACCTTTATCCCTCGGAGGCCATTTGAATGTTTGTTTTTCACTCGTCACCCGCGGGCCGCATTTGGATTTTATTGCACCGGTGTGGTAGGAGGTAGGGTGAGGATTGGCTTAATAAATATATTATTATCGCTACATCAAAAATGTTAAAAAAAACCACGCATAATATAGTTGATCAGTAGAAAGTGCGGAAAATATTAAATTTTTGACCACGCGTAAACCTGTGATCTTTCTTATTACAAAAAAGTAATCCGATTCTTAAAATTAAACTTTATACCTCCACCGAAGAAAATTGCAAAAATAAAGCCAAGTAAACAAACTGAAACAATGGATAATTATCTGACTTTACTTTAAGTGGATTCCTTAAAATTAAAGTGAATTTACTAACACTTATAATAAGTTAAATAGTTATTTATTTACGCCATAATGGGCTTGTACAATTTTATTTAATATTTTTTTTAAGTTAACAGTTATAATTAATCTAAAAATAAAAAAAAGTGAATCATACACATTTCACTGACAGAGTTATTTTGGTAGTTCAGCAACTAATATTACTTTTAACTAAAGCTTATCAACGTAAACCGCGTAACCGCAGATGGTCTAGTGGTAGGAGTGGTTGTTCCCCGCTTCCACCGGCTTTCTGGGGACCTCAGTTCTCGAAACCATCTATCTAAAAGTTTAAAATTTAACACTCTAAAGTTAAAAATAACCCAATATGAGTAGACGACCGTCCGTGGTCGAGTGGTAAGACACTTTGACACCCATTCGGAAGGTCGCGGGTTCGAACCCGGCGTGCGCAAATAAATTTTATTTGATTAATTTTTGTTATTTCACAATTAATTAATAAAAATAACATATATTATATTTGCGCACGTTCCAGAGTGGAAGATACTCTCAGTATCGCCCTGGTGTAAGGTCTTACTGTGGTCTTACTCTTACGGTGGTCACCATTCAGAATTGAAACGTTGCTTAATAATGGCTTTAGCCGTGTTTAGTGATTAGATCTGAATAGCCAGGTACTTTCCCACCTTCCTCTTCCCCATCTCCTTCTCTTGCCCACTTACCTTCAGCCTCACAATATACTCCAATTGGGGATGCCATAGTCTCACTGGCTCCAGAAGGGAGCAGTTGGGACTCTTGTAAAGTATCTCATAAGTATCTCATATAGTAAATAAAAAAAATATATAAAAATAAAAAAATATTTAAAAAAAGACTCAGAAATATACAAACAAAACACCAACGACATCTTAGGGGGTAGATGATAAAATAATAATAAAATATTTATGTAATCGACAAAAAATATCAAGAACTGGGTAAATCAATTCAAACTAAACTCAACATACTACCAGATACAAAAGAGCTTCATCTCCGCCGTCATAAGAGGACTTAAAGAAAATGTTCTCAGAGTCTCTGTGTACAATAAAAAAAAACTGCAAGTAGGGAATGTAAAGCTTCACACAGAAGTCTGCGATCGCAACTTGCGCATGTCCCACATGGAACACGCAGCCAGGAAACTAAAATCGAGATCCAATGCGTACCAGAACATAAATCCGAGAATTTAATATCGATTATAAAACAACTTGAAAGAGTGGTTTCCTGCCTCTTTGCCTAGACGGAAAAATAATCAACATTCATCGAGTCCCTAAAACCAAACCAGATTTCATAAGACTAAAATCAATCATTGTGAAGCTCCTAAGCTTGGCGGCAAGGGATGGAGTCCTGGCTGCAGTCAGCAGCTAGAACAAGAAAAATAAGAGCAACAAGTTCAATTCAGCTCACCTAGCCAACGATGGGAGGCGTGTATCTACAGGAACTTAAAAAACTGAACAAATTGGACTAATATCTATGAGAATCCATGTGTTGACTAATATCTGTACGAGGTATGTTGGAACAATATCTATGGGAACCAAAGTGAGGACGAATATCTACAGCTCAAATAATATCTACGGAACAGGTGATGTGGACGAATATCTACAGTACTGTCAGAGGTTGGATTTGCAATTATGTATAGCATATTGGCATAACGTAATATTGCGTTTGCAGTTTAGGGAACTTTCTTTTGTATCACAAACCATGTTACACAAACCTAGCGTAGCCGCTAAACTACTCGAAAACTGGGATGTTTTTCTTGCCTTGACGCGAGCAGGCGCAACGAAGGGGGCACTTTCTTTTGAATCATAAACCATGTTACACAAACGTAGCGTAGCCGCTACTTGAAAACTGGGATGTTTTTCTTGCCTTGACACGAGCAGGCGCTATGCCAATTTCAACATTACAGCAAAATACGTAATATTAGGCAAAAACTTCATGTACGTACTTTAAACGTTTAAGCCTTTACGTAATTGAAGTAATTTATGCTTTTCCGTACAACCTCTTGCTCAGCTGCCCTCTGTAGATATTAGTCCCAACTACGCTCTATAGATATTCGTCATCACTAGGACCATCATAGATATTAATCCGACCTTAGCTCTGTAGATATTAGTCTTCACTCTGAAGGTCATAGATATTTGTTTACATCACATGAACTGTAGATATTCGTCCGACATACGAATATCTACAATATCTACAAACTTTATCTGAACATAAATAAGTGTCATTCAATCAGATTTTATAGAATTAGTCAACCAATTATTCATCCATATGAACTTAACAACTCAACCCTTACCTCTGTCGAAGAAATTAATGATCTGGGCATAACTTTCGACTCTAAATTAAACTTTATATCCCATATAAACACAATCAATAATAAAGGAATGAAAATGCTTGGCTTCATTCTTCGAAATTCTAGAGGTTTTAGGAATATTTCAACATTAAATTTTTTATATACATCCCTAATTCGTAGTCAAGTCGAATATAACTCCTCGATCTGGTCCCCCCATTATAAATTACATTCAGATTCAATCGAAAGAATTCAAGATAAATTCCTAAGACACATTAATTTTAAACTCGGTATTCCCATTGAAAACATTAACTATAATTATTTGATGAAAGGACTAAATTTATTAAAACTCTCAGATCGAAGAATTATATCCGACTTAATATTTATGTTCAAAATTGTAAATGGTAGTATAGACAGTTCCGATTTAACTAACCTCATTGAATTTCATATACCTACGAGAGCAACTCGTGCCAAAGTTCTGTTTAAATGCAACAACACCAGGACAGAGTATTCCAAAAACTCACTTGTACCTAGGTTGCATGCAGTTAGTAATAGATACGCAGATGTGGCGGATATATTTAACTGCACGGAAAGTAGGTACAAGAGGGCTATGCTATCATATATTTTCAACCAATATTAATTTAATCTAAGTTTACCTTATTTGTATTATAAAATTTGTTTGTACTTGTATCTCTTGCTCATATCTCGTATGTCATTTCATAATCAAATGCCACAATCAATTGTCATTCTCTTTTTTGTTTTTAATTATTCCTAATATATGCTTTTGGTTTTTAATGTGAAATGTAAATATTGTTTATGGTATGTTTATACCGTTGAAATTAAATAAATAAATAAATACAGGCTGTAGATATTAGTATCTGGAGTCCAACGATGTCATTAAAACTCCGGCACACGTCAGCGAACATCTTACTCCAGCAAACAAGTCCCATGCTTGCAGTCACAAGTCTAAAAGCGAATGTAGTTAAATAAAAATTCTTGTGGAAACGCAATGGAGGAATCCTTGTGCGAAAAGACGAAAACTGCGCAACCAGGACTACTTTTTAACTTTAATTTCGATACTATTTACAAGTGAAATGGATATTCAAAAAATTTATTACCAGAATGTCAGGGATTTAACAACAAAACTAAATGATGTTGACCTAAAAATACTTAATAACAATTTTGATATTGTTATTTTAACGGAAACATGGTTGAACTACTATATTCTTGATTCGCAAACTCAGAAGGGATCGTAGCAGTAAAAGTAGTTTAGCGGTAAATTCCTTAGTGGTAGATTCTCTCAGTATGGTGTAAGAATCATTCAGATTTTAAACTCTGCTTGAAATGGCTTAAGCCTTGTTTGGTAACCAGATCTGAATAGATTCCCCTCCACAATACCTGTAGCCTCACAACAAACCCCAATTGGGGATGTCATAGTCCCAATGGCTTCTAACGGTTTGGAGCAGTAGGGACTGTTGTGAAGTATTAAAAAAATGTATATGGCCAGATACGTTTTTAGATTTTCACGGCCAAAAGCATTTTCGTTGTTTGTTTTTGGGGTGTTATGCCGTGTTGTGCTACCTCCTTCTTTAGCCGACGTTTCGGACAGCGTTGCAGTGTCCATCATCAGGGCAGATCCGGCAGATCCGTCGATGTGAATTTGTAGTGTTAAGTGTGTGCTTATTTAGTTGGAAGCGATACCGTGCCGTTAGCTTTATTTCAGAAGAAAGTGAACTACTTTGAAAGGGAAATTTGGTGAAAGCGCAGTATTTACGTTAGCTGTGCTTTCCTTCCTTTCGTTCACAATGTGACAGACAGAATTGCCAGGATGTTGAGAAAAGAAAGCATCAAGACTGTCTTCGGAACCACAACCAAAATCCAAGACCTACTGAGGTCTGCAAAAACTAAGTTTCCTCTGGAAGCAGACGGAGTGTATAAACTCAGCTGTTCCGGATGTGACAAGGTTTATGTAGGCCAAACAGAGCGGACGATTTCCAAGAGGATAGCAGAACACTTTCGTGCTTGTAAACTTGGCCATCCTGATAAATCGGCAATCGCCGAGCACTTAATTGAAACCGGCCATTATTTTGGATTTGTTCCTGAGGTCCTGGGAAGACCTAAAACTTATAGATCACGCCTGATTACGGAGGCAATTGAAATCTACAAAAATCCAATTAATATTAATAGAGACGACGGAGCTAAGCTCAACAGCTCTTGGTATCCGGTAATTGACGGCTACACCAAAGCTAATCGCAAAAAACCATGTCTAAGTATACTTTAATAACATATAATATTTCAATACAAAAGTATAAAACCATTTGTTTATACCTTGATATTGGCTACATTCGCTTCAGATTGGTTTTTTCTATTTCTAGAATTCGCCACAAGATGACACTACTTTCGTTTGAAAATTTCGTTACATTTCTCCGTGGACGGGCCCCAGGCTAACGTAAATACTGCGCTTTCACCAAATTTCCCTTTCAAAGTAGTTCACTTTCTTCTGAAATAAAGCTAACGGCACGGTATCGCTTCCAACTAAATAAGCACACACTTAACACTACAAATTCACATCGACGGATCTGCCGGATCTGCCCTGATGATGGACACTGCAACGCTGTCCGAAACGTCGGCTAAAGAAGGAGGTAGCACAACACGGCATAACACCCCAAAAACAAACAACGAAAATGCTTTTGGCCGTGAAAATCTAAAAACGTATCTGACTAACCTCTATGGGGAGGAAGTTCACACAATGGTACGCCGATTGGAGAATTTGAGGAAGCGAAAGAACCATTTATTGGGTAGCCTGGCTTTCCTCAAGAGATGCAAGGAAGAATCGGTCGTACCAGTACACATCCGAATTAAAAGACATATCGCATCCCGGAAAGCTGAGAGGGTTTTTCAAAGAGCTGAAGCAGCGCTACTAAGGGAGAGAATCCATAATGTGCGCAGCGAACTGGATGGAATATCTCGGGACCTTTTCGATTTACACCTGCATCTGAGTGCAATCCTCATCGAGGAAGATTGGAATAAAATTGGCAATATTACTTACCAACAAGCACTAAGATGTAAGCAGTCAACGGATGCGAGACAGAAACATAAGTTTGAGAGACTCAACCAAGCCAAAAAGGGTGATCGAAAACAACTTGATCAAAATAAAGTTGTTATTAACATTTCGACCCTTGCGCTGAGCCCAGATGCAACCTCAGTGCTTGCTAAGGGGATGAACTACGCAGTTGCCCCCAAAAAGATACCTGTGGAATCTATCGTATGTGGTGTGGAAACAGCACTACATACAATGATGAAAGTACACAAAATGTCAGAATCGCAAGCAGAGAACATACGACAAGAGACTTGCCATATTTTGAAAAGGGCTGAAATACCCCGCCCAAACATCACAAAAGGAGAGTTTGCGGCCCTAAAAGAATTGCGCGCCAATGAGGACATCTTGGTTCTGCCAGCTGACAAAGGAAATGCCACTGTCGTGATTAATACGGTAGACTACATTCAAAAGATGGAAAACTTATTGTGCGATGCCGGCACTTATAAGAAAATTAAAAACAATCCCACCAACAAAATTGACCTGAAGACTAGGGAGTTAATAAAAGCTTCCAGCATTAGGAAAGAGGATCGATCTAAGCTGTTCGTAAAAGCCTCCAGAACTCCTGCCCTGTACGGTCTTCCGAAAATACATAAAAAGGATATCCCAATGAGACCAATTGTCAGTGCTATAGGTGCACCGACGTACAAACTTTCCCAACATCTTTCGAGATTGTTGCAGATGCAAACTGGAAAAACTGAATCCTGGATTAAGGATTCCGCAGATCTGATCAGCAAGCTCAAAAAGGTTAAGACTGAGGAAGGAGATATCCTAGTCAGTTTTGACGTAGTGTCCCTTTTCACAAATGTGCCACTAGAAGATTCCATGACAATGCTCAGGGAGATCTATGAGGAAGACATTTGCAAACTTTTTGAACACTGCCTCAAAACGGGTTATTTTGCATTCCAGGATGAACTTTTTGAGCAAGTGGAAGGAGTTGCGATGGGCAGTCCATTGTCGCCAGTACTAGCCAATTTTTTCATGGAGAAGTTTGAAGAAGTGGCACTAGACACAGCTTCGGCTGTTCCCAAGGTATGGTGGCGTTATGTCGATGATGTCTTCGCCATTTGGCCTCATGGAACAGAGAAATTGAACGAATTTCTGGATCATCTAAATTCACTCCATAGTAAAATTAAGTTCACAATGGAGCTGGAAAACGACGATAAAATCCTGCCTTTTCTAGATGTGGAGGTGACGCGAAAAGAAGATGGTAATCTAGGACACACAGTATATAGAAAACCTACGCACACAAATCGGTATCTACATGCCGATTCGCATCACCACCCAGCGCAGAAGAGAGGTCTTATCCATACTTTGGTGACCCGAGCGACCAGAATATGCGAAGAAACAAAACTCGGAACAGAACTTATAAAGCTGACCGCTGCACTGGAACGCAACGGTTACCCGACAAGGCAGACAAGGCAAATTATAAGAGCCAAATCTACACCGAAGGAAGTCAGAGTTGAACAAGAGTCAAAAGGCTGTGCTTTCCTTCCTTTCGTTCACAATGTGACAGACAGAATTGCCAGGATGTTGAGAAAAGAAAGCATCAAGACTGTCTTCGGAACCACAACCAAAATCCAAGACCTACTGAGGTCTGCAAAAACTAAGTTTCCTCTGGAAGCAGACGGAGTGTATAAACTCAGCTGTTCCGGATGTGACAAGGTTTATGTAGGCCAAACAGAGCGGACGATTTCCAAGAGGATAGCAGAACACTTTCGTGCTTGTAAACTTGGCCATCCTGATAAATCGGCAATCGCCGAGCACTTAATTGAAACCGGCCATTATTTTGGATTTGTTCCTGAGGTCCTGGGAAGACCTAAAACTTATAGATCACGCCTGATTACGGAGGCAATTGAAATCTACAAAAATCCAATTAATATTAATAGAGACGACGGAGCTAAGCTCAACAGCTCTTGGTATCCGGTAATTGACGGCTACACCAAAGCTAATCGCAAAAAACCATGTCTAAGTATACTTTAATAACATATAATATTTCAATACAAAAGTATAAAACCATTTGTTTATACCTTGATATTGGCTACATTCGCTTCAGATTGGTTTTTTCTATTTCTAGAATTCGCCACAAGATGACACTACTTTCGTTTGAAAATTTCGTTACATTTCTCCGTGGACGGGCCCCAGGCTAACGTAAATACTGCGCTTTCACCAAATTTCCCTTTCAAAGTAGTTCACTTTCTTCTGAAATAAAGCTAACGGCACGGTATCGCTTCCAACTAAATAAGCACACACTTAACACTACAAATTCACATCGACGGATCTGCCCTGATGATGGACACTGCAACGCTGTCCGAAACGTCGGCTAAAGAAGGAGGTAGCACAACACGGCATAACACCCCAAAAACAAACAACGAAAATGTATATGGCCAGTCTGCCAACATTTCAAAGCAATGACGACCGTCCGTGGTCGAGTGGTAACAACACTTGACTCCCCATCGGAAGGTTACGGGTTCGAACCCGGCGTGCGCAAATAAATTTTATTTGATTAATTTGTGTTATTTCACAATTAATTAATAAAAATAATATATACTACATTTGCGGCACGTTCCAGAGTGGAAGATACTGTCAGTATCGCCCTGGTGTAAGACCACCATTCAGAATTGAGACGTTGCTTAATAATGGCTTTAGCCGTGTTTAGTGACTAGATCTGAATAGCCAGGTACTTTCCTACCCTCCTCTTCCCCATCTCCTTCCCTTCCCCACTTTCCTTCAGCCTCACAACACACCCCAATTGGGGATGCCATAGTCTCACTCGCTCCAGACGGGAGCAGTTGGGACTCTTGTGAGGTATTCTCTATAAAAAAAAAAAAAATGAATTCCGAACAACTGTAATTAACATTCAACTTAAATACAATGCTACTTACTGTCCGTCGGATTGCTCTCGACATACGGTGAATACTCCTTCTTTATATATAAGGGGTCGATTTCTGTTTTAATACACGGCATTTCACTTGCGTCTTTTTCCTGGGACACTGGTTCCGTCTTGATGAAAACTTTATCTTGGTTTTGAAGATCCATGGCACTGCTGACATAGCACCTGCTATTTTATGATGGTAATTGGTCTCAGCTCAAAATAAATTATAACTGTAACAGAACATATAATATATTGACGAAAAGTTCTACTTCTCTAACAAATCTAATTAATACTATGATAATTTAATGAAGTAAATGTAAGAAAACATTTCATACTACAAACCCCACAACAATTAATTAATTAATTGATAAAACTTTCGATCGAACTGGCCACGCTTATTACGAATATTTTTTCAAAAAACCTTAAGATGCACCTTAATTACTATAAAAGACAACTTTTTGCATTCGGGGAAGTGGCAAATATTGCAATAAAAATTTCAATTGCGTAAAATGAAAATTTACTGCCGTGTACGAGAACGCGTAATAATATAATGTAAACAAACCTCTAATCAGAATCATTTCAGAGTCAGAACGGCTAGAAACAATAGGGAACAATCACACTTCTTTTTTTTACCAAACAGCTCGGACTCGGGAGTACGGTGTGACGTCACAATGTCGCCAGTCAATGATGACTCGGTTTTGATATTTACACAACTTTGAAAGTGAATTAATTAATTTAATTTTTTTTTTGGTGTTTTAAGTACGTTTTTCGAGTTTAGTTAACTTTTTTACATATATTAAAGCATTGAAAACACTATATTACATACAGTGCATGTATCCTATTAAATTAAATTAAATGACTAAAAATAAATTAAGTAATATAATTGAATAAAAAAAACTAGCCTGAAAACCTATTTTGTTTTTAAAATAAAATAGGTTAAACAATTTTTATTTTTACTTAAACTGGTTGTAACATGGTTTGTGATACAATAGAAAATGCCCCCTTTATAGCACCTGCTCGCGTCAAGGCAAGAAAAATATCCCAGTTTTCAAGTAGTTTAGCGGCTACGCTAGGTTTGTGTAACATGGTTTGTGATACAAAAATGAATGTATTTTTTATTAAATTACTAAAAACCTGTGTCGATACCTCGAAACATAGCAAGATACCGAAAAAATTTATTCTTCATTTTCGATTTATTTTGGATCAATTTATCGAAATCGAAATCAAATGGCGGCGCCACGGAAATCGTACTCTCCCCTTATTTCCAGTAATCGCCAAACTAGTGCTAAAAACAGATTTTTAGGTAAACCTTTTAACATCAAAAAAATTTAATGTAAAAAAAATCTTGCCTGAAGGTCTTTATTCATTTTACTGTATTTTATTTCAAGAATTTCGCCAAACTAGTGCTTACCTAATTCGCATAGATTGTCTAGTAGTGACATTTCTAGCTCCTCGTTATATTACGGTATTATATCGGGTATACCAACATAACAAAATGACAGCTGGCCGCCAAATATCGCGGTATCGCGCTATCGTACCCGGCAGTAAATTTTCATTTTACGAATTTGAAATTTTAATTACAATATTTTCCACTTCCCCGAATGCAAAAGTTGTCTTTTACAGTAATTAAGGTAAATCTAAAGGTTTTTTGAAATAAATATTCGTAATAAGCGTGTCCAGTTCGATCGAAAGTTTATCATTATTTTTTTAATTATTTCGAATATTTTCTGATGGTTTTAACTGTGACAGTAACTATCGTTTATAGCGTATTTATACCGTGGAAATTAAATAAACTAAAAACATCGAGAATTAATAAACAGGTTAAGAAACCCTACCTTGAATAAGGGAAATTGAAATTTCCCCGCTTAATCTCCCAAGCGTGTGTGTCAATTAAAAGCACTTTCCAATTTGACAAAATGTTCTACAAATCTATCAAGCACACAATTGGTGGAGCCATTCGACAATATGGAACGTGAAAAACAAATCTTAAACTGATATAAACCTACCCAATTTGCATTAGCAAACGACAGATGACAATTTAGCAATGGTGAGCTTTGTCCATAGATAAACTTCTTAAACTTACGAGAGGCTAGACAACCGGCAATCGATGCAGTAATCAAATATAAAATATGTTTGTACATTCAAAATATAACAAAATTAATGAATCGTTGAGTTCCAATATCCTCCCTAATTAATTTTTGTTGATAAAGAGGTGTTAATGCCACCTTTTAAACTTTTTAAAAACAATGCTCTATCACCGTATATAAACATACCGATTAACTTACATTTCTTATCTTGACTACTGTTATATTTTTATTAAATATAAATGAAAAAAATAACATTAAAATATAATAAGACTTACCTTTTTTTTAATGTGTTTATTCAGTTTTAATTTTACAATATTTTATTTTACAAATCTTACGAAACTGATCAATCAATTTGATTGTAAGAAATCTCTAATTTTTTTCTAATTATTTAATACAGTATACTTTTCAGTTTTACATAGTAAATACTAAATATAATACTTAATATTAAAATATTAAAACTAATAATTATAATGTTTATGAATTACATACAAACATAAGGTGAGAAAAAAAAAATAGAGAGGAACTATATTATTTGATTTCATGTTCGTCGGAGGTAGAAAGATTTATCTTTTGTTTTGATTTTTGAATAAGATATGTCATTTTTTAATTTTCAGGTAATGCGTTAAATATTTCCGGAATTTTATTATGTCATTTTTAATTTTATTATTCCTATTATGTCATCTATTAAAATTTGCGTGTCTTTATTCTTGGTCAAAAAAGCATCGAAATACAAAGAAAATGTGTGTTCCAAAACCCTCCGTATTTAACTTGATGAGTTCCAAAAGCCTCCCTAATGAAAATTAAAACCCATTTTAAAAACGAAATTAAACATTTAAATAGAAAATAACAATTTAATCAGGTTATTGCAAATTCATGCTAACGTTTAAAAAAATAAAACATCTTTATTCATGAAAACTCATCAGCCTACACGTTTTTTTTTTATCTATTCAGAAATTTTAACATCATTAGGCAGGGTATAGGAACTCAACGATTCAAATATTCTCTTGATTCCTTAAAATGTTTTAAAGTTTACTAAAAATTTTAATAATATTTTATTTATAAATTCTACAAATGAATATGTGATAATAGACAAAATATATGTGAATTAATTGGTTTTATTGAACTATAGTCAGTTTGTATGTTTCCATGTTTAAATGGTTCCATGGCGAATGAGTGTATGCTTTTTAAGTGTATGAATATTGAGTAGAAACTTTTCATCGGATGTTAATTTCTCACATGATAATTCATCACATCATAACTCACATTAACCTAACCTAACCTAACCTAAGGTTAAAAACCCCAATTATCAATTTTCGACGCTTCGACACATGTATGCGGAAAAATTTCCTTTAGCAATCCGAGAAAAAAATTTAAATTGCTCTGTCGCTCCAATGGTTATGTATCTTAATCTCTGGTCGCAATTGACGGCCACCGTGGTTGAAGGGTAAGGCTCTTGACTCGCAATCTGAAGGTTGGGGGATCGAATCCCAGCGTGGGAAAATACGTTTTTTAAACTTTTTTTTTGTATATACAACGCCAAAAGTATTGTTTAAAAGACTTTAATTCTGAATGATGATCTTCCACCTCGGCGATACGGAGAGTATCTTCCACTCACCAACAAGAACGACTAATTGATCTATATCATCCATTCGCTTAGTCTAAAAATCCATCTATATGTATCGTCTACAAATCATCAATCACGAAATTAAATATTTTGCACTACAAACAGCTACTTTGGAACATCCGGAAATATACTGTATATTATTTTTAATTAGTAAATTTTGAAATAACACAAGTCAAATAAAATTTATTTGCGCATGGCACCGGCGGTTTCAAAGCCACGACCTTCGATTGGGAGTCGAGAGCCATATAATAATATCAGGTCCTTACATATGAAATTTGCGTTTTGCCATACTGGTAACTTTGATCTCAAATATCTTCTCTTTGATTAGGAATTCCAAATTCAAATTTATACAGCTATTTACTCATGTATTTGTGTTTCGAAAATTATAATTCACTTGTTTTTTTACTTAATTGTTTTTTTTTTCTTTGCGTCACTTAGTTTACAAAATGGAAAACATGAAATATCGCGTTATTTACGTTATTTCTATTTGTAAGAATCAACAATCCCATTCTTAGCATAATTTCCATAATAAAATAAATCAAAATTTTCGTTTAGAGTGTGCGAACTCAGTGCATTGAAACGACTGATTTGTCACAATGATTGGTAACAATCCAAACGAATCTTCAATATAGATTCTTATACACTGATGATTGGAATGGTTTTAATCGATGCTAGAAAGAAAATTAGATTAGATTACTAAAGAAGTATTTACTTCAGTCGTGTGGACTAAAGCACACTTGTTTTTTTTTCAAAATTCCAACTTTTAAGGGTATTTATTTGGTAAAAAGATAAGATTTGCACGGCGTGTGAATTCACATTTTTATTTTCCGCTACTACGATGCGGGCCAATACAACCATCCAACTCATCGTCTCCAGCTGACTCACACCAAATTGATCAGTAAGTTTGTACCTTACACTAACGCCCATCGTTCACGTAGCTACTTACAAGCGACGCTACCGCTACCTGTCATACTATTTTGCTAGTGCAGCGCCTAGCGGCGTTTTCAAAACTAATAATAGTATGAAAAATACAGACCAGCGGCGATCGCGTCGCTTGATCGAAGCTCCATGGAAGAACGGCATATTAGGTACGTCTTTTTGCGTGAGAAAAAAAGTTGCAATTTCGAAAAAAGTTATTATTCGTTTTTACTCCTACCATCATGTAGAATCACCCCACGAAGTTAAGGCACTTTATCCCATGATACCCTGTATATTCCATCTGGACCACGCCGGCCGGCATTTAAGACGATAGACTTCGCTTTTCGGCCCATACAAAAAGGACGCCCGGGAAAAAACACTTTTCTACATCGAAAATTGCACAAAATGAATATATTTTTTTATACTGCCTTCTAGAGGGTGAAAACTATGTCGGTATGTTTTCCAATTTTCGATGTGTTTCGTATTAACGTAAACATTCACTGTAAAACATGTACGATTTATCAAAAAATATTATTTAAGGAAAAAGTGCTGCTAACTCAACTCTCATAAAGAATTATAAAATTATAAAAAGCTACCGACGTAGCTTCTTCTTTCTAAAAAATATATACTTTTTAAAATTTCAATTTCGTGAAAGTTTCGGTGTAGAAAAGTGTATTCTCCATAAACCCCTTTTCGAGCGATTTCTGTAGGTAAATTTGAGCGTTGTCTCATTCGCACATTTCGCATTCGCATGTATTGTAAGTGTGCGTGAGCTTATTGTGAGCGGGACAGAATGACAGTCGCGGGTGTTCCGCGTGTCGTTCAAAGTCTAGCCTCTTAAGCGTCGATTACCGGTTGTCTAGCCTCTCGTAAGTTTTAGAAGTGTATCTATGGACGAAAGTCGCCAATATTAAATTGTCATCTGACGTTTGCTCTTCAAGCAAATGGGACGGGTTAATATCATTTTATGGTTTGTTTTCCACTTTCCTTGCGGTCGACTGGCTCCACTAATTGTGTGCTTGATAAAGCTCTAAGAATTGTAGCACTTTTCGTCAATTTAGAAAGTGCTATTAATTGACTCACGCTTGGTAGACTTACCGGGCCTACTTCAATTTCCCTTATTCAAGGTAGGTTTTCTTTAATCTGTTTATTAATTTTCGATGTCTATAGTTGAGTGGTATCTAGTACGAAATGTTTCCATACATTTTCTTTACTAAATTATCAAAGTATTTATTAATTTTGACATAACAGATCTGATCAATATAATATGTTCCGTTACAGTTCTAATTTATATTGAGCAGGGAACAATTACCCTCATAAAATAGCAGGACACTATCACAGCAGTGCCATGGATCTTCAATCCTCAGACAATGTTGTCATCAAGACGGAACCAGGGTCCCAAGAAGAATACGCAAATGAAATGCCGTGTATTAAAACAGAAATTGACCCCCTAGATATAAAGAAGGAGTATTTACCGTATGTCGAGAGTAATCCTACGGACAGTAAGTTGCATTGTATTTAAGTTGAATGTTAATTACAGTTGTTCAGAATTCATATCCGCCTTGAAATGTTGGCAGACAGACGGAGGAATGATTCCATTCCTCCAACTGCGGTGCAGGTTGAAGTTCCGAGAGAGCTCTGTTGGAGAAGCCAAAAGGTCTCCTTCCACCAGTCTCTCCTGATCTGGCCTGCCACGCAATTGGTGGACAGACGCACCCACCGCCAAGACCCGGGCATAACCTCACCCCATGAACCCGGGCACCCCTGCTACGTCACCAAACGTAGCGAACCACTTTGGGTGACCTACGGCATAGGTGTGGGTTGGATTATTGGAAACAAAATAAAAACTACTAACTGTTTTAAAAGAAGGAAAATGCTTTTGTTCTAACTGCTTTCTTTTGGTGTTATTAAAAATATCTGCTACTTCTGCATATATTTTTTAAGCTGTGTTTGCGTGTTATAAGAGAGTTTATAAACGAATTGGTATTGCAATTAAAAATGCAGTAAAATTTATATTTTGTTTGCGACACTAATTGGAACATGAAATGAAATCATTGCAATAATAAAGTGCCTTCAGTTATTTATTTAATGGTTTTGAGAAAAAAAAAATTGTATTGATTATAATATCGAATACAATCCCATATTTTCTCGGCATATCAATGAAGGTGTTGTTGTTTTGATTTTCCAGATAACACTTTTATGACCATTAATGCCGAACGAGGACTTACAGAAGACTATGGAGGGACAATTCCTTATACGACAATTGACGTAGAATGCGCGGATGTTAAAAATGAATGCTTAGAACGCTCCGAAAGAATTACCCAAACAACCGGTAAAATCGATTATTAATTCGTGCTCTCCTAATTTTTGCGTTCTTACGATTTATTTGTATTTACACTTATCAGTACTCTTTTTTCAGACTCAATAACAAACTTGAACATGCACCCATTAGAAAAACGTTACTCTTATCCAGATTGTAACAACTCCTGCACAGACAAAACAATGTTAGGACTGAACTTGCGCACAAATGCTGGAGAAAAACCTTATTCGTGTTCCGACTGCAACTATTCAAGTCGTCGAAAGGGAAGTTTAAAGAGACACATGCTGATTCATAGTGGGGTAAAACCATTTTCGTGTCCCGACTGCAACTATTCATGTTCACAGAGGGGACAATTGAAGAACCACATGTCGACTCACACTGGGTTAAAACCTTTTTCATGTCCCGAATGCAACTGTTCATTTTCACTAAAGGGTAATTTAAAAACCCACATGCTGACTCACAGTGGAACAAAATCTTTTTTGTGTCCCGACTGTAACTATTCATGTTTACTGAAGGCACAATTGAAATCACACATGTTGACGCACACCACTGAAAAACCTTTTTCATGTTCCGACTGCAACTATTCATGTTCTCAGAGGGGACAATTGAAGACCCACATGTTGACTCACAGTGGGTTAAAACCTTTTTCTTGTCCCGACTGCAACACTTCATTTTTACATAAGGGAACTCTTAAATCCCACATGCTGACTCACAGTGCAATAAAACCTTTTTCATGTTTAGAGTGTAACTTTTCATGTTCACAGAAGTCAAATTTGAAGCAACACGTGATGACTCACAGTGGAATGAAACCTTTTTCATGTTTAGACTGTAACTTTTCATGTTCATGGAAGTCAAATTTGAAGCGACACGTGGTGACTCACAGTGGAATAAAACCTTTTTCATGTCCCGACTGCAACTATTCATGTTCACAGAGAATACATTTGAAGGGGCACATGTTGATTCACAGTAGAATTAAACCGTATTCGTGTTCCGTCTGCAACTATTCAAGTTGTCAAAAGGAAAATTTAAAGAGTCACATGTTGACTCATACTGGGGAAAAACCTTTTTACTCCTCACAGGTGACGAGTTAAAGTATTTCAACAAAAAAATGTAGACATAATTTGTCTCGACGCCACCTAGTGGAAGATTTAGCAATCACAATGCCTTACTCATATAAAATAAAGTTGGTTTTTGCAGGTGCAAAAATGTAATTAGCAGTAATTGTTGAATGAAACACTATTATGTATTGAATTATTTGGCGGGTAAGAGATAATCCGACGTAGCTCGGTGGTTCGAACAGCTTACCGTAAATCAGAAAGACACGGTTTCGAGTCCCGTCGGCGTCATGTATCGTTTCTCAGGAGTTTTTTTCATGTAGCATTCTTTCAGGCTAATAATTATTGCTTATAATAATTGTAAGTGTTCATGTTCACGAAGATGCATAAAAAACTCTTGACAAAATAACATTTTTGCATCTCGTTGTTTTTTTTGTTATCTTCGACAGTTCTGTCGGGCTTGTACAAGCATTTCGCAAATCTCGCCAATAAAAATCATATAAATATTGATGATTTTCGTGAAGACCATCGGGTCATCATTTAACATTGGAAAGTGACCGTGAATAAAGATCTGGGAACTGCAACCTCATCATCAAGGTAAGGGCCATTCCTGTCTTCTCCTTCCCCCGTTGAAATAAAAACATAATCTTATGGCCATTCGTAATTCGCTTCATGATTAGTTTTACAGTCCACACGGTGTCATTGGACACTTAATATTTTGATCCTTGAAGCCTGGAAGAATGGAAGAATTTTATTAACACTTTTGACTCGTTAATTGATTGAAATAATTCGTTGAAATCTGTTAAAAAATGCATTATTTAATTACTAGCCTCACTGGTGAGGCATTAGTATGCTTTAAACATTTGCCGATTTCGGAAGAAAACTACTTTGTTGCCTCATATCATATATCATATTTTAAAGGCGAGATTTGAAAATATGCGCCTAATGGCTGATATACACGTGGAGGTAATTTTATCGTCCCAGCCCGTAAAGGCTCATGACAATTTAAGGCGATTTATTCCAATGCTGAAAGAAAATGTTGCCGCTTTGGAAGCTTTAAATTTTCCGGTACGTGAATGGAGTTTCATATTATTGCAAAATAATTGCGTATTGATTTTGAGTTACAACATAAGTCGGAAAAAATTCATTCATTCGATCAACTATTGAAGTTCTTGGAGGGACAATGCTTAGCTAAGGAAATGGCATCAGGCATTTGTTCCGGAACATATGACACAAAAGGAAAATGTTAATAAAGTTCCATCAAAGGCATGTAATTGTAAAAGTCGTTCGAGCAATAATAGTCATATTAATTCGTTTGTATCGAAAATTGAAATCAAGTGTCTCCGTTGCAAATCGCCACATGCTCTGCATAAATGTGACAATTTTTTACACATTTCTGCAAAGGATAGATACTTATTCGTAAAAGAACATAATCTATGCCTTAATTGTTTGGTCCAGGGGAGACATAATGCGAAAAAATTGTCAATCTCGCTTTTCTTGGAAACATTGTCAAGCAAGACATCATACCCTGTTGCATTTGCCAAAGAAAATGTTGGACAATCCAGAACCTCAAGAAAATTCGTCGGAACCAATTGCTGTGTACAATAAAACTAACGCATCGGTGTTATTGTCTACATCCTATGTTGAAATAAAGTACAAAAATGGCGTTTTTCAAAAAGCTAGAGTTTTGCTCGATAGCGCCAGCCAGGCTAATTTCATTTCGGAGAATTGCGTCAAACGCTTAGGTTTGTCTGGTTTTAAGGAGCTGCCACTTGCAGTGCTAGGTATTGGCAACATTCCTACAATTAATTCCAACGGATTAATAAAAACACTATTTCGTCCCGTCGCCTCGAAGGAATCTGGTATTACGACAGATTTCCTTATTTTGAATAACATTTGTTCAAATATGCCGTCATCTCGTATCGTCGAGCATGAGTGGTCACACATCGCAGGACTCCAGTTGGGAGACCCTAAATTCTACATACCTTCAGAAATTGATATCCTATTCGGAAGTGATATCTTTGCATCGCTATTATGCTCAGGTAAATTAATTGGCAATCAAAATGAACCTTAAGCCATTGAAATTAAATTAGGTTGGGTTTTGATGGGAAATGTCAAACGATCAAATCATTCTATTCATTCATTTTTCACTTAAATGGAGGAATATTGATTCCGAGGAATATAAAAACTTACATGTTTCGAGAAAATCGAAAACAATTATATGTTGTAACACAGATGAGAGGTACGTTGTATCTTTACCATTTAAGGAAAGCCCGGAGAAATTGGGAAAATCATATGACACAGCATTGTCACGTCTCACGCATTTAGAAAGGAGACTGGATCGAAATCCTGATTTCAAATCCCAATATATTTCGTTCATGAGCGAATATTTATCGTTAGGACACATGATGGAAATACCATCTCAATCACCAATTGTTGGTAACCACTTCATACCTCATCATGGAATAATAAAGGAGACGAGTTCTACTACTCGCTTAAGGGTCGTTTTTGATGCAAGTACTGAAAAGTCATCGGGTATGTTATTGAACGACGTACTTTTGGTCGGTCCCAAATTACAAAAGGACATCGTCGAATTGATGTATAATTTTCGACTACACAATTTCGTTTTTAACTCACCCATATATTTTGGTGTATTTTAAGAACTCTTTTTATGGTGCACATTTTTATTTTTTATTTCTATACAATATTAAAATTTTTGTACTATTTCTATTTATCTATAATGTGAAAACATGTTACTCTCTTTTGTTTTTCTGTATTGTAAACTTTTTCTTTTATTACACATCTGTAAATTTCTAATATTAACTTACACTATATATTATTATTTTTATGCCATCTGCAATTTAAAAACTGGTTTCAGTTTAATTTATTTTTACTTTTTCTCTTTTATTATAATATAATATTTTTTACTTACTTTTATACCTACCATTTTTATAATGTTAATTGCTATAAGTTTATATTTCTTATTTAAACATTGTATTACATATATATATATATATATATATCACTGTATAATATACTTATTATGTAAAAGCCCATCAGGGCGTTGAAAATTAATAATAAATAAATATTAGTTTTCACATACAATTATTAATATTTATACATTATAATAAAATTTATGAAATTTGTATTATGTTGTGTGTAAGGTAGGTTTGTGAAGGTGAAACTGTGGTTGGTTAATGTTGTATGTTTCGTGAACACCTCACTAGGATAACCTGTGCCGAGGTGTTTACTGGGTTTGTTTAAGTGTGACAAGTATTTATGTGTTGTAGTACAAAGTTTCTTCTTTATAATGTTTTTAAATTAGGCGTTATTTTTAACTAATTATTTATAAAAAAATATATACTTACATATATATAATTGTATTTAATTAATAACGAGGTATTAAAGCATAAAAAATAAAGGTAACTGGCATTTGCATCGCATATTTTATAATCCTACATTAATATATTTGTATAAATATGAATAAAATTTTCAATTTGGGAGGCGGGAATGTGTACCGCCGCCCCGGGAACCATTTATTGGATAACCAACACACCTGCCATATGTCACCCCAAGTGGTTCGCTGGTTGGCGGCGGATGATCTAGACACACTGAACCCCAGATTCCTACCCAACCCTCATACATATTTCCTTCCCAGAACTTCCTCTCCTTCCTATCCTTAAAAATATCCCACCCCACAGCATCCCCAAAGATGACATAGGCCCTGAGGGAAATTATTTTCCTCAAGGCCTCCTGTGTGGACCTAATGTAAAAAAAAAAACAAACAATCAAAGAAGGAGAAAGAATGTAATATAAATCAATTATTTGCTGCTTGTTTAGCACACAGATATAAAAGAATTTGGTGGGTAAGTGCATATAAAATAATAAAGAAGATTAGAACATAAAGGTAAGTTTTACAATTTTTTTGTTTCAGCTTTGTTTTTGGTTTTTTTTTTGTGTAATTTGTTGTTGTTTTCGGTTTGTGTTTGATTCCATTTTTGGCGGAGTAAAAATTCACTCTCTTTTCTCCCTAATTGTTGAATCCAAGTAGTGATCAATTTACGAAGAATACCTGTGTTTGCCTTTTTCCAAGCATCAGGCACCATGTAAAGTTTTGGACCCAAGAATGACAAATCTTTGATCGATGGATGTTTTGGTTGTGAGTGGTACAATTGGATTTATTCTTGAGTGTCAGGTGTCATAAGAGTGGTAAGTAATTAGGTAGGTAGATTTGGCGTTGTTTACGGGTGTTGTAACCGACGTGTGCACACCCTCGAATTCTTTATTATCATATTTTTATCGTCGGCTGCATCCTCCAACCGATCGCATTTTTTGCATCATTTTTTATGGCATTTCTGAGAAATTCACCCAGAATTTCTGACCTATCAATGCTTCAGTACCGTGCCGCCGACGATAAATCATTTTCCCATAGGAATCTATAATTTTAATCATTGTTTCTCATTTTAATCTAATTAGATTTATATCTACATGTAAATTGTAAACTATTATTTGTGTGTAAAATGTACATCTTTCCAGTACAGCAAAAATAAAAGCTATTTTGCATACGCTGTTACTGGGAAGTTAAAATAACTGATATTTACGTAATTATGTGTTTTCAATAATATTTTTATGTTTTTCCGATTTTAAAAATCCAGAGACCTCGTAGGGTAATAAACTAAACAGATTTTATTACGCTATCCTACGGGGGACCTTGGAAAAATATGATTTACGCCTTGAAACGTAATCTGTCCGTCTGAAGGCCAAATTACGACAAATAATTATCACGTAAACCAAAATATTTCTAAAAACCATTTTTATTGTGAAAAAACAAAAATCTAGTTGTAGCCTCATGTATAATATCATCAATCACACAAATAACTACTTGTAATTGTATACTGTGTGACCCACAGAATTAATTATAGAAAACCAATTCAATCGACCACTTTCGTGGACGGATCTGGCAAAATGAGTTGGCAACAGTTTCCGTCCGCTTATATACTCTCGTGCCGAGGCGACCTTTTCCCTCCACTTTTTCCTGTACACCGGCCGGTAACGCTCCCCGGTCCGACAAACAGGATATAAAGAGCGATTTTAAAAATAATAAATGAGTTCACCACTTGCTTTCAAACAAGTCTTTTATTTCAAAACCCCTTGAAATAACCTCATCAGCCCGCTGCCCTTCGCCGAAGTCCTGCCTGACTACCACCTGGTGCCTACCTCCTCAAGAAAAGTCGGCCCAGCTCTTGGACACCGCCAGGCGCCAGGCTCGGCCAGGAACCTAGGCACATCCGGTACCTCTCACAGTACTGGATGCACGGAGGCCAGCGAAGAAATCTACGCAACCACTATCATCATCATCAGCAAAAGAAGTGCACGAGAGCCGGCAGCAACTATTACACATTTACAGTCTTGTAACGACCAGACGTCTGTTACAGGTGTATAAAAATAATTTCCTCATGTACAGTTGTCTAACATACAGAACTCGTAGCTCTCCAAGCAGTGCATCGCCGTGATATCTTAATAGTTTTTTGAGGATTACCCTTAATAAAGATTTTTGAGCTTTTGCTAATTTGTCCAAAACCGTTTTTGTACACCCACCCCAACCCTTGGATTATAGTCTAGAAGTGACCCACACACAGTATCGTAGATGAGTTTCAGTTCTTTTTTTTTGTAAGATATTTCTGATTGTTATAAACATGTACGTAAGCTTTCTAACCTTTGTGGAGTCTAGATCTAGGTGTCCGTTCCATGTAAGATATTTGTCAAGTATAATAAAGGTATTTTATACTGTCCATGCATTCTAATTTATAGCAATTACAGGTAGTTCAGTCAGTGCATTTGTGTACAAAAATGTTATATGCTTTTAATTTGGTAGGCGGATCTGCAAGTGAATGGGGTAAAGTTTGTCCGGGTCTTGGTGACGGGTGCGTCGGCTAACCTTCTGCGTGGCGGGCCGGATTGGGAGATGCTTGTTAAGGGAGACCTTTTACAACCGGTTACCGCTGTCCGGGCCGCTCGGTAGTACAGGGGCCCGACCCTCAGGCTCAAGACTGAGGGTGGGCTGCCCCATCAACGAGTGTAAAAACCCCGCCGCTGCCGTTGTGCCGGTTCGTGACCGGAGGGGACCCAGCACTGGGCGACCTCTCCAGCCGGACTCTCCCGGTCCATCACCTTCCACCGCAGGGGATGGGATGGATTCATACGTTTATCACTCCTTGACACTCTGATCCCCAGCTTCCTACCACCCCTTATGCCTTTTCCTTCCCAGACTTCCCTTCCCATCGTATCTTTTCAATAAAATCTTAAAATCATGAACAGTACACCAAATACGACTAACATCTTGACAGCGGCGAGTAGTTGGTAAATTTTGTAAACATTCGCGGCCTACAAAAAATATAAACCCTGTACATAACCACCTTTTATCAAAGCGTCCCAACCTTCTTTTCCTCTCTGAAACACAGATACCCGAGCCTCTAGACGCCTCGTATCTGGACTGCCCGGGCTACGCCCTCGTTAGCAAGTTCAGACCCAAAGGAGGTGTCAGTCTCTATAGCTGATCTTACGTCAACTGTTTAGGACTGTTGAATCTGAAAAACCCCAGAATCGACTTAATGTGGGTGCGCGTCAATCTTGCCGTTACGGCAAGATTCTACGCGTGTCTATACCGCTCACCAAACCTTAGCGAATCAGACACGTCCGAGCTATTCATACATTTGAGCGAGACTATTGATATTGTCTTGCTCCGCTACCCTTCTACCGAGTCTTCAGTTCTGTAGGACTTCAATTGAAGAACCAAGGTTGAAGTTCTCAGGATCAACAGACTCGGCTGGCCGACAGGCGGAATTCTTTGCCCTTTGTCACGGATTGGAACAAATGGTTCAGGAGCCTACGAGAGTTCCTGGTGTCCAGACTCATTGCTCCAATCTGTTCGACCTATTTCTAACCACTGTGCCACACGGTTACAACATTGAGGTCACAGGGCCTTTAGGATAGTCCGACCACTGCGTGGTGACGACCTCAATCCCCGTCAACTTCAGACCGCCAAACGAGAGGCTGAAGAGAAAAGTGTGGCACTATAGGTTTGCAGATTGGTTCTGTCTGCATTAATATAACGCCAAACAGAGTCAAATATAAAACTACACGGCTGCTTGCCGCTTCTTTTGGCCGTTTAAAGGATGACGGACGTTGATTTCAGGTAGACCGCTCTAAATTCGCTACGGCAAAGAGAGTCATCTATCCGGTTGTATAATATATTAATCTATATCAATAAAGCAGGAATCAGACAGTTCGTTCGAGTGAAGATTTATGCCATGTTTTTTCGGCCTAATGTTCCATCTTCGTGTCATTCCATGTTCAGACGGCGCTATAGAACTCGTCCATTCCGACCACAGCGTCGCCGAGCGAGGTCAACCGCGCTGGAATTCGTTTGATTTCCAGCGCGGTCCAGCCCCGAATTTTAAGGAAAAATATCTCAGATGCATCGATTTTTACGCAATTTTGTTGACACAATTAAATATAAAAAAAAAACAGTATTGTTTCGTCTTATAAACCTTTTTATTTTTTATGACATAATATTTGATTTTCCTTTTTTTATTGCGAACATTTTCCTACAAATTAATAATCTTACATATATTAAAAAATATATATAACACATGTATAATAAGGGAGACCCAAAAATTTATATGAGAGGTGTTCCCAAAAGCAAACAAATTAGCCGAACCATTTTGACGTTTTGCGTGCGACGGGAAACGGTCCTTCCAGTACAGGACGCGAGACAAACTGATTGAGATTTCACTCGGTGTTCAGACGTTTCACTTTGCTCTCTTCCGCACGCTTGCGCGCGCGAGTGAAGGATGCCGAATGAAAATATCCAACATTATTGGATCGGTTCACTTGAAGATTTCATTCGGCAGTATTCGGCACTTTCGTTTCATTTCATGTTCAGACGTGTCATTCCGAGTAAACTAGGCCGAATGAAATACAGAAATGAATGATTAGTGAACCGTCCGATTGGCGCATCAGTGTTATCTAGCGTCTAGCCTCTCGTCGATTGTCAAAGTTTGTCTATGGACAACAGTCGCCACACAATATTTATTTATGCACGATAGTCTTCTGACGTTTGCTCTCCAATCATAGTTCCGCGTTCATTCAGTTTTAAATCAGTCAGATGTTCATTGAGCTACCGACTGGCATCACAAAAATATAATGTTCAGTAGAATTGCTCGAGTTTTTAACCTTTTTGTAAAATAAGAAAGTGCTGATTTTAATATCACTGACAAAAGGGCTGCTGAATGCCCGTTCTATTAAAGTTTTAATTTATTTTGAGCTCTGACAATGATTTTATAAAGAGACGTTTTAACATCAGTGCCATGGATCCTCAAAACCCAGGGAGTGTTTCTATCAAGATGGAGCCAGGGTCCCAGATTAAGATTGGAGAGGAAATAATGCCATCTACGGATATGGATTTCGACTTCCCGGATATAAAGAAGGAATGCTTGCTGTATTCGGAGAGTGTTCTGATAGCTAGTAAGTTGTAATATAGGTTTCAGTCAAATTGTTAAATTTAAATTCAAGTTTTTTGATTTTTCGCTGCCACAAAATATGCTTGCTCTCAGCATCCCAGTTTTCAGGCCATTAGATCATTTTTTTATTAATTTTCAACGCCCTGTTGATTGTAAAAATGTGCTACATAAAAATATATTTCAGGTATCTTTTAAATAATGGCAAACTCATATTAAACGTGTCGATATTTGACGTGAATTTATTCCAAGTGTGTGAAAGCGAGGAATAGGTGCATGTGTGTGGTAGTTGGTCCCGGAATTATTGTTGCAGAATTTTGCCTGGTTGCTCGATTAGGTACCTTGAAGTCAATGACATGAGTTCACAACAGTCTAATTTGGAGTGAATAATTTTAAATAAAAAAGTAAAGTCATTTATTTTTCTTATTTTTTCTAGGGAATGCATTTTAAGTGTATTTAGTAAGAATGTATAGTAAATGTGTAGCTTGAACTTAATAAATCGTAAAAATTTGTGCTGAACATGTTCAATATTTTTTATATGAATTTGATAAAGTGGGGACCACGCTATAGAATTGTATTCTAACAAGCTGCGTACTAGCGACAAATAAACGTGTTTTATTACTTTCAAATAATCAATATCTTTAATAGTTCTGATTATAAATAGCAGTGTCTTCATGCCTTTGTTGGTATTTTGTTGAATGTGATTTATGAAATTTAATTGGGTGTCAAACAAAACTCCAAGATCCCTAATTTCATTGACTATTTCTCAGATTTTGTTTTCTATTGTGTATTTGAACGATAATGGGGTCTTTATTCGACAAAATGTTAATGTCTTTCTGTTGGCGCAACTATTCATATATACCTACCTTCCTTCCTTACCCTACCCTTCCCTTCTGACTACCCACCAGGGGACAATACTACGTGTGAGCGATACAATCTACACGTGTATTGAGAGTCTGTTTTTGTGCTCTATGCAATAAACATCGACCTTATGAAGTCTGTTTTTGGCGATGTGCAGTTGATGTACCTTCATCCCTCTTCGTCCTCAACATCGACTAAATACGCAAATCTGATTAGAGTCTGTGCAGTGAACCAAGAGTGTTCCCTCGGGCTTAACATCGGCTTTATTGGAATCTATTATATGTGCTGTGCAGTGCGTGATTGTTCATCCCTCGGCGCTATAATATCGATTAAACGGGATACTTGCAAGTGAAAGGCAAGTGTTTGTGTGACATAATAACTCCCCAAGAACGGAACAGGAATTCAGGGTAAGTCAGATCCTTTCCAAAGTCCAAAATTACAATCCTCATAGTTGTGTCACGCCACCTTATATATATTATTTTTGATTACAGTCCAGTCCTCATGATTCGCATATTTGCGACTACACTTTTATTTATCAATATTCAGAAATAAGTTGTATGCGATACACCATTTATGTAATTTGTCGATATTTGATTGTAAGATTGGGCAGTCGCTTTCATTTGATTTTTTTTTGTATAACTTGATGTCATCTGCAAAAAGCAGAACTTGTTGATCGTCGAAACAACTAACGACATTATTTATGAATATGAGGAAAATAATGGGGTTGAGATGACTCCCTTGCGGTAGACCACCTGTCGTCGCAAAGAGATGCGAATCATAAGAAGTGGACTGTAATCGATGGTTGGTCTTGATGAGAATAAAATATAAGGTGGTGTGACACAACTATGGGAATGGGAATTTCGGACTTTAGGAAAGATTCTGACTTACCCCAAATTCCTAGTTCCGTTCTTCTGGAGTTATTTTGTCACCGTTAATCACTTGCCTATCACTTGTGCAAGTATCCTTTTTTAATCGATATTATTATATTTTCAATTTTATTATTTTCTATTTACATTATAATTATAATTTCTCTACTATAATTTTTCCTATTTTCAACATGTTTATATATTTAATCCATATGTTTACACTATACCTCACAAAGTAACTATGTATATTCCATTGGTCACCAAGAAACAGGCAGTCGCCTAGTTTGGTAATCTAATGTATCATATATGTAAATTTTATAATGTTTTATCATGTACTTTATAAATTAATATAATAAAAATTAGCGCCGAGGTACGAACATAAATCACTTACTGCACAGCACACATCATAGATTATGAATAATAGTCGCTGTTAGTTGCATCGCGTATAAAACAGACTCTTTCGAATATTATTCGATGTTAAAGACGAAGAGGCATGAAGGTACATCACTGCACATCGCCCAAAAACCGACTCCATAAAGGTCGATGTTTATTGTATTGAGCACAAAAACAGACTCTTTCGAATATTAGTCGATGTCAAGACGAAGAGGTATGGAGGTACATCACTGCACATCGCCCAAAAACAGACTCTTTAGACCGTCACAGACAGTGTCGTGATTGCCGTGGAAAACATAAACAGAACTGTTTGTTTATCTACTGAGTTGCTAGTTTCAGTTCAAACGTTTCACTGCTATCACTTGATTATCGGTGAAAGCATTTATCTTAGCCAGCGACTCGCGAAGATTCGGGCCACGGGAAGGTCAGAATACATTCAATTTTATTTTGAAAATTTGGCGCCAACGAAAAGCTATCTATTCCCCTTTGTGGGCGCTTAGGGCTCCAGTGTTCAAGGCCTCTACTTACGACTGTTTTTTCCAGTAGTTTATCTTTTTTTTCATCATGACCGAAGGTATCGAACAGTAGGCTTGACAGGAAAGAACTACAGGTTGGCCGAGTCTTTCGACGCGGTGGATTCAGTTAGTACTTGGGGGTCAAGGTCAGAGGAATGGATAACTTTACAATATCGGATAGGTTAGCGTAACTTCTGACGATTAAATATCGATATACTGAGCACAGTTTTACTTTTGACAGGCAACCTTGGAGATGTTTTCTGAGAATTCACATTAAGAAAGGACAAACGCCAAACCAAACAATCGAGTATTTAAAATTAGTAAGAAATTGGGAATGTCGAATTGAAATTCTATCCAAAATATGACAGTGAGCATATACTTTTTGACACAAAACGGTAGCTGACTAGTCAATGAGCTATATAGTAATGTTTCAACCACTTTCGTTTCTCAAATATCGAACGCAAAAAATCGATATTGCATAAATTGTTCTGGAAAAAAATAAAAAGGTGTTCAAAATGTTAATCACATAAGCCATGGTGTTTCCCTTCATTGGTAAATGAAATTTAATCGGTGAGCTATATATGTATTTAGACATAAGAAAAAAATTTATATTTCAGGATAAATAGAATACAAGAATTATTTTTGTTATTATTAATAATTATATTATTAATAAATATATGATTAATACCGGTGAAAACAGTGGTTATTTTTTTTTTTTTTATATTTAAAGGTTTTTTTTACAATAAATACACAATTTTTATATTTTATACAGTCGAAAAATAGTAGATAAGAATAGCTTTTCCTCACCATAAAGAGACGAGGCTCTTGTGTTTGGTGAGGGAATTTTAGTTCAATTATATAATATCATGTGTGAAAGTAAATAATACAATATGGCAAAAAACAAGGGATTTTTAAGAAAATGCAAGATTTATCAATACAGGATTTGAAAGAAATAATAATAATTGTGAGATATGGACTCTTATAGTAGTTTTAGGTATTTTTTTAATTTTTGGTGAAATTCTATATTTTGTGGTTAAATTGTTAATGAAATCCTTTAAATATTTCTTGACATAGTTCAAAATTTGTGTTTGTTCATTTATGCATCTAATTTCTTACGGTTATTTAATAAAAATATAAATGTTACTTTGCTATTCCAGGTAGTGTTTTTGTAGAAGATTTTAGCTTAAAGGAAGAACCAGGATGCCCAGCAGAACATGGGGAGGGGATTCCTTATACGAAAATTGACTTGGACCTCCTCGATGTTAAAAAGGAATGCTTAGAGCGTTCTGAAAGAATTATTCAGACAGCAGGTAAAACCGGTTTTTATTGATTGTGATTCACCATTCGTGTTGACAAATATTAAACTTTATATTTAATCTCTTTCAGGCCTATTGGCAGAACGGAAGGCGCATCCTGGGGAAGAACAATTTTATTGCTACTATTGTAAATACTACTGCTCTAGTAAATCAATATTAAAACAACACATGTGCACCCATTCTGGCGAAAAACCTTTTTCGTGTTTCAAGAATGGCAATTCATATTCGCTAAAATCATCTTTAAACCGTCACGTGGTGATTGACATTGGAGTAAAATCGTTTTCTTGTCCCGTCTGTCGTTATTCATGTTCACGGAAAAAAAAATTGAAGAGACACATGCTGAATCACATTGGAGAAAAGCCTTTTTCGTGTTCCGTCTGCAGCTACTCATGTTCTCATAAAGGTAATTTGAATCAACATATGATGACTCACAGTGGAGAAAAACCTTTTTCGTGTTCCGTGTGCAGCTACTCGTTTTCTCGAAAAAGTAGTTTAAAATATCATATGCCGATTCACAGTGGAGAAAACCTTTTTTCGTGTTCCGTCTGCAGCTACTCATGTTCTAAAAAAGGTTATTTGAATCAACATATGATGACTCACAGTGGAGAAAAACCTTTTTCGTGTTCCGTGTGCAGCTACTCGTGTTCTCGAAAAGGTAGTTTAAAATATCATATGCCGACTCACAGTGGAGAAAACCCTTTTTCGTGTTCCGTCTGCAGCTACTCATGTTCTCAAAGAGGTCAATTGAAGACACATATGCTGACGCACAGTGGTGAAAAACCTTTTTCGTGTTCCGTCTGCAGCTACTCGTGTTCTCTTAAAGGTAGTTTGAAGAGACATATGCTGACTCACAGTGGAGAAAACCCTTTTTCGTGTTCCGTCTGCAGCTACTCATGTTCTCAAAGAGGTCATTTGAAGACACATATGCTGACGCACAGTGGAGAAAAGCCTTTTTCGTGTTCCGTCTGCAGCTACTCGTGTTCTCTTAAAGGTAGTTTGAAGATACATATGCTGAATCACAGTGGAGAAAAACCTTTTTTGTGTCCCGACTGCAACTATTCATCTTCACAAAGGGGCAGTTTGAAGAGACACATACTGACTCACAGTGAAAATAAGCCTTTTTCGTGTTCCGTCTGCAGCTACTCATGTTCTCGAAAAGATAGTTTAAAATATCATATGCTAACTCACAGTGTAGAAAAGCCTTTTTCGTGTTCCGTCTGCAGCTACTCATGTTCTCGAAGAGGTAATTTTAAGACACATATGCTGACTCACAGTGGTGAAAAACCTTTTTCGTGTTCCGTCTGCAGCTACTCGTGTTCTCTTAAAGGTAATTTGAAGAATCATATGCTGAATCACAATGCAGAAAAACCTTTTTCGTGTCCCGACTGCAACTATTCATGTTCACAAATGGGAAAATTGAAGAGACACATGCTGGCTCATGGTGGAGAAAAACCTTTTTCGTGTTCCATGTGCAGCTACTCGTGTTCTCGAAAAGGTAGTTTAAAATATCATATGCTAACTCACAGTGGAGAAAAGCCTTTTTCGTGTTCCGTCTGCAGCTACTCATGTTCTCGAATAGGTAGTTTGAAGTATCATATGCTGACTCACAGTTGAGAAAAGCATTTAAGTGTTCCGTCTGCAGCTGCTTATTTTCTCAAAAAGATAGTTTGAAGAATCATATGCTAATACACTGTGGGGAAAAGCCTTTTCCGTATTCTGACTGCATCTATCCATATTCTCAAAAAGGTAGTTTGAAGAAACATATGCTGACTGACAGTAAAGAAAAACCTTTCTAGTGTTCTAAGAATGGCAATACATATTCGCTAAAATCATCTTTAAAGCGCCACGTGGTCACGAAATGGTAATTTGAAGAAACATATGCTGATCCCCTGGGTTGAAAACCCTTTTTTTTGTTCTGACTGCAACAATCGAACATCAAGGGACACTTTGAGGTCAAACCTGCAGACTCACAGTGGAGAAATTACTTTCAACCCCCTTTCGACCACCACGAAATCACAAGAGGCGTGGCCAGGCTTGAAGGAGAGGCTTGATGCGCCGCGGCAAGCCTAAAAGCATAGAGAATAATAGAAAACAATAGACAACAAATTTACGTGCTGGCCATCAAGCCGCTTGCTCGTCTCGTAGTCCCTTAAGAGTATGTGAACAATGTAATTAACGTTACTATTCTATAATGTAACTAATTTGAGTAATCAAGGTACATGTAATATAATATACATAATCAAGGAACAATATTATCAAGGTACATGATAACATAATGAAGAAATTATATTAAGAATTACAAAATAAGATATTAATTAGGTGGGTATATTAATTCATTTGTTATCAATATGCCGTGTACTAATTAATGTGTTTTTTTTAAAGTTATTTATCTTTTTTTGAGACGTATTATTATATTGTTGTATTCCGAATATATTAAAAAACTAAGCTTGTTGATAGACAAGCAGGACCACCCTTATTAAAACAAGCCATGTATTTCGAGTGCATCGTGAATTTCGATATGCCCACTGGTCTGCCGTTGCCTCATTTAACTATTTCAAAGTTCTCAGTCTAAATAAAATCTTTAAAAAAAACTCATTATTACAAACCCACAGAGATCATTTCAATGATTCAATAACATTCACAAAAATAAGTAACCGGTCAAGATCACGTGGCAACTTAGAAATCTCTAAATTTGAAACGAGTGCTTATCAACACCATTATACCTATCAAAGTATAAAAACTTTGGGAGGTGATGAAGATGTATATTGGCGGATCCACACGTGGACTCCAGACACGTTGATGTTACCAAAAGGATGGCCGGTATTTAAATGAATACTATGGTGAACGTTTAATTCTCATTTATTAATTGACTCCACAAACCGACACACGTTAAATTAATATCAGAAGGATTTAACAAAGGTAGCGTACGCAAAGAAGCGACTCGACGACCGATGGCGTGAAACCAGAATGACGTGCAAGTTTGCAGTCGTATGGCGCGGGGCCTTTTGGTGTTGCCCGTGCAGTAAAATATTTAAACGGCTATTCAATGCGTACGCTACAAAACATTTAACGCCCTCCCGTATAAAATAAAATCATTAATAAATTACAATGCCTTTAAATCACAAGTCAAACAACTACTAGATCAACCCAAAACTAACTATAAATTTTAAATTTCATAGAATGATTTTTTATATATCTTCTGATTACATGTAACCTATTAGTAATAATTGATCAAGTTTTTTATTATAATATTATGTGCTTTAGTATATAATTAATTATTATATTTCAAAAAGAATTAACAAAAAAATAAATATGTATATATTTATTTTTTTCTTTTTTAACGTATCTTCCAAATATATTCCATCAACATTGAACTACAATCGAAAGATTATTGTCACAATTTAATATTATGAACCTACTGCTTTACAGCATTATCAGCTCCTCTACTCAACTGCTAGAATCAAATCCATGTACCTACCACCTTTGTTAATTATATATAATACCTACCTATGAATTGAAATGCAATAATTTTATTTTATTTCACTACATCTATATTCTTACTTTTACTTATCTATTTCTGTATATCCAACTTTGTAACTGATGTGATACTCAATTCCACTATAAATGTATATTTCCATCCTATATGAGTTTATGTATTTTCTTACCTCAAATTTTTTCTTTTTTTTTCTGTTTTCTTTATTGAATTGGGTAGATTCGTTAACAAACTATTTTATTGTAATTAGCTTTTAAGATCCATGATTTTCTTTTGTAAATATATGTACCTATGTATTTCAAATTAAAAAAAAAATCGAGGAAACAAATCTGTTGTTCTACCGAATGCTATTTTAAATTTGTGGACAGAATTACTTAATAAGATTTTTTAAATGTAGAAGGAATGATTCCGCCGCGGCGGTCGCAGATCCTTGGCCACGAGAGAAGGCTTCCTTTAGTGAGCTCTGGCGCAACTAATTTGTAAAAAAGTGTTAACGTACTAGAAAATATTTACAATAAAGGCTATTAATAAGATTTTACGTTTCATTCGATATTCTATAGCTATAGTATAGACGGCTTCCGTGGTCGAGGGTTATTCGGCTGTCGGTCTTGCCTACTAACGATCCGATTTACAGATACTACATGCAGCCTACATGCAGCAGATTGGTTCATTTATGCATGCAGCCCTATAAGCGGAGTTTAGTGTGGTGTGTAAGGCCTTTTACGTTCTACGTGTGTAGGGACGAAGACAAATTGGCGGTCGCAGGGGGTAGACAGAGTCTAATAATTAATTTTTTTCAAGTATTTTACCTAAAATTGGAATTAAAGTGATGGAACTATAGGCCTGTTATCGGCGAGTTGTTCCCCTTTGGCAGGCCGGCCCTATGCGGGAGCAATTGGGGCAGTCCACTTCCTACACCGAATTGCCAAGGCGTTGATAATACCTAATTACTGGATTACATTATAATGGACCAATAGCGGCTGTCAAGGACTGCGCACTGACGTCACAAGCCAAACCTTGCGAAAGAAGGCTAATATGAAATGTGAATATTAAAAACGTTGTTGAAAGACTATTCCTATCGTAAAAAAAAATTTTTTAAATATTTCAGTTTGTAATTTTTCTCGTTAATTTTTGGTAAAAAAAGAAGTGATTTAACCCTATTGTCTAAAGTCTAAACGACCATTATTTACACGAGTAGGAGTACATTATTAATCCATTATTTCAATGAAACATTAAGATAAGTGTTTAAGATAAAGCTATTTCCATAAAGGTAAAGATCTTAATAATTAAGTAAAGTCATCTATTATCGCTTTTGATACTTTATTTTAAATTTCATGAACAAAAACTAAAATGATCGTTTGGAAAATTAAGCACTCGCGCGACGGGCTGTCTAGTCGACTCCAGATACTAATATCTACAGCCTGTTTGTCGGACGAATATCTACAGCTCATTTGTGAAAATGCTTAAACCAAAAGGACAAAATAATCTCACCAACTATATAATTGAAACAAGTGGAAAACTAAGGAAATATCTCATATCCAAAGAGAAAGTAAATATTGGTTACTACAGAGTGCGGGTGGAGGATGCTAATCCAATTATGCAATGTTTTCATTGCTTGAAGTTTGGTCATTCGGCTATCAATTGTTTTAATAAGGACAAAAATGCTACGTGTCTACACTGCGCCATGGATCATTCTTGGAAAGACTGCCCTAACAAAAACAAAGAAGAAAAATGTAAAAATTGTGAATTCCAAAACAGCACATTTAAGTCTACAAACGATATAAATCACAAAGCCAACAGTAAAAATTGTATGTATTTAAAAAAATGATGATAATTGCCCAAGGGCATATAAATTATGAATAGGTATGTACCTACTTTTAAATTCTTAACAATGATGGCTCCCATAGTTTGCTCAAATATTAAAAATTCTATATTAAAAATCATTTTTTTGCTGTTGAAAACGAGCTTATTTTCTGGAACTCCCTATATTTTAACTATAAATTTGTGTAAAATGTTAAAACAAAAAAGTAATGTTATAATTTTATTAACCTATAATCAAAGTGTTTACGATTCATCAGAAATATCCAAAAATTATTTAATCATATTTTTCTGTAAAATTTTAAGACAAAAACAAAACTTTAAAATATTAGCCTACTCTCAAAGTGTTAACGATTGTAAAATATTTACACAAAGCAAAATGAATATACTTCATACTATGTATCATCTTTATAACATTATTACTAGAAATACTTTGCTAGGCTATTCAATATTGTCACCAACACAAATTCAAGTCAAGCTTGATATTATTATCTGTGGTCATATTATTCTGCTAACTTATTTGGGTTTATCATTAAATTTAAATTTAACAATTAGTTTTAATAATTGCGTGTATCGATATGAGATTCCATTGCCAGGGAAAAAAATTCAATTAGAACATTTTAGTTACTTAGTATTTTATTCACAATCATTATGTCTTTTAGTTACATAGATGATGACAATGACATTAATTTTTGCAAGGTAAATAACCTGCGTGAATGGTTTCAAAAGCAAGACACAAGGAAATATGAAACGAGTAAACTTAATATTGTGGAATTAAACATTAGATCAATATGTAAATACTGGGACCTATTTCATGTTTATTTTAAAGACTGTTTAAATCATATTGACGTACTCATGCTTTGCGAAACAGCTATCCGTTCGGAACTCGTTAATCTTTATGATATTCCCGGATACAATTCGTATCACTATTGCAGAAAACATAAATCCGGTGGAGGCATTTTGTTGTATGTAAAGAATAACCTTTCCTTTTCGCAAATATTTCTGGAAACAAAATTTTTTGAGAATGTTTTTGGAATATTGACACTTCCAAATAACAGCACTTTAAGTGTCTTAGCAATATACCGACCTCCAAATCTAAATAAGCTAGCATTTGTGTCAGAAATATCCTATGTGTTTGATAACAATATTAAACCGAATGAAAGTGTAATATTTTTCGGCGACATAAATTTAAATTTATTAAATAAAAATGATGCTATCATAATAAATTATGAAAATATCCTTACTAATAATTATTTTAAAAAGTGTATAGATGACGCCACTAGGGAAGTAGTAGTTAAGCAGGAAATAAACAGGTCATGTATTGATCATTTTTTTGCGCGATTAAGCGGTAAACTACCCACTGGATTAACCAATACAATATCCGCATGCGTGTGTGACTATAACATTGCCGACCATCACACAACAGCTATAAGTATACATTATAACTCGATAGATAATTTTAACAATTCTAAAAAAATTAAAATTCTTTCACAAAAACTGATTGAGAAAAACATATGTAATTATGATTGGAAATCGCTTCTAAAGGAAACCGATGGTTCTCTTATTTATTTAAAAATTAAAAATTATTTTTTCGACTTATATAAAAATAGCACGGTTGAAATAAGCAAAAAATCTAAAAGTAGACCTCATGCCATAAATGATTGGATATCTACTGATGCATTATATAAAATTAAAAAAAGAGATTTTTTATATAAACGTTGGAAAAATACTCCAACAAACAAAAACTATGAAAAAGAATATAAGTGTTATCGAAATGTTTTAAATAAATTGTTAATTAAATTAAAAACCTCATACTATAATGATAAATTCAAAAATCTATTTCAAGACTCAAAAAAAACATGGAACGAATGTAATCAAATTTTAGGAAAGAAATGTAAAAATGATTGTGACCAAGTTGCCTCCAAATATTTGATGAAAGATCAAAACAAAGAAAACGTAACTAATGATTTTGTTAATTATTTCTCTGACAATGTTTGCAATATGTTACATAAATGTAATTACAGGACAACTGGGTTTGAACCAGAGGAGATGCCTCAAAGCATGTACCTACCAAGGGCCAAAATTGCTGATATAGAAAGCATTGTGAGGCAACTTAAAAGCTCTTCTCCTGGAATTGATAACATCAGAATGAGCGATATTAAAAAACATATATTAACTTTAGGTCCAATTATAACGCACTTGGTAATCAGAATCTTATTTGAAGCAAAAATTCCAGATCACTTAAAATGCAGTATTATCAGACCCATTTATAAAGGAGGTGATCACACTGTATTGGGTAATTATAGACCGATAAGTATTTTACCTTCACTTGAAAAAATTCTTGAAAAATACATTCAGCTGAAATTAATCAAATATTTAGAGGATTTTTCGATTATTGATACCGATCAGTATGGTTTCCAAAAAAAAAAGGTAACTGAAATACTTCTTCAAAAGTTTGCCAGCTTAATAAATAATAAACTAAATAGTAAAAATCATGTATTAGTCTTATTTATAGATTATTCAAAGGCATTTGATACTATTAACCATACTAAATTATTGAAAATACTAGAAACTATAGGAATAAGGGGGAAACTTCTAAAACTCTTTGAAAATTATTTGAACAACCGGTGCATGCAAATAAAGCTATTGAACACCTTAAGTAAAAAAAGAAAAATCTTAGCAGGCGTTCCTCAAGGTTCCATATTAGGTCCAATTTTATATATCATTTATGTCTCTTTTATTAAATACATTTTTAAACATGTAAAACACTTTGTGTATGCTGATGATACTGCATTGGTGATTTTTGGCAGTGATTTGCAATTATGTATTAAACTCTTACAAAAAGATTACATTGAACTTTTGAAATGGTCTCACGACTCTGGTCTAATCATAAATGCAAAAAAAACTAAGTTGATACATATTAGATCACCCAATGCCAAGGTAAATATTATTACACCTGAAATTAAAACACACATTTCAGATTGCTTACATATTGGTATCCCTGCATTATGCACATGTGAAAATATTGAACTGGTTAAAGAATATGTTTATTTGGGAGTTATTATTGATTGTTTTTTTAAATGGGATTTACAAATAAATAAGGTCTCTGAACGACTGAGATCTATTATTAGTAGATTATATAAATTAAAATTCTATGTTCCAATATGCACACTTCGGATAATTTATTTATCATTAGCTGAATCTATTATAAGGTATGGAATTACAGCTTGGGGATTTTCCTGTAAAACAAATATAAATCATGTTCAATCAGTTCAAAATTCATTAGTTAAATTATTAGCTCATAAAAGTTTATACGAACAAAGACATAATGTTCCATACCTTTATCAAAATCTTAAAATTCTCTCAGTGAGACCAATTCTATGGTATAAAATTATTTTTCAACACATAAATAGCCCTTTGTACATAAATAGACTAGAACACTCTTACAATACTCGTTTTACGTTAAATGAAGGACTAATCGTTCCTAAACATTTATACAAATATGGGCAAAGAACGCTGGACTACATGATCCCAAATTGATTAAATATGTTACCTGCAGCAATCAAAAAATGTACAAACGCAAAAATAAATATCATGTTAAAAAATTGGCTCGCTGAAAGACATAGTTTGTATTAGATTCTAAGACTAACAATTTCTAACTTCATACACTTTTTATATATATATATTTTTTTTTTAATTTATTTTTATATCATGTTACACCTCTTTTTTATTTTTATATCATTTTTTTAATGATTTTTATATCATGTTACACCTTTTTAGGCTATATTTCTTATGGTATGAGTGTATACAATATATTTTTTTTTATGAATGTAACCAATTATTTCTTAATAATTAATTTAATTTATGTTATAATCCATTAAGTTAAAAGAACCCATTGACAAACTACTTAAAAGTAGTTTATTGGGACTTTTTCTCTGTTTTTGTATTATGTTTTTATTTGATATGTATGTATTATTCTTTGTTTTAAATAAAAAAAATAAAATAAAAAAATAAAAAAAAGTTGGACAAATATTTATGACCTTCAGAGTGAAGACTAATATCTACAGAGCTAAGGTCGGATTAATATCTATGAGGGTCCCAGTGGTGACGAATATCTATGGAGCGTAGGTGGGACTAATATCTACAGAGGGCAACTGAGCAACAGGTTGTACGGAAAAGCTTAAATTACTTCAATTACGTAAAGGCTTAAACGTTTAAAGTACGAACATGAAGTTTTTGCACAATATTACGTATTTTGCTGTAATGTTGAAATTGGCATAGCGCCTGCTCGCGTCAAGGCAAGAAAAACATCCCAGTATTCATGTAGTTTAGCGGCTATGCTAGGTTTGTGTAACATGGTTTGTGATACAAAAGAAAGTGCCCCCTTCGTAGCACCTGCTCGCGTCAAGGCAAGAAAAAACATCCCAGTTTTCGAGTAGTTTAGCGGTTACGCTAGGTTTGTGTAACATGGTTTGTGATACAAAAGAAAGTTCTTTAATCTGCAAACGCAATTTTACGTTATTCCAATATGCTATACATAATTGCAAATCCAACCTCTGCCAGTACTGTTCGTCTACATCACCTGTTCCGTATATATTAGTCAGCAGTTTGAGCTCTTGATATTCGCCTTCACTTTGGTTCCCATAGATATTGTTCCAACATACCTCGTATAGATATTAGTCAACACATGGATTCTCATAGATATTAGTCCGATTTCTTCAGTTTATGAAATTCCTGTAGATATTAGCAGACGCCTCCGTCTAGTCTGGGATCATTTGACAGGTTTTATCGGATTCATGTTTTGCGAATGTCAATTTTTACAAAATTTGGTGGTTGGTATGTATTCGATCGCCATGTCGATTCTCGGTTAAATCGCGATATTAAAGCATATTTTATATTTTATTAGCTGATGCCCGGCGTGCGTTGCAATGACACTTAAATAAATAAATAAACTTCTCTCTGCTTGTTTTTCCCATTCGTCCCCGTTCCCCTTCCGCCACCTCTTCCACTTCTTTTCGCCTTCCCGCGTTCCCCCTCCCCTCTCACGCTGTCTCCCTTCTCGCGAACCTCCCCCTCACGAATTTCCCTTCCACCTTCTCCGCCTTTCCCCTACCTCCTACATCCTCCCGTGAACCACCCCTTCTTTTCCACCCATTCCCCTCCGCCCCTCACGGATTCTCCTCCCCTTCCTCCTCCCGCTTTTTCTCACTAACCTCCATCCTCATGAAATCTTTTTCCGCCTTCTTCGCCTTCCCCCCTCCCTCGTTCCATCCCACGAACCACCCCTCCTTCATTCCCCTCCGCCCCTCACAGATTCCCCTCCTTAAAATACACTCATTTCCAGAACTCTATTGAGAAATAATAGAAATATTGCTACATAGAAACCTTTTCGAGCTTGTCTACAACAACTCACCTAATTTTTATCGCAATCAGATGAATAGTAAAGGAAATACCTCTAAATATATCAAACGCGCGAACCGTCAATCGTACGAAGTTAAAATAATGGTTAAGTTTTCTGAAACTATCCAATTTTCTCAATTTTTCTTTCCGTAAGAACCTTCTAGAAAGTATTTTTATTTTTTTTTATTTAAGCGACTATATAAAATAGTTGTACATACAAAATATAAAGAGATGTTTAACAATTTTAAAAAAAAATGATCAATATTTGACGAGTTACGCCGTTCTTCCACGTAGCTATTCACAAGCGACGCTACCGCTACCTGTCAAACAAATTTGCTAATGTAGCACCTAGCGGCGTTTTCAAACACTAATAATAGTATGGAAAACACAGACGAGCGGCGATCGCGTCGCTTGAAGGTAGCTCCATGGAAGAACGGCGTTAAAGTATTTGACCAAAAATGTAGATATAATTTGTCTCGACGCCACCTAGTGAGAAAGTTAGCACTTACTTGCCTTTCTCGTATAAAAATAAAGTTGGTTGTTTGCAGGTGAAAAAATATAATAAGCGATAATTGCTGAATGAAACACTAGGGATATATTGAATCATTTGGGGGGTAGGAGGTAACCCGCCGTAGCTTAATGGTAGAGCTCCTGTCCGTAAACAGAGGGGTGCGGGTTCGTGTCCCGTCGGCGACTTGTATCTTTTCTCGGGAGAGTTTTTGAATATGGAAGAGTATTTCAGGCTAATAATGATTGCTTATAATAATTGTTTCAGTTTTTAGTGTTTTCGATAGGATTTTTTCATTGACCTCTTTCAGCCATACTTTTATTTTTGATGCAAAGTACGTGTGGTTTCTTTGTCCAAATGTGGTTTTATAACTTGGAATATATTTTATTTCATTTTTGTATGATCTAATGTGATGGGTGCACTGTCTAGTAGAAGATTCAGTATTTTTGAATTGCTTCAATAATAATAATAATAAATAACCTTTTGTTATTTCGGCTACTGGCATTATACCTAGCTCTCTTATTAAAAATTTAGGCATATTAGATTTGTCAAAGAATTTGTATATAAAAATGGAAAAATCAGTCATTTTATATACATGTATAATTACGAAAGATTTTTTAAATATTTATATTGAGGGATCAGTAGGATTTATCGGTCAAATTAGTAATTCCACATAGCCGACCCCTCTGATATGAAAATATCTGGAGACGGTGAATTATATTCCCATTTAATAGTTTGGTAGATTAACGTGTTGTTCTTGTATTGTTTTGTATTAATTATACTTATATAATACACTTGCGTAACGCGGATTTACTAGATGATCATTTATATGGAAAGGTGTATGAAAGGGTTTAGATTTTCCCATAGGAAAAACTAAACCCGGACCTGAAAATCTGGTGCGTAAAAAAGAAAAAAAACTTCAAAAAAAGATTAATGAAATAGGTAAAGTCGTTCTGAAGTTATGGCGTGGCCAGGGGAAACAGGGATTCATTTATATTATATATAGATTACTGCATCGATTACCGGTTGTCTCTAGCCTCTCGTAAGTTTTAGACGTTTATCTATGGACAAAAGTCGCTATTATTAAAATGTCATCTGACGTTTGCTCTTCATGCAAATTGGGCGGGTTTATATCAGTATAGATTTGTTTTCCACTATCCTTACGGTTGACTGGCTCCAATAATTGTGTGCTTGATAGATGTGTTAGAACTGTAGAAATTTTGGTCAAATTATAAAGTGCTATTTATTAACTTGATCGGGAGACTTAGCGGGCCTACTTCATTGTCCCTTAATCTAGGTAGGTTTTCTGTTAATCTATTCTGATAATTTATTTATTAATTCTCGATGTCTGTAGTTGTGTTGTATCTAGTAAGAAATATTCCACACATTTTCTTTACTAAATTATCAAAGTATTAATTAAATTTTAAATCTTTTATTACATCTCGACTGGTCAATATGTATGTTCTATTACAGTTATAATTCGTTTGAGCTGGGACCAATTACCATTGTAAATAGTAGGACACTATCACGGCAGTGCCATGGATCTTCACAACCCAGATAATGTTTTCATCAAGATGGAACCAGGGTCCCAGGAAGAAGACGCAAATGAAATGTCGTGTATAAAAACAGAAACCGACCCCCTAGATATAAAGGAGTATTTACCGTATGTCGAGAGCAATCACACGGACAGTAAGTTGCATTGTATTTAAGTTGAATCTTTATTCCAGTTGTTCGGACTGGTCATACACATATATATTTTTAACCCACCTTTTTAGAACTAATGAGATTATGGTATACAGGTATTGGTGATGGGAATCTATTCAGATCTGGTAACCATACAAGGCTTAAGCCATTTCAAGCAGAGTTGAAAAATTGATTGATTATCTTTTACCATGCTGAGAGTATCTACCTCTGAGGAACTTGCCGCAAATATACTATATATTATTTTTATTAAATTAATTGTGGAGTAACACTAATTTATCAAATGAAATTTCATTGCCAACGCCCGGATTTGAACACGCGACCGACGGAATACTAGCTGATAGACTTACCCCTTGACAAAAGAGGCCGTCGTTTGAACAATATTAGCGACTCTCAAACTATAATTTGAAACAAAAGCAATCAGATAAAGTAACTGTGGTATCTAGAAAACCATTTTTTTAGCCTGGCCGGGGCTCTGCTCTAACCACTGAGCTAATTTGACCCTGTGCCTTGGTCATATTTAATTAATTATGAACTGCCGACATTACCTTCATTTTCTTAACGCAATTTTTTTTTGGCTGCTATTTTTATGTAAAATTGCAAGATTCTTCCCGAATTGAATGCAACTAAAGGCCGGATGTTTCAATAGAAAGCTAAATCGTAAACTAAATAAATATTCATTGTTACCATCAGTGCTAGTATTTGTTAATAGGACCGCGCGCTGTTTCAAGTGTACTTTTGCTAAAGTAATAATAATTGTTAGTGTATATTCTTTTTGTATAATCGCAAGTTTCATCTCGAACTACATATATGACATTATAGATAGTCATCTCTTTTTTACAATACAAGTATTCATGTGTCAGAAATAAACATATAATATGTTGTAAAAAATGTGACATAAAGTGTCAGCATGTCGTCTATGGCTCTTTGCTGCGTTCCGAATCAATGTTTTTTTTAATTTTATTAAGGCATAGCGTTTATTATCATCAGCCTATCGATCTCAATAGACCGCAAGAGTGTGACGTTACAAGTCTATTAAGCGGGAATCAGACAGTTCACTCGAGTGAAGATTTACTCCATGTTTTTTCGGCCTAATGTTCCATCTTCGTTTCATTCCATGTTCAGACGGCGCTATAGAAATAAGCGTTCACTCGTCCATTCCCACCACAGCGTCGCCGAGCGAGGTCAACCGCGCTGGAATTCGTTTGATTTCCAGCGCGGTCCGGCCCCGAATTTTAAGGAAAAACATGTCAGATGCATCGATTTTTACGCAATTTTGTTGACACAATTAAATAAATAAAAATAAAAAAAACAGTGTTGTTTTGTCTTATAAACCTTTTTTATTTTTTATGACATAATAACACAATTGGATTTTACTTTTTTTATTACGAACATTTTCCTACAAATTAATAATCTTACATTTATAACAAAAAAAATATATAACACATGGATAATAAGGGAGACCCAAAAATTTATATGAGAGGTGTTCCCAAAAACAAACAAATTAGCCGAACGAATACTATTTTGACGTTTTGCGTGCGACGTGATAGCGTCCTTCCAGTACAGGACGCGAGACAAACTGATTGAGATTTCACTCGGTGTTCAGACGTTTCACTTTGCTCTCTTCCGCGCGCGTGCACGTGCGAGTGAAGGATGCCGAATGAAAATATCCAACATTGTTGGATCGGTTCACTTGAAGATTTCATTCGGCAGTATTCGGCACTTTCGTTTCATTTCATGATCAGACGTGTCATTCCGAGTAAACTAGGCCGATTGAAATGCAGAAATTAACGATTAGTGAACCGTCTGATTGGCGCTTCAGGGTTGTGGGCATGCCCACCGTTGGGATCCGCCCTTGGTTCTTCTTAGGGGCTTTAAAATTTGAATAGCAAAAATTATACAGCATTTATTACACATATGTACTTGATTAGTGATAAATTGAAGATGTCCACTGACTTGGTGTAAAGATTTCCCTCCATTAGTATTCTGGGCAAAGAGGAATACATAAGGTAGTTAGTCTCAGAATTTCTGCACTGAAATTAATTCTGACTTCTGGTATTACGTAGTGGAAGCCGAAAGCTTATCAATGCAAGCAAAATCTATGCGTTTAGAAAGATTATGTTGGTAGCATGATACAGTAATGTCTGATGCAAGTAATGGATGAAAACCGTAACTTTTTAAAATAAAACCCTGTTTGTCTCGGCATATCCATATTCTTGTTTGTTTTTCCAGGTAACATTTATATGGAGTCTATTACCATTAAGGCAGAACCAGAACCTAGAGAAGAATATGAAAGGACAAGTCCTTGTACAGAACTTGAAATACAATTCGTGGATGCTAAAAAGGAAGAGCACTCTGAAACAATTACACAGACAACCGGTAAAACCCGATTTTTATATATTAAAATACATTATTCGTGCTCTCCCAATTTTATTCTTTTTTAGTTTTTTATTTAACAACAGAGGCCGTGGTTATTGAAAATTCAATTTATTGAAATATATCAAAACCTAATTTTATACGTTCGTGCTCTCTAAATTGCTAAGATAAATTAACTATAAAGTTAGTCTACCTTTAAAAAAGTTCATTACAACCAATTGGTGAAAGAATTAAAATTATATAAACTATGTTAAAGAAAACTTATTGCTTACTTGACTGTCATTTTACAAATTTTTTATAGTAATGAAGACAGCCCCGATTTATTTAGCTTAATTACCTTCTATTAATTACTTCATTACCATCAAGAAATTTGGAATTACCATTGGAATTGTTTTATCAGAAGGACTAGATGTGTTCACTGCAAGGTATATAGTTATAAACAGGCTATAATAACATTTCTTGATAAATCACTGTTATCATAATACCTATTACTATTCTGCACGGGTTATATATATATGACTTCAGATACTAATGTCTACAGACTGTATGTCGGACGAATATCTACAGCTCATATGTTGGACAAATATCTATGAACTTGAGAGTGAAGACTAATATCTACAGATAAATATCTATGTCCGATAAATATCTATGACGGTCCCAGTGGTTACGAATATCTATGGGGCGTAGGTGGGACTAATATCTACAGAAGGCAGCTGAGCCAGAGGTTGTACGGAAAAGCATCAATTACTTCAATTACGTAACGGCTTAAACGTTTAAAGTACGTAAATGAAATTTTTGCATAATATCACGTATTTTGCTGTAATGTTGAAATTGGCATAGCGCCTGCTCGTGTCAAGGCAAGAAAAACATCCAAGTAGTCAAGTAGTTTAGCGGCTACGCCATATTTGTGTAACATGGTCTGTGATACAAAAGAAAGTGCCCCCTTCGTAGCGCCTGCTCGCGTCAAGGCAAGAAAAACATCCCAGTGTTCAAGTAGTTTAGCGGCTACGCTATGTTTGTGTAACATGGTTTGTGATACAAAAGAAAATTCTTTAAACTGCATACGCAATATTACGTTATGCCAATATGCTATATATAATTGCAAATCCAACCTCTGACAGTACTGTAGATATTCGTCTACATCACCTGTTCCGTAGATATTAGTCAACAGTTTGAGCTGTAGATATTCATCCTCACTTTGGTTCCCATAGATATTGTTCCAACAACCCTCTTATCGATATTAGTCAGAACATGGATTCTCATAGATATTAGTCCGATTTGTTCAGTTTTTGAAATTCCTGTAGATATTTGTAGACGCCTCCATATATATATGTGTTAATTTTTTAAAATATTTGTCTACAGTAATTTACATCACAGCTTCCACAAGCAATACATGTGATTACAATTAGAATACATACAATTACAATCAGCGTGGTTGATACTTTCATTAATTACAGACAAACACAACATTAATAACATAAAGCCGTGTCCAGACGCTTGCCAAGCCTCGGCAAGCCTTTACTAAAGTTGGGGGCATTTACGATATTATTTTTTTCAAAAAACGAAAACGAACTATTCTTTATAAAACGCGTAAAGTGTTTTCTCAATCTTTGGAAAAAATCGGCTATTTTAAGGCAATGTATGATAAATAAATTTGTGGTCACTACGGTACTAACCTATTTCTATATCACACAAATTGCCTTAAAACAGTCGATTTTTTTCCAAAGTTTGAGTAAATAGTTAGCATTATTGTAGAAAGCACTTTGTGGTTTGACATATTTAATAAAATAAAATACTTTTTTGTTTAAAACCACGATATTGTGAAATCTCGTGGTTATAAAGAAAAAAGTATTTTATTTTATTAAATAGTTGGCGTTTTATAAAGAACATTTCGTTTTCGTTTTTTTGAAAAGAACATAAATGCCCCCAGCTCTAGTAAAAGCTAGCCGAGGCTTTGCAAGCGTCTGAACACGGCATAATATGCGTTACAATAATTAAGACAATATTCTGTTGTGTATATTACGGTTCCATGTCTAATCGGACTATGAGATCTCAATAGTAAATTTATTCAGACACGATACTTCTTGCCAGAGCTATTGACCAGATTTTTCTTGTGCTGAACCTGGATCGCACTCGTTGCGAAATCTTACCGACATCCTTCTCGCAACTGGATGCTGCAACGTGAGTTTACGTACTACCATGTTCCTGCGATGCTCGTCCTGGTCAGGAGATCCCTCTCCCTACCATTTAATGGAAACCCTCAAAAAACCACAGGCCGTTATGGTCATAGTACACTTACTTTTTGAACATGCTAAGTAGTATCGAAATTTAAAAAAAGTCCTGGTCGCGGTGTTTTCATCTTTTCGGACAAGGATTCTTCTTTCGTTTTAAACCTTGTGGCTGCATGCAGGGCCTTGTTTGCTGGGGTGAGATGTTCGCTGACGTATGCCGATGATTTGATGCCATCGATGACTAGGTGAGCTGAGTTGAGCTTGTTGATCTTGTTTTTCTAGTTGTAACTGCTGACTGCAGCCAGGACTTCATCCCTTGCCGTCAAGCTTGGGAGCTTCACACCGATTGATTTTGGTCTTCTGGAATCTGGTTTGATCTTAGGGACTCGATGAATGCTGAGTGTTCCCATCTCGGCAAAGGGGCGGGAAACCACTGTTCCAAATTGTTTTACAATCGATACTAGATTCTCGAATTTACGTTCTGGTATGCGCTGGATCTTTATGATAGTTTCCCTGGCTGCCTATTCCATGTGGGTCATGCAAGTTGAGATCCCCGACTTCTGTGTTGAGCTTTACATTCTCTGCTTGCAGACTTTTATTGTCACAGAGACTCTGAGAACTTTTCTTCAAGTCCTCGTACTCGGCGGAGATGCAGCTGATATATGAAGCAATATTGTATCAGGTAGAATGTCGAGTTAAATTTGAATTACCTAATTATGTTGTTGTCATCTTCCACATCGTCACTAGGATGTCGTATTTTTATTTATATGTCTTCTCATATTGGGTTACTGTCAAATTTTACACTAATATATATACGGTGCTATATGTTATAATAACTTTGTAAACAGAAAAAAAACGGTTATAACAAAAGGTTTAAATCAGTGTAGTTTCGAGAACTAAGGTCCCCAGAGCTAACCGGCGGGAGCGGTGAACAACCACTCTGACCACTAGACCACCTGCGGTTATAATGTCAGAAATAACTCTGTAAGTGAAATGTCTATTTTTAATTAACTGGTTTTTAGTCGCGGGTGACGGATGAACAAACAAACATGCAGATGACCCCCGACGGCAGAAGGATCCCTTACCCCTGCGCTGGGAGAGAGATTACCGTAATTTTTAATATAATATCCTGTTCGTTTCGTTTTTATTTTCCAGGTAACACTTATATGGAGACTGAAGTGGCGAATCCTTATACTGAAATTAACACAGACTTTGCGGATGATAAAAAGGAATGCTTAGAGCGCTCTGAAAGAATTACCCAGACATTTTTTTTAAAAAAACAATTCGTGCTCTCTCGATGTTCGCGTTCTTACGATTTTATTGTACTTATCAGTAATCTTTTTTCAGACTCATTGACAAACTTGAAGATGCACCCAGCGGCTAAACCATATTCTTGTCCACATTGTAACAACTCCTGCTCAGACAAGTCAATGTTAGAACAGCACATGCGCACCCATGATGGAGAAAAACCTTTTTCGTGTCTGAAATGCAACTATTCATGTTCACAGAGGAGAAGTTTGAAGAACCACATTCTGTCTCACAGTGGAATAAAACCTTTTTCGTGTCCCGTCTGCGATTATTCCTGTTCACATAGGGGACGTTTAAAAAGTCACTTGCTGACTCACGGTGGTATTAAAGCTTTTACGTGTTCCGACTGCAACTATTCATGTTCCCAGAAAGGAAATTTGAAGTCACACATATTGACTCACAGCGAAGAAAAACCTTTTTCATGTTCCGACTGCAACTATTCATGTTCGCATAGGACAAATTTAAAGAAACACTTGATGTCTCACAGTGGATTAAAACCTTTTTCATGTCCCGACTGCAACTATTCATGTTCACAAAAGGCAAATTTAAGGAGACACATGATGATTCACACTGGAATAAAACCTTTTTCGTGTCCCGACTGCAACTATTCATCTTCAGATAAGTCAAGTTTGAAGAAACATATGCTGTCTCACAGTGGGATAAAACCTTTTTCGTGTCCCGACTGCAACTATTCATGTTCACAAAAGGGATCTTTGAAGAGACACATGCTGACTCACAGCGAAAAAAAACCTTTTTAATCTTCCGACTCCAACTATTCATGTTCACGAAAAGAAAATTTCAAGAAACACATGGTGTTGAAAAATATTTTTCATGTTTCGACTGCAACTATTTACGTTTTTGGAAGGGAAATTTGAATAACCACATACTCACTCGTACTGAAGAAAAACCCTGTTCAGGTTCCAACTACATCTATTCATGTTCAGGGAAGGAAAAATTGAAGAGACACATGCTGACTCATGTTCTCGAAGGCGACAATCAAAAAATTTCTTGCTGAATCACGGAGCAGAAAAACTTTATTCATATTCCGACTTTTAATATTCGTGTTCTATAAATGGTCGACTAAAAATTCGTATCCTGACTTACGGTGGAGAATAAACAAACAAATCACTGAATAAGAAGTACCGCTGGCGAAAACATAAACAAGAAATAATAAAATTCAATCCTGAGGTCCGAGTGTGTGAATGCAGGTGTACATTTTTATGATCTTGTCGGTTGTCCATTAGTAACAACGTTTATAAAACCTATGGCATTTGGAACACGAAACCGATATTCTCTCTCGGTGTGGCACGGTTACAAAATGTACGTTGCGAATTTTGGAGGAAAATTATTTTTCCTATTCCCAGTCTATTATGTATTGATATATAAGTTTGTTTACTGACAAGCGGAATCACCCTTTTGCAATTAACGTAAAAAATAGAGGAGTGATCTTTCTGGTCGCAGATCCTTGTCGGCGAGAGGAGGCTTCCTTTGGTGACCTCTCTCGCCAATAATTTGAAATTAAAATAATGTTAATATAATAGAAAGGTTTTAATTAGATTTTATAGAATAAAAAATCTGAATAAGATTTTATATTTCATCCGCTATTCTTTTTTTTAATATGTTTATTCAGTTTTTAATTGTACAACATTACCTAAATCTTACTTAACTGATCAATCAGTTTGATTGTAAGAAATCTCTATTTATAGTTAAATTTCAACTTAATATTTTGATTCTTAATCCCTTCTAATTACTTAATATTAAAACATTTAACTAATTATTATAATGCTTATATAATATCATTATGTACGATAGTATTTGTTTTTTTTAACAATGGTTAACATAGGTATTTGTCAAAAATGTTATTTATTTATTAGCTCGCCAACAGAATACATCACATAATTTTTACAGTAATTTATTACATGGTTGTAATGATGTTTCTAATCATAGGTGAGCACAACATTCGTCTCAATATTCTTTATATAAAAATGATTGGTTAGTTACAATAGATATAAATTTAATTTCAAATACATATGTATATAAAAACAAGGAGGATCGAAATTAGTTATTAGGAAGAAAAATGCATACATACTTACAAATATAATATACATACATATATATACACACACACATACATACATACGCACACAAATATACACACATATGCCTATATGTGCACACCGTACGCATATATATATATATTGTATGTTCAAGTGTACATGTACGTACACTTGAACATACACATACATTTATTGTGGAGCCAATGCACAAGTAGTAATTGTTAAAGAAATTAAAATAATAAAATGGCTCAAGTAAGGAGATCATCGGGTATAAATGTGTAAGTTCCTTCTGAAGGAATTAATTGAGTTTGAAAACAAATCTAAGTCTTGAAGATTGCAGTACCTAGTATACAATCGAGTCATTCTCGATGTTGGTTTGAAAAAACTTGTATTACTACGACAAGTGTCGATCCAAAAGGTTACCGGGTTTCTTGTGGATTTCGGCTTTATAGTAAGATTAACTTGATTGAAACTATAACACGATATATGTTAAAATGAAACTATAACACGATATATGTTAAAAGATAGAACTGAGGATTCTGTATAAAATGATTTTGTGAATTACTTCTCGGATCGCATCAGCAAAATGTTACATAAATGCAATCACAAAGCTACTAATATAGTACTGGAAGGACTGCCTCACAGTTTATATATACCAAGAGCTACTATATCTGATATTGAAAATATTGTTTAAAAACCACAAGAATTTAAATGTAGCATTACTAGACCAATTTTAAAAGGTAGAAAATACATTGAATTGGGAAATTATAGGCCTATTTGTATACTACCAGCATTTGAAAAAAATCTCGAAAATTTTTTATCAAATAAATTAAGTAATTACATTGAAAAAAAAAAGATGAATCATACGCATTGTTAATGATTTTAAACAGAGAGATTATATCTGATATGTTTCTTCTTTTGGCGAGTGAGACTTCTCTAAAATCATTTTAAAAAATTCACGAAGTTCCATAATTTTTGTGGTCGGAAACTTTAGTGTCATAGAGGTGCACATTTTATTTGATTTGTGGTTAACTTCTAGATTCGAATATAAAACGTTGTGTTTTCTCTTTCTAACACGGTTGAGATCATACGTCTAATTATATGACAGTAAGGGAGGTACAACGATTTCTGCGAGTTGTTATCAAAACCGTACAAATGTAAGTGTTTAAATATCAGAGGCCCTAGCACACTCGCTCGATAACGATCGATAGGATAACTATCGGTAACTTCTCATCGTTCCCTAGCATGACTACAGATCGCTAACGAAAAAGTGACAGTTCACAATTACTAAGTGTCCTTAACATATTCGACATCAACTGTTGTTTTTAAGTTAGCGATGTGCAGTTGTTGTAGGTCCTAGGGAACGATGAGAAGTTACCGATAGAGCGAGTATGCTAGGGCCTCAGGTGTGCTAGCACGGTCGCTCGATATGAAGTTACCGACCGATTGTCGGTAACTTCTAATCGTTCCCTAGGACAACTGCAGATCTCAAACGTACAAACGACAGTTGATATCGAATATATTAAGGACACTTAGTCATTGTGAACTGTCACCTATTCGTTTGCGATCTGTAGTTGTCGTAGGGAACGATGAGAAGTTACTGATAGTTATCCTATCGATCGTTATAGAGCAAGCGTGCTAGGGCCTCTGGAGTACTTACATGTATTTTGCATAAAATACGTTTTAGGAAAACGTATATATTTGGGCATTTTGTTCTTAACCTCTTGAATGCCAGGTGTTTTTGGAAAAAATCGCGCGAAATTATCTTCCCGGCTTTTGCTCAAATATCGTATAAAAACAAAGGAATTGTTTTTTTTTGTGATTGTTTTCTGTTTGCCAGATAATGTACCTTATTATTCATATATATTTCATGATAATATCGTTACAAGTTTTCCCAGAATAGCTATTTTTAACAAAAAAATGTGAAAATATTTCCCAAACGACAAAAAAATGTAAATAAAATATATTCATACGAAAATGATATTTTTTTTTATTTCTCTACAAACCTGAATAGACACCCTACATGAAAAAAACCAATTCAAATGTGTTTTCGAAGAAGTAATGACATAAATACTTGTTTGAAAATGAAATGACAGTTGAAAACCGTTTGTAAAAGTGACGCCAAGTTGACCATAGATATTTATTATAAATTATTCAGATGGGTTGGCGCTATGCGGATTTTTGCTATGTCAAGACCGAGAACGGCGCAAGCGATTCTGATATTGTTATTCATACAATAATTGTTACATTTTATGTTGAGATTTTTTTTAATACAGGGTACGATTAAATTTTCCAGTCTAATGAGACCCACCATTTTTAAAAATAAATGTAGGTATTTCCAACACCTAAAGTATCATTAAAAAGACTACACCAAAACTATTTAAGAAAAGAAAAAAAAAAGTTTCACATCATATATTTAAAAAATTAAATCATAAGATATCCTACTTACAAACACATTTTTTTAAATGCTTCAAGAATTGTGTAAAGAGGATAGTATTATATATTATTTTTATGTGAATACCGCACAAGAGTGTCAACTGCTCTCGTTTGGAGCCATGAGATTTTTGCATTCCCAATTAGTGTACACTGTGAGTCTGTAGGTAGTGGCTATTCAGATCTGGTCACCAAACACAGCCAAAGCCATTTCAAGCAACGTTTCAAATACAGGGTGTTAAAGTACGTACTTGACTTACTTTAACCAGTGATTCCTGACATTATTTGTAGTAAAAAATGTAAATGAAATTTTGATCTCCGCTGACTTAAAAAAAAAAAAAAAGTTTTTAAAGTGTTACTATCAGTCATAAATATATATATATATAGAGGGGCTGCGCCTTACATAATTCTCCAAAATTCGTGTCCAACATGTGTCCAACTCAGGAGGTATGTGGAGGGGGAAGTTTCCGTTGTTTACCGAAGACGAAGGCCGGCGACCGATGTCAACGGTAGGGCTGTCACAACCAACACAACCACAATAATTAAAACACATTTTTAATGATAATAAAATTTATTGCATAACAATACACTTTTATTCCTAAGTAAATTTATTTTTAAATTTGAGACTGTAAGATTATCAATATTATTATTTTGTGAACCGTCAATCCCATTTGTTTTATTTGAGGGAAATCAATAGTTACGCCTAGATGAAAACTATTCACAAAAGCAAATACATATAGATTTATTCAAAAACGTAATACCAAAAGGGTAATTGAGGTATGTAAGTAAAAGCAAAAACGCCACTCTCCTGAACAGTTCTTAGGGAGAGTGGCGTTTTTGCTTTTGTACTCCTCAATTATTATATTTTATTTTTTTATTAATAATTTAAAAAAGAAACATAAATTAAAAATACATTTTATACACTAATTAATTATTTAATATATATGTTTGATGTATCCCCATAAAAAAGCAGGGCTTGTGTGTATGGGGGGGGGTGTTATTATATATTTTTAAAAAATTAGATTATTATTGTTATCTTCTTCTTCAATGATATATTACATTGATGGGAATAACCTTCAAAAGTTAAAAAGAGAGTTTTTCTTATAAAAATATGAATATTCATTTAGACTTTTATAAAAAGTCAACAGGTGTTCCATAAAAATAAATTCGGATATATTTATCCGAGACACTATCTAGGTAACAAATACGTTCTTTGAATACTTGTTTCCAATAATAAAGGTAGCTGCCAATAATATGGAAAAAAACATTAGTCGAAGATAATATTGTTAATTCTGAAATTTGAAATATGAAGTTGACAATTACGACAGTCTCATCATATAAGATCGCAGTAGCCCAATTGATAGAGGTGTATGTCCCGGTAAGACGTAAGGTTCTGGGTTCGAGTCCCAGTTGCGACCGTTATCTTTTATTATTTTTCTGTGTCTTGTTCATTTTCATATTTTAAAAAATTAGATTATTATTGTTATCTTCTTCTTCAATGGTATATTACATTGATGGGAATAACCTTCAACAGTTAAAAAGAGAGTTTTTCTTATAAAAATATAAATAGAACCCTGTTATTATGAGCAGTGTTACAGAAGTGCGAGTACACAAGTTAAATGAGTAAAAAGATAAGTGGTTATTATACATATACATTGTATTCGCATCAGGTTTAGTTGTGTACCATTTAAATTATTAGAAATGCAGCGGCAAGCTGGTCACTCATCGTACGTTCATGCTACAATCAAATCGAGGGCCTAAAGTCAAACTATAAATAATTTGAATCCTTACAGTAGAACAATTTTATACACAAAATAACAAAATTAATTAGAGGGCCTGAAGTCAAACAATGCTATCTAAAAAAATACATACCAATGGTGTGTTTTTTTAGGATAACATTGCTCGACTTTGATTCCTCACAATGATTGTACTGAAAGTTGCTTCGGTGTTTGGAAACATTTTGTGTCATTCATACCAACGAGACTCTCCTAGTAGTACAGATGCACTACTAAAGCAATCTTCCAAAATATGTATTGATGAAGTTGCGTAGTTCGTTATCAACAATCTGAGTAACGTCTTCATCAGCAATATTGACTGGAACTTGTTGGTCCGGAGGTTGGGGAGCTTCCATAGGGTAATCTTCTTCATTCTGCATTCTCGCAATATTATGGAGTACTGCAGTTGCTACGACAACCCCCTCAACGCGGCATAGGGAAAGCCTTATTGGCAAGAACAGCACAGGGAACCTACGTTTCCACACTCCAAAGCAACGCTCAATACAATTGCGGGTTCTGATTTGGGATTCATTATACAATCGTTCCACTTCTGTTAAAGGATTGCTCAATGGTTTTCTTAAATATTTGGTTCGTGGGTAACCGCTGTCACCTACTAAGGTCTTGTTGCCAAATTCTCCTCGTTCGAATCTGGTTTTAAGTGACGAGTTGTTGAATATGGTCGAATCATGAGCAGAACCTGGCCATCTCGCCACTACATTTCTAAGTACGAGTTTTGCGTCACACACAGCTTGCACATTTAATGAAAAATAACCTTTGCGGTTGCGGTATGTTTCTGCCTGATCTCCTCCGGGTGACTGGATCCTGACATGGGTGCAGTCAATAGCACCGATGACCTTTGGAAATCTAGCAATCCTGTAGAAATCCCGAGCTGTGTCACTTTTCATGGTTATGTAGTCATTTCTCAAGGAGGCAATTATTTTGGTAACTCTCCATACAACGATGCATGCCGTCGACTTTGAGACTCCCGTGAAGTCGCCAGCAGCTTGCAGCATTGATCCCAAAGCGTAGAATCGTAGGGTCAGTAACAACTGCTGTGCGGGCGAAACTGGCTGGTTTCGATGTGTCGCCGGCACTAATTGGGCTTCAATTATATTTAAAATTTGAGCGACGGTTCTCTTTGACAACCGAAATCTCATTTTAAAATCGATGTCCGCAAAATAATTAAAATAATCCGGTCTTTGCATAAAAACACGTGGACGTCTGCGTCTTCCCGCAGCTTCTTCTTCACTGCTATTAGATGACGACGATGTCGTGTCATCTTCAAGCATTGCCAAACGCCCATCCTCACTTTCACTGCTCGATGAAAAATCCATGTCACAAATGCAAATATACTGTCTCAAATAAAATAAGCGATCTTCGGGAAACAACCAACTAACTACTGACAGCTGTCAAAAACATTTGAGCGCCAACAAAACGGATCGTTACCCGTTTAACTGACCGAAATCAGCCAGTTAAGCATTAACCGAAACTTAACCTACCGATAACCTGACGAACGTTTATAAAACGGAAAAATCAGGCGGTAGACCAAATATTTGTGTCGGTAAACCAAAAATTGTATCAAGCGTAACGAACGGACGTTTATAAAACCGGCGCTTAGAATATTTTGGTTTTTGATTCTTCCAAACGACGTAGAAAAACGTTAATGATTGATTACCTCTTTGCTCCACTTTTTATTGTTTTAATCATGTTGATGATAGATTTTAGTTGAAACTCGAAAATAATGCTAATTTAAATACAAAATCACTTGAAAACCGGTGATCTAAACAAATTTCCACAGGAGAATAATATTAATATTTGAGAGTTAAATTCATTGATTTAGTTAAATTGGTGTTACCAGCCTACAAATTTATAGTTCGTTTTTTTTTTTATATATATCTAACTAACGGTGAGCAGAATGTTCAGTGGAAACTTTTTAAGTGTATAAATATTGAGAACAATTTTTCATCGGATGTTAATTCCTCACATGATAATTCATCATGTCTCGAAGCGTCGAAAACTGTTAATTGGGGTTTTTAACCTTAGGTTAGGTTAGGTTAGGTTAGGTTAATGTGAGTAATGATGTGATGAATTATCATGTGAGGAAGTATCGTGTCTGAATAAATTTACTATGGGAATTTACACGCTGAGATCTCATTGTCCGATTAGACATGGAACCCTAACTAACCATCACGCCGTCTCCCCGCAGGGGTAGGCAGAGAAGACAAACAACTCGGTCTTGGCATTCACTCCTTGCCTCATTCACATTCATACATCTTCTCATACATGCTCTTCTATTATTCTGACTCTTGACATGGCCCGACTCAAGTATCTGATACGGAGGCGTCTACTAATATCTACAGGAATTTCAAAAACTGAACAAAGTGGACTAATATCTATGAGAATCCATGTGTTGACTAATATCTATAGGAGGTATGTTGGAACAATATCTATGGGAACCAAAGTGAGGACGAATATCTACAGCTCAAACTGCTGACTAATATCTACGGAACAGGTGATGTAGACGAATATCTACAGTACTGGCAGAGGTTGGATGTGCAATTATATATAGCATATTGGCGTAACGTAATAATATTGCGTTTGCAGTTTAAAGAACTTTCTTTTGTATCACAAACCATGTTACACAAACCTAGCGTAGCCGCTAAACTACTCGAAAACTGGGATGTCTTTCTTGCCTTGACGCGAGCAGGCGCTATGAAGGGGCACTTTCTTTTGTATCACAAACCATGTTACACAAACCTAGCATAGCCGCTAAACTACTTGAATACTGGGATGTTTTTCTTGCCTTGACGCGAGCAGGCGCTACGAAGGGGTACTTTCTTTTGTATCACAAACCATGTTACACAAACCTAGCATAGCCGCTAAACTACTTGAATACTGGGATGTTTTTCTTGCCTTGACGCGAGCAGGCGCTGTGCCAATTTCAACATTACAGCAAAATAGTAATATTATGCAAAAACTTCATGTACGTACTTTAAACGTTTAAGCCTTTGCGTGATTGAAGTTATTTGTGGTTTTCCGTACAACCTCTTGCTCAGCTGCCCTCCGTAGATATTAGTCCCACCTACGTTCCATAGATATTCGTCACCACTGGGACCATCGTAGATATTAATCCGACCTTAGCTCTGTAGATATTAGTCCTCACTCTCAAGGTCATAGATATTTGTCCAACATATGAGCTGTAGATATTCGTCCGACATACATGCTGTAGATATTAGTATCTGGAGTCTCTGATACACTTGATAGTGCCATGTCTTGATCAGGCGTCCCCGACTTCTTCTACCATTCACATTTGCGTCACATATTCTCTTGACACTAATTTCTTCATTCATTTGCTCTACATGTCCAAACCATCTAAGCGTCCCTTTCTTAAACTTACTTATTTTGCTCACATCGGCCTTGCATTCTTTTCGGATCTCTACATTCCTCACATTATCATACGTGGTTATATCACACATACACCTCAGGGATCTCATTTCTACAGCATTCAGTCTACTTTCTTCTCTGCCAGTTCCATGCTTCACTGCCATACATTGGGGTAGGTATTAGCACTCCATTGTGGACTGCTAGCTTCGCTTCTTTGGACTGCTTTTTGTTGGCGCCAACGGCACTCAGTCCACCATTAATGGAGTTACCATCTCTCGTAAATATACTTCCCAAATACACAAACTCATCAACTTGCTCCAAGTATTCGTCATTCACAACTATATTGCACACTGTTTTCGTAATCTCTCTGTCATATATATTCTAGTGTTATTTGACAGTCTGTGTAACTAACTTGATGTAAAATCTTATAAATTGGAACTTTAAAAAAATTGGAACCGTTTATTAAAAATAAATTCACAAGGATGCGAGAAAAGGAGTTTAATATTTTAGAACCTTTAAATTTACAACATGAAATTTAAAATATTTGAGAAAGTCGTTGGAAGTTAATGTGTGGGCGAGATTTTGTATAATAATTAAAATTGGAAATAAATTGGTTTTTATCTTGTCTGCGTTGTTATAGTAAGTATGCTGACAAAGTAAAATTGTGATTTCTCGTGTTGACTGTTTATACTTTAAGGTTTTATCTCTTTCCTAGATTGGATCGTTTGCCAGGATTTATCCGATTCATGTTTTCCGAATATATATTATACAGAAGTTTTTTTCATTTTTGACCTCGCCATGTAGATTCCCAGCGATGATTATAGGTTATCTAGCCTCTCGTAAGTTTTCAAAGTTTATCTATGGACAATGTAAGTTGACATCTTCCTAGATTGGATAGTTTGTCAGGTTTTATCCGATTCATTTTTTGCGAATGTTAATTTTTACAAAAGTTAGTAGTCGGGATGCATTCGATTCATTTGCCGTGTTAATTCTTGATTAAATCGCAATATTAAAAAATACTTTCTGTGATTCCTGCATTGATTACCGGTTGTCTAGCTTCTCGTAAGTTTTCAAAGTTTATCTATGGACAAAACTCGCCATTACTAAATTGTCATCTGACGTTTGCTCTTGCGAATTTTGCGGGTTTATATCAGTTCAAGATTTGTTTTTCACGTTCCTTACTGTCAACTGGCTCTAACTGTGTGCTTGATAGATTTGTAGAACTTTCCTTCTAATTAGAAACAAACTTGGAAGACTTAGCGGGCCTACTTAGATATTCCTTTTTGAAGGTAGGTATGTTTATTAATTATCGATGTTCTTAGTTGTAGTTGTGTGGTATCTAGTACGAAATGTTTCAATACATTTACTTTACTGAATTATCATAGAATTCCAAATATTTTATTTCGACTCACGAACAGAACTGATCAATATATGTGTTCCGTTACAGTTATAATTTATTTTGAGCTGGGATCAATTACCACCATAAAATATCAGGACATTATCACAGCAGTGCCATGGATCTTCAAAACCCAGATAATGTATTCATCAAGACGGAACCAGGGTCCCAGAAAGAAGACGCAAATGAAATGCCGTGTATAAAAACAGAAATCGATCCAATAAAGGAGTATTTACCGTACGCCGAGAGCAATCCGACGGACAGTAAGTTGCATTGTATTTAAGTTGAATGTTAATTACAGTTGTTCGGAATTAATTTCTGCTTGAAATATTGGCAGACTGGACATATTCATATATATATATATATATAAATATATATATATGTTTAATACTTCACAAAATGCTCAACTGCTCCCAACCGGCAGAAGCCAGCAAGACTATGGCATCCCCATTTGTGTTATGTTGTGAGGCTACAGTTAGTGGGGAAGGGAATCTATTCAGATCTGGTAACCTAAAGCTTTTACAAGCCGAGTTTTAAATCTAAATTATTGTCTTACATCGAACTTAGAGTATCTACCACTAACGAACTTGCCGCAAATAATCTATTTTCAATTAATAAATTGTGAGGTAACATAAATTAATAAAAAAAAATACACTTTGTAAAACATCACTTTTATTTTGAATTAATATTCAACAGCCAACCAGGTTTAGCTTAGCTCCAGCTTCGTCAATATATCAACAGTTTATACAAAATTTACAAAAATCCTATTATGTTTCATTATAGTAACAACAATATTTCTCTTAAAAAGATGTCTCATGTCAAGGATCTGGGTATCGTATTTGATGAAAAATTAACGTTTGTTCCACACATTAATGCAGTTACTCATAAGGCTATGAAATGTTTGGGATTTATTTTAAGAACAGTCAAAGATTTTACGTCACTTTATTCATTTAAAATACTCTGCCTTAGTGTAAAGTAATTTAGAATACAATTCCACTATTTGGTCCCCATACTATAAAGCACACCAAGTAAAAATTGAGAGAGTTCAACATACATTTTTAAGATTCATTAATTTCAAACTCTCCATACCCATTGAACAAATTATGGTATATTAATGAAACGACTAAATTTAACTGATTTATCTTGTAGAAGAACCAAGAGCGATATGGTACTTTTATTTAAATTAGTAAATGTCACAATTGACGCACCTGACTTAACTAAACTAATAACATTCAGAGTACCAAATCGTAACAAGAGGCTTCCAGAGCTGTTCTTTGTTTATCCTTCGAAAACTAACTATTTCATTAACTCCCCAATCCAAAGACTACATAGGCTTGGAAATAAATTTAGTTCAGTTGATATTTTCGTTTATTCCTTACCAAAATTTATTTCTGAAATTTCTAAAATTCTGTTTGCCGCTTACTAAACAATGATGTAACACAATTTGCATAGTATTGTTTATTTTTCTATAATTTTTGTATTATAATTGTTGTAAAAGCCTTAAGGGCGTGAATAAATAAATAAATATTAAGCCCTTACGAAGCTTGAGCTAAGCGAAACCTGGTTGGCTATTGAATATTCAAAATAAGACTGGTGTTTTAAAAAGGGTGTTTTTTCATTTAAATATATAATGTCACATCCCAAAATATTTGTTTCCTTCGATAAAAAGCAATTAATCAAATGAAATTTAATTTCCCACGCCGAGATTTGTAGCCACGACCTCCGGATTGCTAGCCTTTCTATTGTAAAACTTATCCCTGACGACGGAGCCGTCGTTCTGAAAATTATTTCAATTCTTTTTGTTATACTCTTGACATATAGAGGGACAATAGTATTTTTTTAATAAAATACTCCGTGGTCTCAGCATTGACTGCAGTTGTTGTTGTTTTATTTTTCCAGGTAACATTTATTATATGGAGTCTATTACCATTAAGGCAGAACCAGAACCTAGAGAAGAATATGGAGGTACTATTCCTTGTACAGAACTTGAGATACAATTATTGGATGTTAAAAGGGAAGAGCACTCTGAAACCATTACCCAGACAACCGGTAAAAAACAATTTTTGTTTCTTAAAACAGATAATTCGTGCCCTCCCAATTTTTCGCATTTTTAACAACGGAGGCCGACGGTAACGAAAATTATGACATGAATGTTATTTTACAACTTGTTAATAGTATTGTAGACAGTCCTGATTTATAAGCTAAATTACCTTCAAATACCAACAAGAAATATGTAATTATACTCAATCAAGAATTATTTTATTTGCAACAACTATATCAGGAATCAATCCTCAGATACTCGTTTCTACCTAAAATTAATGCAGTTGAAAATGATTTTTCAGGACTTTATGTGTTCACTGCACGGAATCTTACTAATATTATAAACCCGAAAGTTTGTACGGATGTATGTGTGTTTGCTACTCTTTCACGCAAAATTTACTGAATGGATTTTAATGAAACTTTACAATAATATAGCTCATACGTCAGAATAACATATAGGCTATAATTTATAAAGGTAGCTATTAATTTTAAATATATTGAAAATAATAATTATTGTTTAATAGAAAATGTCAAAATTTGAGAATGACATTTTGCAAAACAGTGATTGTCAAATCAAAATTCTATTTTAGAAAATATTTAAATAAGTGAATGTATTTAAAGTACCCGCCTAATACGTTGAATCGAATTAAGAATAATAGATGTTTTAAATAAATAGAATTTTGGTATAAACGTAGATTGGACCTAGGAAAAGAAAATAGATTACTCGAAATAGATAGTAATCCTACGCAGACGAAGTCGCGGGCAGAAGGCTATATAACATATCTCGATAAATTACTTATCATAATACCTACTACTTTTCTGCATTGGTTCTTTATATACGGGTATTTATTTATTTTTTTATTTCTATATAATTTTACAGTGTTCACATAAAGTTACTAATTTTTATACATTACAATATAATTTATGACCTTTTTATTATGTTGGGTGTAAGGTAGGTTTGTGAAGGATATACTGTGGTTGGGTAATGTTGTATGTTTCGTGAACACCTCACTAGGAGAACCTGTGCTGAGGTGTTTACGTGGTTATATTTAAGTGTAACAATTATTTATGTGTTGTAGCAGAAAGTTTCTTCTTTATTTTTTTTTTTTAATTAGTGGTTATTTTAAACTGATTATTATATTTATTATTTTTAATTAAGTATTAAGGGACCCACGTGACTTACTTTAACCATTGACTCCTGACATTATTTGAAGTAAAAAAAGCAAACAAAATTTTGGAATCCGGTGACATTTTTAATGTTTTTTTTTTCTACAAAAACATAAAAAAGTAGAGCTGTTGGACAGTTGAGGGCGGGATAAGAGGTTGGGCGGTTACTCGTCTGTGTGACAAGTAACGACATGCAGAAGAAATTGTTTTTTGTTGGATTTTTAAGAAAAAACATTGAAAAAAAAAATCATCGAAAAAGTCACCGGAGACCAAAATTTCATTTACATTAATTTTTTACTCCAAATAGTGTCAGGAGTCACTGGTTAAAGTAAGTCAAGTACGTTCCTTAAAGCCTTGTATATATTTTAAATTTTTTTTTAAGTTTCTCGACAGTACATCAAAGTTTTCACAGACAATACACACAATTACAAATTACGAAACAACACATGCAATTACAACAAACATAGTTGGTACTACCACTAATTAAAGAAAAACATAGCATTGACAACATTATATACTTTACAATAATTAAGATAACATTCTGTTGAGTTTATTACCTACACTCAACAAGTTAGTATCCCATTACATACATTACTATAATACCTCTTCAGATCAACATGATAGGGAGGTTTAAATCTTGTTAACAGATGTTTTGACGGTGGTTAATAATGTATTGTCAAATTAATGGAATGATTTTTATTGGGGAGGTATCTAAAGAGTTCAGATATAGAGACTACTCGTTAATTTGTTCTGCCTAAATGTAATGGTCACCCATATATCTTCCAATGTACTTTCCCAATGCATACAGCGCAAGCGGTTAGTTTGATATTCTTGTAATGTAACAATACACCGCTCCATGACTTTTTAGGTTAGAGGTACTGCTACGACCCCTTCCAAAAATATTATGACGTGAGTCAAGTTTGCGAATCAAAAATAGCGTCGTTCAACCATGTTTCCGATAAAATAAAAATATCAAAATTCTTATTAAGTATTTCTAGTTAAACATCATTTAATTTTGTTCTTTAACCCCTGACATTCTTGTAATAAATTTTTTGAATACCCATTTCAGTTGTAAATAGTATCGAAATTATATTTAAAAATAGTCCTGAGGCCCTAGTACACACGCTCGATAACGATCAATAGGATAACTCTAGGTAACTTGGCTGCATTCAGGGCCTTGCTTGCTGGGGTGAGATGTTCGCTGATTTGCCATCGTTGCCTAGGTGAGCTGAGGGGCTTGTTGCTCTTCTTTTTCTTGTTGTAGCTGATGTTTACACCCAGGACTTCATCCGTTGCCGTCAAGCACGGGAGCTTCACAAAGATTGATCTTGGTCTTCTGGAATCTGGTTTGATCTTACGGACTGTCAATGAAATGTCTACTTTTTAATTAACAACTTTTGAGTTCACTTATTCACTTTATTATACTGTTACTAAATTCACTTTAATTTTTAGGAATCCACTTAGTAAAGTCTGTTAATTATTCATTGCTTCACTTTATTTATTTGAGTTTCTTATTGCAATAATTGTCTACTGTGGATGATATAAATTTTTGTTTTGGAAATCGGATTCACTTTTTTTAAATAAGAAAGAACACAGGTTACGCGCGGTCACAAATTTAGCCTCTTCCGAACTTTCTTCTGATCAACTATAACATTTATTGATTTTTTTTATGTAGTCATAATAACATATTTAGGAACCCAACCCTACCCCACTCAACCCCTATGCCACCCGTGCCCTAAATCCAAGTGCGACCCGCGAGTGACGGGTTAACAAACAAACATTCAAATGGCCCCCGACGGCACAAAGGTTCCCCACCCCTACTCTACAAGAGGGATGACCGTAATTTTTAAAATATCACTGTTCACTGTTCGTTTCGACATATTAATGCAGAAATTGTTTTAATTTTCCAGTCAACACTTATGGGGAGACTATTACCATCAAGGCAGAACCTGGACCCCCAGAGAAATGTGAAGTGGCAATTCCTTATACTGAAATTGACATAGACTTCGCGGAGGTTAAAAATGAATTATTAGAGCGCTCTGAAAGAATTACCCAGACAACTGGTAAAACAGACTTTCTTTAAATTAGCAGTTCGTGCTCCCAGTTTTAGTGTTCGGCGGATTTTTTGTACTAATCGGTAATCTTTTTTCAGACTCGTTGACAAACTTAAAAATTGACCAAGTGGCAAAACGGTACGCCTGTCCACACTGTAACCACTCCTGCTCAGACAAGTCAATGCTAGAACTGCACTTTCGCACCCATGCTGGAGAAAAACCTTATTCGTCTTTCGACTGCAACTATTCATATTTTCATAAGGAAAATTTGAAGAGTCACAAGCTGATTCACAGTGGTATAAAGCCTATTTCGTGTCCCAACTGCAAATATACATGTTCACATAGGGGGAATTTGAAGAGACACATGCTGACTCACAGTGGAATAAAATCTTTTTCGTGTAACGAATGCCACTATTCATGTTCATGGAAGACAAATTTGAAGAGACACATTATGTCTCACAGTGGAATAAAATCTTTTTCGTGTCCCGACTGCAACTATTCATGTTCACATAAGGAAAATTTGAAGAGACACGTGCTAACTCACGGCGAAAAACCTTTTTCATGTTCCGACTGCAACTATTCATGTTATCGGAAGGGAGAATTGAAGAGACACACGCTGACTCACAGTGAAATTATACCTTTTTCGTGTCCCGACTGCAACTATTCATGCTCATCGATGGGAAATCTGAAGAGTCACATGGTGACTCACAGTGGAATAAAACCTTTTGCATGTCTTAAATGCAACTACTCGTGTTCACGGCGGACAAGTTTGAAGATCCACATGCTAACTCACAGGGGAATTAAACAATTTCCGTGTCCCGACTGCAACTATTCATTTTCATTGAAGGGATCTTTGAAGTCTCACATGTTGACTCACAGCGAAGAAAAACCTTTTTCATGTTCCGTCTGCAACCATTCTTATTCACGAAAGGGACATTTAAAGAGGCACGTACTAACTCATAGTGGAGAAAAATATTTTTCATGTTCCGACTGCAACTATTCATGTTTTCAGAAGGGAGATTTGAAGAGACACACGCTGACCCACAGTGAAATTAAACCTTTTTCTTGTCCCGACTGCAACTTCTCATGTTCATTGAGGGCAAATTTGAATAGACACATTCAGACTCACAGTCGAATTAAACCTTTCGCATGTCCCGAATGCAAATATTCATGTATTCGGAAGGAAGATTTGAAGAGACACATGCTGACTCACAGGAAAATAAAACCTTTTTCGTGTTCCGTCTGCAACCATTCTTATTCACGAAAGGGACATTTAAAGAGGCACGTACTAACTCATAGTGGAGAAAAATATTTTTCATGTTCCGACTGCAACTATTCATGTTTTCAGAAGGGAGATTTGAATAGACACACGCTGACCCACAGTGAAATTAAACCTTTTTCTTGTCCCGACTGCAACTTCTCATGTTCATTGAGGGCAAATTTGAAGAGACACATTCAGACTCACAGTCGAATTAAACCTTTCGCATGTCCCGAATGCAAATATTCATGTATTCGGAAGGAAGATTTTAAGAGACACATGCTGACTCACAGGAAAATAAAACCTTTTTCGTGTCCCGACTGCAACTATTCATGTTTTCGGAAGAAATATTTAAAGAGACACATTTTGACTCACAGTGCAATAAAACCTATGTGTGTCCGGACTGCAACTACTCTTGCTCTAGAAGGCAACAATTAAAAATGATCAATTACGTACTGATTCACCGTTTGGAACAGAACTGGCACTGGTCCTAAAACGAGAATTGTGGGGTTATAATGCAAAACGCACTATTTACAAAAATCGAACTTTTCAGTACAGGCAAAAAACTGTGCTAGAAATAGGTAGTTTTATGGGAAAATGTGTTTTTTAAGTTGAAAAATGAAGAGGATTTCATCATTTTATCGTAAAAATAATTATGCCATTCGATTCCTTGGCCTCGAATTGGTCTGACTGCATATATAACTCAATTTCGCCCATTTTGGAAATGGTGCGTTTTGCATTACAATCCCACAATTCGAATTTCACCTTTCCTTAATAGAATTTTCCTCCGTTCTTACCAAATTACATTCACTATCTAAACCCGTAGTCGCGATTTCTAACTTAGACTCTTCTACGTAAATCTATTCTTTCGCTCGTTCTTGTGATAACCTTATTGCAAATGCTCAACTAGATTAGTATTTTAACGCGCTCCGAACTGGCTAAAAGCTGATGTGCCTTTTCAACGTACCGAAGATCTGTTATTGTTTCCCCACTATTTTTCTGGCTTGATGAAAACTCTCGCGTTCTTTGAATAAACACCAACAATGTTTTTCCAAAATTCTGATTTATTTATCATTTGCGACTTTCGTAACTTTATTTGGAAAACAAAGATTAATAATTAATAAGGTTAACTTTTCTGGTTACAAAAGATTCAATAGATACGCAAGCTTATGGATCACATTTAATTTGACCTCTGTATTGTCATGATTTAAAATGAAAAGTTGTTTTTACCTCAAACGAATACGACTCCAATCGACATTTAGGTGACTATAATAATATGAACGATGAAATTCCCGATTCAATGATTTAGCGAGAACAAAAAAAGCAACACCCGAAAACTAACAAACGACAACAAAAAAATAACCAAATTGCAACAATCCTCCAAGAAAAACAGCAAACTACTTATTAGTATTTTGTTTTGAAGAGTTTTAATTTTCAATGTACTATCGTTACTTAAATTTTAATTTTTCTGCTACCGGTTTCGACACATCAGTGCCATTCGCTAGCAAACTTAAAACTAAACATAAAATTTATGTTTTAAATTAATTAGATGTTATTAGGTGGGGGTGGTGGGAGGGGTGATTTTGGGGGAGGGGGAGAACAGTGGGCGGGGTCAAAATCACATGGGAACATAGTCAAAAGGGGAGATATGCAGGGTGCTATTATTTTGTTAACTAAGTTAATTTTTTATTTAATTTTTTTGTTTATTTCTAAAATTTTTAAAGCGCACAAGTTAAAGTATGAATTTATATTTATATGTTTAAATTTGGTTTTTTCCTTGTTGAAGCTATGGCCTGTCTCTATTAAATGATTGGCGAATTCAGAATAGTTATTATTTCGTAAACAGAGTTCATGTTCCCTGATTCTACTTCTAAAATTTCTAGTAGTCATTCCTACGTACTGAGCGTCGCAATCATTACATTCTAAAGTGTACATCCCGTTTTTTTTTTCGAGTTTATTAGAAACATCCTTGTTATCAAGTGAATTTTAATTTTAGTAATATTAAAATCATTAAAAAATAAATCCGAAAACGTGTTTTGTGACGAAAATTCCTTATTTATTTTCTGTTCCATTCTATGTATGAATGCAACACACTATTTCAAAATATGGAATGTATTGTGTTGCGCAACATTCTGAAATAAACAACCATTATTATTTTATTTATTTTTTTATTTATTTATTAATAAGAAAAAGATTTTACATACAGGTGATTACATTGTGCAAGTTATACAATTATACATAATTATTCTACTACTCCATAAGTTGAGCTCTAAGAGCTCGTGTTTATGGGAGGAGTATTTACAGCAAAAAATAACGTTCTAATTAAATTTGTAATCAATAATCAAAAACTTATAAGATAAATACAAACATTATACATTATTTATCATAGGTTTACAATTTAGAAAGAAATTTTTATTGAAAGACAACAATACATATATATTTTTTTTACATTGAATAGTGCAGATTAAACTAAGGGTAAACTAAGTGTAAATTAAGGTTACAATATATCATTATCCAATTTCAGGGACTTAATTTGTTTTTTGTATTGTTCATATTTCAAAGTTTCGGTTATACTAATTTTGTTTTTGGACAATAATAAATTGTACCATTTCACACCTAAATACAGGTAGTGATGCTGAGCCGTGGTGGTTCTAAGCATAGGGATGGTTATTAAGCCTTTAGTTTTGAATCTATTGCTTATGTTATCTGAGGGGTGAATTTTTTGAATAAAATATTCTTTATAAATTTGATATAAGGCGTTTCTTTTATACAATTCTGTGATAGATGGTACATTAAATTCCCGAAATATCTCTAAAGTAGGGAAGTCGTATGGTTTTCTCAGGATGATTTTAATAATTATTCTTTGTATTGTAATTATGGGCTGTAAGGAAGCCTTAAAGGCCCCTCCCCAACCAATAATGCCGTACTGTAATAAGGACTGAATTAATGCATAATAGACGATTTTGATAGTTTTCTTGTTTAAGATGTTTCGTATGTTATAGAAAACGTAGATAAGTTTTCTTACTCTTTCTACGGTGAGATTGATATGATCTTTCCATTTAACGTTTTGATCTATTAAGATTCCAAGATATTTTACAATTGATTTATGATTTAGCTTAGCGCAGTCCGAATTACATGTACCGTCATTTACACAATTTTTGGAATGAATTGTTATGTTAATTAAGTTATTTGGCACTTCTTCTTGTAGAGAGAATGGAATATAATATGTTTTTTCTGTGTTAAGTGATAATAAATTGTTATCGAACCATTTTTTTATAACCTTCATGTCTTGATTGGCTGCATTGGTAATATCGTTCCACGTCTTTTTTTCGATAATTATTGCAGTGTCGTCAGCAAAAGATATAAGTTTACCATTAAGTGGTAACTTAAACATTTGGTTAACGTAAATTATAAATAAAATTGGTCCAATAACAGTCCCTTGTGGAATTCCAAATTCTAGAGTTTCATCTACACTTAGTGAATCATTTAATTTTACTTTTTGACTTCTTTGAGTTAGATAGCTTTGTAGCCAATACCTTACCTTACCAATAATACCAATATCATTTAATTTGTTAATTAATTTTGAATGGGAGATACTATCAAAAGCCTTTCGTAAATCAATGAAAATACCAAGACATTTGTTTTTTTTATCCAATGCATTATATATTGTTGAGGTTAGTTCAGCAATGGCATCGTGAGTGCCTAGTTTCTTTCTAAAACCAAATTGGCTAGGACTTAGTATTTTATTATTTTCAATATAGTGCATGAGTTGCTTTTTTACGATTTTTTCAAAAATTTTTGCTATGTTTGAAACAAGAGATATGGGTCGATAATTTGATATTTCTTCAGAGTTGCCTGATTTAAAAACGGGTGTTATGATAGATTTTTTATAAATGGAAGGGAATATTCCACTATTCAAACTAATATTTATAATATGTGTAATTGGAATGCTTAGTAAATTATTGTATCTTTTCAATATTTCCACTGTGACTCCATCAAATCCTGGTGCAGATCCACCTTTTAAATCATTTATAACATTTTTTATATCGTTTATTGTTACTGGTTGAAAAATTGACAGATTATTTTGTCTATGACAGTCCTTCTCGAAATTATCTATTTTATAATTTTCCTCGATCCGTGTAGCTAAATTTTGTCCGACGTTAGCGAAATATTTATTAAAAGCATTAGCACATTTTATTGGCTCCCTTATGGCGTTAATAGAGTTTTTTCCGATATAAATTTTATTAATTGGAGTTTTTTTGTTTTTTCTACTATTTATTTGATTTATTGTTTTCCAAATATGTTTTACATTTTGTTTAGCCAGGTTAATTTCATTTTTGTAAAAGTTTTCCTTAGTTATTTTTATTAAAGATGTTAATTTGTTCCTAAACTTTTTATAATACGTGAATATTTTTTTATCCAAGGGAAATTTTTTTGTCAAGCGATATTTGGAGGCAGGATGCGTGACTCCTTTGTGAGGAGATAAATGGGCCTCCGGTTGATTGAGGAGCTATCGGTGAGTCGTGATAACTCCTCGCGTGCTGTATGTAGGTCGGAATAAATAAACGCGAGGATAATAATGATGATGGTATATTTACAATATTTACAAATGTGAGAGTATTTACAATCGCGTAATATTATTCCCGACCGAACCGCAGATTGCGTAGTTGAGTTGCTAGGCCGCCGGCTAGTTGCCGCGTAGACTGTTGAAGAACGACTGACTGATTTCGCTTACTCGAGCTCTTATATAGGCTGGGCCAAAGGTACTCGGAAGGTAGGTCAAACATGCACACGCGAGAAGTTTCTCGATACGGCTAGGCAGCGCTGTGTGTAATGTTTGACAGGTCCGAGCTCTTTCCAGAAGGTGGTCGAAATTGAATTGCCTAGCGAAGTAGCAGGTAGGTGCGGCCGAGCGCTGGACAGTGCCAATTAGTGCGGCGTAGATATCATTAGGTAAGCCGCTATATACCCCCTTCCCAGCGAGTAGCGTAAGGGAAAAATGTGACGAAGGAAGGCAGGTTGAATTATGCAGGTCCGCGGTGGAAGGTGAAACTCGACGCACGATGGGCGGAGTGTTGATGTTGAGATTGTTGCTCGACGCGCGGTGGGCGGAGGTTTGTTGTTGTCAGCTGGAGCGAGCTGAGCTGGTGCTGGCGCTGGTGATGAAGATCACGGATCTTCCAAATCCCCAGGCTGGTATGCATCACGGTGGGATGCGGGTTGGCCACATCACGGTGGGATGTGGAGGCTCGACGCACGATGGGCGGAGAGGTGTTGTTGAAGTTGTTGCTCGACGCGCGATGGGCGGAGGTTGAGGTTGATGCTCGACGCACGGTGGGCGGAGAGTTGGTGTTGATGCTCGACGCACGATGGGCGGAGAGTTGTATTGATGCTCGACGCCATGAGGGCGGAGTGTTGGTGCTCGCGTTGGTGCTCTACGCCTTGTGGGCGGAGGTTTGTTGTTGTTGCTCGACGCGCGATGGGCGGAGGTTGAAGTTGATGCTTGACGCACGGTGGGCGGAGAGGTGTGTTGATGCTCAACGCCATGAGGGCGGAGTGTTGGTGCTCGCATTGGTGCTCGACGCCATGTGGGCGGAGGTTTGTTGTTGTTGCTCGACGCCATGTGGGCGGAGATTGATGTCGATGTCAGCTGGTGGTGAAGATCACAGATCTTCCAGGTCCCCCAGGCTTCTGACGGCGATGCATCACGGTGGGATGCGTGCTGGTTACATCGCGGTGGGATGTAATGGCTCGACGCGCGATGGGCGGAGTCCTAGTGTTGAGTCGTCTTGAGTCTTGGGCCGGTGATGGGTTTGGGTGGTGCTGGGTATTGGGCCAGGGCTGGGTGTTGAGCCGGTGCTGGATGCTGGTCCCCCATCACGTCCGTATAAAAATCTGCAGCCCGTAGCACGTGAACTCACGTCGTCGGTCACCACTTTGGAGGGTGATTGCGAGCGACGTGGTGATGAGGAGACGAGTCGGGTAGCGTGTTCATATCACGTCGGGTGTCACCACTTTGGAGGCAGGATGCGGATCTCCTATGTGAGGAGAGAAATGTGGGCCTCCGTTGATAGAGGAGATATCTGTGAGTCGTGATATCTCCGCGTGCTGTAGGTCGGGATAATAAATGCGACGATGCTTGTTGATGATGATGATGATGTTTATTTACAATAATTACAAATGTACAGTATTTACAAATCGTGTAAGTTATTCCCGACCGAGGACCGCAGATTGTGTAGTTGAGTTGCTAGGCCGCCGGCTAGTTGCCGCGTAGACTGTTGAAGAACGACTGACTGATTTCGCTTACTCGAGCTCTTATATAGGCTGGGCCAAAGGTACTCGGAAGGTAGGTCAAACATGCACACGCGAGAAGTTTCTCGATACGGCTAGGCAGCGCTATGTGTAATGTTTGACAGGTCCGAGCTCTTTCCAGAAGGTGGTCGAAATTGAATTGCCTAGCGAAGTAGCAGGTAGGTGCGGCCGAGCGCTGGACAGTGCCAATTAGTGCGGCGTAGATATCATTAGGTAAGCCGCTATAGATATAACTCTTCTTTTTTTCTAATAGACACAACTAAGCCATGTGAGATCCATGGTTTTATTTTTTTGAATTTTGCTTTAATTTTTACAGTTTTAATATCAGTTGATGTTGTTATATAATTGCAAAGAATTTTATCAAAATTATTTGCGCATGTTTCAGCACATGTGGATTCCAATACGGGTCGCCACGTTTCCGTATTTATTTTTGTACTTAATTTATCATGGTTTAATGATTTTTTTATGAAAGTTTTACTTTCTGAATTTGTGTGATTATTAATATTAAGTTGTTGTATAGAGATGCAAGTGTGATGGTCGGTAATATTATTTTTTAATACAATCGTAAGTAATTTGTCAGTATGTTTAGTATTACACCATATATGATCAATACATGTTGAACGTTGACCCGTAATTTCTCTAGTATAATTTTTTATACATAATATAAAATTCATTTCAGACATAAGATTGATAAATTCTGTTTTTATTTTGTTATTATTTTCATTAGAAACGTCTATGTTAAAATCGCCAATTACAGTTATGTTCTGTTTATTTTTTTTTTGATAAGATAATGCTTCTTAATTCATCCATAAATGTATACTCATTTGATCCGTGCGTTCGGTAAATAGCGATAATATTAAAACATACTTTATTTATATTTACATTAATATCTAAGCAGTTGACTCGCTGCATAGGTACTTCTTCCACTGTGGTGTTTGAATAGCAGGATTTAACAAATACAACAATACCACTATTTCTGTTAATAGCATAATGTGTCATAAAGTAACTATAACTAGGTATACAAAATTTATTGTAGGCGCTGGTGAATGCTTCAGTTAACACAATAACGTCCGGTTTGTGATTTAATAAATTAATTGAAAGTAAGAATTCATTAAAGTTTTGTTTCATTGATCGGATATTTAGATGTAATATTGAGAATGAATTCGGTATGTTATCTACTATGTTGTTGCAATCATTTAAAGTGTGACAAACATGTTCCGCAATATTTAGCGAATCATCTAATTCTTTAGTGAAGAAATTATTCTTATTTAAGCGAATAAAAAAAAGTAAGTATGCAACATGCAAACTTACTCGTATTCAATTCGCATTTGCGCATTTTTTAACATTTTCTTGCGGAATTCACATAAGTAACTGTTACCTGGATGGTCATTTTGGTAACCCTTTCTGTTTGTGCAGTTGTGACATTTGGCAGGTTCTTGTTTTTTGGGACAGTCTTGTATTTTGTGCTCTCCTGCACAGTGAAGGCATCTGGGACTCTTCAGGTTTTCAAGGCATCTTAGTGATGTGTGTCCATACCCGATACAATGATAGCATTGCATGAGTGGATCACAGTCTTCTACGTGTGCTTTTGTGTATCCAATGTTGATCCTTTCTTTCGATATTATTATTTTTCTTAATTTTGGTGTTGTTTGGATAATAAAATTTGATAATTTATCTGATTTTTTGTTCTTGAGCTTTTTTTAATAATAATGGGTTCATTATCAGTTTCTGAGGTCATGGCGTTTTTTATGTCTTCATTTTGATTTATCAAATCTATTAAAAGTTCTTGTTCTTTGTAGCAAGCATCAATTCCTTTAATGATAATGCAAGGTTTTTTTTTCTTTATTTCATCAGCATGTATTCCAATATCTGGGTTTTTGTTTATTTCATTTATTATTTTTTCGGTATCATTTTGTTTCTCACATGTTAGTATTATTTTGTTTTGATATGTTTTTTTTAGTCCAGAAATTCCTATTCCTAGTTTGGATACTTTTATTTTGTCTTTTAAAATTTTTTCGATTTCATCTGCAGGCTTGTCTGTTTTTGAGGAAATTAGTAGAGCAAAATTAGCTTTAGGTATTGGGTGCGATTTCTCCCTTACCACCATTGCATAGCTTTTTTCTTCATATTTTTTCTCTTCATTTGACGCTTTTTTTATCAACGTTTCTAATTTGTTTATGTAATCCTCTTGATTTTGAATCACTTTATTTTGCAAACCAATTATAGTGTTTTGTAGTGATGTTATTTCAAACTTCCATGAATCTTCGATATTGATTAATATTGTTTCAATTTCGGTTTTAGCTTCTTTGGCAGCTTTTGTACTGCCAATTTTGTTAAGTTCCGTAAGTATTTTTTCGATATTTATTTTGAGTTCCATATTGGAACATGGTCCCGAATGGGTTAAATTTATGTTTGTGGGCAGTTTACTTTTGCAGTGTCAGTCTCGTTAAACGACCGCTCGTCGCGAGACTTGCGACAATACTGACAATATTTGTTATATTAAAATAAAGTGTGGGTGTCGCTGCAGTTTTGTCATGGTTTTCTGCGACCTTGCACGACAGCTACTGCCATGGTTAAAAAAGATTGTTGTTTAATTGTATTAAATAACAAAAAATAATTTAACAAATATATTAATAAATAAAAAAAACTCTCTTTTATTTCTCGGGATCACAATGAAAAGAACAAGATTACAGACGTAATATAAATATGTCGTAAAACATTTACAAAGATTATACACATAGAAGAGCATATCAGTACAGCAAATAGTTAACATTATACATAAATTATTTATTGTTTTGGCACTTTTTTTATTACATCCTAATATTATATAGTTGTGGTAGCATCGGTCAACGCGTGAGCAACTTTGTGAACAGTCAACCTGTTAAAATAAAGAAAATAAGATTAGCAAATTAAATATGCAACTAGTGTAGAATACAAACATAAATATTTTCAAGTAAGTTTGTCAAATCAATGCCTTCAGAAGGCGAAACAGCTGCCATGCATAATAATAGATACACTTAGTAAAATATTTTAAATCCTATTTGATTTAAAATAATAATATTTGGATGACATGTATTTAATTACTACTTATTTATATATATTCTAGTGTTATTTGACAGTCTGTGTAACTAACTTTGATGCGTGTTTTGTGTAGTTTTTTTAAAAGAAGGACCTTGAAATGTGTATGTTATGTGTTTGAACCACTGCACAAGTAGAAGGTAAGCACACAAGGAAAAGGAGAGAATTACTCACTGCGGGACTTGTACTTTCTTCTCTGCGGCGGTCAATAGCGAAAAAATGCGGATGCGATAAATAATGTTGATGTTCACAGGTTGATGGTCGATTATGGACTGATGTGGGTAACAGGAAAGTGACAGGTTTATAGGGAAGGGTAGGAAGGAAATGTGACAATACTAGCTACAAGTACAGCAGTTCATGTATGTGTATAGTTTTGTATAGATGTATGTATGTAAGTGTAGCTGTGTAAATGCCCAACCATGCCCCCCGCCTGGAAGGGGATGAACGAATCCACTTCCATAAACCTTAAGAGTGTAGTACTAATCACTTTATAAACAAAATTTAAAAATTGGTGAAAGTTAAAGCTAAAAGAAGGGCCATAGATGCAATATCTGATGGCCAAGTCAACGGACTATGTTATTGCGAAGGTAAAGGGCAAAGTTTAACCACTGCCCTGCGGTATGTACCGGTGTTTGTTTTAACGTCGGCAACGCGAATCACTCCGTCTACACCGGGATAAACATTGACTATTATGCCGATGGGCCATTGAAGAGGCGCGATGTTGTCACACTTGATGATTACGACAGTGCCTGTAGTTACCGGATTGGCGCTCGTGTTCCATTTTTGACGAGATTGTAAAGTATTTAGGTACTCCATACGCCAACGATTCCAGAAAGTCTGGACGAGATGATCCACGAGATGCTTCCGTTGCAACAAGTTTACTGACTCGTTGGTTAAGTCAGCAGCGGGTAGAGATTTTAACGGAGTAAGAGTTAAAAAATGTGCAGGAGTAAGAGGCAACGGAGCTGAGACATCAGTTACGCTCAGTACGGACAGCGGACGTGAGTTTAGAAGTGCTTCTATTTGAGAAAGCACCGTTTGCATCTCTTCATACGTGAGTAGACATGTACCCACTATTTTATTCAAGTAACTCTTCACACACTTTATATTACTTTCCCAGATTCCATCAAAGTGTGGAGATTGAGGAGGATTCATTTTCCATTCGATGCGGTTTTCCCGTAGATTATCTGAGAGTTCATTCTTAAAATTTGGTGACTCTATAAGTTCGAATAGAGATCTTAACTGGGACTTAGCGCCCACAAAGTTCGTTCCGTTATCAGAGTACATAACGCTCACAGGACCACGACGTGATAAAAAGCGTTTGAAAGCATTAAGGAAGACTTCAGTGGAAAGATCTGAAGCGAGTTCGATATGAACAGCGCGGGTCACCAAGCAAATAAAAAGGCAAATGTACGCCTTTTGACTTCGAACACCCCGACGTCTATAAGGGATTATTTGAAGCGGGCCCGCGTAGTCAACACCTGTGTGTAGAAAAGCTTTGGCTTCGCGGACGCGGCATGAGGGTAAATCTCCCATTATTGGGAATTGCGGTTTGGGATTAATCTTGAAGCACGTATTGCACTGATGCACGCGCTTCCTAACCAGATTACGCGAGGAAAGAATCCAGAACCTTTGTCTTAGCAAAGACATGAGTAAGGTAGGACCTGTATGTAAGTTCTTGATATGATAGTAATCTATTATTAAATCGACTACATGAGCACGTGGGGGTAAAAGAATAGGATGCCGACTGTCAAATTCTAATTCAGCGTTTTTCAACCTGCCTCCTACCCTTAGAATACCTTCATGAAGAAACGGATTCAATTTTGCAATAGCGCGCCGAAGTTTCTTCCCGTCAGTCATTGCCTTCATATCTTCGGAAAAATGTTCTTGCTGTACCGATTTTATAACAGCGAGTTCTGCAACGGCAGTATGACTTAATTCGAATGTTCGCGGTAGTTTCTTAATGAAACGAAAAATAAAAATTACAAATCGAATTAATTTCGGCCAAGAATTGACACGAGAAGCTAGTGCGCATAATAACGGTGGTGCAATCGTTTTGAGGCGGTTATTGTTTTGAACTGCCATCAAAATTTTTGTTTTCAGTTCGGGTGGTTCAGATACAGATTTTGAATCAAAACGTTGTAGAGGCCAATCACTTTTAGGTAACTGAGCAAATGCGGGGCCGTTAAACCATAATGGATGGTCTATTAGCTGAGCGGGGGTTAGACCGCGCGACAGGCAGTCAGCGGGATTGTCTTTACCTTTTATATGATGGAAGCATTCAGCCTGCAGATGATCTTGTATTTGTGATACGCGGTTGGCAACGAATGTCTGCCATCTAGCAGGTGGTGAATTTATCCATGCTAGCGCAACCGTGCTGTCACAAAAGGCTAAAGTCGTATGAACTATCGAATTTGATGCGTAGGTGTTACTGACCGTACGCATTAATCGCGCAAGTACCAGCGCTCCACATAATTCTAGACGCGCAAGTGAAATCGCCTTCGCAGGAGCGACCTTGGATTTGGCGCATAATAAGCTAATTGTGATTTTATTAGTATTCGGACAGTAAACGTGTAAGTATACAACACCTCCAAATGCGCGTTCGCTTGCGTCAGAAAATCCGATGAGTGTTAATACACATTGGTATTCAACACCTAAAAAGCGAGGAATTCTAATAGATTGCAATAATGGCAATTCCTTTTCAAACTGGCGCCAAAGCGTGACCACGGTGTCAGGAGGAGTATCGTCCCAATCCAGGTTGTACTCCCATAGAGATTTAATTATAAGCTTAGCTAATAAAACAACCGGTGCGACGAAACCCATCAAATCCCAAAGACGAGCAATCGTCGATAGGATGTTTCGTTTGGTGCAAGTTCTTTCGTTAGCGTTTACAACAAATATAAAATTATCAGAAGCGGGTATCCAATGAAGCCCCAGTATTTTTAGGTTTTCATCGGGATTAAATTCCACATGTTCCTTGACACGACGATCTGAAGGAATTGTGGACAAAAAGTTTGGAGAATTACTAGAGAATTTTACAAGATCAAATCCTCCCGCGGCAAATAGTTTAATCAATTCCGTAGACAACTCGGTAGCTTCCTCGACCGACGAGCAACTGGTGACAAAATCGTCCATGTAGAATGAGCCTTTTTCCACCAGGTTTGCAGCAAGTGGGAAACGAGGTTGTTCATGCGACGCAAGTTGGCGCAATGTACGCATTGCCAAGAATGGACTACAAGACATGCCGAAAGTGACGCGATTAAATTCAAACAATTGCAAAGGGTCACTATCGTTAAATCTGTACAGCATGCGCTGAAAACGACGGCATTCTTCTTGCACTACAATTTGTAGATACATTTGTTTTATGTCAGCGGTTATAGCTATGGCAAATAATCGGAAATTGAGGATAATGCGAAACAAGTCACCTTGTAAATTCTTACCGGTGTGTAGAATATCATTAAGCGAGTAACCAGAATCGGATTTCATACTCGCGTCCAGCACCATGCGAATTTTAGTGGTCAGTTTATCCTCGCGAACTACGATATGATGCGGGATTACGTAATGCGGTAAATCAGAATTGTCGACCGGGGAAATGTAACCTTTCTGAAGGTATTCGCGCAATATTTTGTCATATTCTACTTTTATGGCGGGTTGGGATTTTAAGCGGCGTTCGAGAGATCGGTACCTCTGCTCGGCTGTCGGCAACGACGCGCCAAGGACAGATGGACTTTTTCGAAACGGCAACGCGACAATATAACGACCTGTCGTGTCACGAGAAGTGGTGAGCTTGAATTGGTTCTCACATTCTTGTTCATCAGGCGTTAAAAACTTCTCATCTGGAATATCTTCCAATTCAAAGAAGCGTGAAAGACAAAAATCCTCATTTTCAGCGAACGTACAAAATGATTGCGTGACGTAGTTACTTGGGGTTTCAATCATCGTCGGAGCAGTGCCTAAGATTAAATACCCTAAAGTAGTTTCAATAGCAAATGGCTGACCAGGGGAACCTGATATTTTGTTGGTCTTTAAAATGCGAGCAAACATGTCACATCCCAAAATAATATCAATCTCACCAGGCGTACAGAAAGTTTTGTCTGCTAAGGGTAAATTGTCGAGATATGATATGAGGCGCGGTTTATGTTAACGGTAGGCAGTTTATTAGTGATATTTTCTACCACGTACGGTTGAATAGTATACGAGTGAGCGTCGTTATAATGGGAGAACAGTTTGAGACAAGTCATTCCCTTTGTTAGATTTCTTACGTCACCTATTCCCGTGACGTAAGTGCTGGGAGATGATTGTACCGTAAGATTCAAACGTGAACAGCATTTACGCGTAATAATGTCCCTTTGGGAGCCGCTATCGATTAGCGCACGGATAGATTGAACCTGTCCCTTAAGATCTCGAGTTAAACAGATGGCGGTTCCCAGAAGTACCGTAGAATTAGCACAAGAGTTTGTGTTTGTCACACACAGCGATACTGGATTCGGAGAATTTGAATTATTATTATCGGTACCTGCTTGTGACGCGGAAGACGGTATTGGGTCTGACTGTGGTTTTCGCATATCAGTTTGCTTGAAATGCAATAAGATATGGTGATTAAGAGCGCATGATTTACACGTACTCTTTGATTTGCATGATTTCGTGTTGTGCCTAGTACTGAGGCAATTTACACAAACTTGCGTATTGGATGACTTAATGAAATTAAATCGATTGCGTGGTTCTAGACTAATAAATTTAGAACATTGATATAAAAGGTGCGATCCCTTTTGACAACAAAAACAAATGTCAATGGAGTGATTGTCACTTTTCTCGACATTCATAAATGTCTTTGCGGAATTTGTCCTTTGCGGTTTAGCAGAAATATTAATATTTGAACCGAGGCGGCTGGATGTTGCTGGCGTAACTTGCGCACGAGTAAGTATCCTTTGCTGTCCTCTTACGAATTCTATTAATTCTGAGCTCGACGGAAAGCTTTCATTGTCTCGAATAGAAGATTCGAAAGCTTTTACTGTCTCTATATCAAGGCGTTTAAGACCCAGATGTAGCAACATAAATTCTGCGAGATCCTTGATTTGCAACTGTTTCAGCGCGGCAATGTTTGTCGCATACGTATCTGCAAAATTTTCTAAGGAAGCGGGAGTGACCGAGTTAACCACAGGCATTTTCAATAACCGGTCAAAGTATGATTCTGCGAGTACGCGATGATCGTTATATTTATTACATAAAGCGTTCCAGATCACCTGGTAATTTGTACCAGTGGGTGTGATCGTCTTACAAATAGTCAATGCCTTTCCCGTTAACTTGGACATGAGATATTGCATCTTTTCAGTGTTGTCTAATGAACTATTTAAATGAATAACGGAGACATAGGTTTCATAAAACAGAGGCCAATTTTCCAAATTTCCGTCAAAACATGCAATTTCTAAAGGCGGTAATTTGATTTGACGGTGCGGTTTCTCTACTGAATTTGACAGCATGCTTGACTCGGTAAATTTAATGACACCGTACATTTCCTCAAATGCGTTCAGTTGAGCGTACTCGGCGACCGCTTGAGGATTGATCTCAAGTTCACAATCGATCTTTTCGTCTAGAATGGTGGTAAACTCCGAACGGATTCTCTCTACGGTGCCAGCGCCCGATAAAAATGCTTGACGATTTGTAGCGCTATCGGAAGATTTCTTAATTTTGTCAAAGACTGACTGTAATGTCGCAAAACTTGAAGCTAGTTTGGCATTTAAACGTTTTAAACGTCTGTCATCCCGTGACGACGAACCAGACGGTGCGGTAGCCATTTTCTTGTTCCGATTATTTATTAAATGCAACAAGAATACAGACCAAGAATGTGCTTATAATATTTATAATAAAATAATTTAATTAATATTCAATTTGCGCGCAGTACTCAGTGGGGTTATCTTTGACCCCGACAACCGTGAGGGGTTAACAACACTGAATTAAATTTAAAATTAATGTTTGCGGAATAACAAATTTATTATTTCAATTGATCTATCCAGTACTGGGAGTAGATTAAACAAAATAACATATTATTAGTAAAGACACGAGGTCTATGAACAATATACAATGCGGGTAGAAAAAATTTAAATTGCGGGTGAGCGTAATACACTCTGAAAGTTTATAAGAGATATTGAAATAAGAGTTATATATCTCCGGCTCGTTTTGGACCATGAATGATGCGTGTTTTGTGTAGTTTTTTTAAAAGAAGGACCTTGAAATGTGTATGTTATGTGTTTGAACCACTGCACAAGTAGAAGGTAAGCACACAAGGAAAAGGAGAGAATTACTCACTGCGGGACTTGTACTTTCTTCTCTGCGGCGGTCAATAGCGAAAAAATGCGGATGCGATAAATAATGTTGATGTTCACAGGTTGATGGTCGATTATGGACTGATGTGGGTAACAGGAAAGTGACAGGTTTATAGGGAAGGGTAGGAAGGAAATGTGACAATACTAGCTACAAGTACAGCAGTTCATGTATGTGTATAGTTTTGTATAGATGTATGTATGTAAGTGTAGCTGTGTAAATGCCCAACCAAACTTGATGTAAAAACTTATAAATTGGAACCGTTGATTAAAAATAAATTCATAAGGATGCGAGAAAAAGAGTTTAATATTTTAGAACCTTTAAATTTACAACATGAAATTTAAACATTTTTAGGAAGTCGTTGGAAGTTAATGTGTGGGCGAGATTTTATATAATAATTAAAATTGGAAATAAATTTGTTTTTATCTTGTCTGCGTTGTTATAGTAAGTATGCTGACAGAGTAAAATTGTGATTTCTCGTGTTGACTGTTTATACTTTAAGGTTATATCTCTTTCCTGGATTGGATCGTTTGCCAGGTTTTATCCCATTCATATTTTCCAAATATCAATTTCACAGAAGTTTTTATCATTTTTGACCTCGCCATGTAGATTCCCAGCGATGATTATCGGTTATCTAGCCTCTCGTAAGTTTTCAAAGTTTATCTATGGACAATGTAAGTTGACATCTTCCTAGATTGGATCTTTTGTCGGGTTGATACACCCCTACTTTCGGCGAGGATAATTATTATCAAAAATATTATATAACAGGAGGAACAAATGAAAAGAAGCTACGAAAATTATTATTGAGACATTTATTCTAGAATTACAATTAGCTGGGGTTAATTTAAATCTATAGGTTAATTTTCTTAACTACTTAATTAACTCTTAAAATTAGAATGTCCAATTGCTTAAGTCTACGAAATTGTCCTTAATGTATAAAAATATAGTCTAATAAAATCACTTCCCTTTTTTCTGATGTCCGGGTCCTCGATTTCACGTACACTCACAATCACTAGTTATTGCACGTTATATCACTACTTTACGTATCATTTGATCACAACGATTCTTGTGATGCTGGTCACGTGAATGTTTCCCTTCCTCGGCGGGAAGCTGGTGGTGAATGGGCGGCGGGTTGAACCGAAGGGCGGTCAGTGTGCCGGTCAATATTCCCGGGCGGGAGCTGGTTGCTGCCTGGGCGGCGGCTGGACCGAAGGGCGGTCAGTGTGCCGGTCAGTATTCCCGGGCGGGAGCTGGTTGCTGCCTGGGCGGCGGCTGGACCGAAGGGCGGTTAGTGTGCCGGTCAGTATTCCCGGGCGGGAGCTGGTTGCTGCCTGGGCGGCGGGCTGGACCGAAGGGCGGTCAGTATACTGGTGTACACTGCCGAAGGGCGGCGTGTACGAGAGTCTGGGTGCTGACTCGTTGGCAGACTGAACCGAAGGGCGATCAGTCTACGGCTCGCAGAGTGTTGGTTCGGCGGGAGCCGTTGTGTCTCGGAGGGGCACGGTGGCCCTCCAAGGGAGGAACTTCCCGGGTCGGAAGTGAAAAGGCGACTGTCCCCGGTTTGAACTCCCGCTTCTTCTCGTGCTGAGGGTTGACCCTACCGAAGGGTTGAGGAACTATTGTAGTTCCTCTTTGTTCCGCTTCTCAAACTGCCATCATTTTCTGGCGCTGAGATCGTCGACTAGTCGTCAGCTTAAACGCAAGATGTCGCTAGTAGTCTCGTTTGTGGTGAGTCTATACATTATTGGTGGTAGCTTTGAATTTATGATAATTCAACTACATGTACGTTCTTAAGTCTAGATTACAATGATGTTCTTATATCTAGATTAATTCTAACAATCTTACAACAATGCATTTAATTAATATAAAGGCTCAATCATGAATACATTCTATTAATGTTGCAAAATCCCTAGTCCACAGAATCCCGTTCGTAAGGCTCATACCATATGGTCGCGCAGCGGCGCGTTGGTCAAAGAGATTTTTATTGCCCTGAGCTTCGACTGGTTCCTAGGGTTGGGTCGCCTTCTACCCTAGCTTTCTATTTTATTAGGGTTCCCTTGAGTCTGATGACGCCGTTGACATCTGCGATTTCTAATTCTAATGGTCGTTTACCGACCTTGTACAATAACTGATTTTTTTAAGCTCCCTTGTCGGCGAGCCGTCACATTCCTAGGCTGGCGAAATTCCCGGCAACCAATATTGCACGTTTTTAAGTTCCAAAGGTCTTTCCGTAAATTCTAGCCATTGTTAATATTTTAGGGTATAACAATGTTTCATCCGATTATTTTTTTGCGAATAATAATTTTTACAAAAGTTAGTGGTCGGGATGCATTCAGTTCATTTGCCATGTTGATTCTCGATTAATTCGCAATATTAAAGCATATTTTCTTTGATTCCTGCATCGATTACCGGTTGTCTAGCTTCTCGTAAGTTTTCAAAGTTTATCTATGGACAAAACTCGCCATTACTAAATTGTCATCTGACGTTTGCTCTTGCGAATTTTGCGGGTTTATATCAGTTCAAGGTTTGTTTTTCACGTTCTTTACTGTCAACTGGCTCTAACTGTGTGCTTGATAGATTTGTAGAACTTTCCTTCTAATTAGAAACAAACTTGGAAGACTTAGCGGGCCTACTTAGATATTCCTTTTTGAAGGTAGGTATGCTTATTAATTATCAATGTTCTTAATTGTAGTTGTGTGTATCAAGTACGAAATGTTTCCATACATTTACTTAACTGAATTATCATAGTATTTCAAATCTTTTATTACTACTCACGAACAGAACTGATCAATATATGTGTTCTATTACAGTTATAATTTATTTTGAGCTGGGATCAATTACCACCATAAAATATCAGGACATTATCACAGCAGTGCCATGGATCTTCAAAACCCAGATAATGTATTCATCAAGACGGAACCAGGGTCCCAGAAAGAAGACGCAAATGAAATGCCGTGTATAAAAACAGAAATCGACCCACTAGATATAAAGGAGTATTTACCGTACGCCGAGAGCAATCCGACGGATAGTAAGTTGCATTGTATTTAAGTTGAATGCTAATTACAGTTGTTAGGAATTAATTTCTGTTTGAAATATTGGCAGACTGGACATATTCATATATATATTTTTTTAATACTTCACAAAATTCTCAACTGCTCCCAACCGGCAGAAGCCAGCAAGACTATGGCATCCCCATTTGTGGTATGTTGTGAGGCTACAGGTAGTGGGGAAGGGAATCTATTCAGATCTGGTAACCTAAAGCTATTACAAGCAGAGTTTCAAATCTAATATTTGTCTTACCTCGAACTAAGAATATCTATCACTACCGAACTTGCCGCAAATAACCTATTTTAAATTGATAAATTGTGAGGTAACACAAATTAATAAAAAAAAACACACAGAGCGTAATACTCAAAAATATATAATTGTGAATTTATTTGCGCGAACAATATATCACAGAAGAATGGCCGTCTGTACAATTTCTATTGAAAAACAGAGAGTTACGAAGCTTGTTTTTTCATTTAAATATATAATGTCACACCCCAAAATATTTGTTTCCTTCGATAAAAAGCAATTAATCAAATGAAATTGAATTTGCCCACGCCGAGATTTGTAGCCACGACCTCCGGATTGCTAGCCTTTCTATTGTAAAACTTATCCCTGACAACGGAGCCGTCGTTCTGAAAATTATGTCAATTCTTCTTGTTATACTCTTGACATATAGAGGGACAACTGTGTTTTTTTAATAAAATACTCCGTTGTCTCAGCATTGACTGCAGTTGTTGTTGTTTTATTTTTCCAGGTAACATTTGTAATATGGAGTCTATTACCATTAAGGCAGAACCAGAACCTATAGAAGAATATGGAGGGACTATTCCTTGTACAGAACTTGAGATACAATTCTTGGATGTTAAAAGGGAAGAGCACTCTGAAACCATTACCCAGACAACCGGTAAAAAACAATTTTTGTTTGTTAAAACAGACAATTCGTGCCCTCCCAATTTTTCGCATTTTTAACAACGGAGGCCGTCGGTAACGAAGATTATGACATGAATGTTATTTTACAACTTGTTAATAGTATTGTAGACAGTCCTGATTTATAAGCTAAATTACCTTCAAATACCAACAAGAAATATTTAATAATACTCAATCAAGAATTATTTTATTTGCAACAACAATATCAGGAATCAATCCTCAGATACTCGTTTCTACCTAAAATTAATGCAGTTGAAAATGATTTTTCAGAAGGACTTTAAGGTAGCGACAAACTCGCAGCTCACATCAAAAAGTTATTTATAACACAATAGCGCTCGCCATACAATCCCATGAGACCCGTCAGACGTAAAAAGATGATGCGCTGTGATCGCGGTTTGAATCTTCGCTAATCGGAATTATTTTTCGTATTCGCTAATGTGGCGATATCAGAGAAGTTATGCGACCCCCTCTCTACCGTAAACAGGAGAGGGGGTCATTTTTAATACACGGAGCATGCACGGAGCTGTCAAGTTAACATATCCAGTACAAAGAAATGATATTCTCTCGACCGCTTCCGATTTCAACTGACCCCTTCTCCTGTCGTAGGAAGGAATATATTATAACGTAGTGTGTCGGTAGAAAAGATACTTATAACGCAGTATCTTTTTGATGTGAACTTCGTGTTTGTCGCCCGCTTTATGTTTTCACTGCACGGAATCTTACTAATATTATAAACGCGAAAATTTGTACGGATGTATGTGTGTTTGCTACTCTTTCACGCAAAATTTACTGAATGGATTTTAATGAAACTTTACAATAACATAGCTCATACGTCAGAATAACATATAGGCTATAATTTATAAAGCTAGCTATTAATTTTAAATATATTGAAAATAATAATTATTGTTTAATAGAAAATGTCAAAATTTGAGAATGACATTTTGCAAAACAATAATTGTAAAATCAAAATTCTATTTTAGAAAATATTTAAATAAGTGATTGTATTTAAAGTACCTGCCTAATACGTTGAATCGAATTAAGAATAATAGATGTTTTAAATAAATAGGTTAAGAATTTTGGTATAAAAGTAGATTGGACCTAGGAAAGGAAAATAGATTACTCGAAGTAGATAGTAATCCTACGCAGACGAAGTCGCGGGCAGAAGGCTATATAACATATCTCGATAAATAACTTATCATAATACCTACTACTTTTCTGCATTGGTTCTTTATATACGGGTATTTATTTATTTTTTTTATTTCTATATAATATTACAGTGTTCACATAAAGTTACTAATTTTTATACATTACAATATAATTTATGACCTTTTTATTATGTTGGGTGTAAGGTAGGTTTGTGAAGGATATACTGTGGTTGGGTAATGTTGTAAGTTTCGTGAACACCTCACTAGGAGAACCTGTGCTGAGATTTTCGTTATTTGTTTTTGGGGTGTTATGCCGTGTTGTGCTACCTCCTTCTTTAGCCGACGTTTCGGACAGCGTTGCAGTGTCCATCATCAGGGCAGATCCGGCAGATCCGTCGATGTGAATTTGTAGTGTTAAGTGTGTTACATTTCTCCGTGGACGGGCCCCAGGCTAACGTAAATACTGCGCCTTCACCAAATTTCCCTTTCAAAGTAGTTCACTTTCTTCTGAAATAAAGCTAACGGCACGGTATCGCTTCCAACTAAATAAGCACACACTTAACACTACAAATTCACATCGACGGATCTGCCGGATCTGCCCTGATGATGGACACTGCAACGCTGTCCGAAACGTCGGCTAAAGAAGGAGGTAGCACAACACGGCATAACACCCCAAAAACAAAAACGAAAATGCTTTTGGCCGTGAGAATCTACAAACGTACCTGTGCTGAGATGTTTACGTGGTTATATTTAAGTGTAACAATTATTTATGTGTTGTAGCAGAAAGTTTCTTCTTTATTTATTTTTTTAAATTAGTGGTTATTTTAAACTGATTATTTATAAAAAAAATATATACATATATTATTTTTAGTTAAGTATTAAGGGACGTACGTGACTTACTTTAACCAGTGACTCCTGACATTATTTATAGTGACTCCTGACATTATATAGGCTATATAACATATCACGATAAATTACTTATCATAATACCTACTACTTTTCTGCATTGGTTCTTTATATACGGGTATTTATTTATTTTTTTATTTCTATATAATTTTACAGTGTTCACATAAAGTTACTAATTTTTATATATTACAATATAATTTATGACCTTTTTATTATGTTGGGTGTAAGGTAGGTTTGTGAACGATATACTGTGGTTGGGTAATGTTGTATGTTTCGTGAACACCTCACTAGGAGAACCTGTGCTGAGGTGTTTACGTGGTTATATTTAAGTGTAACAATTATTTATGTGTTGTAGCAGAAAGTTTCTTCTTTATTTTTTTTTAATTAGTGGTTATTTTAAACTGATTATTATATTTATTATTTTTAATTAAGTATTAAGGGACGTACGTGACTTACTTTAACCAGTGACTCCTGACATTATTTGAAGTAAAAAAAGCAAACAAAATTTTGGAATCCGGTGACATTTTTGATGTTTTTTTTTCTACAAAAACATAAAAAAGTAGAGCTGTTGGACAGCTGAGGGCGGGATAAGAGGTTGGGCGGTTACTTCTCTGTGTGACAAGTAACGACATGCAGAAGAAATTGTTTATTGTTGGATTTTTAAGAAAAAACATTGAAAAAAAAATCATCGAAAAAGTCACCGGAGACCAAAATTTCATTTACATTAATTTTTTACTCCAAATAGTGTCAGGAGTCACTGGTTTAAGTAAGTCAAGTACGTTCCTTAAAGCCTTGTATATATTTTTAATTTTTTTTTAAAGTTTCTCAACAGTAAATCACAGCTTTCACAGACAATACACACAATTACAACTTACGAAACAACACATGCAATTACAACAAACATGGTTGGTACTGCCACTAATTAAAGAAAACACAGCATTGACAACATTATATACTTTACAATAATTAAGATAACATTCTGTTGATTTTATTACCTACACTTAACAAGTTAATATCCCATTACATACATTACTATAATACCTCTTCAGATCAACATGATAGGGAGGTTTAAATCTTGTTAACAGATGTTTTGAAGGTGGCCAATAATGTATTGTCAAATTAATGGAATGATTTTTATTGGGGAGGTATCTAAAGAGCTCAGATATAGAGACATCTTGTTAATTTGTTCTGCCTAAATGTAATGGTCACCCATATATCTTCCAATGTACTTTCCCAATGCATACAGCGCCAACGGTTAGTTTGATATTCTTGTAAAACGGCTTTTGAGTTAGACTCCGTGACTTTTAAGCGGGCGACAAACGCGAAGTTCACATCAAAAAGATACTTAGGTATAACACAGTAGCGCTCGCCATACAAACCCATACAGACCCGCCAGACGTAAAAATATGATGCGCTGTGATCGCGGTTTGAATCTTCGCTAATTCGCGTTATTTTTCGTGACCGCTACGATCGCGATATCAGAAAATTTATGCGTTCCCCCCTTCGCTTTAAACAGGAGAGGGGGTCATTTTTAATACACGGAGAATGCACGGACCTGTCAAGTTGACATATCTAGTAAAAAATGATATTCTCTCGACCGCTTCCGATTTCAACTGACCCCTTCTCCTGCCGTAGGAAGGAATATTTTATAACTTAGTATGTCGGTAGACAAGATACTTATAACGCAGTGTCTTTTTGATGTGAGCTGCGAGTCTGTCGCTACCTTTTGGGTTAGAGGTACTGCTACGACCCCTTCTGAAATATTATGACGCGAGTCAAGTTTGCGAATCAAAAATACTGTCGTTCAACCATGTTAAAATAACAATATCAAAATTCTTATTAAGTATTTCTAGTTAAAAATTATTTAGTTTTGTTCTTTAACCCCTGATATTCTGGTAAGTAATAAATTTTTAGAATACCCATTTCAGTTGTAAATAGTATCGAAATTTTATTTAAAAATAGTCCTGAGGCCCTAGTACACACGCTCCTTAAGATCTCAAACGTACAAACAACAGTTGATGTCGAATATGTTAAGGACACTTAGTCATTGTGAACTGTCACTTATTCGTTGACGATCTGAAATCACGCTACGGCCGTCCGTTTGGGCGGATGGTAGGACTCTTGACTCCAAATCGGAAGGTCGCGGGTTCGAACCCGGCGTGCGCAAATAAATGTTATTAGATTAATTTGTGTTATTTCACAATTAATGAATAAAAATAATATATACTATATTTGCAGCACGTTCCAGAGTGGAAGATACTCTCAGTATCGCCCTGGTGTAAGACCACTATTCAGAATTGAAACGTTGCTTAATAATGGCTTTAACCGTGTTTAGTGCCTAGATCTGAATAGCCAGGTACTTCCTAACCTTCCTCTTCCCATCTCCTTCCCTTCCCCACTTACCTTCAGCCTCACAACATACTCCAATTGGGGATGCCATAGTCTCACTGGCTCCAGACGGGAGTAGTTGGGAGTCTTGTGAGGTATTCTCTATAAAAAATATGTTTAAAAAATGCTAGGGAACGATGAGAAGTTACCGATAGTTATCCTATCGATCGTTATCGATCGAGTGTGCTAGGGAGCCTGGTCGCGGTGTTTTCGTCTTTTCGGACAAGGGTTCTTCCATTCGTATCCATCCGAATTTGTAATTAACTTCTTTCGCTTTAACCGCTTGGGTACATAAGCTTGTTTTCACGACAATTTAACGTAGGTAGACATAGGAATGACGTATGCCCCGGTCCTGAGTTATTAATCCTTGTGGCTGCATTCAGGGCCTTGCTTGCTGGGGTGAGATGTTCGCTGACGTAAACCGGGGTTTTATTGCCATCGTTGCCTAGGTGAGCTGAGGGGCTTTTTGCTCTTCTTTTTCTTGTTGTAGCTGCTGATTACAGCCAGGACTTCATCCGTTGCCCTCAAGCACTGGAGCTTCACAAAGATTGATCTTGGTCTTCTGGAATCTGGTTTGATCTTAGGGACTGTCAATGAAATGTCTACTTTTTAATTAAAAACTTTTGAGTTCACTTATTCACTATATTGTACTGTAAGTAAATTCACTATAATTTTTAGGAATCCACTTAGTAAAGTCTGTTAATTATTCATTGCTTCACCTTATTTATTTGAGTTTCTACTTGCAATACTGTGGAGGATATAAGTTTTTATTTTGGAAATCGGATTCACTTTTTTTAAAAGAAAGAACACAGGTTACGCGCGGTCACAAATTTAGCCTCTTCCGAACTTTCTTCTGATCAACTATAACATTTATTGATTTTTTTTATGTAGTCATAATAACATATTTAGGAACCCAACCCTACCCCACTCAACCTCTATGCCACCCGTGCCCTAAATCCAAGTGCGACCCGCGGGTGACGGGTTAACAAACAAACATTCAAATGGCCCCCGACGGCACAAAGGTTCCCCACGCCTACTCTACAAGAGGGATGACCGTAATTTTTAAAATATCACTGTTCACTGTTCGTTTCGACATATTAATGCAGAAATTGTTTTAATTTTCCAGTCAACACTTATGGGGAGACTATTACCATCAAGGCAGAACCAGGACCCCCAGAGAAATGTGAAGTGGCAATTCCTTATACTGAAATTGACATAGACTTCGCGGAGGTTAAAAATGAATTCTTAGAGCGCTCTGAAAGAATTACCCAGACAACTGGTAAAACAGACTTTCTTTAAATTAACAGTTCGTGCTCCCAATTTTAGCGGATTTTTTTGTACTAATCGGTAATCTTTTTTCAGACTCGTTGACAAACTTAAAAATGGACCAAGTGGCAAAACGGTACGCCTGTCCACACTGTAACCACTCCTGCTCAGACAAGTCAATGCTAGAACTGCACTTTCGCACCCATGCTGGAAAAAAACCTTATTCGTCTTCCGACTGCAACTATTCATATTTTCATAAGGAAAATTTGAAGAGTCACAAGCTGATTCACAGTGGTATAAAGCCTATTTCGTGTCCCAACTGCAAATATACATGTTCACATAGGGGGAATTTGAAGAGACACATGCTGACTCACAGTAGAATAAAATCTTTTTCGTGTAACGAATGCCACTATTCATGTTCAAGGAAGACAAATTTGAAGAGACACATTATGTCTCACAGTGGAATAAAATCTTTTTCGTGTCCCGACTGCAACTATTCATGTTCACATAAGGGGAATTTAAAGAGACACGTGCTAACTCACGGCGAAAAATCTTTTTCATGTTCCGACTGCAACTATTCATGTTATCGGAAGGGAGATTTGAAGAGACACACGCTGACTCACAGTGAAATTAAACCTTTTTCGTGTCCCGACTGCAACTATTCATGCTCATCGATGGGAAGTCTGAAGAGTCACATGGTGACTCACAGTGGAATAAAACCTTTCGCATGTCTTAAATGCAACTATTCGTGTTCACGGCGGACAAGTTTGAAGATCCACATGCTAACTCACATGGGAATTAAACCATTTTCGTGTCCCGACTGCAACCATTCATTTTCATTGAAGGGATCTTTGAAGTCACACATGTTGACTCACAGCGAAGAAAAACCTTTTTCATGTTCCGTCTGCAACTATTCTTATTCACGAAAGGGATATTTAAAGAGGCACGTACTAACTCATAGTAAAGAAAAATATTTTTCATGTTCCGACTGCAACTATTCATGTTTGCAGAAGGGAGATTTGAAGAGACACACGCTGACCCACAGTGAAATTAAACCTTTTTCGTGTCTCGACTGCAACTTCTCATGTTCATTGAGGGCAAATTTGAAGAGACACATTCAGACTCACAGTCGAATTAAACCTTTCGCATGTCCCGAATGCAAATATTCATGTATTCGGAAGGAAGATTTGAAGAGACACATGCTGACTCACAGGAAAATAAAACCTTTTTCGTGTCCCGACTGCAACTATTCATGTTTTCGGAAGAAATATTTAAAGAGACACATTTTGACTCACAGTGCAATAAAACCTATGTGTGTCCGGACTGCAACTACTCTTGCTCTAGAAGGCAACAATTAAAAATGATCAATTACGTACTGATTCACCGTTTGGAACAGAACTGGCACTGGTCCTAAAACGAGAATTGTGGGGTTATAATGCAAAACGCACTATTTACAAAAATCGTACTTTTCAGTACAGGCAAAAAACTGTGCTAGAAATAGGTAGTTTTATGGGAAAATGTGTTTTTTAAGTTGAAAAATGAAGAGGATTTCATCATTTTATCGTAAAAATAATTATGCCATTCGATTCCTTGGCCTCGAATTGGTCTGACTGCATATATAACTCAATTTCGCCCATTTTGGAAATGGTGCGTTTTGCATTACAATCCCACAATTCGAATTTCACCTTTCCTTAATAGAATTTTCCTCCGTTCTTACCAAATTACATTCACTATCTAAACCCGTAGTCGCGATTTCTAACTTAGACTCTTCTACGTAAATCTATTCTTTCGCTCGTTCTTGTGATAACCTTATTGCAAATGCTCAACTAGATTAGTATTTTAACGCGCTCCGAACTGGCTAAAAGCTGATGTGCCTTTTCAACGTACCGAAGATCTGTTATTGTTTCCCCACTATTTTTCTGGCTTGATGAAAACTCTCGCGTTCTTTGAATAAACACCAACAATGTTTTTCCAAAATTCTGATTTATTTATCATTTGCGACTTTCGTAACTTTATTTGGAAAACAAAGATTAATAATTAATAAGGTTAACTTTTCTGGTTACAAAAGATTCAATAGATACGCAAGCTTATGGATCACATTTAATTTGACCTCTGTATTGTCATGATTTAAAATGAAAAGTTGTTTTTACCTCAAACGAATACGACTCCAATCGACATTTAGGTGACTATAATAATATGAACGATGAAATTCCCGATTCAATGATTTAGCGAGAACAAAAAAAGCAACACCCGAAAACTAACAAACGACAACAAAAAAATAACCAAATTGCAACAATCCTCCAAGAAAAACAGCAAACTACTTATTAGTATTTTGTTTTGAAGAGTTTTAATTTTCAATGTACTATCGTTACTTAAATTTTAATTTTTCTGCTACCGGTTTCGACACATCAGTGCCATTCGCTAGCAAACTTAAAACTAAACATAAAATTTATGTTTTAAATTAATTAGATGTTATTAGGTGGGGGTGGTGGGAGGGGTGATTTTGGGGGAGGGGGAGAACAGTGGGCGGGGTCAAAATCACATGGGAACATAGTCAAAAGGGGAGATATGCAGGGTGCTATTATTTTGTTAACTAAGTTAATTTTTTATTTAATTTTTTTGTTTATTTCTAAAATTTTTAAAGCGCACAAGTTAAAGTATGAATTTATATTTATATGTTTAAATTTGGTTTTTTCCTTGTTGAAGCTATGGCCTGTCTCTATTAAATGATTGGCGAATTCAGAATAGTTATTATTTCGTAAACAGAGTTCATGTTCCCTGATTCTACTTCTAAAATTTCTAGTAGTCATTCCTACGTACTGAGCGTCGCAATCATTACATTCTAAAGTGTACATCCCGTTTTTTTTTTCGAGTTTATTAGAAACATCCTTGTTATCAAGTGAATTTTAATTTTAGTAATATTAAAATCATTAAAAAATAAATCCGAAAACGTGTTTTGTGACGAAAATTCCTTATTTATTTTCTGTTCCATTCTATGTATGAATGCAACACACTATTTCAAAATATGGAATGTATTGTGTTGCGCAACATTCTGAAATAAACAACCATTATTATTTTATTTATTTTTTTATTTATTTATTAATAAGAAAAAGATTTTACATACAGGTGATTACATTGTGCAAGTTATACAATTATACATAATTATTCTACTACTCCATAAGTTGAGCTCTAAGAGCTCGTGTTTATGGGAGGAGTATTTACAGCAAAAAATAACGTTCTAATTAAATTTGTAATCAATAATCAAAAACTTATAAGATAAATACAAACATTATACATTATTTATCATAGGTTTACAATTTAGAAAGAAATTTTTATTGAAAGACAACAATACATATATATTTTTTTTACATTGAATAGTGCAGATTAAACTAAGGGTAAACTAAGTGTAAATTAAGGTTACAATATATCATTATCCAATTTCAGGGACTTAATTTGTTTTTTGTATTGTTCATATTTCAAAGTTTCGGTTATACTAATTTTGTTTTTGGACAATAATAAATTGTACCATTTCACACCTAAATACAGGTAGTGATGCTGAGCCGTGGTGGTTCTAAGCATAGGGATGGTTATTAAGCCTTTAGTTTTGAATCTATTGCTTATGTTATCTGAGGGGTGAATTTTTTGAATAAAATATTCTTTATAAATTTGATATAAGGCGTTTCTTTTATACAATTCTGTGATAGATGGTACATTAAATTCCCGAAATATCTCTAAAGTAGGGAAGTCGTATGGTTTTCTCAGGATGATTTTAATAATTATTCTTTGTATTGTAATTATGGGCTGTAAGGAAGCCTTAAAGGCCCCTCCCCAACCAATAATGCCGTACTGTAATAAGGACTGAATTAATGCATAATAGACGATTTTGATAGTTTTCTTGTTTAAGATGTTTCGTATGTTATAGAAAACGTAGATAAGTTTTCTTACTCTTTCTACGGTGAGATTGATATGATCTTTCCATTTAACGTTTTGATCTATTAAGATTCCAAGATATTTTACAATTGATTTATGATTTAGCTTAGCGCAGTCCGAATTACATGTACCGTCATTTACACAATTTTTGGAATGAATTGTTATGTTAATTAAGTTATTTGGCACTTCTTCTTGTAGAGAGAATGGAATATAATATGTTTTTTCTGTGTTAAGTGATAATAAATTGTTATCGAACCATTTTTTTATAACCTTCATGTCTTGATTGGCTGCATTGGTAATATCGTTCCACGTCTTTTTTTCGATAATTATTGCAGTGTCGTCAGCAAAAGATATAAGTTTACCATTAAGTGGTAACTTAAACATTTGGTTAACGTAAATTATAAATAAAATTGGTCCAATAACAGTCCCTTGTGGAATTCCAAATTCTAGAGTTTCATCTACACTTAGTGAATCATTTAATTTTACTTTTTGACTTCTTTGAGTTAGATAGCTTTGTAGCCAATACCTTACCTTACCAATAATACCAATATCATTTAATTTGTTAATTAATTTTGAATGGGAGATACTATCAAAAGCCTTTCGTAAATCAATGAAAATACCAAGACATTTGTTTTTTTTATCCAATGCATTATATATTGTTGAGGTTAGTTCAGCAATGGCATCGTGAGTGCCTAGTTTCTTTCTAAAACCAAATTGGCTAGGACTTAGTATTTTATTATTTTCAATATAGTGCATGAGTTGCTTTTTTACGATTTTTTCAAAAATTTTTGCTATGTTTGAAACAAGAGATATGGGTCGATAATTTGATATTTCTTCAGAGTTGCCTGATTTAAAAACGGGTGTTATGATAGATTTTTTATAAATGGAAGGGAATATTCCACTATTCAAACTAATATTTATAATATGTGTAATTGGAATGCTTAGTAAATTATTGTATCTTTTCAATATTTCCACTGTGACTCCATCAAATCCTGGTGCAGATCCACCTTTTAAATCATTTATAACATTTTTTATATCGTTTATTGTTACTGGTTGAAAAATTGACAGATTATTTTGTCTATGACAGTCCTTCTCGAAATTATCTATTTTATAATTTTCCTCGATCCGTGTAGCTAAATTTTGTCCGACGTTAGCGAAATATTTATTAAAAGCATTAGCACATTTTATTGGCTCCCTTATGGCGTTAATAGAGTTTTTTCCGATATAAATTTTATTAATTGGAGTTTTTTTGTTTTTTCTACTATTTATTTGATTTATTGTTTTCCAAATATGTTTTACATTTTGTTTAGCCAGGTTAATTTCATTTTTGTAAAAGTTTTCCTTAGTTATTTTTATTAAAGATGTTAATTTGTTCCTAAACTTTTTATAATACGTGAATATTTTTTTATCCAAGGGAAATTTTTTTGTCAAGCGATATTTGGAGGCAGGATGCGTGACTCCTTTGTGAGGAGATAAATGGGCCTCCGGTTGATTGAGGAGCTATCGGTGAGTCGTGATAACTCCTCGCGTGCTGTATGTAGGTCGGAATAAATAAACGCGAGGATAATAATGATGATGGTATATTTACAATATTTACAAATGTGAGAGTATTTACAATCGCGTAATATTATTCCCGACCGAACCGCAGATTGCGTAGTTGAGTTGCTAGGCCGCCGGCTAGTTGCCGCGTAGACTGTTGAAGAACGACTGACTGATTTCGCTTACTCGAGCTCTTATATAGGCTGGGCCAAAGGTACTCGGAAGGTAGGTCAAACATGCACACGCGAGAAGTTTCTCGATACGGCTAGGCAGCGCTGTGTGTAATGTTTGACAGGTCCGAGCTCTTTCCAGAAGGTGGTCGAAATTGAATTGCCTAGCGAAGTAGCAGGTAGGTGCGGCCGAGCGCTGGACAGTGCCAATTAGTGCGGCGTAGATATCATTAGGTAAGCCGCTATATACCCCCTTCCCAGCGAGTAGCGTAAGGGAAAAATGTGACGAAGGAAGGCAGGTTGAATTATGCAGGTCCGCGGTGGAAGGTGAAACTCGACGCACGATGGGCGGAGTGTTGATGTTGAGATTGTTGCTCGACGCGCGGTGGGCGGAGGTTTGTTGTTGTCAGCTGGAGCGAGCTGAGCTGGTGCTGGCGCTGGTGATGAAGATCACGGATCTTCCAAATCCCCAGGCTGGTATGCATCACGGTGGGATGCGGGTTGGCCACATCACGGTGGGATGTGGAGGCTCGACGCACGATGGGCGGAGAGGTGTTGTTGAAGTTGTTGCTCGACGCGCGATGGGCGGAGGTTGAGGTTGATGCTCGACGCACGGTGGGCGGAGAGTTGGTGTTGATGCTCGACGCACGATGGGCGGAGAGTTGTATTGATGCTCGACGCCATGAGGGCGGAGTGTTGGTGCTCGCGTTGGTGCTCTACGCCTTGTGGGCGGAGGTTTGTTGTTGTTGCTCGACGCGCGATGGGCGGAGGTTGAAGTTGATGCTTGACGCACGGTGGGCGGAGAGGTGTGTTGATGCTCAACGCCATGAGGGCGGAGTGTTGGTGCTCGCATTGGTGCTCGACGCCATGTGGGCGGAGGTTTGTTGTTGTTGCTCGACGCCATGTGGGCGGAGATTGATGTCGATGTCAGCTGGTGGTGAAGATCACAGATCTTCCAGGTCCCCCAGGCTTCTGACGGCGATGCATCACGGTGGGATGCGTGCTGGTTACATCGCGGTGGGATGTAATGGCTCGACGCGCGATGGGCGGAGTCCTAGTGTTGAGTCGTCTTGAGTCTTGGGCCGGTGATGGGTTTGGGTGGTGCTGGGTATTGGGCCAGGGCTGGGTGTTGAGCCGGTGCTGGATGCTGGTCCCCCATCACGTCCGTATAAAAATCTGCAGCCCGTAGCACGTGAACTCACGTCGTCGGTCACCACTTTGGAGGGTGATTGCGAGCGACGTGGTGATGAGGAGACGAGTCGGGTAGCGTGTTCATATCACGTCGGGTGTCACCACTTTGGAGGCAGGATGCGGATCTCCTATGTGAGGAGAGAAATGTGGGCCTCCGTTGATAGAGGAGATATCTGTGAGTCGTGATATCTCCGCGTGCTGTAGGTCGGGATAATAAATGCGACGATGCTTGTTGATGATGATGATGATGTTTATTTACAATAATTACAAATGTACAGTATTTACAAATCGTGTAAGTTATTCCCGACCGAGGACCGCAGATTGTGTAGTTGAGTTGCTAGGCCGCCGGCTAGTTGCCGCGTAGACTGTTGAAGAACGACTGACTGATTTCGCTTACTCGAGCTCTTATATAGGCTGGGCCAAAGGTACTCGGAAGGTAGGTCAAACATGCACACGCGAGAAGTTTCTCGATACGGCTAGGCAGCGCTGTGTGTAATGTTTGACAGGTCCGAGCTCTTTCCAGAAGGTGGTCGAAATTGAATTGCCTAGCGAAGTAGCAGGTAGGTGCGGCCGAGCGCTGGACAGTGCCAATTAGTGCGGCGTAGATATCATTAGGTAAGCCGCTATAGATATAACTCTTCTTTTTTTCTAATAGACACAACTAAGCCATGTGAGATCCATGGTTTTATTTTTTTGAATTTTGCTTTAATTTTTACAGTTTTAATATCAGTTGATGTTGTTATATAATTGCAAAGAATTTTATCAAAATTATTTGCGCATGTTTCAGCACATGTGGATTCCAATACGGGTCGCCACGTTTCCGTATTTATTTTTGTACTTAATTTATCATGGTTTAATGATTTTTTTATGAAAGTTTTACTTTCTGAATTTGTGTGATTATTAATATTAAGTTGTTGTATAGAGATGCAAGTGTGATGGTCGGTAATATTATTTTTTAATACAATCGTAAGTAATTTGTCAGTATGTTTAGTATTACACCATATATGATCAATACATGTTGAACGTTGACCCGTAATTTCTCTAGTATAATTTTTTATACATAATATAAAATTCATTTCAGACATAAGATTGATAAATTCTGTTTTTATTTTGTTATTATTTTCATTAGAAACGTCTATGTTAAAATCGCCAATTACAGTTATGTTCTGTTTATTTTTTTTTTGATAAGATAATGCTTCTTAATTCATCCATAAATGTATACTCATTTGATCCGTGCGTTCGGTAAATGGCGATAATATTAAAACATACTTTATTTATATTTACATTAATATCTAAGCAGTTGACTCGCTGCATAGGTACTTCTTCCACTGTGGTGTTTGAATAGCAGGATTTAACAAATACAACAATACCACTATTTCTGTTAATAGCATAATGTGTCATAAAGTAACTATAACTAGGTATACAAAATTTATTGTAGGCGCTGGTGAATGCTTCAGTTAACACAATAACGTCCGGTTTGTGATTTAATAAATTAATTGAAAGTAAGAATTCATTAAAGTTTTGTTTCATTGATCGGATATTTAGATGTAATATTGAGAATGAATTCGGTATGTTATCTACTATGTTGTTGCAATCATTTAAAGTGTGACAAACATGTTCCGCAATATTTAGCGAATCATCTAATTCTTTAGTGAAGAAATTATTCTTATTTAAGCGAATAAAAAAAAGTAAGTATGCAACATGCAAACTTACTCGTATTCAATTCGCATTTGCGCATTTTTTAACATTTTCTTGCGGAATTCACATAAGTAACTGTTACCTGGATGGTCATTTTGGTAACCCTTTCTGTTTGTGCAGTTGTGACATTTGGCAGGTTCTTGTTTTTTGGGACAGTCTTGTATTTTGTGCTCTCCTGCACAGTGAAGGCATCTGGGACTCTTCAGGTTTTCAAGGCATCTTAGTGATGTGTGTCCATACCCGATACAATGATAGCATTGCATGAGTGGATCACAGTCTTCTACGTGTGCTTTTGTGTATCCAATGTTGATCCTTTCTTTCGATATTATTATTTTTCTTAATTTTGGTGTTGTTTGGATAATAAAATTTGATAATTTATCTGATTTTTTGTTCTTGAGCTTTTTTTAATAATAATGGGTTCATTATCAGTTTCTGAGGTCATGGCGTTTTTTATGTCTTCATTTTGATTTATCAAATCTATTAAAAGTTCTTGTTCTTTGTAGCAAGCATCAATTCCTTTAATGATAATGCAAGGTTTTTTTTTCTTTATTTCATCAGCATGTATTCCAATATCTGGGTTTTTGTTTATTTCATTTATTATTTTTTCGGTATCATTTTGTTTCTCACATGTTAGTATTATTTTGTTTTGATATGTTTTTTTTAGTCCAGAAATTCCTATTCCTAGTTTGGATACTTTTATTTTGTCTTTTAAAATTTTTTCGATTTCATCTGCAGGCTTGTCTGTTTTTGAGGAAATTAGTAGAGCAAAATTAGCTTTAGGTATTGGGTGCGATTTCTCCCTTACCACCATTGCATAGCTTTTTTCTTCATATTTTTTCTCTTCATTTGACGCTTTTTTTATCAACGTTTCTAATTTGTTTATGTAATCCTCTTGATTTTGAATCACTTTATTTTGCAAACCAATTATAGTGTTTTGTAGTGATGTTATTTCAAACTTCCATGAATCTTCGATATTGATTAATATTGTTTCAATTTCGGTTTTAGCTTCTTTGGCAGCTTTTGTACTGCCAATTTTGTTAAGTTCCGTAAGTATTTTTTCGATATTTATTTTGAGTTCCATATTGGAACATGGTCCCGAATGGGTTAAATTTATGTTTGTGGGCAGTTTACTTTTGCAGTGTCAGTCTCGTTAAACGACCGCTCGTCGCGAGACTTGCGACAATACTGACAATATTTGTTATATTAAAATAAAGTGTGGGTGTCGCTGCAGTTTTGTCATGGTTTTCTGCGACCTTGCACGACAGCTACTGCCATGGTTAAAAAAGATTGTTGTTTAATTGTATTAAATAACAAAAAATAATTTAACAAATATATTAATAAATAAAAAAAACTCTCTTTTATTTCTCGGGATCACAATGAAAAGAACAAGATTACAGACGTAATATAAATATGTCGTAAAACATTTACAAAGATTATACACATAGAAGAGCATATCAGTACAGCAAATAGTTAACATTATACATAAATTATTTATTGTTTTGGCACTTTTTTTTATTACATCCTAATATTATATAGTTGTGGTAGCATCGGTCAACGCGTGAGCAACTTTGTGAACAGTCAACCTGTTAAAATAAAGAAAATAAGATTAGCAAATTAAATATGCAACTAGTGTAGAATACAAACATAAATATTTTCAAGTAAGTTTGTCAAATCAATGCCTTCAGAAGGCGAAACAGCTGCCATGCATAATAATAGATACACTTAGTAAAATATTTTAAATCCTATTTGATTTAAAATAATAATATTTGGATGACATGTATTTAATTACTACTTATTTATATATATTCTAGTGTTATTTGACAGTCTGTGTAACTAACTTTGATGCGTGTTTTGTGTAGTTTTTTTAAAAGAAGGACCTTGAAATGTGTATGTTATGTGTTTGAACCACTGCACAAGTAGAAGGTAAGCACACAAGGAAAAGGAGAGAATTACTCACTGCGGGACTTGTACTTTCTTCTCTGCGGCGGTCAATAGCGAAAAAATGCGGATGCGATAAATAATGTTGATGTTCACAGGTTGATGGTCGATTATGGACTGATGTGGGTAACAGGAAAGTGACAGGTTTATAGGGAAGGGTAGGAAGGAAATGTGACAATACTAGCTACAAGTACAGCAGTTCATGTATGTGTATAGTTTTGTATAGATGTATGTATGTAAGTGTAGCTGTGTAAATGCCCAACCATGCCCCCCGCCTGGAAGGGGATGAACGAATCCACTTCCATAAACCTTAAGAGTGTAGTACTAATCACTTTATAAACAAAATTTAAAAATTGGTGAAAGTTAAAGCTAAAAGAAGGGCCATAGATGCAATATCTGATGGCCAAGTCAACGGACTATGTTATTGCGAAGGTAAAGGGCAAAGTTTAACCACTGCCCTGCAGTATGTACCGGTGTTTGTTTTAACGTCGGCAACGCGAATCACTCCGTCTACACCGGGATAAACATTGACTATTATGCCGATGGGCCATTGAAGAGGCGCGATGTTGTCACACTTGATGATTACGACAGTGCCTGTAGTTACCGGATTGGCGCTCGTGTTCCATTTTTGACGAGATTGTAAAGTATTTAGGTACTCCATACGCCAACGATTCCAGAAAGTCTGGACGAGATGATCCACGAGATGCTTCCGTTGCAACAAGTTTACTGACTCGTTGGTTAAGTCAGCAGCGGGTAGAGATTTTAACGGAGTAAGAGTTAAAAAATGTGCAGGAGTAAGAGGCAACGGAGCTGAGACATCAGTTACGCTCAGTACGGACAGCGGACGTGAGTTTAGAAGTGCTTCTATTTGAGAAAGCACCGTTTGCATCTCTTCATACGTGAGTAGACATGTACCCACTATTTTATTCAAGTAACTCTTCACACACTTTATATTACTTTCCCAGATTCCACCAAAGTGTGGAGATTGAGGAGGATTCATTTTCCATTCGATGCGGTTTTCCCGTAGATTATCTGAGAGTTCATTCTTAAAATTTGGTGACTCTATAAGTTCGAATAGAGATCTTAACTGGGACTTAGCGCCCACAAAGTTCGTTCCGTTATCAGAGTACATAACGCTCACAGGACCACGACGTGATAAAAAGCGTTTGAAAGCATTAAGGAAGACTTCAGTGGAAAGATCTGAAGCGAGTTCGATATGAACAGCGCGGGTCACCAAGCAAATAAAAAGGCAAATGTACGCCTTTTGACTTCGAACACCCCGACGTCTATAAGGGATTATTTGAAGCGGGCCCGCGTAGTCAACACCTGTGTGTAGAAAAGCTTTGGCTTCGCGGACGCGGCATGAGGGTAAATCTCCCATTATTGGGAATTGCGGTTTGGGATTAATCTTGAAGCACGTATTGCACTGATGCACGCGCTTCCTAACCAGATTACGCGAGGAAAGAATCCAGAACCTTTGTCTTAGCAAAGACATGAGTAAGGTAGGACCTGTATGTAAGTTCTTGATATGATAGTAATCTATTATTAAATCGACTACATGAGCACGTGGGGGTAAAAGAATAGGATGCCGACTGTCAAATTCTAATTCAGCGTTTTTCAACCTGCCTCCTACCCTTAGAATACCTTCATGAAGAAACGGATTCAATTTTGCAATAGCGCGCCGAAGTTTCTTCCCGTCAGTCATTGCCTTCATATCTTCGGAAAAATGTTCTTGCTGTACCGATTTTATAACAGCGAGTTCTGCAACGGCAGTATGACTTAATTCGAATGTTCGCGGTAGTTTCTTAATGAAACGAAAAATAAAAATTACAAATCGAATTAATTTCGGCCAAGAATTGACACGAGAAGCTAGTGCGCATAATAACGGTGGTGCAATCGTTTTGAGGCGGTTATTGTTTTGAACTGCCATCAAAATTTTTGTTTTCAGTTCGGGTGGTTCAGATACAGATTTTGAATCAAAACGTTGTAGAGGCCAATCACTTTTAGGTAACTGAGCAAATGCGGGGCCGTTAAACCATAATGGATGGTCTATTAGCTGAGCGGGGGTTAGACCGCGCGACAGGCAGTCAGCGGGATTGTCTTTACCTTTTATATGATGGAAGCATTCAGCCTGCAGATGATCTTGTATTTGTGATACGCGGTTGGCAACGAATGTCTGCCATCTAGCAGGTGGTGAATTTATCCATGCTAGCGCAACCGTGCTGTCACAAAAGGCTAAAGTCGTATGAACTATCGAATTTGATGCGTAGGTGTTACTGACCGTACGCATTAATCGCGCAAGTACCAGCGCTCCACATAATTCTAGACGCGCAAGTGAAATCGCCTTCGCAGGAGCGACCTTGGATTTGGCGCATAATAAGCTAATTGTGATTTTATTAGTATTCGGACAGTAAACGTGTAAGTATACAACACCTCCAAATGCGCGTTCGCTTGCGTCAGAAAATCCGATGAGTGTTAATACACATTGGTATTCAACACCTAAAAAGCGAGGAATTCTAATAGATTGCAATAATGGCAATTCCTTTTCAAACTGGCGCCAAAGCGTGACCACGGTGTCAGGAGGAGTATCGTCCCAATCCAGGTTGTACTCCCATAGAGATTTAATTATAAGCTTAGCTAATAAAACAACCGGTGCGACGAAACCCATCAAATCCCAAAGACGAGCAATCGTCGATAGGATGTTTCGTTTGGTGCAAGTTCTTTCGTTAGCGTTTACAACAAATATAAAATTATCAGAAGCGGGTATCCAATGAAGCCCCAGTATTTTTAGGTTTTCATCGGGATTAAATTCCACATGTTCCTTGACACGACGATCTGAAGGAATTGTGGACAAAAAGTTTGGAGAATTACTAGAGAATTTTACAAGATCAAATCCTCCCGCGGCAAATAGTTTAATCAATTCCGTAGACAACTCGGTAGCTTCCTCGACCGACGAGCAACTGGTGACAAAATCGTCCATGTAGAATGAGCCTTTTTCCACCAGGTTTGCAGCAAGTGGGAAACGAGGTTGTTCATGCGACGCAAGTTGGCGCAATGTACGCATTGCCAAGAATGGACTACAAGACATGCCGAAAGTGACGCGATTAAATTCAAACAATTGCAAAGGGTCACTATCGTTAAATCTGTACAGCATGCGCTGAAAACGACGGCATTCTTCTTGCACTACAATTTGTAGATACATTTGTTTTATGTCAGCGGTTATAGCTATGGCAAATAATCGGAAATTGAGGATAATGCGAAACAAGTCACCTTGTAAATTCTTACCGGTGTGTAGAATATCATTAAGCGAGTAACCAGAATCGGATTTCATACTCGCGTCCAGCACCATGCGAATTTTAGTGGTCAGTTTATCCTCGCGAACTACGATATGATGCGGGATTACGTAATGCGGTAAATCAGAATTGTCGACCGGGGAAATGTAACCTTTCTGAAGGTATTCGCGCAATATTTTGTCATATTCTACTTTTATGGCGGGTTGGGATTTTAAGCGGCGTTCGAGAGATCGGTACCTCTGCTCGGCTGTCGGCAACGACGCGCCAAGGACAGATGGACTTTTTCGAAACGGCAACGCGACAATATAACGACCTGTCGTGTCACGAGAAGTGGTGAGCTTGAATTGGTTCTCACATTCTTGTTCATCAGGCGTTAAAAACTTCTCATCTGGAATATCTTCCAATTCAAAGAAGCGTGAAAGACAAAAATCCTCATTTTCAGCGAACGTACAAAATGATTGCGTGACGTAGTTACTTGGGGTTTCAATCATCGTCGGAGCAGTGCCTAAGATTAAATACCCTAAAGTAGTTTCAATAGCAAATGGCTGACCAGGGGAACCTGATATTTTGTTGGTCTTTAAAATGCGAGCAAACATGTCACATCCCAAAATAATATCAATCTCACCAGGCGTACAGAAAGTTTTGTCTGCTAAGGGTAAATTGTCGAGATATGATATGAGGCGCGGTTTATGTTAACGGTAGGCAGTTTATTAGTGATATTTTCTACCACGTACGGTTGAATAGTATACGAGTGAGCGTCGTTATAATGGGAGAACAGTTTGAGACAAGTCATTCCCTTTGTTAGATTTCTTACGTCACCTATTCCCGTGACGTAAGTGCTGGGAGATGATTGTACCGTAAGATTCAAACGTGAACAGCATTTACGCGTAATAATGTCCCTTTGGGAGCCGCTATCGATTAGCGCACGGATAGATTGAACCTGTCCCTTAAGATCTCGAGTTAAACAGATGGCGGTTCCCAGAAGTACCGTAGAATTAGCACAAGAGTTTGTGTTTGTCACACACAGCGATACTGGATTCGGAGAATTTGAATTATTATTATCGGTACCTGCTTGTGACGCGGAAGACGGTATTGGGTCTGACTGTGGTTTTCGCATATCAGTTTGCTTGAAATGCAATAAGATATGGTGATTAAGAGCGCATGATTTACACGTACTCTTTGATTTGCATGATTTCGTGTTGTGCCTAGTACTGAGGCAATTTACACAAACTTGCGTATTGGATGACTTAATGAAATTAAATCGATTGCGTGGTTCTAGACTAATAAATTTAGAACATTGATATAAAAGGTGCGATCCCTTTTGACAACAAAAACAAATGTCAATGGAGTGATTGTCACTTTTCTCGACATTCATAAATGTCTTTGCGGAATTTGTCCTTTGCGGTTTAGCAGAAATATTAATATTTGAACCGAGGCGGCTGGATGTTGCTGGCGTAACTTGCGCACGAGTAAGTATCCTTTGCTGTCCTCTTACGAATTCTATTAATTCTGAGCTCGACGGAAAGCTTTCATTGTCTCGAATAGAAGATTCGAAAGCTTTTACTGTCTCTATATCAAGGCGTTTAAGACCCAGATGTAGCAACATAAATTCTGCGAGATCCTTGATTTGCAACTGTTTCAGCGCGGCAATGTTTGTCGCATACGTATCTGCAAAATTTTCTAAGGAAGCGGGAGTGACCGAGTTAACCACAGGCATTTTCAATAACCGGTCAAAGTATGATTCTGCGAGTACGCGATGATCGTTATATTTATTACATAAAGCGTTCCAGATCACCTGGTAATTTGTACCAGTGGGTGTGATCGTCTTACAAATAGTCAATGCCTTTCCCGTTAACTTGGACATGAGATATTGCATCTTTTCAGTGTTGTCTAATGAACTATTTAAATGAATAACGGAGACATAGGTTTCATAAAACAGAGGCCAATTTTCCAAATTTCCGTCAAAACATGCAATTTCTAAAGGCGGTAATTTGATTTGACGGTGCGGTTTCTCTACTGAATTTGACAGCATGCTTGACTCGGTAAATTTAATGACACCGTACATTTCCTCAAATGCGTTCAGTTGAGCGTACTCGGCGACCGCTTGAGGATTGATCTCAAGTTCACAATCGATCTTTTCGTCTAGAATGGTGGTAAACTCCGAACGGATTCTCTCTACGGTGCCAGCGCCCGATAAAAATGCTTGACGATTTGTAGCGCTATCGGAAGATTTCTTAATTTTGTCAAAGACTGACTGTAATGTCGCAAAACTTGAAGCTAGTTTGGCATTTAAACGTTTTAAACGTCTGTCATCCCGTGACGACGAACCAGACGGTGCGGTAGCCATTTTCTTGTTCCGATTATTTATTAAATGCAACAAGAATACAGACCAAGAATGTGCTTATAATATTTATAATAAAATAATTTAATTAATATTCAATTTGCGCGCAGTACTCAGTGGGGTTATCTTTGACCCCGACAACCGTGAGGGGTTAACAACACTGAATTAAATTTAAAATTAATGTTTGCGGAATAACAAATTTATTATTTCAATTGATCTATCCAGTACTGGGAGTAGATTAAACAAAATAACATATTATTAGTAAAGACACGAGGTCTATGAACAATATACAATGCGGGTAGAAAAAATTTAAATTGCGGGTGAGCGTAATACACTCTGAAAGTTTATAAGAGATATTGAAATAAGAGTTATATATCTCCGGCTCGTTTTGGACCATGAATGATGCGTGTTTTGTGTAGTTTTTTTAAAAGAAGGACCTTGAAATGTGTATGTTATGTGTTTGAACCACTGCACAAGTAGAAGGTAAGCACACAAGGAAAAGGAGAGAATTACTCACTGCGGGACTTGTACTTTCTTCTCTGCGGCGGTCAATAGCGAAAAAATGCGGATGCGATAAATAATGTTGATGTTCACAGGTTGATGGTCGATTATGGACTGATGTGGGTAACAGGAAAGTGACAGGTTTATAGGGAAGGGTAGGAAGGAAATGTGACAATACTAGCTACAAGTACAGCAGTTCATGTATGTGTATAGTTTTGTATAGATGTATGTATGTAAGTGTAGCTGTGTAAATGCCCAACCAAACTTGATGTAAAAACTTATAAATTGGAACCGTTGATTAAAAATAAATTCATAAGGATGCGAGAAAAAGAGTTTAATATTTTAGAACCTTTAAATTTACAACATGAAATTTAAACATTTTTAGGAAGTCGTTGGAAGTTAATGTGTGGGCGAGATTTTATATAATAATTAAAATTGGAAATAAATTTGTTTTTATCTTGTCTGCGTTGTTATAGTAAGTATGCTGACAGAGTAAAATTGTGATTTCTCGTGTTGACTGTTTATACTTTAAGGTTATATCTCTTTCCTGGATTGGATCGTTTGCCAGGTTTTATCCCATTCATATTTTCCAAATATCAATTTCACAGAAGTTTTTATCATTTTTGACCTCGCCATGTAGATTCCCAGCGATGATTATCGGTTATCTAGCCTCTCGTAAGTTTTCAAAGTTTATCTATGGACAATGTAAGTTGACATCTTCCTAGATTGGATCTTTTGTCGGGTTGATACACCCCTACTTTCGGCGAGGATAATTATTATCAAAAATATTATATAACAGGAGGAACAAATGAAAAGAAGCTACGAAAATTATTATTGAGACATTTATTCTAGAATTACAATTAGCTGGGGTTAATTTAAATCTATAGGTTAATTTTCTTAACTACTTAATTAACTCTTAAAATTAGAATGTCCAATTGCTTAAGTCTACGAAATTGTCCTTAATGTATAAAAATATAGTCTAATAAAATCACTTCCCTTTTTTCTGATGTCCGGGTCCTCGATTTCACGTACACTCACAATCACTAGTTATTGCACGTTATATCACTACTTTACGTATCATTTGATCACAACGATTCTTGTGATGCTGGTCACGTGAATGTTTCCCTTCCTCGGCGGGAAGCTGGTGGTGAATGGGCGGCGGGTTGAACCGAAGGGCGGTCAGTGTGCCGGTCAATATTCCCGGGCGGGAGCTGGTTGCTGCCTGGGCGGCGGCTGGACCGAAGGGCGGTCAGTGTGCCGGTCAGTATTCCCGGGCGGGAGCTGGTTGCTGCCTGGGCGGCGGGCTGGACCGAAGGGCGGTCAGTATACTGGTGTACACTGCCGAAGGGCGGCGTGTACGAGAGTCTGGGTGCTGACTCGTTGGCAGACTGAACCGAAGGGCGATCAGTCTACGGCTCGCAGAGTGTTGGTTCGGCGGGAGCCGTTGTGTCTCGGAGGGGCACGGTGGCCCTCCAAGGGAGGAACTTCCCGGGTCGGAAGTGAAAAGGCGACTGTCCCCGGTTTGAACTCCCGCTTCTTCTCGTGCTGAGGGTTGGCCCTACCGAAGGGTTGAGGAACTATTGTAGTTCCTCTTTGTTCCGCTTCTCAAACTGCCATCATTTTCTGGCGCTGAGATCGTCGACTAGTCGTCAGCTTAAACGCAAGATGTCGCTAGTAGTCTCGTTTGTGGTGAATCTATACATTATTGGTGGTAGCTTTGAATTTATGATAATTCAACTACATGTACGTTCTTAAGTCTAGATTACAATGATGTTCTTATATCTAGATTAATTCTAACAATCTTACAACAATGCATTTAATTAATATAAAGGCTCAATCATGAATACATTCTATTAATGTTGCAAAATCCCTAGTCCACAGAATCCCGTTCGTAAGGCTCATACCATATGGTCGCGCAGCGGCGCGTTGGTCAAAGAGATTTTTATTGCCCTGAGCTTCGACTGGTTCCTAGGGTTGGGTCGCCTTCTACCCTAGCTTTCTATTTTATTAGGGTTCCCTTGAGTCTGATGACGCCGTTGACATCTGCGATTTCTAATTCTAATGGTCGTTTACCGACCTTGTACAATAACTGATTTTTTTAAGCTCCCTTGTCGGCGAGCCGTCACATTCCTAGGCTGGCGAAATTCCCGACAACCAATATTGCACGTTTTTAAGTTCCAAAGGTCTTTCCGTAAATTCTAGCCATTGTTAATATTTTAGGGTATAACAATGTTTCATCCGATTATTTTTTTGCGAATAATAATTTTTACAAAAGTTAGTGGTCGGGATGCATTCAGTTCATTTGCCATGTTGATTCTCGATTAATTCGCAATATTAAAGCATATTTTCTTTGATTCCTGCATCGATTACCGGTTGTCTAGCTTCTCGTAAGTTTTCAAAGTTTATCTATGGACAAAACTCGCCATTACTAAATTGTCATCTGACGTTTGCTCTTGCGAATTTTGCGGGTTTATATCAGTTCAAGGTTTGTTTTTCACGTTCTTTACTGTCAACTGGCTCGAACTGTGTGCTTGATAGATTTGTAGAACTTTCCTTCTAATTAGAAACAAACTTGGAAGACTTAGCGGGCCTACTTAGATATTCCTTTTTGAAGGTAGGTATGCTTATTAATTATCAATGTTCTTAATTGTAGTTGTGTGTATCAAGTACGAAATGTTTCCATACATTTACTTTACTGAATTATCATAGTATTTCAAATCTTTTATTACTACTCACGAACAGAACTGATCAATATATGTGTTCTATTACAGTTATAATTTATTTTGAGCTGGGATCAATTACCACCATAAAATATCAGGACATTATCACAGCAGTGCCATGGATCTTCAAAACCCAGATAATGTATTCATCAAGACGGAACCAGGGTCCCAGAAAGAAGACGCAAATGAAATGCCGTGTATAAAAACAGAAATCGACCCACTAGATATAAAGGAGTATTTACCGTACGCTGAGAGCAATCCGACGGATAGTAAGTTGCATTGTATTTAAGTTGAATGCTAATTACAGTTGTTAGGAATTAATTTCTGTTTGAAATATTGGCAGACTGGACATATTCATATATATATTTTTTTAATACTTCACAAAATTCTCAACTGCTCCCAACCGGCAGAAGCCAGCAAGACTATGGCATCCCCATTTGTGGTATGTTGTGAGGCTACAGGTAGTGGGGAAGGGAATCTATTCAGATCTGGTAACCTAAAGCTATTACAAGCAGAGTTTCAAATCTAATATTTGTCTTACCTCGAACTAAGAATATCTATCACTACCGAACTTGCCGCAAATAACCTATTTTAAATTGATAAATTGTGAGGTAACACAAATTAATAAAAAAAAACACACAGAGCGTAATACTCAAAAATATATAATTGTGAATTTATTTGCGCGAACAATATATCACAGAAGAATGGCCGTCTGTACAATTTCTATTGAAAAACAGAGAGTTACGAAGCTTGTTTTTTCATTTAAATATATAATGTCACACCCCAAAATATTTGTTTCCTTCGATAAAAAGCAATTAATCAAATGAAATTGAATTTGCCCACGCCGAGATTTGTAGCCACGACCTCCGGATTGCTAGCCTTTCTATTGTAAAACTTATCCCTGACAACGGAGCCGTCGTTCTGAAAATTATGTCAATTCTTCTTGTTATACTCTTGACATATAGAGGGACAACTGTGTTTTTTTAATAAAATACTCCGTTGTCTCAGCATTGACTGCAGTTGTTGTTGTTTTATTTTTCCAGGTAACATTTGTAATATGGAGTCTATTACCATTAAGGCAGAACCAGAACCTATAGAAGAACATGGAGGGACTATTCCTTGTACAGAACTTGAGATACAATTCTTGGATGTTAAAAGGGAAGAGCACTCTGAAACCATTACCCAGACAACCGGTAAAAAACAATTTTTGTTTGTTAAAACAGACAATTCGTGCCCTCCCAATTTTTCGCATTTTTAACAACGGAGGCCGTCGGTAACGAAGATTATGACATGAATGTTATTTTACAACTTGTTAATAGTATTGTAGACAGTCCTGATTTATAAGCTAAATTACCTTCAAATACCAACAAGAAATATTTAATAATACTCAATCAAGAATTATTTTATTTGCAACAACAATATCAGGAATCAATCCTCAGATACTCGTTTCTACCTAAAATTAATGCAGTTGAAAATGATTTTTCAGAAGGACTTTAAGGTAGCGACAAACTCGCAGCTCACATCAAAAAGTTATTTATAACACAATAGCGCTCGCCATACAATCCCATGAGACCCGTCAGACGTAAAAAGATGATGCGCTGTGATCGCGGTTTGAATCTTCGCTAATCGGAATTATTTTTCGTATTCGCTAATGTGGCGATATCAGAGAAGTTATGCGACCCCCTCTCTACCGTAAACAGGAGAGGGGGTCATTTTTAATACACGGAGCATGCACGGAGCTGTCAAGTTAACATATCCAGTACAAAGAAATGATATTCTCTCGACCGCTTCCGATTTCAACTGACCCCTTCTCCTGTCGTAGGAAGGAATATATTATAACGTAGTGTGTCGGTAGAAAAGATACTTATAACGCAGTATCTTTTTGATGTGAACTTCGTGTTTGTCGCCCGCTTTATGTTTTCACTGCACGGAATCTTACTAATATTATAAACGCGAAAATTTGTACGGATGTATGTGTGTTTGCTACTCTTTCACGCAAAATTTACTGAATGGATTTTAATGAAACTTTACAATAACATAGCTCATACGTCAGAATAACATATAGGCTATAATTTATAAAGCTAGCTATTAATTTTAAATATATTGAAAATAATAATTATTGTTTAATAGAAAATGTCAAAATTTGAGAATGACATTTTGCAAAACAATAATTGTAAAATCAAAATTCTATTTTAGAAAATATTTAAATAAGTGATTGTATTTAAAGTACCTGCCTAATACGTTGAATCGAATTAAGAATAATAGATGTTTTAAATAAATAGGTTAAGAATTTTGGTATAAAAGTAGATTGGACCTAGGAAAGGAAAATAGATTACTCGAAGTAGATAGTAATCCTACGCAGACGAAGTCGCGGGCAGAAGGCTATATAACATATCTCGATAAATAACTTATCATAATACCTACTACTTTTCTGCATTGGTTCTTTATATACGGGTATTTATTTATTTTTTTTATTTCTATATAATATTACAGTGTTCACATAAAGTTACTAATTTTTATACATTACAATATAATTTATGACCTTTTTATTATGTTGGGTGTAAGGTAGGTTTGTGAAGGATATACTGTGGTTGGGTAATGTTGTAAGTTTCGTGAACACCTCACTAGGAGAACTTGTGCTGAGATTTTCGTTGTTTGTTTTTGGGGTGTTATGCCGTGTTGTGCTACCTCCTTCTTTAGCCGACGTTTCGGACAGCGTTGCAGTGTCCATCATCAGGGCAGATCCGGCAGATCCGTCGATGTGAATTTGTAGTGTTAAGTGTGTTACATTTCTCCGTGGACGGGCCCCAGGCTAACGTAAATACTGCGCTTTCACCAAATTTCCCTTTCAAAGTAGTTCACTTTCTTCTGAAATAAAGCTAACGGCACGGTATCGCTTCCAACTAAATAAGCACACACTTAACACTACAAATTCACATCGACGGATCTGCCGGATCTGCCCTGATGATGGACACTGCAACGCTGTCCGAAACGTCGGCTAAAGAAGGAGGTAGCACAACACGGCATAACACCCCAAAAACAAACAACGAAAATGCTTTTGGCCGTGAGAATCTAAAAACGTACCTGTGCTGAGATGTTCACGTGGTTATATTTAAGTGTAACAATTATTTATGTGTTGTAGCATAAAGTTTCTTCTTTATTTATTTTTTTAAATTAGTGGTTATTTTAAACTGATTATTTATAAAAAAAATATACACATATATTATTTTTAGTTAAGTATTAAGGGACGTACGTGACTTACTTTAACCAGTGACTCCTGACATTATTTGAAGTAAAAAAAGCAAACAAAATTTTGGAATCCGGTGACATTTTTGATGTTTTTTTTTCTACAAAAACATAAAAAAGTAGAGCTGTTGGACAGTTGAGGGCGGGATAAGAGGTTGGGCGGTTACTTCTCTGTGTGACAAGTAACGACATGCAGAAGAAATTGTTTATTGTTGGATTTTTAAGAAAAAACATTGAAAAAAAAATCATCGAAAAAGTCACCGGAGACCAAAATTTCATTACCATTAATTTTTTACTCCAAATAGTGTCAGGAGTCACTGGTTAAAGTAAGTCAAGTACGTTCCTTAAAGCCTTGTATATATTTTTAATTTTTTTTTAAAGTTTCTCAACAGTAAATCACAGCTTTCACAGACAATACACACAATTACAACTTACGAAACAACACATGCAATTACAACAAACATGGTTGGTACTGCCACTAATTAAAGAAAACACAGCATTGACAAGATTATATACTTTACAATAATTAAGATAACATTCTGTTGATTTTATTACCTACACTTAACAAGTTAATATCCCATTACATACATTACTATAATACCTCTTCAGATCAACATGATAGGGAGGTTTAAATCTTGTTAACAGATGTTTTGAAGGTGGCCAATAATGTATTGTCAAATTAATGGAATGATTTTTATTGGGGAGGTATCTAAAGAGCTCAGATATAGAGACATCTTGTTAATTTGTTCTGCCTAAATGTAATGGTCACCCATATATCTTCCAATGTACTTTCCCAATGCATACAGCGCCAACGGTTAGTTTGATATTCTTGTAAAACGGCTTTTGAGTTAGACTCCGTGACTTTTAAGCGGGCGACAAACGCGAAGTTCACATCAAAAAGATACTTAGGTATAACACAATAGCGCTCGCCATACAAACCCATACAGACCCGCCAGACGTAAAAATATGATGCGCTGTGATCGCGGTTTGAATCTTCGCTAATTCGCGTTATTTTTCGTGACCGCTACGATCGCGATATCAGAAAATTTATGCGTTCCCCCCTTCGCTTTAAACAGGAGAGGGGGTCATTTTTAATACACGGAGAATTCACGGACCTGTCAAGTTGACATATCCAGTAAAAAATGATATTCTCTCGACCGCTTTCGATTTCAACTGACCCCTTCTCCTGCCGTAGGAAGGAATATTTTATAACTTAGTGTGTCGGTAGACAAGATACTTATAACGCAGTGTCTTTTTGATGTGAGCTGCGAGTCTGTCGCTACCTTTTGGGTTAGAGGTACTGCTACGACCCCTTCTGAAATATTATGACGCGAGTCAAGTTTGCGAATCAAAAATACTGTCGTTCAACCATGTTAAAATAACAATATCAAAATTCTTATTAAGTATTTCTAGTTAAAAATTATTTAGTTTTGTTCTTTAACCCCTGATATTCTGGTAAGTAATAAATTTTTAAAATACCCATTTCAGTTGTAAATAGTATCGAAATTATATTTAAAAATAGTCCTGAGGCCCTAGTACACACGCTCCTTAAGATCTCAAACGTACAAACAACAGTTGATGTCGAATATGTTAAGGACACTTAGTCATTGTGAACTGTCACTTATTCGTTGACGATCTGAAATCACGCTACGGCCGTCCGTTTGGGCGGATGGTAGGACTCTTGACTCCAAATCGGAAGGTCGCGGGTTCGAACCCGGCGTGCCCAATAAATGTTATTAGATTAATTTGTGTTATTTCACAATTAATGAATAAAAATAATATATACTATATTTGCAGCACGTTCCAGAGTGGAAGATACTCTCAGTATCGCCCTGGTGTAAGACCACTATTCAGAATTGAAACGTTGCTTAATAATGGCTTTAACCGTGTTTAGTGCCTAGATCTGAATAGCCAGGTACTTCCTAACCATCCTCTTCCCATCTCCTTCCCTTCCCCACTTACCTTCAGCCTCACAACATACTCCAATTGGGGATGCCATAGTCTCACTGGCTCCAGACGGGAGTAGTTGGGAGTCTTGTGAGGTTATTCTCTATAAAAAATATGTTTAAAAAATGCTAGGGAACGATGAGAAGTTACCGATAGTTATCCTATCGATCGTTATCGATCGAGATGCTAGGGAGCCTGGTCGCGGTGTTTTCGTCTTTTCGGACAAGGGTTCTTCCATTCGTATCCATCCGAATTTGTAATTAACTTCTTTCGCTTTAACCGCTTGGGTACATAAGCTTGTTTTCGCGACAATTTAACGTAGGTAGACATAGGAATGACGTATGCCCCGGTCCTGAGTTATTAATCCTTGTGGCTGCATTCAGGGCCTTGCTTGCTGGGGTGAGATGTTCGCTGACGTAAACCGGGGTTTTATTGCCATCGTTGCCTAGGTGAGCTGAGGGGCTTGTTGCTCTTCTTTTTCTTGTTGTAGCTGCTGATTACAGCCAGGACTTCATCCGTTGCCCTCAAGCACTGGAGCTTCACAAAGATTGATCTTGGTCTTCTGGAATCTGGTTTGATCTTAGGGACTGTCAATGAAATGTCTACTTTTTAATTAACAACTTTTGAGTTCACTTATTCACTATATTATACTGTTACTAAATTCACTTTAATTTTTAGGAATCCACTTAGTAAAGTCTGTTAATTATTCATTGCTTCACCTTATTTATTTGAGTTTCTACTTGCAATACTGTGGAGGATATAAGTTTTTATTTTGGAAATCGGATTCACTTTTTTTAAAAGAAAGAACACAGGTTACGCGCGGTCACAAATTTAGCCTCTTCCGAACTTTCTTCTGATCAACTATAACATTTATTGATTTTTTTTTATGTAGTCATAATAACATATTTAGAAACCCAACCCTACCCCACTCAACCCCTATGCCACCCGTGCCCTAAATCCAAGTGCGACCCGCGGGTGACGGGTTAACAAACAAACATTCAAATGGCCCCCGACGGCACAAAGGTTCCCCACGCCTACTCTACAAGAGGGATGACCGTAATTTTTAAAATATCACTGTTCACTGTTCGTTTCGACATATTAATGCAGAAATTGTTTTAATTTTCCAGTCAACACTTATGGGGAGACTATTACCATCAAGGCAGAACCAGGACCCCCAGAGAAATGTGAAGTGGCAATTCCTTATACTGAAATTGACATAGACTTCGCGGAGGTTAAAAATGAATTCTTAGAGCGCTCTGAAAGAATTACCCAGACAACTGGTAAAACAGACTTTCTTTAAATTAACAGTTCGTGCTCCCAATTTTAGCGTTCGGCGGATTTTTTTGTACTAATCGGTAATCTTTTTTCAGACACGTTGACAAACTTAAAAATGGACCAAGTGGCAAAACGGTACGCCTGTCCACACTGTAACCACTCCTGCTCAGACAAGTCAATGCTAGAACTGCACTTTCGCACCCATGCTGGAGAAAAACCTTATTCTTCTTCCGACTGCAACCATTCATATTTTCATAAGGAAAATTTGAAGAATCACAAGTTGATTCACAGTGGTATGAAGCCTATTTCGTGTCCCAACTGCAAATATACATGTTCACATAGGGGGAATTTGAAGAGACACATGCTGACTCACAGTGGAATAAAATCTTTTTCATGTAACGAATGCCACTATTCATGTTCAAGGAAGACAAATTTGAAGAGACACATTATGTCTCACAGTGGAATAAAATCTTTTTCGTGTCCCGACTGCAACTATTCATGTTCACATAAGGGGAATTTAAAGAGACACGTGCTAACTCACGGCGAAAAATCTTTTTCATGTTCCGACTGCAACTATTCATGTTATCGGAAGGGAGATTTGAAGAGACACACGCTGACTCACAGTGAAATTAAACCTTTTTCGTGTCCCGACTGCAACTATTCATGCTCATCGATGGGAAGTCTGAAGAGTCACATGGTGACTCACAGTGGAATAAAACCTTTCGCATGTCTTAAATGCAACTATTCGTGTTCACGGCGGACAAGTTTGAAGATCCACATGCTAACTCACATGGGAATTAAACCATTTTCGTGTCCCGACTGCAACTATTCATTTTCATTGAAGGGATCTTTGAAGTCACACATGTTGACTCACAGCGAAGAAAAACCTTTTTCATGTTCCGTCTGCAACTATTCTTATTCACGAAAGGGACAATTAAAGAGGCACGTACTAACTCATAGTGGAGAAAAATATTTTTCATGTTCCGACTGCAACTATTCATGTTTGCAGAAGGGAGATTTGAAGAGACACACGCTGACCCACAGTGAAATTAAACCTTTTTCGTGTCCCGACTGCAACTTCTCATGTTCATTGAGGGCAAATTTGAAGAGACACATTCAGACTCACAGTCGAATTAAACCTTTCGCATGTCCCGAATGCAAATATTCATGTATTCGGAAGGAAGATTTGAAGAGACACATGCTGACTCACAGGAAAATAAAACCTTTTTCGTGTCCCGACTGCAACTATTCATGTTTTCGGAAGAAATATTTAAAGAGACACATTTTGACTCACAGTGCAATAAAACCTATGTGTGTCCGGACTGCAACTACTCTTGCTCTAGAAGGCAACAATTAAAAATGATCAATTACGTACTGATTCACCGTTTGGAACAGAACTGGCACTGGTCCTAAAACGAGAATTGTGGGGTTATAATGCAAAACGCACTATTTACAAAAATCGAACTTTTCAGTACAGGCAAAAAACTGTGCTAGAAATAGGTAGTTTTATGGGAAAATGTGTTTTTTAAGTTGAAAAATGAAGAGGATTTCATCATTTTATCGTAAAAATAATTATGCCATTCGATTCCTTGGCCTCGAATTGGTCTGACTGCATATATAACTCAATTTCGCCCATTTTGGAAATGGTGCGTTTTGCATTACAATCCCACAATTCGAATTTCACCTTTCCTTAATCGAATTTTCCTCCGTTCTTACCAAATTACATTCACTATCTAAACCCGTAGTCGCGATTTCTAACTTAGACTCTTCTACGTAAATCTATTCTTTCGCTCGTTCTTGTGATAACCTTATTGCAAATGCTCAACTAGATTAGTATTTTAACGCGCTCCGAACTGGCTAAAAGCTGATGTGCCTTTTCAAAGTACCGAAGATCTGTTATTGTTTCCCCCACTATTTTTCTGGCTTGATGAAAACTCTCGCGTTCTTTGAATAAACACCAACAATGTTTTTCCAAAATTCTGATTTATTTATCATTTGCGACTTTCGTAACTTTATTTGGAAAACAAAGATTAATAATTAATAAGGTTAACTTTTCTGGTTACAAAAGATTCAATAGATACGCAAGCTTATGGATCACATTTAATTTGACCTCTGTATTGTCATGATTTAAAATGAAAAGTTGTTTTTACCTCAAACGAATACGACTCCAATCGACATTTAGGTGACTATAATAATATGAACGATGAAATTCCCGATTCAATGATTTAGCGAGAACAAAACAAGCAACACCCGAAAACTAACAAACGACAACAAAAAAATAACCAAATTGCAACAATCCTCCAAGAAAAGCAGCAAACTACTTATTAGTATTTTGTTTTGAAGAGTTTTAATTTTCAATGTACTATCGTTACTTAAATTTTAATTTTTCTGCTACCGGTTTCGACACATCTGTGCCATTCGCTAGCAAACTTAAAACTAAACATAAAATTTAAAACATATACAGAAATGGATTAGATGTTATTAGGTGGGGGTGGTGGGAGGGGTGATTTTGGGGGAGGGGGAGAACAGTGGGCGGGGTCAAAATCACATGGGAACATAGTCAAAAGGGGAGATAAGCAGGGTGCTATTATTTTGTTAACTAAATTAATTTTTTATTTAATTTTTTTGTTTATTTCTAATTTTTTTAAAGCGCACAAGTTAAAGTATGAATTTATATTTATATGTTTAAATTTGGTTTTTTCCTTGTTGAAGCTATGGCCTGTCTCTATTAAATGATTGGCGAATTCAGAATAGTTATTATTTCGTAAACAGAGTTCATGTTCCCTGATTCTAGTTCTAAAATTTCTAGTAGTCATTCCTACGTACTGAGCGTCGCAATCATTACATTCTAAAGTGTACATCCCGTTTTTTTTTCGAGTTTATTAGAAACATCCTTGTTATCAAGTAAATTTTAATTTTAGTAATATTAAAATCATTAAAAAATAAATCCGAAAACGTGTTTTGTGACGAAAATTCCTTATTTATTTTCTGTTCCATTCTATGTATGAATGCAACACACTATTTCAAAATATGGAATGTATTGTGTTGCGCAACATTCTGAAATAAACAACCATTATTATATTTGTTATATTAAAATAAAGTGTGGGTGTCGCTGCAGTTTTGTCATGGTTTTCTGCGACCTTGCACGACAGCTACTGCCATGGTTAAAAAAGATTATTGTTTAATTGTATTAAATAACAAAAAATAATTTAACAAATATATTAATAAATAAAAAAAACTCTCTTTTATTTCTCGGGATCACAATGAAAAGAACAAGATTACAGACATAATATAAATATGTCGTAAAACATTTACAAAGATTATACACATAGAAGAACATATCAGTACAGCAAATAGTTAACATTATACATAAATTATTTATTGTTTTGGCACTTTTTTTTTACATCCTAATATTATATAGTTGTGGTAGCATCGGTCAACGCGTGAGCAACTTTGTGAACAGTCAACCTGTTAAAATAAAGAAAATAAGATTAGCAAATTAAATATGCAACTAGTGTAGAATACAAACATAAATATTTTCAAGAAAGTTTGTCAAATCAATGCCTTCAGAAGGCGAAACAGCTGCCATGCATAGTAATAGATACACTTAGTAAAATATTTTAAATCCTATTTGATTTAAAATAATTATATTAAAAATATACAAGATATTATTTTTACAATAATAATATTTGGATGACATGTATTTAATTACTACTTATTTATATATATTCTAGTGTTATTTGACAGTCTGTGTAACTAACTTGATGTAAAAACTTATAAATTGGAACCGTTGATTAAAAATAAATTCACAAGGATGCGAGAAAAAGAGTTTAATATTTTAGAACCTTTAAATTTACAACATGAAATTTAAACATTTTGAGGAAGTCGTTGGAAGTTAATGTGTGGGCGAGATTTTATATAATAATTAAAATTGGAAATAAATTTGTTTTTATCTTGTCTGCGTTGTTATAGTAAGTATGCTGACAGAGTAAAATTGTGATTTCTCGTGTTGACTGTTTATACTTTAAGGTTATATCTCTTTCCTGGATTGGATCGTTTGCCAGGTTTTATCCCATTCATATTTTCAAAATATCAATTTCACAGAAGTTTTTATCATTTTTGACCTCGCCATGTAGATTCCCAGCGATGATTATCGGTTATCTAGCCTCTCGTAAGTTTTCAAAGTTTATCTATGGACAATGTAAGTTGACATCTTCCTAGATTGGATCTTTTGTCGGGTTGATACACCCCTACTTTCGGCGAGGATAATTATTATCAAAAATATTATATAACAGGAGGAACAAATGAAAAGAAGCTACGAAAATTATTATTGAGACATTTATTCTAGAATTATAATTAGCTGGGGTTAATTTAAATCTATAGGTTAATTTTTTTAACTACTTAATTAACTCTTAAAATTAGAATGTCCAATTGCTTAAGTCTACGAAATTGTCCTTAATGTATAAAAATATAGTCTAATAAAATCACTTCCCTTTTTTCTGATGTCCGGGTCCTCGATTTCACGTACACTCACAATCACTAGTTATTGCACGTTATATCACTACTTTACGTATCATTTGATCACAACGATTCTTGTGATGCTGGTCACGTGAATGTTTCCCTTCCTCGGCGGGAAGCTGGTGGTGACTGGGCGGCGGGTTGAACCGAAGGGCGGTCAGTGTGCCGGTCAATATTCCCGGGCGGGAGCTGGTTGCTGCCTGGGCGGCGGCTGGACCGAAGGGCGGTCAGTGTGCCGGTCAGTATTCCCGGGCGGGAGCTGGTTGCTGCCTGGGCGGCGGCTGGACCGAAGGGCGGTTAGTGTGCCGGTCAGTATTCCCGGGCGGGAGCTGGTTGCTGCCTGGGCGGCGGGCTGGACCGAAGGGCGGTCAGTATACTGGTGTACACTGCCGAAGGGCGGCGTGTACGAGAGTCTGGGTGCTGACTCGTTGGCAGACTGAACCGAAGGGCGATCAGTCTACTGCTCGCAGAGTGTTGGTTCGGCGGGAGCCGTTGTGTCTCGGAGGGGCACGGTGGCCCTCCAAGAGAGGAACTTCCCGGGTCGGAAGTGAAAAGGCGACTGTCCCCGGTTTGAACTCCCGCTTCTTCTCGTGCTGAGGGTTGGCCCTACCGAAGGGTTGAGGAACTATTGTAGTTCCTCTTTGTTCCGCTTCTCAAACTGCCATCATTTTCTGGCGCTGAGATCGTCCACTAGTCGTCAGCTTAAACGCAAGATGTCGCTAGTAGTCTCGTTTGTGGTGAGTCTATACATTATTGGCGGTAGCTTTGAATTTATGATAATTCAACTACATGTACGTTCTTAAGTCTAGATTACAATGATGTTCTTATATCTAGATTAATTCTAACAATCTTACAACGATGCATTTAATTAATATAAAGGCTCAATCATGAATACATTCTATTAATGTTGCAAAATCCCTAGTCCACAGAATCCCGTTCGTAAGGCTCATACCATATGGTCGCGCAGCGGCGCGTTGGTCAAAGAGATTTTTATTGCCCTGAGCTTCGACTGGTTCCTAGGGTTGGGTCGCCTTCTACCCTAGCTTTCTATTTTATTAGGGTTCCCTTGAGTCTGATGACGCCGTTGACATCTGCGATTTCTAATTCTCATGGTCGTTTACCGACCTTGTACAATAACTGATTTTTTTAAGCTCCCTTGTCGGCGAGCCGTCACATTCCTAGGCTGGCGAAATTCCCGGCAACCAATATTGCACGTTTTTAAGTTCCAAAGGTCTTTCCGTAAATTCTAGCCATTGTTAATATTTTAGGGTATAACAATGTTTCATCCGATTATTTTTTTGCGAATGATAATTTTTACAAAAGTTAGTGGTCGGGATGCATTCAGTTCATTTGCCATGTTGATTCTCGATTAATTCGCAATATTAAAGCATATTTTCTTTGATTCCTGCATCGATTACCGGTTGTCTAGCTTCTCGTAAGTTTTCAAAGTTTATCTATGGACAAAACTCGCCATTACTAAATTGTCATCTGACGTTTGCTCTTGCGAATTTTGCGGGTTTATATCAGTTCAAGGTTTGTTTTTCACGTTCTTTACTGTCAACTGGCTCTAACTGTGTGCTTGATAGATTTGTAGAACTTTCCTTCTAATTAGAAACAAACTTGGAAGACTTAGCGGGCCTACTTAGATATTCCTTTTTGAAGGTAGGTATGCTTATTAATTATCGATGTTCTTAATTGTAGTTGTGTGTATCAAGTACGAAATGTTTCCATACATTTACTTTACTGAATTATCATAGTATTTCAAATCTTTTATTACTACTCACGAACAGAACTGATCAATATATGTGTTCTATTACAGTTATAATTTATTTTGAGCTGGGATCAATTACCACCATAAAATATCAGGACATTATCACAGCAGTGCCATGGATCTTCAAAACCCAGATAATGTATTCATCAAGACGGAACCAGGGTCCCAGAAAGAAGACGCAAATGAAATGCCGTGTATAAAAACAGAAATCGACCCACTAGATATAAAGGAGTATTTACCGTACGCCGAGAGCAATCCGACGGACAGTAAGTTGCATTGTATTTAAGTTGAATGTTAATTACAGTTGCTAGGAATTAATTTCTGTTTGAAATATTGGCAGACTGGACATATTCATATATATATTTTTTTAATACTTCACAAAATTCTCAACTGCTCCCAACCGGCAGAAGCCAGCAAGACTATGGCATCCCCATTTGTGGTATGTTGTGAGGCTACAGGTAGTGGGGAAGGGAATCTATTCAGATCTGGTAACCTAAAGCTATTACAAGCAGAGTTTCAAATCTAATATTTGTCTTACCTCGAACTAAGAATATCTATCACTACCGAACTTGCCGCAAATAACCTATTTTCAATTAATAAATTGTGAGGTAACACAAATTAATTAAAAAAAACACACAGAGCGTAATACTCAAAAATATATAATTGTGAATTTATTTGCGCGAACAATATATCACAGAAGAATGGCCGTCTGTACAATTTCTATTGAAAAACAGAGAGTTACGAAGCTTGTTTTTTCATTTAAATATATAATGTCACACCCCAAAATATTTGTTTCCTTCGATAAAAAGCAATTAATCAAATGAAATTGAATTTGCCCACGCCGAGATTTGTAGCCACGACCTCCGGATTGCTAGCCTTTCTATTGTAAAACTTATCCCTGACAACGGAGCCGTCGTTCTGAAAATTATTTCAATTCTTTTTGTTATACTCTTGACATATAGAGGGACAACTGTGTTTTTTAATAAAATACTGCGTTGTCTCAGCATTGACTGCAGTTGTTGTTGTTTTATTTTTCCAGGTAACATTTGTAATATGGAGTCTATTACCATTAAGGCAGAACCAGAACCTAGAGAAGAATATGGAGGGACTATTCCTTGTACAGAACTTGAGATACAATTCTTGGATGTTAAAAGGGAAGAGCACTCTGAAACCATTACCCAGACAACCGGTAAAAAACAATTTTTGTTTGTTAAAATAGACAATTCGTGCCCTCCCAATTTTTCGCATTTTTAACAACGGAGGCCGTCGGTAACGAAGATTATGACATAAATGTTATTTTACAACTTGTTAATAGTATTGTAGACAGTCCTGATTTATAAGCTAAATTACCTTCAAATACCAACAAGAAATATGTAATTATACTCAATCAAGAATTATTTTATTTGCAACAACTATATCAGGAATCAATCCTCAGATACTCGTTTCTACCTAAAATTAATGCAGTTGAAAATGATTTTTCAGAAAGATTTTATGTTTTCACTGCACGGAATCTTACTAATATTATAAACGCGAAAGTTTGTACGGATGTATGTGTGTTTGCTACTCTTTCACGCAAAATTTACTGAATGGATTTTAATGAAACTTTACAATAACATAGCTCATACGTCAGAATAACATATAGGCTATAATTTATAAAGCTAGCTATTAATTTTAAATATATTGAAAATAATAATTATTGTTTAATAGAAAATGTCAAAATTTGAGAATGACATTTTGCAAAACAATAATTGTAAAATCAAAATTCTATTTTAGAAAATATTTAAAGAAGTGATTGTATTTAAAGTATCTGCCTAATACGTTGAATCGAATTAAGAATAATAGATGTTTTAAATAAATAGGTTAAGAATTTTGGTATAAAAGTAGATTGGACCTAGGAAAAGAAAATAGATTACTCGAAGTAGATAGTAATCCTACGCAGAAGAAGTCGCGGGCAGAAGCTAGTATAGGCTATATAACATATCTCGATAAATAACTTATCATAATGCCTACTACTTTTCTGCATTGGTTCTTTATATACGGGTATTTATTTATTTTTTTATTTCTATATAATATTACAGTGTTCACATAAAGTTACTAATTTTTATACATTACAATATAATTTATGACCTTTTTATTATGTTGGGTGTAAGGTAGGTTTGTGAAGGATATACTGTGGTTGGGTAATGTTGTAAGTTTCGTGAACACCTCACTAGGAGAACCTGTGCTGAGATTTTCGTTGTTTGTTTTTGGGGTGTTATGCCGTGTTGTGCTACCTCCTTCTTTAGCCGACGTTTCGGACAGCGTTGCAGTGTCCATCATCAGGGCAGATCCGGCAGATCCGTCGATGTGAATTTGTAGTGTTAAGTGTGTTACATTTCTCCGTGGACGGGCCCCAGGCTAACGTAAATACTGCGCTTTCACCAAATTTCCCTTTCAAAGTAGTTCACTTTCTTCTGAAATAAAGCTAACGGCACGGTATCGCTTCCAACTAAATAAGCACACACTTAACACTACAAATTCACATCGACGGATCTGCCGGATCTGCCCTGATGATGGACACTGCAACGCTGTCCGAAACGTCGGCTAAAGAAGGAGGTAGCACAACACGGCATAACACCCCAAAAACAAACAACGAAAATGCTTTTGGCCGTGAGAATCTAAAAACGTACCTGTGCTGAGATGTTTACGTGGTTATATTTAAGTGTAACAATTATTTATGTGTTGTAGCATAAAGTTTCTTCTTTATTTATTTTTTTAAATTAGTGGTTATTTTAAACTGATTATTTATAAAAAAAATATATACATATATTATTTTTAGTTAAGTATTAAGGGACGTACGTGACTTACTTTAACCAGTGACTCCTGACATTATTTGAAGTAAAAAAAGCAAACAAAATTTTGGAATCCGGTGACATTTTTAATGTTTTTTTTTCTACAAAAACATAAAAAAGTAGAGCTGTTGGACAGTTGAGGGCGGGATAAGAGGTTGGGCGGTTACTTCTCTGTGTGACAAGTAACGACATGCAGAAGAAATTGTTTATTGTTGGATTTTTAAGAAAAAAACATTGAAAAAAAAATCATCGAAAAAGTCACCGGAGACCAAAATTTCATTAACATTAATTTTTTACTCCAAATAGTGTCAGGAGTCACTGGTTAAAGTAAGTCAAGTACGTTCCTTAAAGCCTTGTATATATTTTTAATTTTTTTTTAAAGTTTCTCAACAGTAAATCACAGCTTTCACAGACAATACACACAATTACAACTTACGAAACAACACATGCAATTACAACAAACATGGTTGGTACTGCCACTAATTAAAGAAAACACAGCATTGACAACATTATATACTTTACAATAATTAAGATAACATTCTGTTGATTTTATTACCTACACTTAACAAGTTAATATCCCATTACATACATTACTATAATACCTCTTCAGATCAACATGATAGGGAGGTTTAAATCTTGTTAACAGATGTTTTGAAGGTGGCCAATAATGTATTGTCAAATTAATGGAATGATTTTTATTGGGGAGGTATCTAAAGAGCTCAGATATAGAGACATCTTGTTAATTTGTTCTGCCTAAATGTAATGGTCACCCATATATCTTCCAATGTACTTTCCCAATGCATACAGCGCCAACGGTTAGTTTGATATTCTTGTAAAACGGCTCTTGAGTTAGACTCCGTGACTTTTAAGCGGGCGACAAACGCGAAGTTCACATCAAAAAGATACTTAGGTATAACACAGTAGCGCTCGCCATACAAACCCATACAGACCCGCCAGACGTAAAAATATGATGCGCTGTGATCGCGGATTGAATCTTCGCTAATTCGCGTTATTTTTCGTGACCGCTACGATCGCGATATCAGAAAATTTATGCGTTCCCCCCTTCGCTTTAAACAGGAGAGGGGGTCATTTTTAATACACGGAGAATTCACGGACCTGTCAAGTTGACATATCCAGTAAAAAATGATATTCTCTCGACCGCTTCCGATTTCAACTGACCCCTTCTCCTGCCGTAGGAAGGAATATTTTATAACTTAGTGTGTCGGTAGACAAGATACTTATAACGCAGTGTCTTTTTGATGTGAGCTGCGAGTCTGTCGCTACCTTTTGGGTTAGAGGTACTGCTACGACCCCTTCTGAAATATTATGACGCGAGTCAAGTTTGCGAATCAAAAATACTGTCGTTCAACCATGTTAAAATAACAATATCAAAATTCTTATTAAGTATTTCTAGTTAAAAATTATTTAGTTTTGTTCTTTAACCCCTGATATTCTGGTAAGTAATAAATTTTTAGAATACCCATTTCAGTTGTAAATAGTATCGAAATTATATTTAAAAATAGTCCTGAGGCCCTTAGTACACACGCTCCTTAAGATCTCAAACGTTCAAACAACAGTTGATGTCGAATATGTTAAGGACACTTAGTCATTGTGAACTGTCACTTATTCGTTGACGATCTGAAATCACGCTACGGCCGTCCGTTTGGGCGGATGGTAGGACTCTTGACTCCAAATCGGAAGGTCGCGGGTTCGAACCCGGCGTGCGCAAATAAATGTTATTAGATTAATTTGTGTTATTTCACAATTAATGAATAAAAATAATATATACTATATTTGCAGCACGTTCCAGAGTGGAAGATACTCTCATTATCGCCCTGGTGTAAGACCACTATTCAGAATTGAAACGTTGCTTAATAATGGCTTTAACCGTGTTTAGTGCCTAGATCTGAATAGCCAGGTACTTCCTAACCTTCCTCTTCCCATCTCCTTCCCTTCGCCGCTTACCTTCAGCCTCACAACATACTCCAATTGGGGATGCCATAGTCTCACTGGCTCCAGACGGGAGTAGTTGGGAGTCTTGTGAGGTATTCTCTATAAAAAATATGTTTAAAAAATGCTAGGGAACGATGAGAAGTTACCGATAGTTATCCTATCGATCGTTATCGATCGAGTGTGCTAGGGAGCCTGGTCGCGGTGTTTTCGTCTTTTCGGACAAGGGTTCTTCCATTCGTATCCATCCGAATTTGTAATTAACTTCTTTCGCTTTAACCGCTTGGGTACATAAGCTTGTTTTCGCGACAATTTAACGTAGGTAGACATAGGAATGACGTATGCCCCGGTCCTGAGTTATTAATCCTTGTGGCTGCATTCAGGGCCTTGCTTGCTGGGGTGAGATGTTCGCTGACGTAAACCGGGGTTTTATTGCCATCGTTGCCTAGGTGAGCTGAGGGGCTTGTTGCTCTTCTTTTTCTTGTTGTAGCTGCTGATTACAGCCAGGACTTCATCCGTTGCCCTCAAGCACGGGAGCTTCACAAAGATTGATCTTGGTCTTCTGGAATCTGGTTTGATCTTAGGGACTGTCAATGAAATGTCTACTTTTTAATTAACAACTTTTGAGTTCACTTATTCACTATATTATACTGTTAGTAAATTCACTTTAATTTTTAGGAATCCACTTAGTAAAGTCTGTTAATTATTCGATGCTTCACTTTATTTATTTGAGTTTCTACTTGCAATAATTGTCTACTGTAGAGGATATAAATTTTTATTTTGGGAATCGGATTCACTTTTTTTAAATAAGAAAGAACACAGGTTACGCGCGGTCACAAATTTAGCCTCTTCCGAACTTTCTTCTGATCAACTACAATTTATTGATTTTTAATGTAGTCATAATAATATATTTAGGAAGCCAACCCTACCCCACTCAACCCCTATCCCATCCATGCCCTAAAATCAGCCGCGGTTGAAGGGTGAACAAACAAACATCCAAATGGCCCCCGACGGCACAAAGGTTCCCTAAAAGAGGGATTACCGTAATTTTTAAAATAAAATCCAGTTCGACATATTAATGCAGAAATTGTTTCAATTTTCCAGTCAACACTTATGGGGAGACTATTACCATCAAGGCAGAACCAGGACCCCCAGAGAAATGTGAAGTGGCAATTCCTTATACTGAAATTGACATAGACTTCGCGGAGGTTAAAAATGAATTCTTAGAGCGCTCTGAAAGAATTACCCAGACAACTGGTAAAACAGACTTTCTTTAAATTAACAGTTCGTGCTCCCAATTCGTTCCCAAGCGTTCGGCGGATTTTTTTGTACTAATCGGTTATCTTTTTTCAGACTCGTTGACAAACTTAAAAATGGACAAAGTGGCAAAACGGTACGCCTGTCCACACTGTAACCACTCCTGCTCAGACAAGTCAATGCTAGAACTGCACTTTCGCACCCATGCTGGAGAAAAACCTTATTCTTCTTCCGACTGCAACCATTCATATTTTCATAAGGAAAATTTGAAGAATCACAAGCTGATTCACAGTGGTATGAAGCCTATTTCGTGTCCCAACTGCAAATATACATGTTCACATAGGGGGAATTTGAAGAGACACATGCTGACTCACAGTGGAATAAAATCTTTTTCGTGTAACGAATGCCACTATTCATGTTCAAGGAAGACAAATTTGAAGAGACACATTATGTCTCACAGTGGAATAAAATCTTTTTCGTGTCCCGACTGCAACTATTCATGTTCACAGAAGGGGAATTTAAAGAGACACGTGCTAACTCACGGCGAAAAACCTTTTTCATGTTCCGACTGCAACTATTCATGTTATCGGAAGGGAGATTTGAAGAGACACACGCTGACTCACAGTGAAATTAAACCTTTTTCGTGTCCCGACTGCAACTATTCATGCTCATCGATGGGAAATCTGAAGAGTCACATGGTGACTCACAGTGGAATAAAACCTTTCGCATGTCTTAAATGCAACTATTCGTGTTCACGGCGGACAAGTTTGAAGATCCACATGCTAACTCACAGGGGAATTAAACCATTTTCGTGTCCCGACTGCAACTATTCATTTTCATTGAAGGGATCTTTGAAGTCACACATGTTGACTCATAGCGAAGAAAAACCTTTTTCATGTTCCGTCTGCAACTATTCTTATTCACGAAAGGGAAATTTGAAGAGGCACGTACTAACTCATAGTGGAGAAAAATATTTTTCATGTTCCGACTGCAACTATTCATGTTTTCAGAAGGGAGATTTGAAGAGACACACGCTGACTCACAGTGAAATTAAACCTTTTTCGTGTCCCGACTGCCACTTCTCATGTTCATTGAGGGCAAATTTGAAGAGACACATTCTGACTCACAGTCGAATTAAACCTTTCGCATGTCCCGAATGCAAATATTCGTGTTCAATGAGGTCAAGTTTGAAGAACCACATGCTTACTCACAGCGGAATTAAACCATTTTCGTGTCCCGACTGCAACTATTCATTTTTATTGGAGGGATCTTTGAAGTCACACATGTTGACGCATGGCGAAGAAAAACCTTTTTCATGTTCCGTCTGCAACCATACATTTACACTGAAGACAAATTTGAAGAGACACGTACTTATTCATAGTGGTGTCAAATATTTCTCATGTTCCGACTGCAAATATTCATGTTTTCGGAAAGGAGATTTAAAGAGACACACGCTGACTCACAGGAAAATAAAACCTTTTTCGTGTCCCGACTGCAACTATTCATGTTTTCGGAAGAAATATTTAAATAGACACATTCTGACTCACAGTCGAATAAAACCTTTCGCATGTCCCGAATGCAAATATTCGTGTTCACTGAGGTCAAGTTTGAAGAACCACATGCTTACTCACAGCGGAATTAAACCATGTTCGTGTCCCGACTACAACTATTCATTTTTATTTGAGGGATCTTCGAAGTTACACATGTTGACGCATGGCGAAGAAAAACCTTTTTCATGTTCCGTCTGCAATCAATCATTTACACTGAAGACAAATTTGAAGAGACATCTAGTAATTCATAATGGTGTAAAATATTTATCATGTTCCGACTGCAAATATTCATGTATTCGGAAGGGAGATTTGAAGAGACACATGCTGACTCACAGGAAAATAAAACTTTTTTCGTGTCCCGACTGCAACTATTCATGTTTTCGGAAGAAATATTTAAAGAGACACATTTTGACTCACAGTGCAATAAAACCTCTATGTGTCCGGACTGCAACTACTCGTGCTCTAGAAGGCAACAATTAAAAATGATCAATTACGTACTGATTCACTGTTTGGAACAGAACTGGCACTGGTCCTAAAACGAGAATTGTGGGGTTATAATGCAAAACGCACTATTTACAAACATCGAACTTTTCAGTACAGGCAAAAAACTGTGCTAGAAATAGGTAGTTTTATGGGAAAAGGTGTTTTTTAAGTTGAAAAATGAGGAAGATTTCATCATTTTATCGTAAAAATAATTATGCCATTCGATTCCTTGGCCTCGAATTAGTCTGACTGCATATATAACTCAATTTCGCCCATTTTGGAAATGGTGCGTTTTGCATTACAATCCCACAATTCGAATTTCACCTTTCCTTAATCGAATTTTCCTCCGTTCTTACCAAATTACATTCACTATCTAAACCCGTAGTCGCGATTTCTAACTTCGACTCTTCTACGTAAATCTATTCTTTCGCTCGTTCTTGTGATAACCTTATTGCAAATGCTCAACTAGATTAGTATTTTAACGCGCTCCGAACTGGCAAAAAGCTGATGTGCCTGTTCAACGTACCGAAGATCTGTTATTGTTTCCCCCGCTATTTTTCTGGCTTGATGAAAACTCTCGCGTTCTTTGAATAAACACCAACAATGTTTTTCCAAAATATTGGTATATTTATCATTTGCGACTTTCGTAACTTTATTTGAAAAACAAAGATTAATAATTAATAAGGTTAACTTTTCTGGTTACAATAGATTCAATAGATACGCAAGCTTATGGATCACATTTAATCTTACCTCTGTATTGTCATGATTTAAAATGAAAAGTTGTTTTTACCTCAAACGAATACGACTCCAATCGACATTTAGGTGACTATAATAATATGAACGATGAAATTCCCGATTCAATGATTTAGCGAGAACAAAACAAGCAACACCCGAAAACTAACAAACGAAAACAAAAAAATAACAAAATCGCAACAATCCTCCAAGAAAAACAGCAAACTACTTATTAGTATTTTGTTTTAAAGAGTTTTAATTTTCAATGTACTATCGTTACTTAAATTTTAATTTTTCTGCTACCAGTTTCGACACATCTGTGCCATTCGCTAGCAAACTTAAAACTAAACTTAAAATTTAAAACAAATACAGAAATGGATTAGATGTTAGTAGGTGGGGGTGGTGGGAGGGGTGATTTTGGGGGAGGTGAAGAACAGTGGGCGGGGTCAAAATCACATGGGAACATAGTCAAAAGGGGAGATATGCAGGGTGCTATTATTTTGTTAACTAAATTAATTTTTTATTTAATTTTTTTGTTTATTTCAAAAATTTTTAAAGCGCACAAGTTAATGAGTCTAGTTTTTTAACTGTTAATTCATGGTGGAATTCCATTGTATTAGATATGAAATTAAACAATTTTTTTCACTTTGTTCCACTTGTTTATTTACACCAGGACCGGTTTCGTCCTACTACGGACATTTTGTAAATAAATCCTGGTGTAAATAAACAAGTGGAACAAAGTGAAAAAAATTGTTTAATTTCATATATCGCACAAGTTAAAGTATGAATTTATATTTATATGTTTAAATTTGGTTTTTTCCTTGTTGAAGCTATGGCCTGTCTCTATTAAATGATTGGCGAATTCAGAATAGTTATTATTTCGTAAACAGAGTTCATGTTCCCTGATTCTAGTTCTAAAATTTCTAGTAGTCATTCCTACGTACTGAGCGTCGCAATCATTACATTCTAAAGTGTACATCCCGTTTTTTTTTCGAGTTTATTAGAAACATCCTTGTTATCAAGTGAATTTTAATTTTAGTAATATTAAAATCATTAAAAAATAAATCCGAAAACGTGTTTTGTGACGAAAATTCCTTATTTATTTTCAGTTCCATTCTATGTATGAATGCAACACACTATTTCAAAATATGGAATGTATTGTGTTATGATCAAAAAATACTTACAAGAAGTACACGATATTTAATAATTTAACGTCATGCGTTTTGAGTATTTGTATTGCTTACTTGAATGTAGGGATATATTAAAGCAAGTTTTGAATGAAATAAACCGTTATTAAATTTTTAGTTTAAAAAAATGATACGGGGAATAATGAATAATCGATCTTTCTCATCGGAATCTCCCTGTACAGTTGTAAGCATTTTGAAACTTTAATTCTCAGCCGCTGGTAAATGGGTCTTATGATCGGGTATCTAATGAAAAAAAAATTTCGACCTTGGGGGATCGAGCGATTTAACCACCCCAGACAACCCTCATCTACAGGAAGACATCGCAGTACGCCCATTACAACCAGCACTTCATCTCGCCTAAAATAAACTATACAAGTTTATGGATGACAGATGCATCCAGCCAAGGACCATTATCGGGATGATATACTCTAATCTATCCCTGCAGAGACATACCAACACGCACTCTTCTGCAATTACTCGGAGAAGACCATTAATAGACGAACCAACGAACATTAAGATGTATTTATTCTATATCTTAGGAATTTCAAAAAAATATAGTACTTTAGGATTCATAATATTGTCTTATACTAGCTTATAAATGTGGTAATTCTAACTATGCAATTGTAAATGTTCTCCAAAATGCCCTGGAAAGAATCTCAGACTTGTTATCTCCCGAAAGAAACCATTCATCTGTTCTGTATGAAATTACTAATGTTATCCAAAATGACCCTGGTAAAATAATTACATCTTGGCGATTCTTTCAAGGAAAAAGAAACAATCCCGTCACTACAAATGCAACTACTAATGTTATCAAAAGTTGTCTTAACAGAATCGCCATTCCTTTCCATTGTAAAAATATGTACTAAATACACAATTTGGCTGTCCTGAAACGGGAATCCTTCCCAGTTGGACAGACAAAGGATCATTTTGGATTATATTGTTTGTAATATATAAATAAAAATAAATAAATAAACTTAAAACAACACGCATCATCACGCCGAACAGTCCCAAAATAAAAGACTGAGTTACGACACGTCATGTATCCACATGCACCGGGACAAAAACCTCATTATCAGGATGACATATTGACACTCTGACATGCGCCAACAAAAAGCTGTCCAAAGAAGCGAAGCTAGCAGTTCACAATAGAGTGCTGGTACCTACCCTGATGTATGGTAGTGAAGCATGGAACTGGCAGAGAAAGGAAGAAAGTAGACTGAATGCTGTAGAAATGAGATCCCTGAAGCGTATGTGTGGTAAAACCATGTATGATCGTGTGAGGAATGTGGAAACCCGAAAAGAATGCAAGGCCGATGTGAGTGTCATAAGTAAGATTAAAAAAGGGACGTTTAGATGGTTTGGACATGTAGAGCGAATGAATGAAGAAAGGAGTGTCAAGAGAATATATGATGCTAATGTGAATGGTAGAAGAAGTCGAGGACACCCGAGGAAGACATGGCACGATCAAGTGAATCAGATACTTGAGTCGGGCCATGTCAAGAGTCAGAATAATAGAAGAGCATGTATGATAAGATGTGAATGAGGCGAGGAGTGTATGTCAAGACTGAGTTGTTTGACGGTCCGTTCTCTCTGCCTACCCCTGCGAGGAAACGGCGTGATGGTTAGTGAGTTAGTTAGACGTGCAGCACAAAAATAGGAAGTCAGCGCCGCCTCCACCACACCAGGATGGACTATATAAACCCCGACTCCAGCTCCTAGTATTTAATCCATTTTGTCGATTGAATCCAAGCACTTGCTTGTCGTATTGCTCACATAATAGTTCCCTTTGAAATTGTACTTATTTTTAGTTGTATTGCTTAACTAAATAATAAAGGATAATTTATCCACAAGTATATTTTTTAACACAACAAGGACAAAAAAAGTTAAATAGCGCGATCTTGGATTGAAGGCGCCAAAATTTTGTTTTTTCAAAATAATTCCTCAACGGTTGACTTTACAACAAAAATGTTGTCAACAAACTTGAAGAAGACTAAATTACGTACAATTTTTATTCAAAGTTTTTTTTTTATAAGTTTTTTTTTATATTATGACTTACAGCGGTAGAAAGAAAAAAAGTTTGTCAAAATCGTAAAACTCAAATTTTCTTGTTAAATTTTGTAAGAACATATTTCACAATATCATTACAACGTATTTCCACAACACAATAATATAATTATACCCACTCGAGCGCTTTTTGCCACATAATGGCACTATTTCCAAAACCTCGAATTACTTTGTTGCAAAAATGTAGCAAATTTTCAAAACAAAAAAAAAATTGTTAAAACCACTATATAAAATATTGTACATTCACAATATAACAAAATAAATATTCTCTAGATTCTTTAAAATGTTTTAATGTTAAAGATTTAATTATATATTTTTTTATAAATCCCACAAATACGTGATAATAAACAAAATATAGGGAAATTCATTGGCTAGATAGAACTATAATCAGTGTGTATGTCTCCATATTCAAATTCGGAGGTATGATTTATTAATGTGGGCGGAAAAATTTCCGTTGGCAATCCGAGAAAAATATTTTAATTGCTCTGTCGCTCCAGTGGTTATGGCAAAATCTATTCCAAATATCAGTTATTTTTTCTGTTACTATGCGGAGAAAAATAGACGGCAACATGCAATTGTCATTGTTGGATCCTAGCTCCTAGATCCTAGCCTGTAATGTTACGGACACACTTGCTCATTTGAAGCCAAATAGCATGCTACCTAGTAGCAATAGCACTGTAGCACGTCACAACGCACTCCGTTGAAGATGTTGTATTTGTACATTTTGGTACTATACAGTATTTATAAACGGTATTTACAAACATTTTCTTCGACAAACAAATGATCAACTGAAGATTGATTACTGGATTACATTAGGCTCGACTATCGGCATCTGACACGAGGTGCGCAGTGACGTCAAAAGCCAAAGCGCGTGAAAGATGGCGTTTTCGTCCTAATTTGAAATGTGAATTTTCAAAACGTTGTTGAAAGACTATTCCTATCGTAAAAAATTTTTTTTGGAATATTCCAGTTTGCAATTTTTTTCATTACATTTTGTTAAAAAAATGTGTGATTGTTCCCTATTGAAAACTCGTACAAATCTTTTTCGTTGTTTGTTTTTGGGGTGTTATGCCGTGTTGCGCTACCTCCTTCTTTAGCCGACGTTTCGGACAGCGTTGCAGTGTCCATCAACAGGGCAGATCCGGCAGATCCGACGATGTGTGACACACACATCACCGGATCTGCCCTGATGATGGACACTGCCACGTTGTCCAAAACGTCGGCTAAAGAAGGAGGTAGCGCAACACGGCATAACACCCCCAAAACAAACAACGAAAATGCTTTTGGCCGTGAAAATCTAAAAACGTACCTCGTACAAATCAGTAAAATAGTTGATTACCCGGCTTCATGTCAAAGTTCAAACTCGTTCCAGAACTACTTTTATTATTTTTTTTTTTTTGTCGAAATATAAAAGAAAACATAGGAGGGCGCCACTGTTCTTCAAATGGCAATACTAAAATTATAACACATGGTGGAAATGTAAAACTGTGTAAACTACAATTTTGTAAAAATACAAAAACACATAAAAGTGGGAAAAATATTTGTTCATTGCAATATAGATACCCACTGATCTCAAAATTAGAATTGCATGTATGATGGTATAATCCTTTGCAATTTTTGTGTAATTTTGTAGTAAAATAAAAAAATAAAACAGTTTAGAATTTGCTCACATTTATTAAATACAAGCTAAAATACCTAGAGTTGCCCGGGCTTTAGATCATCCCCTAAAAAATGTACCTTATGACGAATAGCACTGATGTCAAAAGTTTTGATGATTCTTTTTTCACAATCTCCACATTCCTGGACCCACGATACAATCAAAAAAAAAATTGTGAGATCGTGAGAGAGCAAGTCAACACTGATATTTGATATTCTTCAATTATGGTAATCGGCATTCAGCTTCAGGTGCTAAAAGGTTGAGGACTTCAACAAGCAACATGAATGAGCCATCGGCAAGTTCTGCTAAAACTCTTATAAGCAATCTGGCAGGAATCCTAGATTCCTAAAGTGATAGCGAAAACTCCGACGGTGCAGAATCTGGAGACACTGCAAGCTGCGAAATTAAAGCTCAATTGAAGGCATATCTTAAAGAAAAACGAGCCTCTCTTGATAAAAAAACCCTTTGGACTGGTGGAAGACTAAATTGAAATACGACAAATTGATAGATCTGGCTCGTAAATATCTGAGCACTCCACCGGCCAGCGTTCCGAGTGAACAATTGTTCAGTGCAGACGGCCTGAGAGAAAAGGCTGCAAAATTGCTTTTTCTGAAATATAGTCGTTATCAATATTATTAATGGGAATTTGTACCTACCGGCTAAACTAAATATCTTATTAGTCAATAAAATGTTGTGAGATGCCCACATATTTGAAATTCGTGGAAAAGGGAATAGTACTAATGTTGCCATCAAACAAAAAGGAATTTGCCATTGCCAAGAAAGAAAAACGGTGATTGAAATTTTGTTGCAGTACTTACTTACTAATGTTGCGTGTTTTAGGGCCGGTATATCAGTTGGTCTAAAGCTCGGCTTTGAAGGAATGTGGAGCTCAGCATGGCTTAGTACACAATCCGTATATCAGTCGTAATCCTAGAGTTGACCAATTTTGAACGTTTACTCTATAATAATTTTGGTAATTTCTATGCCGAACCAACCTATTCATGTAAGTATCTATGGACTCTATGGTTTTATCATACAACCAAACGTCAAACGATGTCTAAATCGTCATCACTCGAAGAAAGTTCGAATTCCATGTTGATAGATAAACTTATTCCTCCAATGTAATTTATTGCGTCCGTACGTAGCATGTACGTAGCAAATCAAAACCGAAGCAATGTGAAATTTGACAGATGACAGAAGTGTTTTTGCCAATAGCGCTACAGCGTCTAGCAAAGGAACTATTCTGCGGCTTACCACGGCTTAAGCGGCCGATTTCGGCGGTTTAAGTTGAGCGAGGAATGTGCTCCTTAGCAAAGACTGATATACCGGCCCTTAAACATCTTATTTAGAGATTGTTTTTGAACAAAAATGGCGTATAATTATAATTATTGACATATTATTAAACATAGATAAATATTATTAATGGAAATTTTTACGAACGGGCCAAAGTAGCTTAATAATAATTGTTATGTTGTGAAATGCATACCAAAAAACAACAAATAAAATTACATCAAACAATATGCGTTGCCATGAATGATGCACCATAATAATTTTCGGCTTCCCCCAACAACAAAAGTTGGTGGTCTAGATGCATTCCATTCATTCGCCATGTCGATTCTCGATTAATGGGGCCAACAGACCTAGCTATAAAAGCTCAAGCGTTATTTGGTTTGGCGAATTTCGGCATATCAATTTGGGAGGCGGGAATGGGTACCGCCGCCCCGGGAACCATTTATTGGATAACCAACACCTCTGCCATAGGTCACCCCAAGTGGTTCGCTACGTTTGGTGACTTGGCAGGGGTGCCCGGGTTCACGTGGTTCATTGTGTAGGTCTTGGCAGCGGATGATCTAGACACACTGAATCCCAGATTCCTACCCAACCCTCATACATTACTTCCTCTCCTTCTTTTCCTTAAAAATACCCTCCACATAGCATCCCCAAAGATGACATAGGCCCTGAGGGAAATTATTTTCCTCAAGGCCTCCTGTGTGCACCTAATGTAAAAAAAAATATCGGTAGCCGTACATTCACAATAGGAATGTATGACGAGCGATATGCTGAAGTAGGCCAAGCCATATAACGCTCGAGCTTTTATAGCTAGGTCTGTTGGCCCCATAAATCGCGATATGAAAGCAAATTTTATTACTTCATGGATTACCGGTTATCTAGCCTGTCGTAAGTTTTTGAAGTTTATCTATGGACAAATGTCGCCATTATTAAATCATCTGACGTTTGCTCTTAATGCAAATGGGGCGGATTATATCAGTTTAAGATTTGTTTTCACGAAGTACTCTCCTTGGGTGAATTGCCTATTTAAAAAAAATATAAAAAGTTTTGTTTTCCACGTTCCTTACTGTCGACTGGCTCCACTAATTGTGTGCTTGATAGATTTGTTAGAGTTGTAGAACTTTTCGTCAAATTAGACAGAGTTATTAATTGACTCACGCTTTGAAGACTTAGCGAACCTACTTCGATTTTCCTTTTTCTAGGTAAGTTTTCTTTAATATGTCTATTAATTCTCGATGTCTTTAGTTGTGAGGTATCTAGTACGAAATGTTTCCATACATTTTCTTTACTGAATTGTCATAGTATTAATTAAATTTCAAATATTTTAATACGACTCACGAACAGGTCCGATCAATATATGTGTTCTGTTACAGTTATAATTTATTTTGAGCTCGGGCCAATTACCATCATAAAATAGCAGGAAACTACAGCAGTGCCATGGATCTTCAAAACCCAGATAACTTTTTCATCAAGACGGAACCAGGGTCCCAGGAAGAAGACGCAAATGAAATGCCGTGTATAAAAACAGAAATCGACCCCTTAGATATAAAGGAGTATTTTCCGTATGTCAAGAGCAATCCGACGGACAGTAAGTTGCATTTTATTTAAGTTGAATGTTTATTACAGTTGTTCGGAATTCATATCCGCTTTGATATGATGGCAGACTGGTCAAATACATATATTTTTTGTAACGAGAGTACTGCACAACATTCCCAACATTTCCCACCTATCCAGAGCCATTAGGACTATGCTATCCCCAGTTGGGGTTTATTGTGAGGCTACAGGTATTGGAAGGGAATCTATTCAGATCTGGTAACCAAACAAGCAGAGTTTCAAATATGAATGATTGTCTTACCCCATACTGAAAGTATCTACCACTAAGGAACTTGCCGCAAATATATTATATAATATTTTTAATTCATAAATTGTGGAGTAACACATATTTATCAAATGAAATTTAATTTCCCACGCCCTCGCCGCGACCTCCGGATTGCTAGTCAAGAGACTTACCCTTGACAACGGAGGCCGTCGTTGTGAAAATTATTTCAATTTATTTTGTTGTACTCTCGGAGAGGGAAAACTGTAATTGTTTTAATATAATACCCTGTTTGCCTCAGCATATCCATGCAAATATTATTGTTTGTTTTTCCAGGTAACATTTACATGAAGCCTATTACCATTAAGGCAGAACCAGGACCTAGAGAAGAATATGAAAATGCAGTTCCTTGTACAGAACTTGAAATACAATTCGTGGATGTTAAAAAGGAAGAGTGGTCTGAAAAAATGACCCGGACATCTGGTATAAACCGATTTTTGTTTTTTAAAATACAAATTTCTAGCTCTCTAAATTCCTGAGATAAAACTATAAACTTGGTCTTCCTATAGAAATAATAAATTAAAACCGCTTCATGAAAGAATTAAAAAATTATACCTCTTATAGAAGACTTAATACCGACTTGACATTTAATTTTTAAAATTGTTAATGAGATATTGACAGACCTGTTAATAAGTAGTACCTGTTAGTAACACATTCAAGAACGACTCGATCTAGATTTCTTTTGATTGCAATAACAATATCAGGACTAAGTCATTTAGATACCCACTTGTACCTAGATTGCATGCAGTTAGAAACGCTATCTCAGAAGTAATAGATATGTTCAACTGCACCTAATATAGTTATAAACAGGCTATAATAACATATCTCATTAAATCAATTTATCATAATACCCACTACTCTTCTGCATGGGTTTTATATAATATAAATAGCATAATTTATCTCATGATTGCTGTTCCACAAAATTATTATCTATATCACATTATTTTATTGTTCCAGGTGACATTAATGTGGAGACTATTACCATTAAGGCCGAACCAGGACGTAGTAAAGAATATGGCAGGACAATTCCTTGTACAAAAATTGAAATAGAACTCGTGGATGTTAAAAAGGAATGCACAGAGCGATCTGAAGGAATTAGTCTAACACACGGTAAATCCGATTTTTGTTTATTAAAACCATAATTAGTGCTCCGTTTAACCATAATTTACTGTACTTACACATATTAAACTTTGTTCGTCATCTTTTCAGACTCATCTACAAACTTGAAGACTCATCCTGGAGAAAAACGATTCTCTTGTACCCATTGTGACTACTCCTGCTCAGTTAAGTCAACGTTAGAACTCCACTTGCGCACCCATGCTGGAGAACAACTTTTTTTATGTTCCGACTGCAAATATTCATGTCCTACGAAAGGACAACTCAATACTCACATGCTTGCTCACGGTGGAAAAAAATCTTTTTCGTGTTCCGAGTGCAACTATTCATGTTTTCGAAATGGAGATTTGAAGAGACACATGCTGACTCATGAAGTAGTAAAACCTTTTACGTGTGCCGACTGCAACTATTCATGTTCGCAGAAAGGAAATTTGAAGAGTCACATATTGACTCACAGTGGAGTAAAACCTTTTGCGTGTCTCCAATGCAACTATTCCTCTGCGGTGAAGGGAAATTTGAAGTCACACATGTTGACTCACAGTACAAAAAAACCTTTTTCATGTAACGAATGTGACCATTCATGCTTTCGAAAGAGAGATTTGAAGATACACAAGCTGACGCACAGCGTAGTGAAACCGTTCACATGCCGCTTCTGCATTCATTCCTATCCATCGAGTGAAATTTTTAAGACACACATGCTGACTCACAGTGTGGTAAAACCTTTTCCGTGTCCCGACTGCAACTATTCATGCTTTCGAAGTGGAGATTTGAAGAGGCACATGCTGACTCACAGTCTAGTAAAACCTTTTAAGTGTCCGGACTGCAACTATTCATGTTCACAGAGGGGAAATTTGAATAGCCACATGTTGACTCACAGTGGGGTAAAACCTTTTGCGTGTCCCAAATGCAACTATTCATGTTCACTGAAGGGAAATTTGAAGTCACACATGCTGACTCACGGTTGAGAAAAACCTTTTTCGTTTCATTTTATTTGAAGGGTAACCCTAGGGCACACATGCTGACTCACCTTCCGGCCTTCCAAAAGCACCGCACGCGAAAAAAGTAGAATTGAATCTCATAATTCAATAAAATCCTACAGCACCACAGGCGAAAACTAAAATAAGATTCGAGACCCGAAATTTAATAAAATCCATTGAGCCATGTGTTTTGATAGCAGTTGCACACATGGATGCCGACGCAATTGCTTCTGTTTGTTGGATTTTTTACATAATACATTATATTTTCACTTTTCATTAATCCGTAATTTTTTAAATCTAAGGAAACCATTGTTGCACCGAGTGCAATTATAAAAATCTATTTGCAGAACGCGTTCTAATAAATTTTAAAGAAAATCATTTCTTCGTAAGAAGCAATCACTTTGTGGTTAGGCATTATATTTTAAATAAAACAAACACTTAGTATTTAACCACGTATATTTATTATTTGATATATCGACCGGTTTCGCTCCGACCGAGCTTCATCAGGATATAATAATAACTAAATACTAAGACAGAGTTGTTGGTTATTTATAGGTTGAGTGGGAGAGGGAGAAAGAATATTACAAAAGAAACATAATTAGAAAGAGACAAATTTTTAGAAAGAGATAAAAGGATTATCAATAAGTGGAAGGGAGACAACAATATATGTGTATCACATTTACATTTATAAACAACAGTTACTGGTAATCATAGACATATTGGAAGTTGGATCTATTATACAAGATAAAATTATACAATAATTAAATACAATAATATTACATATTACTAGTCAAACATCTCAGAACAACAATGTAACATACAATGTACACCTTATAGCCCTATCTTCAACTTGTTTCCTGCCATTTTTTCCAACCCATGATATTATATATGTTACATTGTTGTTCTGAGATGTTTGACTAGTAATATGTAATATTATTGTATTTAATTATTGTATAATTTTATCTTGTATAATAGATCCAACTTCCAATATGTCTATGATTACCAGTAACTGTTGTTTATAAATGTAAATGTGATACACATATATTGTTGTCTCCCTTCCACTTATTGATAATCCTTTTATCTCTTTCTAAAAATTTGTCTCTTTCTAATTATGTTTCTTTTGTAATATTCTTTCTCCCTCTCCCACTCAACCTATAAATAACCAACAACTCTGTCTTAGTATTTAGTTATTATTATATCCTGATGAAGCTCGGTCGGAGCGAAACCGGTCGATATATCAAATAATAAATATACGTGGTTAAATACTAAGTGTTTGTTTTATTTAAAAAAAAAAAATCATTTCTTTTTTCTGAGTGCAATTTTAACTTGTTGACAGAATCACTTAATTAAATCCTGTCTTGTCTTCCAAACGCATTTTCTTAAAAACGTACTATTTTTCAACTAAAATGATAATGTTATTAAATTAACAAATACGTTATAATAGCGTTATAAAACAGTTTAATGCTTGCATTAAAGCGGGCGACAAACGCGAAGTTCACATCAAAAAGATACTGCGTTATAAGTATCTTTTCTACCGACACACTACGTTATAAAATATTCCTTCCTACGGGTCGAAACACGTAGAACGCGGGTAAAGCAGTCGGCGCATGGGCAGCCGACGGCCGACAAGAATGTTTGTATGTAAACGTACTAAAGCGCACACAGTGAAGCCAGATTCAGATGTCCGCAACTCGGTACAAAATACCACCGGCGCGCTCGGGCGCTGTGCGCGGGTAGTCCGAAATACGAAACACGCTTTCTACGTGTTTAGACCCAGCGGCAGGAGAAGGGGTCAGTTGAAATCGGAAGCGGTCGAGAGAATATCATTTCTTTGTACTGGATATGTTAACTTGACAGCTCCGTGCATGCTCCGTGTATTAAAAATGACCCCCTCTCCTGTTTACGGTAGAGAGGGGGTCGCATAACTTTTCTGATATCGCCACTGTAGCGAATACGAAAAATAATTCCGATTACCGAAGATTCAAACCGCGATCACAGCGCATCATCTTTTTACGTCTGGCGGGTCGCATGGGATTGTATGGCGATCGCTATTGTGTTATAAATAACTTTTTGATGTGAGCTGCGAGTCTGTCGCTACCTTCATTCAGCCATAATTTTAATTCTTGTAAGTAACTTAAAATTTTTTTGGTACTAGATCTTGAGTTTGTTGTAGGAGTTAAATTTAATATTATAGGTTGTACATATAACGTATCTTAAGAACTGGAATGAGGTAACCTTAAAAAATAAAAATATGGTTAAAATTTAAGTTATTTCCTTTTAAACTTACTCAATATTCATACACTTAAACTTTTTAAGTGTATGAATATTGAGTACCAAACTTTTCCTCGGATGTTAATTCCTCACATGATAATTCATCACGCGTCGAAAACTGATAATTTAGGTTTTTAACCTAAGGTTAGGTTAATGTGAGTTATGATGTGAGGAAGTATCGTGTCTGAATAAATTTATTATGGGAATTCAGACGCTGAGATCTCATAGTCCGATTAGACATGAAACCCCTGTTGTGGTATCACGGGATAAGTAGCCCGCCGCTCATTCACAGTGACAGAACAATATTTATTCTGGTCCTATCGTCGGCCCCCGCGGGCCAATTATATTTCCTACGTCACGACGTTACTTCGCCTCAAGTACTTTGTCGATTCTAAAAATTATATTAGTATTAATAAATTTATCGTAAGTAAATCAAGAGTTTCAATTCGCAACATCCACAGCACGTCGCCCGATTTTTTAATTGTCCAATCGACCATTCGCAAATTTTACAGGAGGAAGAGGTTTTCTTTCAAGCGGCGTCTCCTCCGCCGTATATATGTACCTAAACACTTCTTGGATGGTTAGATCGGGGCCACAATGTTTATGCTTTCCGTGGCCCATGGAAAACAACAAAAGTTGTGGTCCTGCCCCATGTTTATGGTAATGTCTGAGGTATTGTTTGTGAAATTGGTCGCAAGAGACCGGCCTTCAGTATTTCATTTAAGAGTGTTTTCCCAGAGAAAACCGAAAATTAGTCATTTTTAAATAAAATTCTAGACGTATTGACTCTTTTTTACAAAAAAACGTAAATTGATTTTGAAAGATTGTTATTTTATCTGGTACACGCAGTTTTAAAATTTTGAAAAATGAAGTGTATTTATAATATACTGAGGTTATACCGTTGGTTGTTGGCAGATTTGTTCAATTTTCAAACGATAGATTCTATTAAACAACACAAATTTGAAATCACATAATGATACAACAAAATAAATCAATACATAATCTAGTCAACACAGTTTTCAAAATTTAAATTTTAGACAAATTAAAATCATTAAAAAATAAATCCGAGAACCTGTTTCGTAACAAAAATACCTCAGTTTTTCTATTTATTTAAGGTCTTACAAACTAAAATATTTCAGATTTTTTTTACACAATTATTTTGTCTAGACATTATTGAAAAATTATAAATTATTTTGATCAAAAATTAATTTTAAGAAGTAGGTATACAATTTTCATTCATTTACCATCTCCCGTTTGATCACTTTTATGGCAATTCAAGACATAAATTCTCGCGATTCATTAGCCGCCGAGACGCGGCCTTGCGAGGTTGTCTGTTCGCACTGCTCATTTTGACAACGTTTTGCAATAAATTTAAAACTAATGCCGTTTAGCTTCATGGTTGTAAAAACATCCGCGCGCAGCGCTGTTAACAAAAACGGAATAATGGATTGCTGGATATTACCTCTTAAACATTATGATAGGTGTTTAAGATGAAGCTATTTCCTAATTGGTTAAGGTCTCATTAGTTTTAATCATTCTTAGTGAAGTAATTAACCATCGTTTTTGATACTTTTATATAGAGATTTTAATATAGAGATTTAACAAAAACTAAGATGATCGTTTGGACAATCAAACATTCAGGCGACGAGCAATAGCAGAGCGCCGCTTTACAGGTTTGGAAGTACCTACTGTAACTCATGAGATTACATCATAAAGGTAGCGACAGACTCGCAGCTCACATCAAAAAGTTATTTATAACACAATAGCGCTCGCCATACAATCCCATGAGACCCGCCAGACGTAAAAAGATGATGCGCTGTGATCGCGGTTTGAATCTTCGCTAATCGGAATTATTTTTCGTATTCGCTACAGTGGCGATATCAGAAAAGTTATGCGACCCCCTCTCTACCGTAAACAGGAGAGGGGGTCATTTTTAATACACGGAGCATGCACGGAGCTGTCAAGTTAACATATCCAGTACAAAGAAATGATATTCTCTCGACCGCTTCCGATTTCAACTGACCCCTTCTCCTGCCGTAGGAAGGAATATTTTATAACGTAGTGTGTCGGTAGAAAAGATACTTATAACGCAGTATCTTTTTGATGTGAACTTCGTGTTTGTCGCCCGCTTAACTGTGGTGTTTGCAACACTGCCTCTTACTCTATGATATATGGGCGGGCTCTACCGCCGAGCAACGTCCCGAACGTTGACGGAGTTGCGACCCGAAGTGGGTCATTTCAAGGCAGCGCTTTAAGATGATCCACTAGTCCTTGACTCATTCGGAATCGGGCGGAGCGAACGATTTTTGGGCGTTTACCAATAAAAACCCTAATCTCTAGCAAACAACAGTATTTTGTTATTCCGCAAGTATATTTTTAAAGATCGAAGCGCCGCGTAGACTAAGGCATGTCCGTTGGCCCCGGGCTCTGGGCGTAGAATGAGCGACGGGCTAAAATCCTTCTGTACATGGCATAAGGATGAAACTCGCACTTACAAATTCGTTAGGTACCGCCTATTTTTATTCACTGAAAAGAAACGTCGCCAAAATGCACGTTTTATTTTATTTTGTGAATTCAGATACAAATATTAAAATGTTTTCCGATCAATCTATAAGAAACTTAATTAGCTACATTATTCAATAAAACAACACCAGAAAAAGGATTTGTAAGTAAGAGATTTTTCACTTTTAACCATTTTTTATAGGTTAGACGCATAAATTTTTTCTAAGCTTATTAAAAAGCTTATCAAAAAAATACTCGATCACTTCAAAGGCCAAGATGTGTTCTACTCACAGTATTTAATTGAAGCATCTATATTATTTCTGAGCGATCAAATTTTCAAAACTAATACACAAGATTTTATACGATTTTGCATTTTACCGCATGTCTTCACCTTAACGAACGCGGCTCCACGCTTCCATTAATAATCTTACCGCCAGCTGGGCTGGACGTTTATTTTGTAACCATTTGTAATCAATAAACGACGATCTCGTATAACGAACCTCTATTGTATTTATTTACAACCATCAGTGTGTAGTACTGAGGATAGATTGAAGACTGAATCCCAATCCTGTTCCTGAATGCTACAATAACCTTCTGATGACAATCTAGTTCCTACAATAGGTTTTAATTTCACATTATACACAGGTGGGGTGAGTTAGTTCTTCACAAAAAAAAATACAAAAATATGCTTTACGTATTTTTAAGATTTCTCCCGCATAAAATGTGATAAAATTCAACAATGAAAAATTATATTTTAATCAGGGTTGAACATCGTTTCGTGAACATTTAAATTTTAACTCATTCACTCCCTTGTGCATAATGGGGAAGTTGAGTGAAAAATATTTTGACTTATAAAAAATATGTTCATGTAGATGACATGCAAACTTAAATACCAGTATTTTTTTATAGTTCGTTTTCATAATTAAATTAATTCTACAAGTTGAATTTTATTAAAGCCCGCGAAAATACTAGTATTTAAGTTTGCATATAAAAACTAGTAAATTTGAATTTAATTTTAAATTTTTATTTTATTTTTATTTCTACAAGATTCACCTACTTTAATTCCTTAATATGTGATCATGTACCTAATATTAGTATGAATATTTTCCCTAATATGTATGCTATATGTTTTTACTTTCATCTACATATATGGATGATTATACCTAATATTTTATACTTAATAACTCAGGTACGGGGCCATACGTCATTCCTATGTCTACCCACGTTAAATTATTGTGAAAACAAGCTTATGTGTCCAAGCGGTTAATATAACATCTTATGAATCTCGACTACCTTAATACGGGCATTTGCCTAGCTTGGTAGTCAAAAAGCCATGTAAAATAAACCTGTAACAAAGAAAATGAATAAAGAAAACTAAAAAAAAAAAAAGGAATTTAAGTTTGCATGTGAACATTGATACAAAAATTAAAAAAAGGACTCGACTTCCTTATTATGCTTACTTGGTTTGGTATGTTAAAATCCTTTGGGTGTGTTCTGCTACATCCTGTATATTATAGCCGGTTCACACGGGGCGATTTTTGTCGGTCAACTTTTTTGTTGAAAGCTAATTGACACGTGTGAACACTTTGTCAACAAAGTTATCAACTTTTTTTGTTGCTAGCGAAAGTTGATAGCCCGTCTACTTTTGTCGTTCAAGTATGACTATCGCCATTTTGGTTTTACTAATCGTTCGAGTTTTACATCGAATCGTCGCGTCTGAACACATGTTTCAAGTCGCTTATCATTTTTAGTTACTCGCGGGAAAAAGTAAACGTCAGGCGTTTCATTTATTCGGTACTAGTTTCTACCGTCATGGAATCCGTTTCAACCAAAAAATATCTGAAATGGTCGGACGATTTAATGCCCTGATTTATGGATCTGTACCAAAGCCATCCCTGTCTTTCGGATCAAAAACAAGAAGTATACAAAAATAGAATATTATTTTTGAAATGTAAATAATATTATTTTGAAAATATTGTGTTGGATGCGCCTAATTCACTCCTTCTCATGATCCATTTTCTCACCCAAGTACGACGTTTTTTATTTTTTTTCATAATCTCCAGCTCCTCTCACAGAATATCAGAAATTAGATAGACGCACGCACTAACAATTTCAGTTGACGCCATTTTGAATGTCAAAATCGGTTCAACTTAAATTGAAACGTGTGAACAAAATGTTGCTCAACTTTTTTCGTAAAATAAAAGTTGGTCAACAAAAATCGAAACGTCAGAACGCCCCAATAGGGTGTGTCAATTATTTCAAGTTTTGAATTCAGAATTCAGAGGGGGAGAAGGGGGGGGGGGGGTGGCTAGTGAATTTCAGGAATGATAAACTTAACGGATCATCGGTCAGAATTCCTCCAGACACCCGGTGTACACCATCCATTCTGAGGACGGGGTGAGAGAATTTCAGGTTATGAATTCTATACATTACCTAGGACGTAAAAATAATTTGCGCATCGATATTTATAATAACTTCCATATTAATAAAAATGTGCCATATTTTTTTTTATTTTATATTCAACTTTGAGTGGACCCCCTGACATTGTTCAGGGATCCACTGAATGTTCCACTGAATTGTTTATAAATTTTCGTGGACCCCCATTTTTCTTATCACGCCAACGTAGACCCCCATCGAGTCTCCCATGGACCCCTGGGGGTCCACCTGAACCCCTTTGGGAATCACCGGGTTAGACGCACTGATTTTTTTTTTCAATAACAAGTCGGGTATTCTTAATTTTTTTATTATATTGATGAATTTTTCGGGGACCACTTTGAGAACCACTAACCTACATTGATAGGTTTTTTTATTTTTATAATAGCTCCACACAGGAGGCTCTGAAGAAAATAATTCCCCTCGGGGCCTATGTCATCTTTGGGGATGCTGTGTGGAGGGTTATTTTTAGGAAAGGATGTGTTGGGTAGGAAAAAGGTATGAGGAGTGGGTAGGAATCTGGGAGTCAGCGTGTCTAGGAGTGACGGACAAACGAATCAATCGATAGTCTGGCTGGAGAGGTCTAGGTTAGGTCTCCTTCGACCAGTCTCTCCCGATCTGGTCTGCCACGCAATTGGTGGGCAGGCGCATCCGCCGCCAAGACCCGGACAAACCTCACCCCATGAACCCAGGCACCCCTGCTAAGTCACCAAACGTAGCGAACCACTTGGGGTGACTTATGGCAGAGGTGTTGGTTATCCAATAAATGGTTCCCGGGGCGGCGGTAGCCATACCCGCCTACCAAATTAGTAAAGCCAAGACATCATTTTTGTTCTTTACAATCGAAACCAGATAAATTTTCGTGGACCCCCATTTTTTTATCACGCCAACGTAGACCCCCATTGAGTCTCCCATGGACCCCTGGGGGTCCACCTGAACCCCTTTGGGAATCACCGGGTTAGACGCACTGATTTTTTTTTTCAATAACAAGTCGGGTATTCTTAATTTTTTTATTATATTGATGAATTTTTATTTTGCGTAACATTAATTAATTATTCTGTAGCAATAAATATACCTATTAATAATACAATATCGCTGTACAACAAACTTATCTTAGATTATTTTAATATAGTTTTACCTACATTCTAGTTTCTATATATATTATATTGTACAATTGTCATAATAACACAAATAACATTTGGCAGATATTCGAGAAATGTAACAAAAAACAGGTTTAACCTCTTGTATGTTGGATGACGTTTGCGCACATGGCAGTATTCCATAGAAAATGAATATCAGAGCATTCCGAGAGGCTCGAGTTTTTAGATAAAAAGCAACGTCTGGAATGATATTGCCGCAAGTGATTCTGACCTTGTCGATGTAGTTTCTTTAACCTCTTGTAGGCCGCAGTCCCCCCGGCGGGTCCGGATTTTTGAAGCGATTTTGCCCATTATGTATAAAGAAATTGTATGAAGAACAAGGTCAGAATCGTTCTTGACATTACGAATTATTGGATAGCATTTAGCCACTGCGAATAATTCATATTAATTGCTAATGACACGCCGGGCACCAAAGATGGTGAACAAAATGGCTGACGCTTGATAATATGAAAGCTGTCATATTCGAAGTCTATATTTATTCATTGTTTTTTTTTTTATATAAATCCATTGTGGAAAGCATAGATTTGAGTGATTATTAGGAAGTTCGTTTTATCTACATTATAATATATCACAAAAGAAATGTTATAAAAATGGAATTCGTAATAAAGGTGAGAACTGTAAAATATTTTACGTGTATTGAAAAAATATATTTTGTATGATGGCTTTCAACAAGCTAAAAGGATTAAAATCGTATTTTATTTTTTAACCACACATCTGTCATCCGGACACCGGTGTCCGAGCGACAGATGTGTGGTTAACGTCTTGAATTTACGATGACATTTGGCCATATGATGGCCGTACTCCCTAGAAAATTAATTTCAAAGCATTCCGAGACGCTACATTTCTGAAATTAAAAGGAATGATATTGGCACAAGCGATTTTGACCTTGTCCTTGTGCAGTTTCTTTATACTAAAACAAAAAAATTGTGCCGGACGCCGGCGTCCGAACCACAGACGACAGGTTTAAAAGGGACTAACGGACTAACAATAATTTTTTTATTTGAATATTTTTTTTACATTAATTCCACAATAAAATAATTTCCCTCCTTCTTTAGGGAAATAATTTTTAATATGTCATCTTTGAAGATGATATCTGGAGGGTTTTTTTGAGGAGAGGAAGGAGTGAACATGGATCTTGAAGAGAGCCATGTTGTAGGAGAGAGGAAACACAACAGAGGCCGGCAAATCGTTCCACAGTTGAACTCAACAACGATTCGTAGAAGAGGTCTGTTCTCGTGTGACAAATGACAACCGTGTACATATGTTGGGCGTGTTTCTTGACTATGCACCGGTGCCGAGGGGATCAATGACGCTGGTTCCTCGGAGCATCTTCCATTGAAATACCTGAAGTAAGTGTGTGTAGATGTAAGTGGGTAACGGCATGATGATATAAAGATGTAACAGCGTGTTAGTTAGTATTTAGTTACTTTCTGTTCCTATCTGCCAAATCAACGCTAACAATTTATTTTACATGCAATTTTTACTTTCTAAGATTTTGTACATTATTATCTATGCTTTAAATACAATATTCATAATATAATACACACTGAATGCCCTGTTGATTAGTCAGACATATCCATATACTAGACTTTGAGACAATGAGGAAAGCAATATTCAAATGCTCACCATAAATCAAATATTATTTACAAGTCTCTGTGTTTTACATATTAAATCTAAAATATAAATAGTTTGTTTGTTTGTTTGTGTGTTCGTATGCTATGCGCGGCCATACCGTTCATCCGATTGCGATGAAAATTTGGTAATATGATGTGCGCATACCCGGGATGGTTACAGGATAGTGAGCTCTGGCGTTATGAAATTATTTCCTATACTATTCATACGATTGCAATTAAAATTTCATCCGATTGCTATTAAATTTTTTTGAATTGTTGTTAACATACCCGTGAATATTTCTATATATTATATACTGGTGAGCTCTGGCATTATGAAATTTGCATAAAAAATTAAATGGGTCACGCGAGTTGTTGGAAAAATGGGTGTATTTTATGGAGTTAAGCGGCAGGGGAAAAAGGCTGGGGAAGGGGTATGCGGGAGGGTCGGATGGGGAATTATAGGGGCTTCGCTGGAGGGGGGACGAGGGAGAGGGGAAGGCGGAGAAGGTAGAAGCCGAATGCCTGGAGGAGGGGGGGTTTGCAAAAAAGGGGTGAGCGGGAGAGGGGAGGGGAAGCGGAAAAGGAGGCAATTACTCAAGTGGCATTGCACCGCATGCCGGGTATCAACAAGTATGCTATAAAACAACAATGGGAGGCATAACGGTCCGGTACATTAGTATGACATTTAGAAATATCCCACTACTAGTGACCAAAAATCATAAAAATTTTGTTTAGTTCTCATGTATTACAAGTTTCAGTGCATTATAATTGATTTGGTGGTGTTTATGAGTAATCTGAGTATTGTACCAGATAGAGGGTACACTTTTACATATAAATGCATACTCAAATTAAATATCGCTTTTTCGGAGATGTCTGATTAGTCAACTGAACAATCGATTTTATAAGGTATTTTAATAAGCACGCTCAATTTCAAAGTGTAAATAAATCAAGTTGTGTGTGAGATATACTCTCAATTTTTTTAATTATTTGAAAGTATATTTTATGGCAATAAGTATGGAATATAACGTCTTTCAAATGTCTGCCGCGGCTTTGCTTGGTAGCACGTATTCGGAAGATCCAATTTTCAATGACTTTGTCGCATAAATCTGTCTGAATTTGCTGGGTGGCGTTTATTATGTTGACTTTGAGGGCGTTTTTTATTCACATAGCCCTGCGATTTAGATAGCCCCAAAGGAAGAAGTATAAAGGCATTAAATCGCACGATTTCGGTGGCCAGTTCACGTCGCTGCTACGCGAGATAACCATACCCTCAAATTGCTCGTGCACCACCAAGCAAAGCCGCTGCGGACTTTTGAGGGGTATAAGCAAAAACGCCACTCTCCAAAGTTCTATTTTTGGTAAATCACAAAAACACGATTCAAAGAATACTACGCTTTTTCGTCCATCCATCCAAAGTGAATTATTATAATAAAAAATATTATAATAAAGAGTGGTGATTTTGCTTGTTAATCGCTGTGGATAGTTGTGATTTTGCTTGTGAATCTCTGTGGAGAGTGGTGATTTTGCTTGTTAATCACTGTGGAGAGTGGTGATTTTGCTTGTTAATCACTGTGGAGAGTGGTGATTTTGCTTGTTAATCACTGTGGAGAGTGGTGATTTTGCTTGTTAATCACTGTGGAGAGTGGTGATTTTGCTTGTTAATCACTGTGGAGAGTGGTGATTTTGCTTGTTAATCGCTGTGGATAGTGGTGATTTTGCTTGTTAATAGCTGTGGAGAGTGGTGATCGCAACGAAGACGGAATGTGGATGGTAGATTTTTGTGAGACAATAGCGAGATGACGATGTTTGATTTCAATCACCGAGTTCAAACATATGAATCAGTGCCATTGTTCAACATCGCTACGCTCATGCGCAGCAGATTCTCGTAAATCGCGTGAGAGTTTAAATTGGTTGCTTAATTTACGGAATATTCACTTGTTTGGCATATTTGCTTATTATAAGAATTATATAAATTGGCAGATATTGCGAAGGAGAATATATGCACACAGCGCCGGATCTGCCATACGTTCAAAAACGTGCAAAAAACCTGGCGCCCACTACGAAGGGGCGCCGTGATAATATTGTTTTAAAATTCAATTAAAATATTCCCCGAATCGTTTAAAAATTACACGTAATACGGAATTATTAGTTCGCGCTGGCAACACTCACTTTCCATATGCGTGAACCTAATGCGCGCGCATCGATGGTTAAAATTTAACGAAATACGGATTTGACTTACGTCAAGGAATTTTTTTCCAAATACAATATATTTCATACGAACGTAAGACCTATTTTTCCTTGTTGCTCTTACGATCATTGTATTGTTCGAAATTCAACAAACATTGTGATTGGTTCATTGATTGCTTCTCGTACGTATCTCCCTTCGTTGATTACAAGTTGCTCTTTGATGATAGTTCGTCGCTTTCGCCGCGTTATTGGTTTATTTATGTTGCCATTCGCGCGCGATTTGGCACCATATTAAACAAACTGATCAGAATATTATTATTTCTGAACTAAACTGCCTCCTGTTTTATATTATATTTTGTTATAATGTTCTTATTTTGTCCAGTGTCATATATAGCTACCGCCAGGTCACTTGGAAAAGTTACTCTTGATTCTTGTTGGCGGGATATTAATTTATTTTAAAGGTATTGCATAATTTTTTTTATTTTTTTTTTATATGTATATAAATTTTTTATCTGAATTTAAAAAAAAGTTAGGGGGGGGGGGGGCGCCATCGGTACTTCCTGCACAGGGCGCCAGATTTCGTAGAACCGGCGCTGTATGCACACACTGTTAGTATGATTTTCGTCTCAATGGAGTGTGAATTTACCGAGATATTAAGGTGCAAAATTCAGTTTAACGCTGCGTCATGTATAGATGACGCTCGTCTTTTAGGCACGCGATCGGTTGGCATGTAAACATGCCGCTCGTCTCAAATAGATTAATCGCTGTGGAGAGTGGTGATTTTGCTTGTTAATCACTGTGGAGAGTGGTGATTTTGCTTAATTGCTGTGGAGAGTAGTGATTTTGCTTGTTAATTGCTGTGGAGAGTAGTGATTTTGCTTGTTAATCACTGTGGAGAGTGGTGATTTTGCTTGTTAATTGCTGTGGAGAGTAGTGATTTTGCTTGTTAATCACTGTGGAGAGTGGTGATTTTGCTTGTTAATTGCTGTGGAGAGTGGTGATTTTGCTTGTTAATTGCTGTGGAGAGTAGTGATTTTGCTTGTTAATCACTGTGGAGAGTGGTGATTTTGCTTGTTAATCACTGTGGAGAGTGGTGATTTTGCTTGTTAATTGCTGTGGAGAGTAGTGATTTTGCTTGTTAATCACTGTGGAGAGTGGTGATTTTGCTTGTTAATTGCTGTGGAGAGTAGTGATTTTGCTTGTTAATCACTGTGGAGAGTGGTGATTTTGCTTGTTAATTGCTGTGGAGAGTGGTGATTTTGCTTGTTAATTGCTGTGGAGAGTAGTGATTTTGCTTGTTAATCTCTGTGGAGAGTGGTGATTTTGCTTGTTAATCTCTGTGGAGAGTGGTGATTTTGCTTGTTAATTGCTGTGGAGAGTGGTGATTTTGCTTGTTAATTGCTGTGGAGAGTAGTGATTTTGCTTGTTAATCACTGTGGAGAGTGGTGATTTTGCTTGTTAATCACTGTGGAGAGTGGTGATTTTGCTTGTTAATTGCTGTGGAGAGTAGTGATTTTGCTTGTTAATCACTGTGGAGAGTGGTGATTTTGCTTGTTAATTGCTGTGGAGAGTAGTGATTTTGTTTGTTAATCACTGTGGAGAGTGGTGATTTTGCTTGTTAATTGCTGTGGAGAGTGGTGATTTTGCTTGTTAATTGCTGTGGAGAGTAGTGATTTTGCTTGTTAATCTCTGTGGAGAGTGGTGATTTTGCTTGTTAATCTCTGTGGAGAGTGGTGATTTTGCTTGTTAATTGCTGTGGAGAGTGGTGATTTTGCTTGTTAATTGCTGTGGAGAGTAGTGATTTTGCTTGTTAATCTCTGTGGAGAGTGGTGATTTTGCTTGTTAATCGCTGTGGAGAGTAGTGATTTTGCTTGTTAATCACTGTGGAGAGTGGTGATTTTGCTTGTTAATCACTGTGGAGAGTGGTGATTTTGCTTGTTAATCGCTGTGGAGAGTGGTGATTTTGCTTGTTAATCTCTGTGGAGAGTGGTGATTTTGCTTGTTAATTGCTGTGGAGAGTGGTGATTTTGCTTGTTAATTGCTGTGGAGAGTAGTGATTTTGCTTGTTAATCTCTGTGGAGAGTGGTGATTTTGCTTGTTAATTGCTGTGGAGAGTAGTGATTTTGCTTGTTAATCACTGTGGAGAGTGGTGATTTTGCTTGTTAATCGCTGTGGAGGGTGGTGATTTTACATCTAAACCCTATTTTCATTTTGATTTTACCATAATTTGCGGTTGATTTTTCTAAGGAACTCAAAAACCATCTGTTAGCAACGGACATTGCGCATAGATTGTCATTTGTAACTCAATTTCGTCATTTCTGGAGAGTGACATTTTTGCTTTTATACCCCACATTTTCATTATTCCACATTTATTACCATAAAATATACTTTCAAATAATAAAAAAAATTTATAGACATCTCACACACAAATTGTTTTATTCAGATTTTAAAATCGAGCGTCTTTATTGAAAAACGCTATATAACAAAATTTCTTGCAATAAATTTAAAGAAAGAGATCGCTGCATTAGTTCAAAAGATAAATGAAACCAAGGGAAATTTAAATATAAATATAACATAACCAATTTCATACAGTTTGTATATTTGAAATTACATGGATTTGCAGAATTTTTTTGGTAGGCCGAAGTTAGAACCATATCCAACTAAAGTGACGAACCGTGCCTCGTAAAAATGATCTACTGTCAGATATAAACAAAATGCCAATTGCAAAAGGTTCAAAGTGACGTTAGAACCTTGTAAAATAAACGGAAGCTTTAACCCTTCAAAAATTTGGCGTATATTATCAGAGGCTAAAAATATCCCCGCTTTGCAATAAAATCCAAATAAATGGAATATTTCTTAACGAATCCGAAAATTAAAAACTGGTTTTGAAAGATTGATACTCTGATGGAAAATGTCAGAGGCTTGAAGGGTTAAGACGATAGACTTCGCTTTTCGGCCCATACAAAAAGGACGCCCGGGAAAAAACACTTTTCTACATTGAAAATTGCACAAAATGAATATATTATTTTTATACTGCCTTCTAGAGGGTGAAAACTATGTTGGTATGTTTTCGAATTTTCGATGCGTTTCGTATTAACGTAAACATTCACTGTCAAACATGTACGATTTATCAAAAAATATTATTTAAGGAAAAAGTGCAGCTAACTCAACTTTCATAAAGAATTATAAAATTATAAAAAGCTACCGACGTAGCTTCTTCTTTCTAAAAAATACATATTTTTTTAAATTTCAATTTCGTGAAAGTTTTGGTGTAGAAAAGTGTATTATCCATAAACCCCTTTTCGAGCGATTTCTGTAGGTAAATTTGAGCGTTGTCTCATTCGCACATTTCGCATTTGCATGTATTGTAAGTGTGCGTGAGCTTATTGTGAGCGGGACAGCATGACAGACGCGAGTGTTCCGCGTGTCGTTTAAAGTCTAGCCTCTTAAGTGGTAATTTTGTCAATTAAGAGAGTGTGATTTCCTTGAATTCTGCGCTCGTTTTAACATAATACAAAAAGCTAAAAACAATATAGGAATATATAATTTTTTTAAATAAATAAATGCAATTAAAAAAAGGAACAATTTTTTTACAGTTTTTTTTCTCTATACTATGTAATACTTATTCTAAAATGTACAGATAACTATGTGTCGACGGTGAACCAGAAAACCACTGTAACTACATATTGCGTACGCTAATGGGTCCTCGGAAAAACCCTGTAAGCTAATAATCTATAGAGTATCGAAAATGAAAAAAAAAAAATTAAATACAATATTTACAAATTTTTTAACACATATTCGTACTGCCATCATTATAGTATGTAGTGGGGAGTTTTTACGACTCATTCCCTAAGATCCAGGTCCAAGATCCTCCACTCAGCATCACCAATGATGACACAGGCCGACGTACAGTCTGACAAATGAATGTAGGAAAAAATACAGGGCGCTGCAATTGTTTAAATTGCTTCAAATGGCAACACAAGATGGTTCAAAAGTAAAGGTGTTCAGAAATTGCTAAAATTTAACTATTTTATCCACAATTTGGGAGGCGGTTATAGGTACCGCCACCCCGGGAACCATTTATTTTATTACCAACACCTCTGCCATAGGTCACCCCAAATGATTGGTGACTTAGCAGGGGTGCCCGAGTTCCTGAGGTGAAGCCTGAATGCGTCTCCCCAACTGCGTGGCGGGCCGGATCGGGAGAGACCGGTTGATTGAGACCTTTTGACCTCTCCGGCCAGACTCTCTCGGAACATCGCCTTGCACGGCAGCGGGAGGGATAGATTCATACGTACGTCACTCCTGGACACACAGACACCCAGATTCCTACCCTGATATAATTTTCCTTCCCAGAACTTTCTCTCCTAAAAAAGACCCTCCACACAGCATCCCCAAAGATGACATAGGCCCTGACGGGAATTATTTTTCTCAGAGCCTCCTATGTGGATCAAATTAAAGAACTTCTATAACTCGAGTGGTTATTATACAGATGTTATTAATCTGATTAAAAAATTTATTGTGTTTGGTCATTTTTCCTACCGACATATTCAAGAGTTGAACATAACCTCACATTTGAACGTTCTACAATTTGTTCCCAAATAAGTGTTGCCATTTTCGTGAAAAAAAAATTAATATCTAGGTACTTTTTATTGTCATACCGTATAGAAAAAAACAAAAATGGTTTTCGTAATTCACCCTCTTTTGTGACAGAATTATTTTTGCTAATTCCTCTAATATATTAGAGTATAATATTATATTATTGTATAATAAACGCTTCGTGCGTAAAATTTGAACATGGGATCATACAGTACATATGTCCGTAAATGAAACATGAATTAATTAATTCGATTGAACGCTTATTTCCTATGAATATAATAGGTACATACTAGTTAGTTGTACATATATCGTCGTGATGCTTTACAATGTTTTATGAAATACGCACATTATGTTATGAAATGTCCACAGAGTATTACAAGGTTTTATGGAATACGCATGCAGCGTTTAATGGAAAATAAATGGTTTATTGATGTATATTACAGAATATCCATAATATATTGCAGAATATTACGAATGTCCACATATATCAATGGTTTATTGCAGTAAGAATATCCATGATATATTGCAGTATATTACGAATGTCCACATTATATCAATGGTTTATTGCAGTATATTACAAAGTATTGATGATATATTGCAGCAAATTAACAGTATCCATGTACATTAATGGTTTTTTGCAGTATAAACAGGATATCCATGTTTTATTGCAGCAAATTACGAATATCCATGTACAATAATGGTTTTTGCAGTATATTACAGAATATCCATGTTATGTATATTGCAGCAAATTACGAATATCCATGTATATCAATATGTAGTTTATTGCAGTATATTACAGAATATTTATGATATATTGCAGCAAATTGCGAATATCAACGTATAGTATGGAATGTTAACGGTTTATTGCTGAATTTCTATGATATATTGCAGTAAATTACGTATATCCATGTATATTAAGGAATATTAATGGTTCATTGATCAATGTACTGTAGAAAGTTCAAGATATATTGCATCATATTACAAATATGTATCTGTTGATATTATCCCGTATTGTTTACTAAGTTTTATGGAATATCCATGACATGGAGTAACATATCACGCATATTCATGGATCTGTTTTAGGGAATATCCATGACATATAGCAGCTTATTCATGGATATGTATTACAGAATATCTCGGATACATTACTAAGTTTTAGGGAATATCCACTACATACAGCAACATATCACGCAGATTCATGGATCGGTTTTAGGGAATATCCATGACATATAGCAGCATATTCATGGATATGTATTACAGAATATCTCGGATACATTACTAAGTTTTACGGAATATCCATGACATGGAGCAACATATCACGCATATTCATGGATCTGTTTTAGGGAATATCCATGACATATAGCAGCATATTCATGGATATGTATTACAGAATATCTCGGATACATTACTAAGTTTTATGGAATATCCATGACATAGAGCAACATATCAAGCATATTCGTGGATCTGTTTTAGGGAGAATCCATGACATATAGCAGCATATTCATGGATATGTATTACAGAATATCTCGGATACATTACTAAGTTTTAGGGAATATCCATGACATAGAGCAACATATCAAGCATATTCGTGGATCTGTTTTAGGGAATATCCATGACATACAGCAGCATATTCATGGATATGTATTACAGAACATCCCGGATACATTACTAGGTTCTAGGGAATATCAATGATAAATATATTGCAGAAATATTTTTAGGAAATATCCATGATACATTGCAGTATATAACAAATATCTGTGGATATTACAGAGAATCCTGGATACTAAGGAATACCAAGATATATATACAATAACATGTTGAGGAATATCAATGACGCATTGCAGTATTTCACAGAACATTAACAATACATATATGTATTGGAGTATGTTTTTTACGTATATATACATGAGATATGAATTTTTACTGTGGTGTGTTATGGAACATGATGCATCCCGGATGCATCAGAAGGGTTTACGAAATAAACAATTTCAGAATATCCATTACACATTAAAATTAAGCACCCTTTATGTGATTTAATCACAAAACGGCGCTATAAAAAGTTGACCATTATATATTATATTAAAACATTTTACAAAATACCCATACAGTGTACGTAGTATCATGGATTCATTACTAGCTTTACATAATGAAATATTTTAGATTTGTAATAGTATAACACAGAATATCCATAATATTACAGCATATTACGGAGTATCCATGACATGTTACAGAAAATCCATTACAATTAAAAAATATTCATTAACATCAGGGTTTTATAGCGCACTACAATATACCTATGATAGGTATATTGCAGCGTATTACGAAAAATCCTGAATTCATTACAAGGTTTTATGGAAATTCATGCTATATTACCGCAAATTACGAAATTTACATTGAACATTACAACGCATTACGCGATGTGGTATAACATAATATCAATAACATCATATTCGCGTAACAGAATATTCACGATACATGACGACATATTACAGAATATAAACGAAATGTAATTTATCAACACCTGAATAAATAAATATATATACCCCATATGTTGTAATATTAGTTGTCCGTTTCATAGAGACATGCTAAAGCGTTTTTTCACGCTCAACGATCTTCACAAATACCGTGGCGTACCGACACTCTGGTACTGTTTGTAATATTCTTTCTGGACTGGCATCATTGCCGCCACCGAATCGGTAACCGACGGAGAGTTTGTCACGTTTCTACTGGATTTACTGACGCTGCCGCCCATTGGAGATTCGCACAGCAAACCCCGGCTGGACTTCTGATTGATTGGAGATTCGCAAACCAAACTGCGGTTGGACTTCTGACCCATTGGAGATTCGCAGACCAGACTGCGATTTGACTTCTGACCGATTGGAGATTCGCAGACCAGACTCCGGTTGGACTTCTGACCGATGGGAGATTCGCAGACCAGACTCCGGTTGGATTTCTGACCGATGGGAGATTCACAGACCAGACTCTGGTTGGACTTCTGACCGATTGGAGATTCGCACACCAAACTACGGTTGGATTTTTGACTGGAGGTCGGGCCGCCGTCACAAGATATACTGCTTCGGTTTGATTTTTGACTGCAGTTTGCACTGGAGTTGGCAGTGCCGATCGAAATCGGAGATTCGCACACCAAACTTCGGTTGGACTTCTGACCGATTGGAGATTCGCAGACCAAACTCCTATTAGACTTCTGACTGCAGGACGTGTTGGTGGTGGACCCCGGAGATTCACAGAGCAGGTTTCGGTTGGTCTTCTGACCGATTGGAGATTCGCAGACCAAGCTTCGGTTGGACTTCTGACTGCAATTTGTGCCCGTGTTGCCGATGCTGCCGATCGGAGAGTCGCAAGACTTGCGGTTCTCGCGCTTGCTGGCGGCGAGCTGGGGCTGCTGTTCGCCGCTAGGCCTGTGGTGCAGCTTCAGGCTCGACTGGGAGTACATGGGCACGGGGGAGTGGCGCGACTGCTGGGAGAGCCGCGAGGACGTGTGGGTAGAGGACTTGGCGGAGGTGAAAGCGCGACAACCCGGACTGACGCTGCGTTGATTCAGGTTCGCGGGGTAGTTGTCAGACAGCCTGGAATTTAAAAAAAAAAAAACATTTTTAATATTATTAAAAACAGAACCATTTTTAGGATAATCAACACTCCTGCCATAGGTCACCTAAAGTGATTCGCTACATTTAGTGACTCAGCAGGGATTTCCAAAATCATAAAGTTTATTTACATCTTGACGGTGGATGCTTTTGCCCACCTACTGCTTGGTGGGCCGGATCGGAAGAGATTGGTTGAGGGAGACCTTTTAACCTTTTCGGCCAGACTCTCTCGACCCATCATCATGCACTGCAGTGGGAAGGATGGATCCATACGTCCGTCACTCCTGGACACATACTTTTTTTCTTCCCAGAACTTCCTCTCATTGCTTTCCCTAAAAAGACTCTCTAAACAGCATCCCCAAAGATGACAAAATCAGCGAAAGTAAAGTACTAACCTGTATTCGCCGCCTCGCGAGTATCCCGGCTGCAGCGAGCCGTACAGTGGCGCCTCCGGATAGAAGAATCCTTGCGACGACTGCGACGACTGCTGCGACGACTGCTGCGACTGCTGTGACTGCTGCAGCTGCTGGAAGGGCGACATGCGCAGGTAGTAGTCGCGCGGGGAGGCGCGCGGGTACGCCGGCTCGACAGGAGCGTACAGAAAGTGGCGCGGCGACGGCGGCTGGTGGTTGAACCCTGCAACATCAAACCGACGACAAATTTTGTAACAAAGTGTGTGGATCCTTTTAGAAGTATTTTTACGTAATGTTTCCGTGTGTGGCACTTCAATCATTGAATAATTTACTATTTACTATTGGTATTGCCAGCCCCGGATTTTTCGGTTAGCTGCGGTTGCCAAACTTTTTTTTTCCACATAGTAGGCCATGAGCAAAATATTCCCCTCAGGGCCTGTCATCTTTGGGGATGCTGTGTAGCAGGGCTGATAAAAATCATGATTTTTTGTTTAAATCATAAAAATCGGATTTATTTGATTTGAATTAGATTTTTTTAATATTTCATCTATTTTAAATCGGAAGTCGGTCTATATAAAAAGAAAACCAGTTTTGTTGTTGTTAATTTTAATTATCTCTACATATTATAAATTAAAGTCATCCGCCGCGTGTGTCTGTCTGTTCACCATAAACTCAAAAACTACTGAACAGATTTTCATGCGATTTTCACCAACAGATACAGTTGGTTTTCACCAATAGAAATTCATATTTGTGGCACATGTTTTTAAGAGCTTTTTTGCACCACGGAAACTGTTAACATGAAAAAACTTTCTCTCTCCAACATTTTGTGGTTTTCGAGCATGTTGCATTTTTGATTGTGAATTATATATATATATATATATTTTTTTTTTTAATGTAAGACAAACATTCCGGGTTATTAATAACCCAACAACATTTGAAAATCTCCTACTACCACCACACTAAGCGGAAGATGCTGTTGTTGATGTGTGTTGTGATGGAGGACTTAGCCAGGAATCGAACACGGAACGCCTGGGTGGGACCCAAACGCATTGCCCACTCAACCACTGACCGTGTAATATTGACTTCGAAACATTTGCGGATCCAAATATTATCAAGAATTGTGCTGGTGATCTGCACGTGAATTGGAATCATTGGGAGGCCTTCGACGTTTGCAGAGAACGACATAACAAGGTTGGTGTTTCAGTTTTTCCATTGAAATTGTACAGGCAGCCATTTTCTCTAATATATAATTTGTCAGCGCAAATAGATTCATAATTATATTTTTGTTGAGTATTACGCCCAGAGAGATCTGATTATATACTGAGATTATAATACATGTTTGATGTAATGTCTAAATTGATATTTTAAATCTGTCTGTATGGCAAAAGCACCAATTTTTAACTTGTCGAAGGCCAGCATACAAAAAATATATTTTTTCAATATGACGTAAAATATTTGACAGTTCTCACCTTTCTTACGAATTCAATTTTTATAACATTTCTTTTGTGATATATTACAAAAATTACATCTTCCTAATAATCACTCAAATCTATGCTTTCCACAATGGATTTATATCAAAAACAATGAATAAATATAGACTTCGAATGTGACAGCTATCATATTATCAAGCGGCAGCCATTTTGTCCGCCATCTTTGGTGCCCAGCGTGCCTTTAACAATTAATATGAATTATTCGGAGTGGCTAAATGCTATCCAGTAACTCGTAATGTCAAGAACAAGAATGGCCCAAGCGATTCTGACCTTGTTCTTCGTACAATTTCTTTATACATAAGGGGCAAAATCGCTTCAAAAATCCGGACCCGCCGGGGGGACTGCGGCCTACAAGAGGTTAGAGTATCAATGTCATTAATTCTTAGAAAACACCTTTGAATTGTTGGTTTTCTTGTAGGGTGTATATTCAAGATTGTGAACAAACATCCGGACCCGCCAGGGGGGAATGCGGCCTACGAGAGGTTAATTGACCGAACGACCATTAGCAAATTTTACGGGAGGAGGTTTTTTTTTCAATAATTTAAATGAAACATTTTGAAAGATGTTTAAGATGAAGCTATTTTCGTAAAGTGATTCATTATCATTTTTGATACTTCATTTTTAATTTTAAAATGGAGATTGAACAAAAACTAAAATGGTCGTTTGGACAATTATTAACCGTTTGATTGCCGATCGTCGATTTTCGTCGATTCGTGTTTTAACGAAGATTGCCGATCGTCGATTTTCGTCGATTGCGTTAGTCGTGCTCTGATTCGCGCGTACGTCGGGTGTGGTGCTGCGGCGTTGGTAAATATTATTCTAATATTATCTTAATAGTTGTAAGATCGTAGTAAACCGTTTAAATTTCAGATTCATTTATTATTTTTTTTATTTTAGTTAATTGAAAAAACATAATGTCGAGCGCGTCCTCTGAAATGTCTGACAGCGGGAGCGACGATTTCCACTCCTCTAATTCAAGTTCGAGTAAGAGTAGCTCTGGTGAGAGTGATGTCAGTGATGTCATATCCGTGTTTCCCAACCGCAGGATGCGAATTTCCAGTAATTCTTCTGATCGTGACCAAGAAATGGAGAGTAACACCAGAAATTACTCATTTACAAATGTACCTCCCGGAACCAATTTTTCTACCGAAAATTCTCATTTTTTCGAAACGCCTGGACTTCGGGATCCTCCTCCGCGTGATTCCAAACCTATATCATATTTTGATTTATTTTTTAATGTCATTCTGTTAACAACGATAAAAAATGAAACCAACAAATATGCCCAACAATTTCTTGAAAACTCTTCTGACACTTTACGAAACAAATCACGTGCAAAGGCTTGGAAACCGGTGTCTGTATTGGAATTGAAGGCTTTCATAGCGGTCATACTTGAAATGGGTATTACTGGGCTGCGTAGATCAACGACTATTTGTGCGTATTGTAAGAAGGGTGTCCACACGGCGTGTGCAGGAAAGCACAGTTGTTGATTTTCTTTTGTTTTTCATTTTTGTCTTTCTTTTTTTCTAAATAAAATACTGTATTCATTTATACAAGCGTTTTATTTCAAATATTTCGACATTCTTTAATAAAACACCGAAAAAATCATCAAAATTCATGAAAATTCAAAGAATTTATGGGATTTAAAAAAAATATATAGTTTCATAAAAAATGATGTTTTTTTGGTGGCATTTTACAAGAAACTGTATGCATTTTTTGGCACTCAAACGGTTAAGCACTCGGGCGACGAATTGTCACCCGTCGCAATTGTCTAATATAATATGTAATTACCTGAGACGTTGTGCACTGCCGATTTGACATCTCTCCTTTCAATCTCCAAGCTGCCAATGCTGGTGACAGAGCCGGCACTATGCGATCTGTGCACGCCCATCTCCCTCTCTCCCCCCGAGCTGGGCGTGCCGGCGACCGAACCCGAGCAGCTTGCGCTCGTCACGTTCGCCCCGCAGTTCGTCGCGTTAACCCCGCAGTTCGTTGCATTAACTCCGCAGCTCGTCGCATTAACCCCGCAGCTTGTCGCATTAACCCCGCAGTTGGTCGCGTTTGCCCTGCACGCACTCTTGGGCTTGGTCAGGCTGTGGCAGCCGGGTAACGCGGCGTTACAGCTCGGGTTGCCCATTTTGCTGGAGGGTCGGGACAGGCTGGTGCCGTGACCAGGAGTTTTGCCGTACGTCTGGTTGCCGGCAGAGTTGGTGAAGGTGGCGGCGAGGTTGCCCCCGTAGGTGTCGCCAGAGTGAGAGTTTGCGGGGCCCTTGGCGGAGAGTGCGCAGACGGGGCGGGGGCGCTGGAGAGTGGAGGCTTGTGTGGGGGGCGCTCGGGGGGACCGGCTGCGCCCGTGATGCTGTAGAGTTGAGAACCCCTGGAATTTAGAAATGTTGAATATTTTAAATGAATTATGCTGTGAGGAGTGTCTTTGTGAGGAGCAGAAGGAGTGAACATGGGTCTTGAAGAGACCCTGCGATAAGATGCTCCGAGTAACTAGCGTCATTGATCCCCACGGCACCGGTGCATAGTCGGGAAACACGCCAAACGCGCGCCCAACATATGTACACGGTTGACATTTGTCACATGATAACGGAACGCTTCTACGACTCGTTCTTGTGTTCAACAGCTCGGCTGTGGAACGATTTACCCGCCTCTATGTTTCCTCCTTCCTACAACATGGGTCTCTTCAAGACCCATGTTCACTCCTTCCTCTCCTCAAAAAGACCCTCCTCACAGCATCTTCAAAGATGACATAGGCCCTGAAGGAAATTATTTTCCTCAGGGCCTACTGTGCGGAGTTAATGTAATAAAAAATAAAAAATAGTCGTAAATATTGTCTTTGGTGAAAAAAAAAAAGAATGTATCATCTATGGTTGTTAATCTGTAAAATTTTAAATGCATTTATTAGTAAGGGAGCTGTTGCATCAGAAACTGTTTCCAAATTATAGCTTATTTTGGACTTCGTTACATAAGAATAAAGCACTAGAACACTATTTGAAATGCGGAGTTACAATAGAATGTAGTTAGGTTAGGTTAGGGAGATGTAGTTAGAATGTAAATGTGATGTTGTTAGGTTGGGGAGAGTGGGTAGGACTAATGCATATTTTCATTTCAAAATCAAACAGGAGGAAATAATATTGGAAGAATCAAAACTTACAGAAGAGTTCATCCCGTACATGGGATTGCTGGCAGCCGTCAAGGGGGTCAGATTGGTGCTGGTCTGCGGGGCGGCCTTGGCAACGGCGGGCGGGGCTCCCTTGTCTTGCAGGTAGCGCGAGTAGCTGGCACATTGCCGCGACACGGGGGAAGACTGGCACGCCAGCGGGGGGTACTGCAGCAACCAAATTATTACACAAGTGAAAAAAATTGCAAGTATTGTTTCATGAGAAAAAAAACAGAACCAAGTATAACAAAAACCAATCGGCGACCCGTATAATATTTTTAAAAAATTATCTATTACATTGCGTACGATTTGTCACGTAAATAATTATTTACATGCCTACCTGGCCAGATAATTATTTAATTACTATCCAATTTTTATTTTAATGCACTGGCAACTTTTTCTAGACGGCACTCCTGAAAACGACGCCGTGGGCAAATCGACGTAGTTTCAATGGGTCAATATTAACCTAAGTTATTTTTGTATTTAAAAAAATGGTGGAATCCTTTTTGTGATCCGTGTGCTGGATCGCTTTATGGCGATTTCCTTAAAACTCACGATATCAAAATTGCACGATTGCAAATGTAGATCGAAATGGTCGCTTCCGGCATGGCGTTTGCGAGCGGATCTTAACATCGGTGTCATCCGCGCCTTGGTTGGCAATATTATACGTCCCTGTTATGCGTTGATGCTTTTGACTGGCATAGCCTAACCCGTGGGATAACTATTTGCGGGGCACACACGGATGAACCCCATCTACAAAAATTTGGAGTTTACAATGTAATGGAAAACTGGACGAAGGTCTCTTTGCTGCTGCCCAAGGACTGATGCGGTCCCTACTTCCCACTGAAGATCCCCAGGTCCTGACCTGGAGATTTCCACGTTCCAGCAAGGCCGCAACTTCGTTTAAGATTTTCCAAAGAGTCAGCTTATAATAGATATTCATATCGCATTATTACAGATTTTAATTTTTTTTTTATATAAATACAGCACAAGAATACATCCCCAATTGTGGTTATGTTGTGAGGCTGAAGGTAGTGGTGAGGGGAAGGAGATGGGAAAGAGGAAGGTGGGGAAGTACCTGGCTATTCTGCCGTGGTTTGGTGTATACAATTAGAGAGACTGTACCTGTGATTGGCCGTAGTCAGCTGGTAGCGTTCCGCCTCTTTCTTGGGTATGGCTCCTCGCCCAGGCCTGGGTGGCTGAAAACATACAAAATACACAGTGTATTGACTATTATTTCACCATCCCAACATCACAGAAAAGCCTTAAATATAAAGAGATCAATAAACAAGTATGTATCGGTGCACATGCAATATTTCTACATTTCTCAAACTCAAGAAGCCAGGGTCTTCAAATAGCTGATTTGTATAATTCACTAGGTTGCTGGTGGCTGGCTTTCACCTGAATGGACAAATTTCCCAAGAGTGATGACGCTGAGGTGAGTTCAACAGAGGGCGACGGAGTTTGGGTTAAATTCTATGACACAGTATTGGACACATCGTCGGATCTGCCTAATCTGTCCTAATGATGGACACTGCAACGCTGGCGAAACGTCGGCTAAAGAAGGAGGTAGCGCAACACGGCATAACACCCCAAAAACAAACAACGAAAACACAGTATTGGAGTTCAACGGAGGGTGAAACTCGTTGGCGGTAGTAGTGGGCTGAGGGATTTTTACTGCATAATATGGGATGAGATTTGTCTAGGTCTTGGCGGCGGATGAGTTTGCCCACTTATTGCGTGGTGGGCCGGATCTGGAGAGACTGGTAGGGAGACCTTTTGACCTCTCCCGCCACTCACTCGAACCCTCGCCTTGCGCCGCGCCGCTGTGGGGGGATCGATTCATTTGTCTGTCACTCAGGGACGCATTGACACCCAAATTCCTACCCACCTCCCATGCCTTTTTCCTTCCCAGAACTTCCTCTCCTTACTTTCCCTAAAAATACCCTTTCTTCCTTCCTGAGGGATTTTTTTCCACAGGGCTTCCTATGTGAATATTTTTTTTTTTTAAATGAAAAAAACACTTGTAGCATTCTTGAACTACGCACCCCATATTCGGCTTTACGACCATAAATAAGTTCTTGACGAACTGTTTTCAAACTTGTGAGATAGGATTCACCTTGACTTCCGTAGTAGTTGACAGAGACGGAAGATGAAGAGAGACAGAGTGTCTATTTAAGCCTTGAACTGATCATTAACGCCCTCTGTTCCCAGCTAGCAGTTTAGACTCAATATACTGTAAATACTCGTAGTTACAATAAACCAACATTATAAATCACCGTGTACCATCATTACAAATATCTATAATCATTCTAAAGATTAACAAAACTCAACAGCCGCTCGCACAAACCGGCCTACGGGCACAACTGGTTTTTCTCGCCAGTACCAAGAAACGAGCGCTAGGGAGTGGACCTATTCAACACAGGACGGAGGTCGCAAGGGATTGCGTTGCTAATTCTCGTGAGCCAATTGTCACCATAATGATATTTTAGATTTTACTTCAAAATGGTTTATTATCCAAATATAAATTTGCTTCTCTCTTATTTTAAAAGGGAGAGCTGGCGCCCTCAGTAATTATAGCATGATCATTTCTTGAAATGTAGCTTTTTGTGTCTTACCTCATTAAACATGTGGCTGTAACGATAAACTTTGAAATTTCGTTTCCATCACTATTTAGATGTAGTTTAACAATCTAAACATGCCCAAATTCATCATCATTATTTAACAAATTACAAAATTTAGAGTCTCTTGTTATTTAAAATCAAAACTTGGAACGATTAGCTTCATCAATAAATTCAATGTCCTTCAATATTAAGGGTGGGTTTTTTCATTTACCTTTACTTTTAGCAGTGCAGTTTGCAGTTACTTTAGCAGTACAGTTGACATTTACGGCAAAATGAGTTTTTTCATTACCCCAACTGCTAAAGTAAAGGTAAACAGGGATGACAGCATGATAACTAATCTAATTCCCACATTTTCGTATTGGGAACTGTTCATATATTTTTTTCATGTGGCAACTCACACATTAAATGTCAAACATTCTATTATTTCTATGCGCATTGCGTTGTCTATTGTTGCATCGTCTATATGATGGTTTTGTGTATGACGTTTGAAAATTTAGCCATTTTGTGAAATTTCACATTATTTTCCAACATTTTAGCGTCACTTCTAGCCATTGATATGAAAATTTTGTTGAGTGGCCTTTGACACATTCAAATATATTTTGATCACTGTACTTTTGTGTGTATTTGCAATACCTCCAAATAATCTTGGCATGTTTGACAGCATTATTCCTATCAGAGGACAAATCTAGCTTCATTTTATTTATGTCATGTCATTTGAATAAATATTTGTAATTATACTTCATCAACCATTACTTATAAGTCTACATATCTGCAATTGATGTAGTCAAAAGTCGAGCAGTTTATTTATTAACGCAAAATCGGCATATGAAAGTCGCGACACGTCGTGACGTATAATTAATTACAGGTTCATAGTCAGAAGTTGACGAACTGTCACTTGTCGCAAACGTAATGATGATAATGATAATATAATAGCAAATACCGTAAAACAGATAGCAAGAAAATAACCTCTCATCTCTGAACTGTCAATAAAGTGTCATTGACAACGGCGGCCATTTTGGTTACCTTTACTTTAGCATTTTACAGCACCATTGCTGGCCTGTAACATTCTAGGTAAAAGTAAACGGTAAATGTCAAATGAAAAAACTCATTTTTATGACTTTTACCATGAACTTTTACAATTAGCATTGCAATTAGCATTCTCGGCAAATGAAAAAACCCACCCTAAGAATCTTTTATTTGCTAACCTATATTACATTGTCATACACATTATCATGTCTTTTACACACATATTTCAGCGTTAAAGAAATCTTGTTATACACTGTTAATTACAGTCTACTTTGACTAAAATTCCCCCATTATTATTGCAGTAGAAACTCACCTTCCATATGGCGGGCGGGACTGGAGTGCTGATTTCCATCTCCCAGGTCTAACTGCAGCGGAGGAGCAGCATCCAACTCGGAGGCGTGCTGGTAGGATGAGGAAGGGTCCCCTGGAAATCGAGACAAAAAATATTTTAACAAAAATCAAACAATTTTGGAGCCGGGGAAGGGTACCGCCGCCCTGGGAACCATTTATTGGATAACCAACATCCCTGCCGTAAGTCACCCCAAGTGGTTCGCTACGTTTGGTGACTTTGCGGACCGGATCGAGAGACCTAAACAAGCCAGACTACCCACTCATCACCTTGCATCGAAGAGGGAAGGATGGATTCATAGATCCTTCACTCCTAGACACACATTGACTCTCAGATTCCTACCCTCCCCTCATATATTTTTCCTTCCCAGAACTACCTCTCCAGACTTTCATACAAAAAAAAACCCTCCTCACAGCATCCCCAAAGATAACATAGTCCCTGGGGGATTTTTTCCTCAGGGCCTCCTGTGTTGAGAGGTGTTTGAGTGTTGAGTTAATAAAACAAAATTTAAGCCAGGATGGATTTGTATGTCCCGTCACTCCTGGACACATTGACACCTAGATTCCTACCTACCCTTAATATCTTTTAGCAAGGATCCCAGAACTTCCTCTCCTTCCTTTCCTCAAAAATAACCTCCACACGGCATCCCCAAAGATGACATCCCTGAGGGATTAATCCCTAGGGCATCAAAGATGGCCGACAAAATGGCCGCCGCTTGATAATATGAACGGAGTCATATTGGAAGTCTATATTTTTTCATTGTTTTTTTATATAAATCCGTTGTGGAAAGCATAGATTTGAGTGATTATTAGGAAGATCGTTTTATATACATTATTTTTAATGTAATTTTTGTAATATATCACAAAAGAAATGTTAAAAATATTGGATTCGCAAGAAATGTCAAATTTCTTACGTCGTAATGAAGAAATATATTTTTCCTATGCTGGCTTTCAAAAAGTTTATATCTTTAGGAAGGATCCCAGAACTTTCTCTCCTTCCTTTCCTCAAAAATAACCTCCACACAGCATCCCCAAAGATGACATCCCTAAGGGATTTTAAAAAAATTATAAAAAAATAAAAATTAAAGCCTCACCTCCGGTCTGCCCGCCCCAAGCGTGACTTCTATCCCGCGATTGCCGTCCGTAAATCCCACCAAACCCGCAGCCCTCCTGCAGCAGGTGCTGGTTCGGGTTCATAAACGGCACCGCCTCCGCTCCGACACTCGCGCCACTCGCCGCCTGCTTCAGGTTAAAACCCAACCCGTACAGATTCCGCTCCGTCAGCCGGTTACCCGGACCGTCCATGCCATTACCGCCGTGGTATTCCGCACCATTACCGGCCGAGTGATAATCGACTGGTTGATTACCATTGCCGTGATAACCGATGCCACCATATCGCGGCTCGGCGTAACTGCAAGCAGCGGCGCGACTATCGCAGCCGTACTGATCGTAGCTCGTCGAACAGCTTTGATCAAACTGCGAATTGTACACGTTTGGATTTGCACGTTGTTCGTTCGGCATTGATTGTTGCGATTTGGAAGCGTACTGCATGCCGGACGAGCCGGCGTTTGTTTGTTGTGCGTCCGTCAGTAGCTTCTGCGACGTGTCTGATTGGATGCGCAGGCGGTTGAGGGAGTTGGTCGCCATGGCCACGTCTGGCATCGCTTCCGAGAGGCCGCGGCCGTTTTGAATCTGACGACGACGCTGACGTGTGACGACAGATTCGACACTGTGAGGCCTGGAAAGAGAGAAATGAGAATTAAACGATGATAAGTCATATATTTATGTATTGTATATGTCTAAATGGGTAAATTTCGACAATAGATTGGCCATCCAGTCAAACAATTATCCCCTATAACCACTAGATTTTTGCAATGTATTTCTCTTAACTCGTCAGGATAATTTGTTCGCTTTTCGGAACAACTCATATAGATCTCATTGTAATAGAAAGAGAAAACACCACCCTTTATATTGAAATCTAAAAGTTAACCACAAACTAATTGAGAGGGTATTACCAGAGAATACCGGAAATTAGTCTTTTTTAAATCAAATTCTAGACGTATTGACTCCATTTTACAAAAAAACATAAATTGGTTTTGAAAGATTGTTATTTTATCTGGTACACGCAGTTTTAAAATTTTGAAAAACTAAGTGTATTTTTAATATACTAATCGTTTGTTCAATTTTCAAACGATAGATTCTATTAAACAACACAAATTTCAAAACATATGATTACACAACAAAATAAATCAATACATAATCTAGTAAACACAGTTTTCAGAATTTTAATTTTAGTTAAATTAAAATCATTAAAAAATAAATCCGAAAACGTGTTTTGTGACAAAAGTACCTCAGTTTTTTTTATTTATTTAAGGTCGTACAAACTAAAATATTTCAAATTTTTTTTTACACACTTATTTTGTTTAGACATTATTGAAAAATCATAAATACTTATGATCAAAAAATAATAACAAGAAGTACACGATATTTAATAATTTATCATTGTGCGTTTTGAGCATTTTTATTGCTTACTTGAATGAAATAAATCAATATTAAATTTTTAATTTTAAAATATTGATACGGGGAATAATCGATATTTCTCTTTGCAACCTCCCTGTACAGTTACAAACATTTTTAAACTTTTATTCTCAGCTGCTGGTCAATCACCCTTAAAATGTACACCTTTATGAAACCAAAGTTTCAGACGGCAATTTGAAAAAATTTATTACATATTATATAATTATTTTTAATGCATTTGTTTAATGAAAGTGTTTTTTTTTTTTCATTATCAATAATTTTAGTTAGAAAAAACGTAAAGCAAGCCATTTAAAAAAATATATATATATTTGCATTGAAAATTTTTTCATATTATAAAATTATGTATTTATTTCGAATTATAAAATTTGAAAGCATTTTTCATCACCTTTCAAAAAAAAACAGTTTATAGGATACATTTATTTGATGTTTATTGTAAAGCAGAAGTATTTTGACCCTCTGAGGCCTGAGAGGTTAAAGTAGCTTCCTAAGGAATTTTTTTTTTTTTAAACTGTTTCAAAAAATTACTACTTAAAAAAAAAAAATATATATATATATTTGAATTTGGCATTCTCAGACTATAAAAATATTACCATTTGTTATTTCGGCTACTGGCATTATACCTAGTTCTCTCATCAAAATTTAGGCATATTAGATTTGTCAAAGAATTTGTATATAAAAATGCAAAAATCAGTCATTTTAAATACATGTAGGATTACGAAAGATTTTTTAAATATTTATATTGAGGGAACAGTAGGATTTATCGGTCAAATTAGGAATTCCACCGAGCCGAACCCTCTGATATGAAAATATCTGGAGTAGGTCCCATTTAATAGTTTGGTAGATTAACGTGTTGTTCTTGTATTGTTTTGTATCAATTATACTTATATAATACACTTGCATAATGTGGATTTACTAAATGATCATTTATATGGAAAAGTGTATGAAAGGGTTTAGTTTTTCCTATGGGAAAAACTAAACCCGGACCTGAAAATCTGGTGCGTAAAAAAAAATTTAATTAGACAAAGATATTATAAAAGTTATTGTCACTTAAATTTTTCATTTTACATAAAAATATTGAAGCTTCATAGAATTATTGTAAACTTTTAAATGTAAATATACAGGGTGTTAAGCATCGTACTTGACTTACTTTAACCAGTGATTCCTGACTTTATTTGGAGTAAAAAATGTAAATGAAATTTTGGCCTCCGGTGACTTTTTAGATGTGTTTTTTTTTTTTTCAAAATTTTTTTCTTTTAAATCAAAGAAAAAAAATTCTTCCACATGTCGTCACTGGTCTTTAAGCCAAGTAACCAACCAATCCCTCACCCCGCCCCTAATTTCCAAATACCTACTAATTTCTATGCTTTTGTAGAAAAAAAAAAAAAAAATGTCACCGGAGACCAAAATTTTATATCACCCTGTATATACAAAGAGTGGTGTTTTCTCATTCTAACAGTGTTTAAATCATATTTCTCACGATAATAGAAAATGAGACAGCATGACTTTTATGATTCCGTGTCAGGCTGGGAGAAATATCTCCCAAAATTAGTCTATTATTCTGCCATCCCAACATTTCAGTAAAATCTTAAATGTCAAAGGTATTATAATACTAAAAAGGCTCAGTCACTTCACAGCGGTCGTGCTTTCATGGTCATCAGCTCATAACGATTTGATCAAAAGATGAAACGGGCCGAAAATATAAGTTGAAATTACCTGGCCTTGTCTCCCTCTGTCAGCAGGGAGGGTAGAGGTCTACGTCCACCAACAGGTGAAGCGCTCCAAGGCTCTGCAACAAAACAATTACATGGTAAATTAAACAAATCATTTAACTTGTTGAAGGCCAGAATACAAAAAAATTATTTTTTCAATACGACGTAAAATATTTGACAGTTCTCACCTTTCTTACGAATTCAATTTTTATAACATTTCTATTGTGATATAATACAAAAATTATATCAAAATAATGTAGATAAAACGAACTTCCTAATAATCACTCAAATCTATGCTTTCCACAATGGATTTATATCAAAAACAATGAATAAATATAGACTTCGAATATGACAGCGTTCATATTATCAAGCGGCAGCCATTTTGTCCGCCATCTTTGGTGCCCGGCGTGTCATTAGCAATTAATATGAATCATTCGGAGTGGCTAAATGCTATCCAGTAATTCGTAATGTCAAGAACGAGAATGGCCCAAACATTCTGACCTTCATACAATTTCTTTATACATAAGGGGCAAAATCGCTTCAAACATCCGGACCCGCCGGGAGGACTGCGGCCTACAAGAGGTTAATGAGGACTTTTTCTGCTTTCCGCCAATGGCAGAGCCAGGATCCAAACATTGAGGTTGGATCCGCATGATGCTTATTACCGGCCGCTCGCCAGCTAGTGCCAGTTTGGGTCAGTCTTGAGTACCTACTCCCCGTTTCGGTGTGCCGTACTAAAGTTAACGTGTGCTAATACATTGTACCTTCACTAAGATCGAAAAGAACATTAAAAGTAATACAAATGCCAAAGGAAAATCAACCTTAAAGATGATTGCTCACTACTAGATTGCATTGTTTTTATAATTGAAGGCGAAAGGGACACTGTTTATGTATTATTTAAGTTTTTAACTTCTTAAGTGGGAACTGCTTAAGTGGAAACTTCTTAAACAAGACTTACATAAGCGGGAACTACTTAAATGGGAACTTCTTAAGTGGGAACTTATGCGGGAACTTCTTAATCGATAACTACTTAAGCGTGAACTACTTAAGCAGGAACTACTTTTAAGTGGGAACTACTTAAGCGGGAACTACTCAAGTGGGAACTACTTAAGCAGGAGCCACTTATGCAGGAACCACTTAAGCAGGAACTACTCAAACAGGAGCCACTTACGCAGGAACCACTTAAGCAGAAACTACTCAAGCAGGAGCCACTTAAGCGGGAACTACTCAAGCAGGAACTGCTTAAGTAGGAGCCACTTAAGCAGGAACTACTTAAGCGGGAACTTCTCCCCTTCAGCAGGAAATACTGAAGTTGGAACTTTTCAAATGGGAACTTCTAAAGTGGGAAATTCTTAAGACCATATTATACATACCAAGGCCTTCCCTGGACCCCTGCAGACATCTCCTGTTGCCGATCTCGTCCATCTCTTGATCCGTGTCATCGCCGTCTTGACTAGACCTGCAAATCACCAACACCAAAATCAGAAATAATAAAATACCAACTATAAAAAGGCCTCCTGTATAAAAATATCATCCTCGGCATAGACATCCACATTGTTAGACCCTAATATAAAATCTGGTTATCATTTCAACAAACTGGAGGCAAACCATGTGATCTAGCGCTCTAACGACACTGGACTAATGCAAAAAATAATCACCTGGCAGCGTGTTGCTGGGGAGTGGTAGCGCCCCCCTCGGCGGTGGCTCCTTCCAGCGTATCCGCCACCGAATCCGGCAAATTGAACTCGCGCACCACTCGAAGACGTATCTGAAAGTAGCAGACAATATTAACCTCTCCTGTGTCGTAAGCGCGGCGGCGCGCGCGGTACAATTTTTTATTTTAAATAAAATGCGTTAACTGTTTCTTTGTATATAATTAACTATATGTATAAAGGACAAGGTCAGAATCGCTTGCACCAAAATCTTTCTTGACATAACAGTTGATTTGAATAATCTAGCTACTTTGAATATTTTTTAAAGTAATTATCTATGACATTCGGGTGTCATATTTTTTTCCCGCTTTGCCAGCTGCCAACTTTTTAACTTGTTGAAAGCCAGCATACAAAAAATATATTTTTTCAATACGGCGTAAAATATTTGACAGTTCTCACCTTTCTTACGAATTCAATTTTTATAAAAATTCTTTTGGGATATAATACAAAAATTACATCAAAATAATGTACCTAGATAAAACGAACTTTCTAATAATCACTCAAATCTATGCTTTCCACAATGTATTTATATAAAAAACAATGAATAAATATAGACTTCGAATATGACAGCGTTCATATTATCAAGCGGCAGCCATTTTGTCTGCCATCTTAGGTGCCCGGCGTGTCATTAGCAATTAATATGAATTATTCGGAGTGGCTAAATGCTATCCAGTAATTCGTAATGTCAAGAACGAGAATGGCCCAAGCGAATCTGACCTTGTTCTTCATACAATTTCTTTATACATAAGGGGCAAAATCGCTTCAAAAATCCGGACCCGCCGGGGGGACTGCAATTCGGGGGGAATTCCAACATGGAAACATATCGTTGAGCGTTGGCAGTCACGGTTCGTCCATTCTCCTCGAAAAAATACGGCCCAATCACCCCAAATTTGGAAATCGCACACCACACGGTCACTTTTGGAGAGTCTCTAGTGAAGATTTCTTGGGTTATTTTCAGCCCAGTACCGAAAATTTTGTTTATTCACCGCTCCACAGAGATGGAAGTGAGCCTCGTCACTATTGAAAAAAGTTGACAAGAACGGCCATTTTTCAAGCAACGTGCGGACGGCAAAGCCCCGGTGTTGCAGGACCAAACCATGGCAACGACTGAAAACGGCACGACCCTCCCGACATAATGAGACCACTCTCAGGTTCCTACCTCCATCACACGGGATGTACTGGCCTTTCAAAACTGCACTGTCTGTTTTGCCGTACCTCGTACAAAGCTGAACTAATTAAACGCATTAACGCCACATATTTGAATGAGATCACTGCATATTTAGGTTTTGTTTTTGCTTTTTTCTTTACTGTCTTTCATAAACTTATTACTTGTAATGTATATTTTTTTCTTTGTTATGTTTTTATATATGTAATCCTAAAATTTTTTACTCATCAAATTTTAATGCTTTACTTAATTAGTATCTGTGTAAAAAAAAAAAAACATGTATGTAAATGGCACTAGTGCCGTAAATTCTAAATAAATAAATACAGTGAAACCCTCTTAAGAAGTTCTTGCTTAAGATGTTTTCCTGCTTAAGAAATTTGGTTTTTTCGGTCCCTTGAAGACCAAATGGCCCAATTTTTCCCACTTATAAGTAAGAAGTTTTTTTTCCGGTCCCTTGGAAAACTTCTTAAGACGATAGACTTCGCTTTTCGGCCCATACAAAAAGGACGCCCGGGAAAAAACACTTTTCTACATCGAAAATTGCACAAAATGAATATATTTCTTTTATACTGCCTTCTAAAGGGTAAAAACTATGTCGGTATGTTTTCGAATTTTCGATGCGTTTCGTATTAACGTAAACATTCACTGTCAAACATGTACGATTTATCAAAAAATATTATTTAAGGAAAAAGTGCTGCTAACTCAACTCTCATAAAGAATTATAAAATTATAAAAAGCTACCGACGTAGCTTCTTCTTTCTAAAAAATATATATTTTTTTAAATTTCAATTTCGTGAAAGTTTCGGTGTAGAAAAGTGTATTCTCCATAAACCCCTTTTCGAGCGATTTCAGTAGGTAAATTTGAGCGTTGTCTCATTCGCACATTCCGCATTCGCATGTATTGTAAGTGTGCGTGAGCTTATTGTGAGCGGGACAGAATGACAGACGCGGGTGTTCCGCGTGTCGTTCAAAGTCTAGCCTCTTAAGAGTGGGTTATAGGGCTGATGATGATTTGCTGCAAAACGGCCCTCTAAAACAGCTGAATTACTACCTTTCGTATGTCATTGTCAGACTTCATATTTTTTGTTACCAAATAATGGACTATTATTTTTCAAACTACGGATTTTTTTTTGTAAATGATGTAAGCATTCGACCATAAAAAATAAAAACATTGATACACCATACAACCCACTTTTCAAACTTCGATTTATGACTATCGTATAAATAATGATTTTACACAATATCTTTAATTTAAATTATGTATGTAATACACATATCTGTCAAGGTACGGATTCATATTGTCGTTATGATATCTGTGAATATTAACAATTAAATAAATACTTCAATTTCACCATATTTTACAACATTTCACGGCTCTCTCATCATTCCGGGAGAGAAGCCCCCGTTGAACAGAGGTGAAACTGTACGTTCCGTGTTTCACACCATACATATTTAGAATATGCCATCAAAATGTTTTATTACTGGGTGTAAAAGGTCTAAAGGGGCTCACTTGAAACATTGCAATAATTTAAGAAGCCAGAAAAACAGTCGGAACTCACAAATTCTCTTTTTTTACGTAATTTTTAACATCAACTGTCACATATCTTTCAAATGCAAGAAATATTATGTTTGCGAGTGTGTTCTAGATTCCAGTGTATTCGGAATAGTTTGTTACTAACTTCATGTTTGTTTTCAGTGCTCTCCTTTTACAAGTATATGTGAGAATTCGTTGTCTTTACGAGCTCTGACCTTGTGTGAGTGAACGTTTTTTATATTATGTCTTGTTGGGCAGTATACACAGTGTTTGGTAATAAATACTTACTTATTTTTTTTTTTATTAATTTCTAATGAAGTCAATAAAGTTGAATGTACGCGGTGTTTGAGAAACAGACAATTTTTTTTAAAGGAAATTAACAATTATGTATACAGTAGAATCCCGTTTATTCGAACCCCGATAATTCGAAAAATGCGTAGATAATTCGACATTTTCAAAAAAATAATTCATACAAAATGTTTTTTTTTTTAAATTCTTTAATTCTGAATTGGAAATTTATTTTTGTCCGCACACGAAAATTTGTTCGTGTAATTCAAGAAAAGCATCGATTTTCGAATTACACAAACAAATTTATGATAATCATCAGATATTTTTCGTAAAACGGAATCTGACAGACAGCCATGGCGGTAAAACGAGCTTAAATGTGGATTTATGCGGTTGGAAATCGTCCTAATTCGTACTATTATTTTGTAAATCGGAATCGGTTTCCAGTGGAATGTGGTATATTTATGAATTTACCTAAATGTCAAGGACCGGCCGCGACGTCAATCGGTCGTAAGAATTTGATTTACGAGCAAAAAATGCGGAATTTTACGAATTTATTTTGAATATCTGAATATGAAGAGCTAGTTGTGACGGATATTGACTGCGAAATTTCGAATTTATGCGAAAACATATAGTATTTTCACGAATTTACTTCAAATGTCTGAGTTTAAAGGGCCAGCCGCGGCCGTAATCGGCAGCGAAATTTTTATTTACACGGAAATATATCGTATTTTTATGAATTACTACGAGTAGGTATCTGAATTAATGGCCGGATACTACGGGATTCGAGCACCAAAATATTTTTTCGCGATAATTATATGGTATTTTTACGAGTTTACTTCGAATTTTTTAATTAGAAGGGCCGGCTGAGACGGAAATCGGTTGCCAAATTTCGATTTAGGCTTTGAAATATAACACATAAATACGAATATACTTTTTATATATCAATTTAAAACACGGGCTGCGAAGGATGTCGGCCGCGAAATTTCCATTTATGCGGAAATATATCGTATTTTTACGAATTTATTTAGAATATCTGAATTTAAAGGGCTGGAAATTGGCAGCGAAAATTTTATTTACACGGAAAAATTATATATTGGTATGTATTTTTTCGAATATAAGGCCGACCGTGGCGGTAAACGGCTGCGAAAATTCGATTTTCACAGGAATAAGTCGTATTATTACGAATTTACTCCGAAGAACCTACCCGAATTTAAATTTTCGAACGAAGAACTCGATTTTCGGCGACTGTTAATTATTTATTTTTTCATAAAATTTCGATTTACGTGGGAAATCGTTAATTTGAAATTAGATTTTTGGTCTCCCATGGATTTCGAATTAACGGGGTTCTACTGTAGTATTCATAATGATGAGTTCTATAAAATATAGTTTAAAAGGCTGAATATTTAGAAGTTAAATAAAAAAACACCATAAAATTGACTTTAAATGTGAACCACGAAATTCCAAACCATTCTCCTTCTCGTGCCCTATCCGTCCAACGGACGTTGGCAATATACGCATGTTAAATGTTGAACATTTTAAGTCCGAGAAGGGACTATGACCGCCACCTAGCGATGTAAAAATAAAGATATTTTGACAGGAAATGAATTGTTCCAAGGGTATAATATACGCTTAAGGGGATTTCATTGTAAAAAGCATTTTGAATTTGAAACAATGACAAGAAAAATAGCAATATCGAGGGCATTTGTTTTTGAAAAACAGAAAATGAATTGGGACTACCTTGGAAGGAAGTTGTCGGTGTTTTTCATGTTCATAATCTCATTTTTTAACTAAAAAGAAGGCATCTTGAAAATAACCAAAATCATTGTTACTTATTCGTGTTAGGTGAACCAATATAAACTATATTGTGTTGTGTGCTCCTTCGCAGAGGTACAGTGGTAAGTGATTGGTTATCCTTCTTCCTTGCATCCCTAGTTTTTCCTACACATATTACAGTCTGTTTCCAAGTGCATCTGAAGCTATAATTCGTAAGCAGTTTCGGACAATGCACAATCTTTGGCTAAAATGCTTATCAACACCTGACTGATTGACAGAGAGATATGTAGATATACTGACCTGGCGGTTAACCTCGTGCGTGTGTGTGAGTGCCCTTTGCGTGGCGCGCGTGCACGCCGGAGCCCTGCGCAGCTCCGCCTCGCGCTGCAGCAGGGCGCGTAGCAGCAGCGGGGAGGGCTGCGGGGCGGCGGGTGGGGGGAGAGGGGCTGCCGGGGCTCGGGGAGACTCTGCAGCCGCCACTGATGCCGAGGAGCGAGCCCGCGGTTCGGCAGACACCTAATTAAAATAAATAATGCATTAATAATTTTAAAAAATACAAACTTAATGGAATAATCACATCCTTAAACACAGCAAACGCCAGTCGAGATATGGAAACAAGAATTGCTGCTCGCTATCGGCCCGCCTTCGCTGTTTTCTATGAAAAAATATGCATTATGGTCTACATTGATTAGAATATGTATTAATTACGACTTTATTTATCTAGCGGGTTTACATAATGATCACTAGAGTATGATGAATATACTTTTTAATTATTCAAAAAAAAATTACATAAAATTATGTCGTTAACACCCTTTAGAAAGCAAAACAAATTGGGGGACCCGAGTGACCCCCCTTCGGATCATGTGTGATTTTTTCTTTACGGTACGAAAAGGTTAAGCTGTCTTATTATTGGAAATTATGAGACATAACAGGCTGAAATGTATTTGTGTAGTAAAGTAGACCAATTAAATCAGCGCTACAGCTATCTGTCTCACCATGTAGAGCGTGTCGGGGATGTCAGGGATGTAGCGCGCTCTCCGCATGCGAACTAGCTCCGTTTCCTGCACCAGCTGGTCTTCTAACAGTGCCTGGAAAGATCAAGTATAGTGTTTAGAATTTTTTTAAATTATAAATTTTTTCATAATATTTATGTATTTATTAAAAATAGAATAAACTAGGCAAAAATAATATTATAATAATGTTACAATATCTAATTTATCTATGTATTCTGCTAAATAATAAAATAGATAAACCCAAATAGCTATCGGTCATTGGTTTAAATGTTTCAATGTGGCATAGCAGGCACACTGCGCTTCTTCATATAGACGCCAACAACACAATTCTTTTTTTCCACACAGAAAAAATCCTTCAGGGCCTGTTATCTTTGGGGGTGTTGTGCGGAGGGTCTTTTTTTGGGGAAAGGAAGGAGAGAAAGTTCTGGGAAGGAAGTCAATGTGTCCAGGAGTGACGGACGTCGTTTTCCAAGGGACCGGAAAAACTTCTTAAATGCGAAAACCTTATATGCGGGATAATTTGGGCCATTCAGTCTTCAAGGGACAGAAAAAAGCAAATCTCTTAACCACTGGAGCGACAAAGAGATTTAAATATTTTTTCTCGGATTGCTAAAGGAAATTTTTCCGCCCACATTAAAAAAAATCATACCTCTGAATTTGAATATGGAGACATACAAACTGATTATAGTTCTATATAGCTAATGAATTCCCCTATCTTTTGTCTATTATCATATATTTGTAGGATTTATAAAAAAAATATAATTAAATTTTTAACCTTAAAACATTTTAAAGAACCTAGAGAATAGTTATTTTGTTATATTTTGAATGTAAAATTTATTATATAGTCGTTTTAATAAAAAAAAATTTATTCAAAATTTTGCCACATTTTGGCAACAAAGCAATCTGTGGTTTTGGAAATAGTGCCGTAATGTGGCAAAAAGCGCTCGAGTGGTTAAGCATGAAACTACTTAAGAAAAAACTTCTTCAAGAGGGAAAAGAGGAAACTTCTTAAGAGGGAACTTTTTAAGAAGGTTTCACTGTATATGGATTTGACCTCACCTTAACCTCCTCGTAGTAAGGCATGTAGAGGCGGGGACGGATGTACACCCCGCCCTGACCCTTGCCGCGAATCCACGCATCGGCACGCGAAACCGGGGCGTCGCCCAACATGCACGACGGGGGGCTGCTGACCAGTCCGCGACGGATGGCCTGGAAGAGAATTAAGACAACTTGTTAATATAATTTTATTATTCATGTCAATAAATACCGCACAACTGGTCACAATCGTCTGGAGCCAGTAGGGACTATGGCATCCCTAACTGGAGGATGTTCATATTCAGATCTGGTCATCAAATGTAGATTAACCTGTTGAAAGCCAGCATAGGAAAAATATATTTTTTCAATACGACGTAAAATATTTGACAGTTCTCACCTTTCTTACGAACTCAATTTTTATAACATTTCTTTTGTGATTATATTACAAAAATTACATCAAAATAATGTAGATAAAACAATCTTCCTAATAATCACTCAAATCTCTGCTTTCCACAATGGATTTATATCAAAAACAATGAAAAAATATAGACTTCGAATACGACTCCGTTCATATTATCAAGCGTCGGCCATTTTGTCGGTCATCTTTGATGCATCTTTGCATCATCGTGAATTAATTTGAATTATTTGGAGAGGCTAGACGCTATCCAGTATTTTGTTACGTCAAGAACGAGAATGGACCAAACGATTCTGACCTTGTTCTTCATACAATTTCTTTATACATAAGGGACAAAATCGCTTCCAAAAACCGGTGATCACCGGTGATCAATCGACCAACTAGAGGTTAAGCCATTTTAAACAAAGCTTTGTTTCTGAATGCCAATCTTTTACCAGGGAAGTATCTACCATTCTAATTAGATTAAGATTAAGAAAGGTACGCTTAGATGGTTCGGACATGTTGAGCGAATGAATGAAGAAAGCAGTGTAAAGAGAATATATGACGCAAATGTGAATGGTAGAAGTCGAGGATGCCCGAGGAAGACATGGCACGATCGAGTGAATCAGATACTTGAGTCAGGTCAAGTCAAGAGTCAGAATAATAGAATAGTATGTATGATACGCCAATATGGAATCCGCAGTATAAAGTATACATTGACAGCATCGAACACATTCAAAACAGATTTATTTATTTATTTATTTATACGCCTATTGGGCTTTTACATACATAGTTATAAAAAATATTCTTAAGATTGTAAGTTCACAGTAACAGTAGTAATACACAGTATAATCTATCCATTTGACATATTATAACCGCAAGTAACTAGTAATGCATAAGATGATTATTTGTAGGTATAAACCTGTTGTACAAAAATAAGAATTTGCCTACTCCTAAGGTTAACAAACGAATTTAGCTATAAAGAAATGTAAAGTTAATATGTACATAGTAGACAGTGAGAGCAGTAACATGGTATAATACGACATAATAATATAGTGTATAGTATGGGGCCTTTGAATTAGAGAGTTTACGAAATAATTGTTGGCGGTATTGTTAACATAATATACCTAGATCGTTTGACCAGTTATCGTGGCCCGTTAAATCCAGGGCGTTCGGTCTGCCATTTTACATAGTTTATAAAAAATATTATACACAAAGATTATAAGTATAGAATAGTAAAAGCAATAATTTAACCTTAACCATTTGACACATAAGAGCAAGAAAAAAGCAAATGAAAACATGATAGTTTGTAGGTGTAAACCTGTCGTAAGAAAATAAGAATATGCCTACTTCTAAGGTATAAAAACCAAAAATTGCTTATAAAAATGAAGATGATTTTCATAAAATATCTTACCTTCAAATTCAACAATAACTTTGAATTTAAATTTCAAACTTTGCAACAAAGGAGGGCACTAGCTGATTTAACATTTATACACAGAATTTTAAATAATAATATCGACTGTACCGAACTACTATCCTTAATTAATTTCAATATACCTTTAAGACGTACACGACATACTGCACTGTTCCACACGCTTAATTGCAAAACAAATGCAGCAACTAATTCGCCAATTAACCGTGCTCTTCATACATTCAATAATATTTGCCGAAATTCTAACATTGATATTTTCTCCGATTCACTGCCCAAATTTAAAAAGAGCATCATGTCAATGATTTAAACATGTCAATGATATAAACTATTCAATGCGCATACACTTCTCACACTTAAACTCACGCACATATACATATACACTACGCACATCACCCGGTAATCACAAATAAGACATTCAAAGAAACATATCATAGGTACCCACCATGAAATATCATTTAATATCTGTAAACTGTCTCATCACTGTAACCAATGTACCGTTTGTTTCTGTAATATAAAATATATAAATAAAAAATAAATGAGAAGAATATGAATGTGACTGAGGCAAGGAGCATATGCCAAGACCAAGTTGTTTAGCGGTCCGTCCTCTCTGCGAACCGAGGCAGAAACGGCGTGATGATGGTTAGTTCGTTAGTTATTCTAATTGGATGATTTTTTTGTTATAAATAAAAACCAAAACCACACTATCGTTTGAAAGACAGACCGGGAAGAAAGATTACCTGAGTGAGCAGTTCGCAGTTGGGCGGCAGGATGTGATCTGTTCTGACGAGCGGCAGGATGTCTGCCAGCAGCTCCCGCAGCTCCGAGTCGCTCAGGTCCCTCTTTTTCACCCCCTTCCTGGTCACCGAGTGCGCAGTGTGCGATAGTAAGTTCGGTTCTGGCGGAGGAAATTAACGTTAATTAATAAGGTATACAATCAAAATTATGACAATAATGGCATATTTGGGGCGATTTTTTTTTTAAATTAGCTCCACACAGGAGGCCCTGAGTAAAACGATTTCTATCAGTGCCTGTGTCATCTTTGGGCATGCTGTGTGGTGGGAAAAGAATGAGGGGAAGTTCTGGGAAGGAAAAGAGTATGAGGGGTGGTTATGAATCTGGGGGTCAGTGTGTCCAGGAGTGAGGGACGTATGTATCCATGAGTCGAGAGAGTCCGGCTGGAGAGATCTAAAGGTCTTCCTCAACCAGTCTCTCCCGATCCAGCCCACCTTGCAGTAGGTAGGCAAAAGCAACCGCCGCAAGGCGTAGAAAAACATCACTACATGAACCCGGGCATCCCTGATAAGTCACAAAATGTAGCAAAACACTTAGGGTGACATATAAAAAATTAAATTAAAAAAATTTGGGGGTCAATGACCCATTGACCTAAGGGGACAGCCACCCCTGCTAGTAACACAAGCTATATTTAATTTGTGTGCCAACCTCTGTCCTCCATGCGCTTGACGAGACGGTGCTCTCCCCAACGCAGTGCGGCTTTGAGAGCATCCAGCTCCGAGGCCTGCAGGAATGGGCATCGGAGGGCGTGCTGCAGATGGGCTGCCTCCAGCTGCAGCAGGGCGGGCCCGGCTCCGACCACCAGGAACTCTTCGCGGAGATAGCGCAGGGCTTGTCTGGAAGATAAAAATGTATAAACCCTCGAAAGGACACTACTAGCCACAAACATCATATATATATATTTTTTTTAAAGTTTTCTTTATTTTCATAGAATTGTTTGAAGTGAATAATTATTGCAGTGGAACTATATAACTATATCGTGATTGTGCTGTGTGCTCCTTCGCAGAGTACAGCAGTAAGTGACTCGTCAACCTTTTCCTTGCACACCTTGTTTTTCCTACACATCACCCAATTTCAGCAAACACCATTCTGCATTGTTTGTACTAGCCATGTTTATATTTTCACTGGTGATGTTTGTGTATAACCTAGATCTCCTCACAGTGTAGGTAGTTTTTTCAAGACATGTTTTGAAGGTATGTTTTTATGTATTGTTTAATTTTTATGTTTACTGTTTAAAAAGAATAAAATTTTGTTTTTCCGATCTGTAAATCTCGTGACCAGCTTGAGGAATCTATGTGTTGCTGTATTTGTCTGTTTGTTTACTGACCTGTGAACCCAGCGACTGCCGTGGGGTTGGGAGGACCACTTCAGAACGGCGGCCAGGCTGCTAGCACTAAGTCTCTCCGCTATAATGTCCTCGCAGCCCTGACTCAGGATGTCCAGCTCGAGGAATCTATTCAAAAAATGCAAATCAATTAATAAATTTCAGTAATCTATTTTTAGGGTATTGTGCCCAGCGAGTTTGGGGTTATTTATAAACCCAAAGCTAACATAATATTAGATCCTTACATATTAAATTGGTATTCTGCCTTCTGGCCAGACGATTACGGCAGATGTCTATTGTCAGCAACTGCAAACCATGATGGAAAAGCTAGCTGCTAAACAACCGAGGCTGGTTAATCGCTCTAGGCCACTGCTGCTTCATGATAACGCTAGACCACACACTGCACAACAGACGGCTACCAAATTAGAGGAGCTTCAATTGGAATGTCTAAGACATCTACCGTACTCTTCGGACCTTGCCCCAACAGATTTTCTGTCCGAATGGTTTTTTTAGTAAAGGGATCGATGAACTACCTATGAGATAGCAATGGTGCATAGATATCAATGGTATACATACTTTGATTAAATAAATATATAATATTTAAAAAAATCGACTTAATGTTCCTCCCATACAAAACGCCAATTTCATATGTAAGGACCTAATATTATGATTCAATCATTGAGATTAGCAGATACAACAGTTATTACAATCTATGGACTATTATTCCACTATTCCAAACATGTGAAGAATTGTAATTGAGCAGAACAAACCTTCCGATTTCGTAGAGTTCCATGGCCTCCTCGAGCGGTGAGGGTGCGTGTGTATTCACATTGTTGCTGGAGTTGGAACGTGCGCATGCCGCGGCGCTCTGTTGGTTGCCCGCCAAAGCTTGTGCCTGGATATAAACGAAATACACCATTTTAATAGATGGTTTCAAATTGTTTATAATATGTTTTAGAGACAAAAAATGTAGAGCAACGCAGTCGTTTAACCACTGGAGCGATTTTTGGCTTATATATGCGTCATTTTAAATATCAATGATTGCTTTCCGGACAAAAAAAGCCAATTATCTCTTTATTCCCACGTTTATTTTTTTGGTCTTAAAACGAAGCTATTGACATGCTTTATCTATTATAACCATAGATATTGCAAAATTGAACTTCGTAGACTATTTTAAACGATGTTAAAAATATATTTTTTAAATATTTTTTCGCGTCAAATTTTTGATCAGCTGATTTTCCAAAGATATGTACCTTTAATTATCAAGTATACCACAGACAACATACAGAAATCGAAAATATTCTATGTTGACTCGAATAAGTGCCTCTGACGGCAGTTTCAAAGTATCAAACACGCGGGATCTGCGCGGTTATAAACTTAACAATTTTTTTATTTTTTTTTACAAATCCTGCAAATATGAGATAAACGGTTAAATACAGGTTAATTCATTGGCTATATAGCACTTTAATAAGTTTTTATGTCCCCATGTTAAAATTCGAAGGTATAATATTTTTTAATGTAGGTGAAAAATTTTTAAAATGATCATCTGGAAATCTCGAGCAATCGAAACAAATTTATTTATTTCGCGTGGTCGCTCCAGATTTAATTGGCAACACCAAGATGGTTCAAAATTAAAAGGGTGTAAAAATTATCAGTTGGTTATCACACCTACACTACAAGGACAAACACCTCAAATCTTCATGATGAAACAAACAGGAAGATGAAGAAATCATAAAAATGTGGGTTAATACCAATACAACAACCTTCAGTCAACAAATGTGAAAATGAGGCCTACAATTAAGAACAGGAGAAACCAACAAACATGAAGATAAGGTTTAAGGCTTCTGCCCACTACACCGTTCCATACCATGACCGTACTATGAACGTAACAGCCACGAAATAAACACGCTACGCCCTACTATGCCCCACTAGAACGTGCCAACACCGTATGATACCCGTACGTAACGGGTTTAGTGACCGTATGATACCCGTATACACCGGGGTGTATACGGGTATCGAAAAGGTGAAGAAAAGTACGGGTAAAGAAAAATCGAGGGAGAATACTATACATTATTTAAGCAACTAGATGATGATGAAGAAAAATTTTATACGTACTTTCGTATGACGTCATTCCAATATAATGAATTATTAAGAAGAAAATATTATCACTAAAAGAATAATATCACTATTAGAACGGGGATCATACGCGTATGATCCCCGTTCTAACACCGTCGCGAGCCATGCATAGAGCGGACCGGCACCTGCAAAATATTGTCATCGAGAATTCGCCGTCAGTCCGGTCATGGTATGCGACGGTGTTGGTCGGTGAAGGTACGGGCTAATGGGCAGCGTTTCATACTGATCGATACAAAGAATTTTTTTTTGCATGCGCCGCTATGGTTACGGTCATGGTATGGAACGGTATAGTGGGCAGAGACCATTACACGCACAAAGATGAGGAAATCAAACATGAAGACGAGATTTACAAACATGAAGATGAGGAAATCATCAAACACGAAGATGGGGCCTACAAAAATGAAGATGAGGAAATAATACAAAAATTATGAATTAATACAAATACAAAACCTACAGTCAACAAACATGCAGATGAGGAAATAAACAAACTTGAAGATGAGGTCTAAAAATATGAATATGAGGAAAAACAAACATGAAGAAGGAGTTTATAAACACGAAGATGAGGAAATGAAACATGAAAACGAGGGTAATAAACATGAGGATGAGGAAATCAACAAACAATAAGATGAAGAAATCAAGAAACATGAAGATGAGAAAATCAAGTTACATGAAGATGAGGTCAACAAACATGAACATGGGGTCTGCAAACATAAAGATGAGGAAATAAACAAACATGAAAATGTTGAATTCATATAAATTATCTAAATTTACTACAATGAAACCCTCTTAAGAAGTTTTCCAAGGAACCAGAAAAAAAAACTACTTAGGCGGGAAAACCTTATAAGTGGAATAAATTGGGCCTTTTGATCTTCAAGGGATAGAAAAAACCAAATGTCTTAAGCAGGAAAACATCTTAAGCGAGAACTTCTTAATAGGGTTTCACTTTATTAAAATTCGTCCCTGAGAGGGTTAATTGACTATTATTCCGCCATTCCAATATAACAAGTCATTGTATTTACCTCTCCCAGGCTGGATCCGTGGCTGCCCAGGATGGAACAGCTAAAGATTGAGCCGCCCCCGCGCATGACCAGCGTCAGGTCCACCTGATCCGTGTACACGGCATGCAGCAACACTCGTGCGTACTTGTGCGGGATCACTCGCTCGTCCAGAACTATCTTCACGTTGGACGAGGTTTCGTTGGCCTGCTGACGGCATCGACGCTGGATCACACTCCTAAAACAAAACAACAATGAAATAAATTATTTTCTTGTTCTGAATATTGTTTTTACTTAAAATTCAAGCTAGTAGAAACCGAATTAAGAGGAGGCCAAAAGCCAAAAATGTATGTGTTCTTAGTGTTCCTTATATTGCCACAAATATAGGTAATAGGCAAAAAAATAGCTTAGCTAACAGAGTCTAGGTCATGATTTCAAACGCAAAAGTGGTTTTTATTTAATTTATGAATAATTTTATAAGAAAGAAAAAGTTATCAATGAACATTATCACAGGAAATTTTAGCCATTAACCTTTTGAAAGCCAGCATAGGAAAAATATATTTTTTCAATACAACGTAAAATATTTGACATTTCTCACCTTTCTTACGAACTCAATTTTTATAACATTTCTTTTGTGATATATTACAAAAATTACATCAAAATAATGTACCTAGATCAAATGATCTTCCTAATAATCACTCAAATCTATGCTTTCCACAATGGATTTACATAAAAAAAAAAATGAAAAAATATACTTCGAATACAACTCCGTTCATATTATCAAGCGGCGGCCATTTTGTCGGCCATCTTTGATGCACGGCGCGTCATCGTGAATTAATTTGAATTATTCGGAGAGGCTAGACACTATCCAGTAATTCGTAATGTCAAGAACGAGAATGGCCCAAGCGATTGTGACCTTGTTCTTCAAACAATTTCTTTATACATAAGGGGCAAAATCATTTCAAAAATCCGGGCCCGCCGGGGGACTGCGGCCTACAAGAGGTTAAATGTTACATAGTGGTGAAGTGATTACTATTAAGTGGTCACTTGGATAAGTGGTTACTTAGTTAAGTGTTACTTGGTTAAGTGGTTATTTAGTTAAGTGGTTACTTATCTAAATGGTTTCTAGGTTAATGGTAAATTAGTTAAGTGTTTACTTGGTTAAGAAGTTACTTAGTTAAGTGGTTACTTGGCTAAGTGCTTACGTGCTTACGTAGTCACTTAGATAAGTGGTTACGTGGTTAAGTGGACAAAGTTACGCGTGATGAATATTTACCTGAAGAAGGGTGAGCGAGCGCTGAGCACTGCACGGTGACACGGCAGCTCGAGGCGCGGCCTGAAGCCATAGTCCCAGCTGCTCTGCTGCTGCTCCGACTGGGCGGCGGGAGGAGCGGCGGGGGGGAAACCGCGCGCGGGGGGGGCCGCGTCGCCGGGGGGGCTCGCCAGGGGGGGATTCGGCGGCGGCTCCCACGTGAACACGAGGGAGGCATCGGCAAATTCGGCTACAAGAAGAAAATTATTTAGTGAATTAAATATACAATATTTTTAATTTTTAATTGTTTACTCCTTTCAAATATGGTTAGGCATCATTGGAAGGTCGAGGGGAAGGCTCTCGACTTCCAATCCGAAGGTCGTGGGTTCGAACCCAGCAGGCAAGAATAAATTAAATTTTTTATTTATTTATTTATTCACGCCCTTAGGGCTTTTACAACAATCATAATACAAAAATAATAGAAAAATAAACAATAATATACAAATTATGTTACATCATTGTTTAGTAAACGGGAATCAGAATTTTTGAAATTTCAGAAATAAATTTTGGTAAAGAATAAACGAAAATATCAACTGAACTAAATTTATTTACAAGCCTATTTAGTCTTTGGATTGGGGAGTTAATAAAATAGTTAATTTTCGAAGGATAAACAAAGAACAGCTCTGGAAGCCTCGTGTTACGATTTGGTACTCTGAATGTTATTAGTTTAGTTAAGTCAGGTGCGTCAATTGTGCCATTTACTAATTTAAATAAAAGTACCATATCGCTCTTGGTTCTTCTACAAGATAAGTCAGTTAAATTTAGTCGTTTCATTAATATGTCATAATTGATTTGTTCAATGGGTATGGAGAGTTTGAAATTAATTTGATTAATTTATGTTATTTCACAATTAATAAATTAAAAATCATCTATATTATATTTGCGTTACGTTCCAGAGTGGAAGATACTTTCAGTAAAGCCCTTGTGTAAGATCACCATTCAGAACTGAAACGTTGCTTGATATGTCTTTAGCCATGTTTGGTGACCAGATCTGAATAGCCAGGTACTTCCTTCATACCCCAATTGGGGATTCCATATTCTCACTGGCTCCAGACGGGAGTAGTTGGAATTCTTGTGAAGTATTTTGAAATGTCTTTAGCCGTATTTGGTGATCTGAATAGAAAAGTACTTCCTCACCTTCCTCCTCCCCATCTCATTCCCCTCCCCACTACCTTCAGCCTCACAACACGCCCCAATTGGAGTTGCCATAGTCTCACTGGCTCCAGATGGAAGCAGTTGGGATTCTTGTGAGTTATTTTGAAATGGCTTTAGCAGTGTTTGGTGACCAGGTCTAAATAGCCAGGTACTTCCCCACCTTCCTCTCCACATCTCCTTCCCCTCCTCACTACCTTTAACATACCCCAATTGGGAATGCCATAGTAAAAATTAAAAAAAAATAATAATAATTTAAAATATTAAAAAAAAAAAAATTATAATATTTAAAAAAAAAATTTAAACTTTAAAAATAAAGTAATAAACACATCCCAAAAATAAATCACGATAAGTGTTTCACTGTAGTCGTCGAATAATCGATGGCCGATAATTTAGAGGATAGGTATACTGTAAGGTAAAATCAGATAGTATTGGACTCACCCGTGTCGAGAAGATGTCGCATGTCTCTGTGCAGCGCGGCCGGCTGAGCGCCAAGTTCCTGCGCCAGCCGCCGCAGCATGGCGGGCTCGGGCCCCCGGGCGTGGCGGGCCCCCGTGCCGTTGGCCGACACCACGTCCAGCGTGAGGCGACCTGCAAACAAACAAACCAAATCAAATCTAAACAATTTATTAAAAATTAAATGGATCAAACACCAAGAAAATAAAAAATATATATTTTAGGTGCCACTAGGATTAGTACACTGTTGAATTTAGAAGCCACCTCCGGTCTGGAGCTCCCAAAATACCAGAAAAAAAACCCTTGACTGGCAGAAATGGGCGATCCGTTTGATAAGATTTCCCTATTCAAACGGCTACCGGTATTTCAATGGAAGATGCTTCGAGGAACTAGCATCATTGATTCCTGCGGCAACGGTGCATAGTCGGGAAACACACCAAAAACGTGTTCAACAGTTATACTTGCAAACGGGTCGTTTCGTTCTTGTGTTCAAGACTCGTTCTTGTGTTCAACAACTCGGCTGTGGAACTATTTAGCGGCCTTTGCGTTTCCTCCCTCCTATAACACGAGTCTCTTCAAAACCAATGTTCACTCCTTCGTCTCACACGGCATCCCATTATTACGAAAAATTATTAGAATTAGACATTTTTCACGATTCATTGCAAACCTACAAAACCAAATTATTAAATTTCTTGTCGTTTTATTAAATTTTAGTGAGCACATAATTTTTGATTTTAAAACGGAACTTTTTCTCCACCCATACACTTTCATTTTTGTTATTATTAGTCAACCAATGTTTGATTCTTTTCATTAATTTCAGCATAATTATGTTTTAAAACACAGGCGAAATTACCTAATGACATTTTACAGATTTACGTAATAGGTACAAAACCATGTAATTTTTTAAACATACTTTAAAACTTATATTTAATGTACTGTGTATATCTTATAAATAAATAAATAAAATAAATCCCCAAAAATTAAAAATGAAGAAAACAATATTCCCTCAGAACCTATGTCATCTTTGGGGATGCTGTGTGGTGGGTATTTTTGATTAAAAGAAGTTTTGAGAAGGAAAATGGTATGAAGGAAGGGTAGAAATCAGGATAGATCAAATGACATTTTGAAGGGTTTCCCTCAACTGATCTCTGCTGATCCAGCTCTCCACGCAGTATGAGGACAGACCTGACACCCCTATAACTTGCCACTTGCGGTGACCTGTGGCAGAGGTACCCGTACGCGCTTCTCAAATTGGAATTAGACTAGTAGAAAACAAATCGGTCAATTTACAGGTTACTTGATGTGATGTTTTGCAGGCAACGATAATAATTACAAGTAATATACTAAAAACATTACCGTGCTGACTGATGTTGAGGTTTGGACAGCAGTCCGGTACGCTGTTGTTTTGACGTCGCCTGCCGGGTACGTCGCAGCTTTCTCCGTCTGAAAATGCAAAGCGGTCTTGAAATATTATATAAACGGAGGACAGAGCGATGTTAAAAATTAATTACTACGACAAGGCACTGATATTGTAATACATCTAGTCTGGAGTATGATATGTATGAGTCAATCATTTAACTTGTTGAAAGCCAGCATACAAAAAAATATATTTTTTCTATACGACGTAAAATATTTGACAGTTCTCACCTTTCTTACGAATTCAATTTTTATAACATTTCTTTTGTGATATAATACAAAAATTACATCAAAATAATGTAGATAAAACGAACTTCCTAATAATCACTAAAATCTATGCTTTCCAAAATGGATTTATATCGAAAACAATGACTTTGAATTTGACAGCGTTCATATTATGAAGCGGCAGCCATTATGTCCGCCATCTTTGGTGCCCGGCGTGTCATTAGCAATTAATATGAATTATTCAGAGTGGCTAATGCTATCCAGTAACTCGTAATGTCAAGAACGAGAAAGGCCCAAGCAATTCTGACCTTGTTCTTCATACAATTTCTTTACACATAAGGGGCAAAATCGCTTCAAACATACGGACCCGCCGGGGGGACTGCGGCCTACGAGAGGTTAATCATGTATTTTATATATAAAAAATAATTAAATTAAAAAAAAAAATTGAAAATTAAATAAACTCTGCTGTTGGTATTGGGTGGCATTCAATTCGTTGGGAGCCGTAGGTAGTCAGTCGTGCAAAGAGGACAGTATTATCTGTCACATAAGAGTAGAAAATATAGGAGGGCGCCACTGTTCTTCAAATGGCAATACTAAAATTACAACACATGGTGGATATGTAAAGCTGCGTAACCTACAATTTTGTAAAAAAAAAAACAAAAACACATAAAAATGGGAAAAATATTAAACAGAATTGATTTGAAAGTACTTAAACGGCACACACATTCGTGTAATCTTAAAAAAAAAGCATTAAAACAAATTCAAATAAAAATGGTTGTCTTATAAGAATATGTTCAACATAACATTCTCTCTGATGTAGAAATCTTCGATTGTAACGAAAATAAATATAAAAACTCTATTAAAAATGTATTAAATATGTACCAAAATGCATAAAATGTAATGACATATTAAGTAATGACATATTATTTATTATCTCCTGTTACAATAATCTCTCTCTTGTTATAATAAGGTTATATTTTTTAGTTTATTGAAAGTATAGTGTTTAATTTTTAGATACATAATAAAATAGTATGATGAGGAAATCTATAATTGTTTTCTCAGTTAGGCGAATTACACGTGTATAAATGAATCACACTGTAATCTGTTGATTTCAATAAAATAAAATAAATAAATAAACAATTAGTTTAGCAGGTTTTAAATGTAAAAACAAAGTTAAAAAAAACACTTTTTATCATCCCGACTCTTTATCATAACGGGATCAGGGCTTCCCTTCAAAGTTTTGTATCAATGGTTGGTATACATATTATGGATAAATTTCGCAAGATGTCAGTAGGGTGAAGATTTGAGATTTTTAGAAGTGAAATTTCACCGTCCTTAAGAATGTTTCATACAAATAATGACGGAGAAATTTTGCAGCGCCCGCATACAGGGCATGTATAATGCGACATATAGTTGTGTCTTAAATGGATAAAGAAATAAAATGTGACGAAAACGCGACGTGACAGCATATGTACAGCAAGACAAGAGGTGAGTGTAGTATTTACCGCAAGGTTGCGGCGCAGGCTCCCCGGCGTACAGGTAGCGCAGAAGTCCGTCCAGAGCAGCCGCGTCCACTTGCGGCGGGAGCGGGGAATCCAGACAAACTCGCGCACCAACACTGGAACACACAAACACTCAGCATTATATATAAGGCAGTTGATAACACCCAGTTGTTTTGTAGAAATTCAAATGTAATTTTGACATTTAAAAGGCTCCCGTTAACTTGTTGAAAGCCAGCATACAAAAAATTTTTTTTTTCAATACGACGTAAAATATTTGACAGTTTTCACCTTTCTTACGACTTAAATTTTTATAACATTTCTTTTGTGATATATTACAAAAATTACATCAAAATAAAGTAGGAAAAACGAACTTCCTAATAATCACTCAAATCTATGCTTTCCACAATGGATTTATATAAAAAAACAATGAATAAATATAGACTTCGAATGGGACAGCATTCATATTATCAAGTGGCAGCCATTTTGTCCGCCATCTTTGGTGCCCGGCGCGTCTTTAGCAATTAATATGAATTATTCAGAGTGGCTAAATGCTATCCAGTATTTCGTTATGTCAAGATCGAGAATGGCCCAAGCGATTCTGACCTTGTTCTTCATACAATTTCTTTATACATAAGGGGCAAAATCGCTTAAAAAATCTGGGTGCGTTTTAGCTTTATCAAATTGTAATAAGCTGACAAGTTACCTGCTCGGGAACGATGACAAGTTACCGACATTTTCGATAAAACCTATATCGATGGACTATGCTAGATACCCTGATGGGTATGTAAATTAGAAATCAGTTAAAAGTTATTCACTTTTACAAAAATTTAATCAAGGAAATTTTTCAAAATGAAAGTTCCGGATCACTTCTGAGTAATTTATAAACTTATACAAAATATATACGCTGGAAACGTTTTTTGATTTTCACGGCCAAAAGCATTTTCCTTGTTTGAAATCGTTGTTTGACATCGTCGGATCTGCCGGATCTGCCCTGATGATGGACACTGCAACGCTGTCCAAAACGTCGGCTAAAGAAGGAGGTAGCGTAACACGGCATAACACCCCAAAAACAAACAACGAAAATATATATACACGTTTAATAATATGTCCCACCTCGGGTAGCCATTGAGCAGTTCCCTGAAGTAGGGACATCGTGCTGATAGTATCGCCCTGTGGACTGGAAAACACGATCCTTTGAAGATCAGCTCTGCATCGGGACAAATTCTAAAATGAAACAAAAAATATATCATTGGAAACTCATAAGCACTTACTGAAATCACATTTAAATGCAAAACTTTAACCTTTTCCAGAAAAACATCATCACTATTGTTCGACTATTCTATAAATTAAATAAATTTAGAACGAGTAACGGAAATGCGAGATCTTGGCATAATAATGGATAAGAAACTAGATTTCAGGGTCCACGTTCAACAAACTGTAAATAAGGGTATGAAAGTATTAGGATTTATTTTAAGAACAATTAAAAACTATGAATCTTTATGAATCGTAAAATTGTTGTACATATCCCTGGTAAGAAGCCTAATCGAACATAACTCAATAGTCTGGTCGCCCTTCTACAAAATTCATAATATTGAAAGAATTCAAAGAAAATTTCTAAGATTTGTAAATTTTAAACTTAACATCCCTTTAGAGCACATAAATTACCTATCATTAATGAATATTTTTAATATTTTAAATAACTTTAGAAAACAGACGAAAAATACCCGATCTAACGTTTTTATTAAAATTATTAAACTCTAAATTTGATTGCTGTGAACTCTTGCATTTAATAAATCTACACGTACCTTCACGAACTACTAGACAAACATTAACATTTTATATACACACATCTCATTCTAACTATAAATTGCATTCCCCAATACAACGATTACATAGTCTTGGTAACCAATATTTAAAGAATATTGATGTATTTGACAATAATTTGAATTTGGCAAACTTTAAACACCGTATGTGCGAACTATTTCTACTTAATTCATAAACAATTGTAAATACCAATTTTATAAATTTTTTTAATACCTATTATTATTGATTCGGAGGATATTGGCAGGATATCTATTTTACTTTATTTATATTCTGTATAACCTACATTTTGTCAACTCATATTTTATCTAACCTATATTATGTGTCTTTATATTTTATGTTACTTACCTGTATTTTATTCACTTCTAACTCTTCACTGTAATTAATCGAAACATGTATTGCTTTATGTATGTAAAAGCCCTATTGGCGTTTAAATAAAAATAAATAAATTTAACAATCGTAGTAAAAATCCTACACAGTTTTACAGTTTTGCAGACATAAGGGAACCGTAAACACGTCTAAAGCCATTTCAAGAAACTTTTCTGTTTCTGAATGGTGGCTTTTTTTTTTACAACATCCCACTCCTGAGGAAAAAAATTCCCTCAGGGCCTATGTCATCGTTTTGCTGGGAGCAATGCTTCTTACCTGTGGTCGTAGAGCGTGGCGAGGTCCTGACGCAAGGCGGCAGCGGGAGGCCGCGCCAGCTCCGCCTGCACGCAAAGATCGCGCAGCGCGGCCAGCGCTTCGTACTCCTCCAGCAGAGCACCCACCTGACAAAAACAAACAAATACCATTAGTGCTGTCGGTAAATTTTTCTAAATTTCGTGTTATTTTATTGTAAATTGGATGTAAGTCCGTAATAAATAAATCTAATGAAGGTTACCTCGATGGGTGACCACTCTCTGAGCAGGTCACGGAGCGGCGCGGCAGGATCGGAGGAGCGCGGACCACGCACCCCTCTCCGGCCCGCCATCAGACGCCTGCGCAGAGTGGCCAGCCCGCCGTTCATCTTGCGCTTTCGCTCCCTGCAACACAATAACATTAATATTTATTTTTAACTTAATGAGTAAAAACTTAAAATTGTAATATTAAATCTTCTTCTTCTTCTCGTGCCCCGTCCGTTCAACGAACGTTGGCTATCATGTTGGCTATGCGGACTTTGTTTACTGCGGCATGGAACAGCTCTACAGTAGACTGGCCAAACCACTGTCTCAGGTTTTTCAGCCATGATGTCCTTTTTCTTCCGGCAATCTTTCCCTGCATTATGAGATGGAAGATCTCATACTTCTCCGGATGTCTCATCACATGTCTTAGATATTGAAGTTTTCGGATTTTTATTATTTTAATAACTTCTTTTTCTTTATTCATCCGAACCATAACATCTTCATTCATAACTCTGTCCATCCAGCTTATTTTGAGTATTCTTCTATAGATCGAAACTATAGATTAAAACACACCTTTTTAGACAGTCGTACCCATAAAGCCAAAAACAAAACCTTCACTTTCACCTTCTCAGCCCGCGACATAGTAAATAACTAATTGCATAAAAATGTTAACAATTTCTTAAAGGTGAGTTATTTGTACATCTAATTTCATTCAAATCCTCCAGTTCTAATGAGTCCTAAATTCACAAGTCTTTCGAAATAACTTCAATTTATTAACTCCATTTTTGGCAGTAATCTTCTTATAAATGAAATATTAAAAATAATGGTGTAGCAAATGTAAAGTTATGCAATATCCAGTGTTTTAATATAGCGTCCTCCGCATGCAACGTCGTATCTCCTCCAAGCATAAACTTTCTAATTAAAGTGTGTTTATCGGAAGTGACCTGCCAGGTAAGTATGTTCTCTGTGTCCATTTGTAAATAATAGTTCTAGGTAGAGCCTAAGAAGTCATAATAAAATGTACAGCGCCCTTGACTGGATTTCTCACAAAAACTCGCTCTACAAATTATCCAATTATTATTACTATTCACATCTCAAATGCCTCCAGTCGCCTTATCAGTTCTTCAGTAAGTGTGCATGCTTCCATTCCATAAAATAATACTGAAAACACGTAGCATCTGACCATTCGCATCGGTAATCCAAGATTGAGATCATGACTAGGGATGTTACGAATGTGATATTTTTTTCATATAATGCGAATGTTCAGAGTGCAAATGTGCGAATGCGAATGTTAAGGAATCACATAAAAAAACTTTAATCAACATTAATAACTCAGGTCCGGGGCATACGTCATTCCTATGTCTACCTACGTTAAATTGTCGTGAAAACAAGCTTATGTGCCCAAGCGGTTAATCATCGTTTTAATAACTCAAGTCCAGGGCATACGTCATTCCTATGTCTACCTACGTTAAATTGTCGTGAAAACAAGCTTATGTGCCCAAGCGGTTAATCATCGTTTTAATAACTCAAGTCCAGGGCATACGTCAATCCTATGTCTACCTACGTTAAATTGTCGTGAAAACAAGCTTATGTGCCCAAGCGGTTAATCATCGTTTTAATAACTCAAGTCCAGGGCATACGTCAATCCTATGTCTACCTACGTTAAATTGTCGTGAAAACAAGCTTATGTGCCCAAGCGGTTAATCATCGTTTTAATAACTCAAGTCCAGGGCATACGTCAATCCTATGTCTACCTACGTTAAATTGTCGTGAAAACAAGCTTATGTGCCCAAGCGGTTAATCATCGTTTTAATAACTCAAGTCCAGGGCATACGTCAATCCTATGTCTACCTACGTTAAATTGTCGTGAAAACAAGCTTATGTGCCCAAGCGGTTAATCATCGTTTTAATAACTCAAGTCCAGGGCATACGTCAATCCTATGTCTACCTACGTTAAATTGTCGTGAAAACAAGCTTATGTGCCCAAGCGGTTAATCATCGTTTTAATAACTCAAGTCCAGGGCATACGTCAATCCTATGTCTACCTACGTTAAATTGTCGTGAAAACAAGCTTATGTGCCCAAGCGGTTAATCATCGTTTTAATAACTCAAGTCCAGGGCATACGTCAATCCTATGTCTACCTACGTTAAATTGTCGTGAAAACAAGCTTATGTGCCCAAGCGGTTAATCATCGTTTTAATAACTCAAGTCCAGGGCATACGTCAATCCTATGTCTACCTACGTTAAATTGTCGTGAAAACAAGCTTATGTGCCCAAGCGGTTAATCATCGTTTTAATAACTCAAGTCCAGGGCATACGTCAATCCTATGTCTACCTACGTTAAATTGTCGTGAAAACAAGCTTATGTGCCCAAGCGGTTAATCATCGTTTTAATAACTCAAGTCCAGGGCATACGTCAATCCTATGTCTACCTACGTTAAATTGTCGTGAAAACAAGCTTATGTGCCCAAGCGGTTAATCATCGTTTTAATAACTCAAGTCCAGGGCATACGTCAATCCTATGTCTACCTACGTTAAATTGTCGTGAAAACAAGCTTATGTGCCCAAGCGGTTAATCATCGTTTTAATAACTCAAGTCCAGGGCATACGTCAATCCTATGTCTACCTACGTTAAATTGTCGTGAAAACAAGCTTATGTGCCCAAGCGGTTAATCATCGTTTTAATAACTCAAGTCCAGGGCATACGTCAATCCTATGTCTACCTACGTTAAATTGTCGTGAAAACAAGCTTATGTGCCCAAGCGGTTAATCATCGTTTTAATAACTCAAGTCCAGGGCATACGTCAATCCTATGTCTACCTACGTTAAATTGTCGTGAAAACAAGCTTATGTGCCCAAGCGGTCAATAAAAAAATAAAAACAATAAATCAATTCTTATACAGTAAGTTATAATCGTAATTAAGCAATTTAATAATCGAAGTTCAAAAGAGGCATATTATATTTCAGAAAAAGCAATTTTGCAGCCTTTTCTCCCATTGCGAATGTGAATGTCGATGCGAATGTTTAAAATGATGCGAATTATTCGCATATGCGAATGCGAATGTTCATAACATCCCTAATCATGACTGCAGAACATCTTTTACATGTGGCTAAAGGTTGGACGAGCTTGCTAAATGCGGCATTTAATTTCAACCGAACGATCCCATATTTTTAATATTAAATCAATGAAGACAATATTCAAACTCAATCGAAAATCTGAAAATCATTAAATTGTGAAATAACACAAATTCATCAAATAAAATTTGCACACTCCGGGATTTGAACCATGGAGACAGTCTGATTTGGGAAAACTCTGCATAAAGACGCATATTTCTATACTGTGAGGAAACATGTACACCTAGAACCAGCGAAAGAAAGCGGATTGACAGCCTCGAAATATGGTACAGAAGAAAAATGTTCAGGATTCCATGGACAGCCAGACGCTCAAATGTGTCCATTCTGGAAGAGCTAGGCATCCACGATGGGCTCTCAACTATCTGCCTACAACGTATCTTAAAATACTTTGGACACATTGTTCGCCAAACTGAGAACTGGAAGAAGCAGAGGAAGGTAACCAATGCGCTATAGTGACCAAGTACAACTGGTCTGGTACTGGGGTGTCCTTGGCTCTCTACGAGCGCAGAACCGCGAGGAGTGGAGGATCCTTGTCCACAATGGAAAATGGCAATTAGGAACCGACTTAAGAGCGATTGACCAGCGGCTGAGAATAAAAGTTTAAAAATGCTTGCAACTGTACAGGGAGATTCCAATGAGAAAGATCGATTAATCCCCGTATCAAATTTTTAAATATAATATCGATTTACTTCATTCAAAAATTTGCTTTGATATATACCTAAATTCAAATAAGCAATAAAAATGCTCAAAACGCACAATGATAAATTATTATATTTCGTGTAATTCTTGTAAGTATTTTTTTATTATAAGTATTTATGATTTTTCATTAATGTCTACACAAAATATGTGTGTAAAAAAATTTTAAATATTTTAGTTTGTAAGACCTTAAATAAATAGAAAAACTGAGGTATTTTTGACACAAAACACGTTCTCGGATTTATTTTTTAATGATTTTAATTTAACTAAAATTAAAATTTTGAAAACTGTGTTGACTAGATTATGTATTGATTTGTTTTGTTGTATGATTATATGATTTGAAATTTGTGTTGTTTAATAGAATCTATCGTTTGAAAATTGAACAAATCTGCCAACGACCAACGGTATAACCTTAGTATATTAAAGCTCAACATAGTTTTTCAAAATTTTAAAACTGCATGTACCAGATAAAATAACAATCTTTCAAAACCAATTTATGTTTTTTTGTAAAAAAGAATCAATACGTCCAGAATTTGATTTAAAAAGGACTAATTTCCGGTATTCTCTGGTAACACCCTCTTAAGAAGTTTTTTTTTTTTCAAATTACCTTCCACTTTTGGACCCCTAGAGGTACTTCTAGCCAATACACAATTTTTTTAAAGGTATTCATTGAAAAGTATACAGAGAATGGTTGATAATGAATTAGTTACCTGACGACTTCCGCCATTGTGATGGGCTGCGCCACAAGCTGTGACGCGACCACCCCGCCATCCTGGAATTTAAAAACAGTATTGTTACAAATAAATTCAATCATAATTATTTCTTCAAACTTCGCAAAATCACTTTGTGGCGTCATTCTGAATTAAATTAAACAAATAACTTTGTATCAATTACATATAATCACAATTACCTACATGTTTAATTTATTCATATATCATTACTACCCTGACGAAGAAACCATCGGTTTCGAAACATGTAGGTAATTGTGATTATATGTGGTTGATACAAAGTAAATAATAATAATAATAATAATTGGATGACTTGTATAGCGCCGTTTTTGTGAAAAATCACCTCAAAGTTATTTGTTTAATTTAATTCAATCATAATTGTTTGATTTTGAATGACAACTTGATTGGTTAGATGTCATTTATCCAGTTCCTACCTCGTGTATTCACACGCGAGCATGACGTCAATTGCTCCTGTGACATCTTGCTCAACCGGTGATTTTTTTTTTTACATTAACTCCCTTAATAATTTCCCTAAGGGCTTATGTCGTCTTTGAAGATGTTGTGTGGAGGAAATATTTCATACCTGTTATGAAACAGGTATCATTGGACAATAACCTACCGCCGCCCATCGTGACGGGGCAAGTATTCTGGTTCTAGCATCAATCCCCGCGGGATGTTACCTCCCCTCCGTGTTACCTTTAGATTTCAAGTTTTGGGCACTGGTCATCGATGTAAGATGACCGATATAGTACGTCACACGGGTCACCAATATAGGAAGATGGTTTGTTCATCCCAGTTAGGATATATTCTCGCGAATTACAGCACTTCCAAACCTGTGCACCGGGGCTCCGTTATTGCTGTGGATGTTGCAAATAAAAACTCTCCATTTACTAATGTCAAATTTATTTACACAAAGATAATTTTACAACAAATTTACAAAGTACTTAAGGCGTAACGACGGAGGGGAGGTAACGACTGGCGGGTAGAACCAGAATATTTGCCCCGTCACGATGGACGGCAGTAGGTTATTTTCCAGTGATACCAGTTCCATAACAGGTATGAAATAATGCCTGTGTGAGAATAATAACTAAACAAAAATAAGTTGTGCGGATTTTAATCACGGGTAATACAATGCGGATCGCAACACTGGATTCTCACAGCAGCGACGCCTACCATTTTGGCAATTGATTCCGAATTCCGCTGCTCTCATTGTAGGACACTGCTCTCATCTCCCTCGTAAGCCGAAACAGCTGTCACAATAATAAAAACTACAACACTTGCAGAACTTAATAATAAACATTATTAAATTTAATTTAAATTAAATTTCAAAAAAATTTAATGGAGTTCTAAGAATTAAACACAAAAACAATAAATAACTCATTGTAGGACACTTAGTACGTATTCCCCCAATCTTTCTGATTATTTATTACGTTGATCGTGTGTTTTATATTTGAGTTTTAAAATAAAATCTATAGAGTTTCAAACCATCGGAGTTCTTATTTCTAAACCAGATCAACCAATAGAATCGTGATCGTTGAATCGAATCACAATCCTCTTCACCTGGATGAAAAAATATATTCGCAATGCGAAATTAAAGTAGTATTTCTACAAGACATTGGGTGGGTTAGGTGGAATTGGACAAGGGGAAGAAGATGAGAGAACGGCGCTTACCTGAGTTTGCGACAGGCTGGCACCCATGGGGTCACGGCGACAACACAGGAATCCCAACACGGGACAACACCACGCTGACCCTGAAATGCAAACATGGTTCATTATTTATATATTATCAATTAACGCCGATTGACGGCTTTTACACAGGAATTACAATAATTTGACATATAGATACAAAATAAGAGAAAAGTAAGCATAACCACTGGAAAGATTTAGGTCAAAATTTGGACCGCTTTCTTCGATTGATATCGGTCCAAAATTGGACCACATTTTCCTAACATTCGTAAAACATTTATTGTAATTATTTGAAACATTTTCATGGCCAGCAATTTATTCTATCAAATAGTTGATAAAATAGACTCAATGAATATGGCCTTATCGATTGTCTTTGAATTCTTCTAGAATGAATTTTAGTAGTTGGAAAGCTTCAGTTCTACAAATGAACTTCAAAATAATTTTCAAACCAAACTTTTGATTTGATGTACACATATAAAAAAATGGTTTTCTAGAATATATTTGCATTTGTAGTTATCAAACAGGACATAGAAAACATATAAAAATATCCACTGGCGGCCATTTCAAATCTTTAAATCACTAAGGCACAAATTTTCCGCATTTATAAAGTTAAAAATTTTGTAATAATCAATTTTATAAATGAGCCCTTGCCCGGAATAATGTTGTATCCGACAAAACTATCAATGTTGAGTTATTGATGGAATAATGTTGGGAATATTATTACGCATCTTCTCGACTGCCGTTCGCCCACCGGTGGCCGCGGGTCGAAATTAAAAAAAAAAATGTTTTGAAGCGATTTTGTTCCTTATGTATAAAGAAGTTGTATGAAGAACAAGGTCAGAATCGCTTGCGCCGTTCTCGGTCTTGACTTAGCAAAAATCCGCATAGCGCCAACCCATCTGAATAATTTATAATAAATATCTATGGTCAACTTGGCGTCACTTTTACAAACAATTTTCAACTGTCATTTGATTTTCAAACAAGTATTTATGTCATTACTTTTTCGAAAACACCTTTGAATTGGTTTTTTTCATGTAGGGTGTCTATTCAGGTTTGTAGAGAAATAAAAAAAAAATTGATCATTTTCGTATGAATGTATTATTTACATTTTTTTGTCGAATGGGAAATATTTTCATACATTTTTTTGTTAAAAATAGCTATTCTGGGAAAACCTGTGACGATATTATCATGAAATATATATGAATAATAAGGTACATTATCTGGCAAACAGAAAACAATCACAAAAAAAAAACAATTCCTTTGTTTTTATACGATATTTGAGCAAAAGCCGGGAAGATAATTTCGCGTGATTTTTTCCAAATACACCTGGCATTCGAGAGGCTAAGATAGGGGTTATGGTAATGAAAAATTTTTTAGGCCTGTGGCAGCATTTTAAATGTCGGTTTGTTGAAGAATTTTGTATAAATCTGTTTATCGAAATCACGGATTTTTTTTTTTTTTTTAATTTTTCTTTATTCATTAAACTGCTGGTTACATATTTTGAGAATTTTACGACCACCACGCTAGGCACATGCCCGTGTTGTGGTGGTCAGTTTTTTGTTTTATTCATGGGAATAAATGGAGAAAATGAACGTATTATGGCTTCAACTAGATACACTTCAACTGAAGAATGCATAAAAGTAGATTTCGTCCAGAAAAAATATTGTTAAGACTGCTTTTTAGCCATTGAAACAGTTTTGTGGAATAATGTTGTAAGACAAAATCTCGATTGTAAATAGTTTCATTTATTTATATAGTTTTTTGCTTTTTAAGCTCAAATGCATCAATGACATATTTAAATTGATGTTAGAAGAGCATGGTGCTTTCTTGAGGGTCAGAAGAGTAAAAAAAAAAACGTTTTGTGGAATAATATTGTATGTTAAATTTTCATATACATTTTACCACGAATTCAGCATATATTCATCAGTAAGGTCTAATTTAATAGCCCCTTTTTCACGACTTTTCCTTTAAAAGTCTTAAGAATGGTATGCTTATTGTATTTTAAATATAAAAGTTTTTTCCATTTTTCTCAAAACAAGAATATTGTTGGATACAACATTATTCTGGGCAAGGGCTCAAATATAGGATAATCTTTATATAAAACAAAGTCAGGTTAGTTTCACCATTTATAACTCAAGAACGGCTGAACCGATTTTTGTGATCTTTGATTTGTTGGATTTGTCTCCGTCCCGATTAACAGAATAACTATTAAAACATCAGAAAAAATCACGGGAAGAGTAATTATGAAGAAAATTAATTTTTACATGTATTTTGTATGGAACGGTTTTTCAAATAATGTGCGTTGGTCGACATAATTTGAATCAATTCGAACTGTCAATGGTGTAGTGTGCCGAACATTTCGTGCTCAGTCAACAGCTCAATTTAATTTTTTGAACTTAGAGTATTTATTTTAACTTAATAAAAAGTTAATTTATTTCAGCTAATAAATTAAACACAACATTTATTGATTCTGAGGCGGTACGAAGCTTGCCGGGTCAGCTAGTATAGGATAATTTGTAAAATATTTTTTTGTGACGGGGTAAGTAAACGGGTAAAAACCGGGTAAGTCGGCATCCCTGCTTCTCCTCAGTCCCTTCCGCTTTGCGGGTACCTTTTTCTGTCCCCAACAGCTTGTACAAATATACTTCAAAAACTAATTAGAATGTAAAATTTTGTATCCAGTTGGAGATTGTAAACTTACCCTCTGTAGCTCGAGCAGGTCTCATGCAGGTGTTGGAGTCTCCTCGCTGCCGCCGCTCCACCTCCGCTCCTGAGGACACAACAACCAGACAATGTTACATACGTCTAGTGATGGGTAAATTCCTGGCAATGTATTTTTGACAAATATTCCAAAAAAGGGGGAATTTTCGTATGATTTTTTAAAATTATTATTATTTATTGAGTTAGTTTATACTACGTTACAATATAAACTAATATATCGTCATTGCATATTATTTAATATGAACAATGTGACGATGTTGACGAAAATAAGTTAAGTATACAGTTATTTTTCTTGTTTTTTTTCTCCATCTTCTACAATTTAAACCATGTAAAAATATCTACGGCCTTACTAAAAAAAAACACTCCGCGGCCGTTAAACGGTGTTTCTGTAGCACGTTGTGTAAAGTCTGTACATTTCGTTTTTCAAATTCTCACCAAACAAAATATATGGTTTTGATCTGACAACGTCGCCATTTTACCAGCCTTACTAATAAACTTTCTGAAAAATTTGTACAATGGTCAAACAACCATGTATGAAGAATCCTTACTAATTAAGAACTGACAAAAAATTGTTCATGGAAAGATATGTACATTGCTTACACGGCCAAGGAGGGTAGTTTATCTGTTGTATATATTTGTTCCATTTGTAATTTTCAACGAATTTCGAATTTTTTTTTTAATGTCCTATATATTTATTATTTTTTGAGATGTCCACATATGAAATAGGTGTTTTGACGGAATGTCAACTTTGATCTCAAATATCTTCTCTTTGGTTAGGAATTCCAAATTCAAATTTATACAGGTATTTACTCATCCAAAGAAAAAAAACAATTAAGGAAAAACAAATGAATTATAATTTTCGAAACACAAATAAATGAGTAAATAGCTGTATAAATTTGAATTTGGAATTCCTAACCAAAGAGAAGATATTTGAGATCAAAGTTGCCAGCACGGCAACACGCCAATTTCATATGTAAGGACCTAATATTAAAGCAAGTTTTTAATGAAATAAATCAATATAAAATTTTTAATTAAAAAAATTTTAAATGTAAGCTTATTCACATCATATAATATGATCAGTTTTAGACATGAACCGAAATTCCCGGTCCCGTCGTGTGCACGTTGCAGTTTACTGTGATAAGTAAATTATGAAACATTTGTAAAAGTGTCTTAACTAAACACGGTAACAAAATATTCGACTCTCAAAACAAGCGAACCTTTCTTCATTTTATATGGATTACACAAGTTTGTTCAAACAGGGCGAACAATTCGCGCTCCCATGTAAAAAGGTCTATTCATTCAAAAGCAGATTTTACTTTTAAGAGCTAAATGGTGATATTATAATGCGTGATGCCTATATACTGTCATATTGAAGGATTAACGAATCACATAACTCATCCCTCTCCGCCCCGCTACAGATGGTTATTACCCCTCTCCCTGATTCTCAAGTCTATGAATAATATGTCTGTGGTCTTTCTCATCGAAACCTCCCTGTACAGTTGCAAGCATTTTTAATCTTTTATTCTCGGCCGCTGGTCAATCGCTCTTATGATAGGTGTTTAAGATGAAGTTATACCCGTAAAGGTAAAGGTCTCATTAGTTTAAGTAATTCTTAGTTAAGTGAATAATAAAATTATGGTTTTTTGTTATTTTATTTTTAAAATGAAGATTGAACAAAATTAAAATGATGCTGTGGACAATTAAGCACTCAAGCGACGTGTTGACATGACCCGACTCAAATATCTGATTCATTTGATCGTTCCACGTCTTCCCCGGGCGTCCTCGACCTCTGCCATTCACATTATCGTCAAACATATATTCTCTTTACACTCCTTTCTTTATTCATTCTCTCTACATGCCCAAACCATCTAAGCGTCCCTTTCTCAATCTTACTTATTACGCTCACATCAGCCTTGCATTCTTTTCAGATCTAAAAAAACAGGTGGTCAAGGTGTAAGACACTCGACTCGCAATCCGAAGGTTGCGGGTTTGAACCCGGCGCGAGCAAATAAATTTCATTTGATTAATTTGTGTTATTTCACAATTATTTAATTAAAAAATAATATAAAGTGTATTTGCGGCACGTTCCAGAGTGGAAGATGCTCTCGGTATCGCCCTGGTGTAAGACCACCTTTCAGAATTGAAACGTTGCTTGAAATGACTTTAGTTGTGTTTGGTGACCACATATTAATAGCCAGGTACTTCCCCACCGCCCTCTTCCCCATCTCCTTCCTCTCCCCACTATCTTCATCCTCACAACATACCCTAATTGGGGATACCATAGTCTCACTGGCTCCAGACGGGAGCAGTTGGGACTCTTGTGAGGTATTCATATAAAAAAAAATCCCCACTACCTTCAGCTTTACATCATACCGCAATTGGGGATGCCATAGTCTCACTGGCTCCAGAAGCGAGCAGTTGGGACTCTTGTGCGGTATTCACATTAAAAAAAAAAAATCGGAATGTTTGTTTCGGAAAAAATCAAATAAAACAAATATTTAATATTTATTTATTTATTTAAAAACAAAACAAAATGTTTTGCACAAAATGTCCATTGACATCAATTATTAACAAAAGACAACAAGAAAAAACGAATATTTTTGACAGCTGTCATAAATTTTCCGCGAAACAAAATCTTCCATCATTTTGAAATTTTGCTTACTTATAATTTTGATGTCATAATTGTGACGTCATACGACCCTATGTCGAATGTCGGATGGGTGACCTATTTACTTAGATTTGATTAGCAATAGTAATAATAATTTACTTTTGTGAAAGAAAATCGACGTCGCCAAGCTACATATTGACATGATATTTGGACTCCTAGACCCTAAACAGGCCAATTAAATACCTAGATTATTTTGAAAATAAAATAAAAATTGAAAATGTTTTGATTAATTTCACCAGAAGTAAGGGAAAAATGACCTTACTTCTGTTACAGGGATACGCCCATAACACACTTTTATCGGTTGACGTTGGGTAGTGTTTATAATATCTTGTATTTTGTTTGTATTGGATATATTTCAAACTAAATATTTGCGTATGCGTATACTAAGGATAACAGTACGGAGAGCTAAAACTGAAAAAATGAAACAAATTTATGAATTTATATTGAAAAAAGAGATTTTATAGGAATCACAATAGTCAAAGAATGAATAGGAAGCTCTTCAGTGATCACACAGATGAATTACATGCATACAGCACGTTTTAAACAAGACAAAATTGCCTTTTTACAGTTACGTTTCGCAAAAACATCACTATCGAAATTGTCAGAAGTGTATTTTTATGCATAATATGCATCAATACACACAATCCTAAGTATGCGTTTTTGCCTCAATTTTAATTGCGTGATCTATAATAAAATATTGTACAAAATATAAAGATAATATTATCATTGTACAATATTGAATAGCTTTGTGTATGGTTATCCATAGTATTTGACGTGACCTATATAAATTGACACCAAAATGTCAGCACTATAAAAGAAAACGTCAAAAAATACACTGTACGCATACATAAAACAAGTTTTACACCAATTTTACACACTCTTACATTAAAATACTACACTTTATGTCATTACGTTAAAAAAACTATACTGAATTTTAATTATGAGATGACACGAAGAAAAAATTATGCCGTATGTATCTGCAGAAATGAATATTTTCTTTATTATTATTGAATAAAAATAATCAGTAGGTGGCTAATAAACCATCATTACGTTTTCCGCAAGGGTAGGCGGAGAGGATAGACCGCCATACACCTGTCCAGACAAACGCTCCTAATTTCAACTATCTCATAAAACATATTCTGTTATGTTGACTCTATGACCTTATTCAAGAATTATTTTATTCTCATGATATTGTCATATTTTTATCATTACATTCCTTTCTTTATACGTCCGCTCTACATGTCAAAATCATCAAATAACACGTACGCTTCAAGGATCTCAATTCAAAAGCATTTTTTATTGTTTGGTGTGATAGAAAGATGCTAAAGAGTTCCTAACTGACAGCCAGTGGAACTATGTCATCCACAACTTATGGGGTATATTGTTAGGCTTAATGGAGTGGAGAAAGGAAGGAGACAGGGAAGATGAAGGTTGGAGCGTACCTGGCTATTCAGAAATAGTCACCAAACATGGCTAAAGCCATTTTTCAACAACATTTCGATTCTTAATGTAGGCCTTTCACTAGAGCGATACCGAGAGTATCTTACCACTTCGTATGATATTACACGTGTTTAAAATTGTAAAATTATTAATTTTATGTTTATATTATCGGTAAAAACATCACTGACACGAGACAGAGAGAAGTGGAGAAGTAAACGGATGGGGTAGAGAAAGGTTGAAAAGCCTTAAAAACAGATGATTTTAGATTTTTTTGCAATCTGATTAATCAAATATGTTTACCTTATCTAGAAATGCAGCACTGATAATCCTAATGTCTAATTCTTCGCAAAACATTCACTTGGTAAACAAAAATTTTCACTCGAACGTCCGCCATGTTATACATTACAGTCACAGAACTGAAAATAATATTACACTAAAAATTAATAAACAACGTTTAATTCGAGGCATTTATCACTCTGTTGTTCATTTGCATGCGTTTCGCAACGCTCGGTATCACTTTCGGAGCGCGTTCAGTGAGTTATGTGAGAAAACATGGTATTTAGAATGAAAATAAACTATTGATAATAAAATAGAACTGACGTTACGGTACGGGACGATTGCCCTCTGTCGGTAGGTGTTGCCAACTGACTGGAGTTTTACAAGATGGCCGCCTCGTCAGGGATGCAAGTCGAATAAATAGGTAGTACTTACACATAAAAAATAAGCGATACTTTTGCTGAAAAGGGTGCAAATAACAAAAAAATAATATTATAATAGAATTAATGAAAACCAGCGTTATGAAAGTTCACCTCAAGTGGGCTTTATGTAGCCTTAGGCAATTTCGAACTATCAGACACACTCACTAAAATATATGATGCATGATCTGGGCGACAAGTATGGGGTATTATTGAAACCTTTACGGAAACCTTTTTTTATAGAATTAAGCATAAAATGTCTACCAGCACTTTGTTGAATTATATTCATTATAGTGGCGTAGGTAATAGGGTTTTATTGATCAGTTTTACTTTATTTCAGTTTTAAAAACTTTCGAAAGCTTATTAGGTAGGTAATCTTTATTGAAATAATCATGTAATCTTTGTTAAAGTCCATCTGGGCGTAAAACCAAATGAAATAAAAATTGTTTTATTTTCGTTACGATAATATATTATGATATGTGGAGTTTTTTTTTGTACCTAAATCACTTATTGCCCCATTATATATTATTCAAAAGCCCGTCGCCTAAAATGGGTCGGTATTCAGACGTTTCAATTTTAGTTGGTCAATTTTCATCGAACGACAAAAATTGACCGAAAAAACTTAATTTTTCAGTACCTAACTTGCTTTCAAGTGCCATTCAACGGAGGGTTGATCAATTGAATGGTCTGAATATTTTCTGCAGGGTCTTCGGTTTTTATAGATTCGATATGAAAACCGACCCAGTGGGACATGGGCTTATATTAAAGTAAATTGCTTACCTGGATTAAAAATCTTATGTTTTCAAGTAGTAATAAAAGACAAACATTTGATTAAAACATTATATTTTGACACAATATGTACGTACTTTTGCTTTTATCAAATACTAAGTTCTTTAGTTTTTAAAAGCATCTATTTCTGTTTCAATTTATTTATTATTTATTTATTTATTTATTTATTAAAGAATTTTATACATAGTGTACATATTGTGTTATTTCGCCCGCCATGCTAGGGATGTCCCTGTGTTATGGCGGGTGAAGTATGCAGATTATTAAATGATTTGGTTTACATGATTGAATGAATTAACGAATGCAAATCTTGGAAGTGAAAAATATCCAACATCCGATCGATCTAAAACTTGGCAGATAGACTAGTTGTCAAAGACGATGCATTTTTTCAATTTTTGGTGGCACCCACACAATTCTTTAAAATAGTCTACTAGCCACCCCAGGAGGTAAAAAATTGAAAATACACGTAATCATACGAAATGATTTTGTTTTTATTTTTTAATAAATACTTTTGTGTTCAACTATGCCCCACATTACAAAAAGTTCCTACTTTTTGTAAATTCCAGTTTTTAATGGACAGACTAACTCCGCTTCTAGACCGAACAGCTTCTATGGTTAAGTGTTTTCGCGCGCGTCTTTCGTTTGTGAATTTCGGCTATTTTTTCATATTCCAAGTCTTGTTTTTGGCGATAAATTGCGCGAAATGGCGGCTTTAAACGTTTCCAACATGTTGTCGAGTCTACTGGAGCCGGCGGACGATGCCGGCAAACAGAAAACTGGCGTAGACTTTTCTGGAAAATCGCTTTCCATGAACACAGCCGAGGACGGTATGTCATGCATGTTTGTATCGTAAAAACCGTTAATCATATTGAAATGTAAAGCGTATTAATTAATTTCATTGGATTCATTCCTGCAGGAATGAACACAATATTCAATAAACATCAATTTATGTCAAGATCTAAACATATTTGATTAGATAAACGAATGTTTTCGTTTGAGGTTATGCTGAATGACAAGACGTCAAACTACAGCGCATATTTTTTATTTTGATTATAATATATGTTTTGTTTTGACTGTCGTTGAATAATAATGATTTTATTTGAATTTGTATAATGTAGCATTAAAATACACGTTTTCTATTGGAATCAACGTTTTAACATTGAGAATTACGCTAACCTTCGTTGTCCAAAACTTGTTTACCTAATAAAAAATAAAATAAGTAAAGTTTGCTAAATTCGTATGAGATGAAATCGTTGGTTTTTGATCTTCACACATATTTAAAACAGCTGAAATGCTGTTATAATAAAAAATATATCTATATATATAAAAATGAATCCCTGTTTCCCTTGGTCACGCCATATCTTCAGAACAACTTTACCTATTTCAATCATCTTTTTTTTTAAAGTTTTCTAATACTTTGTAGAAGGTTCTTACGGAAAAAAAATTGCACAGAAAAATGGATAATTTCAGAAAACTTAATGACTGTGTTAACTTCGTACCTTTGACGGTTTGCGCGTTTGATATATTTACAGGTACTTCCTATACTCTTCATCCGATTGCGATAAAAAATTGATGAGTTATTGTGGACATGCCCGTGAAGGTTTCTATTTAACAATATTTCTGTATTGGTGAGTTCTGGAGTAATGAAATTTTCAAAAAAAAATTGCAATGGCGCACATGTGAGTTGTTTGAAAAATGAGCGTATTTTATGGAATTTCGCGGTAGGGAAAAAAGGCGGGAGGGGCGGAGGGGAATGATAGAGGGGTGGTTCGCGGGAGGAAGGACGAGGTAGGGGGAAAGCGGGAAAGGTGCAAGAGGAACGCGGAAGGGGAAGGGGACGAGGGTGGTAAAGAGGTGGTGGATGGGGTACGGGGACGAATGGGTAAGGACTCACAGGGAGAAACAATTTCTTTATTTAAGTGGCATTGGAACGCATGCCGGGAATCAGCTAGTTATAAATAAAAAAACTATGTATTGCATATTTGCGGTAGCTTTGTAGATGGAATCTTTGAGGTTAGGACTTTGTGAAGAGTTTGTTTTGAAGAGTCCTATACTGTTAAAGCCGGCAAATATTTCCAAATCCGAGCTGTTGAACTCAAGAACGAATCGTAAAACATCCTTTTCTCATGTTACAAATATCAACCATTTAGAAATGTTGTGCGTGCGTTTAACGCGTTTCCGACTATTTTGATGGTGAGCGTGGTCGAGGGTTAAGGCTATTGACTCCCAATCTGAAGGTCGCGGGTTCGAACCCGGCGTGTGCAAATAAATTTTATTTGATTAATTTGTGTTATTTCACAATTAATTTATTAAAAATAATATAAGGCATAATTGTGGCATGTTCTGGAGTGGAAAATACTCTCATCGCGCTTGTGTAAGACCACCATTCAGAATTAAAACGTTGCTTGAAAAGTCTTTTGCCATGTTTGGTGACAATATAGTTGGGTATTTTCCCACCTTCCTCTTCCCTATCTTCTTCCACTCCCCACACCTTCAGCCCCATTTAGTGATGGCTCCAGACGAGAGCAGTTGGGACTCTTGTGCAATATTTATATTTAAAAAAAGTTTTTAATTTTTTATTATTTTTTATTTTTAACAATATGTTTTACATGATACATTTTAATAATTTTATATATCTCAGAGTTATTTACTACTCTTCCATTGAAAGCATTTGCTTTGTGTATGGAAAAGTAGTGTACATAAATTTAGTTATTAGTTAGTACTTAAATAATTCATTTTACATGTATATATGTGTGTCTATGGATTTAATTTTTGTGATTTCAGTGCGTGATCTGGTGTCTGCCATCCAGAGCTGTCCAGAGGGGGAACTGAGATCCCTCAACCTGTCTGGCAACTCTCTGGGTGTGGAGGCAGCCGGTGCTCTGGGGGACGCACTGGCGCGCCGGCCTGAGCTCACGCACGCTCACTGGGCTGACTTGTTCACCGGCCGCATGAAGACTGAGATACCGCAGGCTTTGGTAAACTGACTATCTTTTTGTAATGATAATAATAATAACGCCCAGCGCCCTTGAGGTGATTTCTCACAAAAACGGCGCTCTACAAATTGTTCCAATTTTTTTTTAAATTGTGAGTTTTTATTTCCGGGTTAAATCTTCCCCACAGGAAAAACTAAACCCTCTTACACACTTTTCCACAAATGATCATCTAGTCAATCCACGCTAGGCAATTGTACTATGTAACTATAATAAATACAAAACAATACAAGAACAACATGTCAACCTACCAGAGACCAAATGGGAAAATAATTCACCGACTACAGATATTTTGATATTTTCATATCAGAGGGTTCGGCTCGGTAGAACTCCTAACTGGACCGATAAATCCTACTGATCCCTCAATATAAATATATAAAAAATCTTTCGTAATCCTACATGTCGTCGTTGCATATATAATATGAAAAATGTGACGATTTTGACGAAAATAAGTTAAATATACAGTTATTTTTCTTCTTTTTTTCTCCATCTTCTACAATTTGAGCTATGTAAAAATATCAAATATTTAAGGCGATAGAAAATAAACCACGTGAGGATAATCAAAATAGGACATAATAAAATTTTAAAAAAAAGTCATATCCTCTGCATACAACTACACAATTCAATTGCCTTGGTATGTACATAATATTAACATCATTTTGTGATACCTAGCTGTCAAATTTGAATAAATTTAAATGAAATATTTTGACATTATTATGGTATTATAATTATGACAAAAATTGCTTATAGAATATGAAGCATGTGACAAAAACGCATTAAAATTCAATTTTCTGGCATAAAATAATTATTAATGTTTGCCATAAATATATTCTTATAATAAACGAAATATATTTTTCTTATTTTGTCCATAAACAGAATTGTTATTTACGTTTTTAGATTTTCACGGCCAAAAGCATTTTCGTTGTTTGTTTTTGGGATGTTATGCCGTGTTGCGCTACCTCCTTCTTTGGCCGACGTTTCGGACAGCGTTGCAGTGTCCATCATCACACATCGTCAGATCTGATGATGGACACTGCAACGCTGTCCGAAACGTCGGCTAAAGAAGGAGGTAGCGCAACACGGCATAAGACCCCAAAAACAAAGAACGAATAAGAATTGTTATTTTCCGTTTTGTTTTTTTTTTTTAACAGTTTTTATCGATTTTCTCAGAATGTACTCAGTCTCATATGTTTCATATTCTATATGCAACGACGATGTATTTAAAATGACTGATTTTTGCATTTTTATGTATAAATTCTTTGACAAATTTAACAAGCCTAAATTTCGAATGAGAGAGGAAGGTAAAATTTCAGATTATTATTAACGTAACATTTGTATAGCGCAGTTTCATGTTATTTCACTTCAAGTGCTCGTCGTTAGCCCACCAACCATTATTTAATGTGTAAAGATGAGCTGCAGCATTATTCGGATAAACAACGTACGTTTTATGTTTTATTATGCCGTCACGATACTGTAATCGTGGATCGTCATGGTAATAATAAAGCACTCAATGCATGTCCCTTGTGTGTTTTAGTGTTCGCTGGGCGCCGGTATGATGTCTGCCAAGATCCAGCTGACGGTTTTGGACCTGAGTGATAACGCCTTCGGCCCCATCGGAGTGGGAGGACTGGCTGATCTGCTCAAGAGCTCCGTCTGCACTTTCCTGCAGGTAAATTCTACATTGGCAATTTAGTTGACAAACCAAATCTATTTATGTACAATACTTAAAAAATAACAATAAAACTTTTTTTATTTTTTTTTTCGTAAGAAGCAATTACTTTGTGGTTAGGTATTATATTATTAAAATAAAACAAACACTTACGGCCGCTGTTTCCAACTTTTAAATCGATTCATCTGAGGCCGCGATCAGCCAAGCATTTTGTAGGGTAGCGCTCGATTTATGTTGTCCCTAAACATCTTATGTTATCTGGCCTCGCCCACTTTCATAGACAATAAAATGACATCAAAGTAAGAACTTTCGAAGTTAAATTAATATTATAGATTTAACTTATAGTTATTTTTATCCATAAACTGACATTTTATATTTTTTAAACAAACGTATATAAAATAAAGTGTCAGCTTGACCGTAGGTACTGGACTTGACACTTGGCTTGGCGAATATTCGAAAACGACATAGTTTTTCGAATAAATTAACTGTTTTTCGTCTCTGCTCCACACGCATCTGAACTTCTCAATCCATATTAATTAAAATGATAATTGATAAACGCAATACAATATAAGTGAAATGAGCGCGAAACTGTGTCTTCTGTCAAAGTGATATTTCATCGACCATTGTTTTCGCGGTATTTTTTGTACTCTGTTGACAATTTTAAGAACTAGTCCAAAACTGAGGTGGCTTAAACGAGTTTAACCGCTTGGACACATAAGCTTGTTTTCACGATAATTTAACGTAGGTAGACATAGGAATGACGTATGTCCCGTACCTGAGTTATTAATCCACTAGTCCGGCTTCCTTAGGTTAAGATAAATGTTTAACCTCTCGACTGCCGTTCGCCCACCGGTGGCCGCGGGTCAAAATTAAAAAAAATAAATTTTTTGAAGCGATTTTGTTCCTTATGTATAAAGAAGTTATATGAAGAACAAGGTCAGAATCGCTTGCGCCGTTCTCGGTCTTGACATAGCAAAAATCCGCATTGCGCTAACCCATCTGAATAATTTATAATAAATATCTATGGTCAACTTGGCGTCACTTTTACAAACGTTTTCAACTGTCATTTCATTTTCAAACAAGTATTTATGTCATTACTTCTTAGAAAACACCTTTGAATTGGTTTTTTACATGTAGGGTGTCTATTCAGGTTTATAGAGAAATAAAAAAAAATTATTATTTTCGTATGAATATATTTTATTTACATTTTTTTGTCGAATGGGAAATATTTTCACATTTTTTTGTTAAAAATAGCTATTCTGGGAAAACTTGTAACGATATTATCATGAAATATATATGAATAATAAGGTACATTATCTGGCAAACACAAAACAAAAAAAAACAATTCCTTTGTTTTTATACGATATTTGAGCAAAAGCCGGGAAGATAATTTCGCGCGATTTTTTCCAAAAACACCTGGCATTCAAGAGGTTAAGCAATACTTGTGTGTTGGAAAAAGCGTAGTTGTGCACTAATCAATTGCTAAGCCAAAATTTTGGCTTAGTAATTGATTAGTAGGATTGGGAACAGCGGCCGTTAGTATTTAACCACGAATATTTATTATTTTATATATCGACCGGTTTCGCTTCGACCAAGCTTCATCAGGATATCTGAGTATCATTAACTGTTTGTATATTTACTTGGGATTGCATATATTGTTGTCTCCCTTCCACTTATTAATTTGCAATTGTTTCTCTTTCAAATAATGTTGTCTCTACATGTTCGTAATAAGCATTAACTTTGTAGCTCGCCATAATTTACAATAAAATGTATAAATTTGTTTTAGACCACTTTAAATTTTAATTACACTCTACCGGTTTCGGAAGAACCCTTTCTTCGTCAGGAGAATATTAAAACTTTTAAGGAAGGGTTCTTCCGAAACAGGTAGAGTGTAAATTTAAAGTGGTCTAAAACAGGTGACTAAGCAGCGGTTCCCGGGTACATGGGGTGAAGTTTGTCTAGGTCTTTGCGACATATGTGTTTGCCAACCTGCTGCGTGGCGGGGCGGATCGGGAGAGACTGGTTGAGGGACTTCTCTAGGGAGGGATCTACGCGACCCACTGCCTCCCACCGTAGTGGGAGGTATGGATACATCCGTCACTCCTGGACACACTGACCCCTCGATTCCTACCCAACCTTCACACCCCTTTCCTTCCCAGAACTATACAAAACAAGTATTTTTTATAATAATTTAACTTGTAAATTGTACATGCACACTATAATCACAAACAAAAAAATGATGGTACTTCTTATTGTGATTGCATGTAGGTACCATAGACATATGAATATTCATAGACGAGAAAATTAGGGAGAGGGGTAAACACCAACTGTAGCGGGACGCAGAGGGATGAGTTGACTGTAACGATATGTGATTCGTTAAAAATTCAATCTGACAGTATATAGGCATTTCGCATTATAATATCACCATTTAGTTCTTAAAAGTAAAATCTGCTTTTGAATGAATAGACCTTTTTACATGGGAGCGCGAATTGTTCGCCCCGTTTGAACAAACTTGCGTAATCCATATATAGCGAAGAAAGGTTCGCTTGTTTTGAGAGTTGAATATTTTGTTGCCGTATTTAGTTAAGACACTTTTACAAATGTTTCATAATTTACTTACCCCAGTAAACAGACGTGCACACGACGGGACCGGGAATTTCGAGTCGGCAACGCTGCATGTTTCTCGGTGTGATAAAACTGATAATATTATATGATGTGAATAAGCTTAAAATAAATACAAATAATGCCTACCTATGGAATGCAATACGACAATTAGGTTTATACTCTTTTTTGTTATATTTTTACACGTTTTAATAGTACAATTTACCTTTTTTCCCGTGTTATTTCGTAAAATGTACCGATGAGAGCTCGACGCTAGTCCGCACAAGAATGATAATGTCACATTTTCTAGATTTACGCGAAGCTATACGCCAGCCCAGCCGGTTCCATGGAACCCAGAATTAAGGAGGGGGAAATAATACGCTTTTATCACTTAGGGCAGGTCTATAGATAATATGTCTATGGTAGGTACATATTCTGTAAAACTTGAAATTATCAGGGAACTTTACGAATCTGGGAATAATCACGGATATGTCAAGGAATTTATAAAAATTTTTGTGATAATATTACACAATCCCAATTCACGGTATTATTGTGTTTTTCTTTAGGAGCTGCGTCTCAACAACAATGGCATTGGAATCACGGGGGCCAAACTGCTGGTGGAAGCTCTACAGCCCATGCCTGTCCACCTCGAGGTGCTGGAGATGGGGCGCAATCGTCTGGAGAACGTCGGCGCACAAGCACTGTCCACCATCATACAGGTATCTTTGATTGATTGAAGTTTTAGTATTTTAAAGTATGACCCAATTTCATTGTGATATCAAATTCCTCATCATCAAGTACATCTCTGGTCTGGAGCCCCGATATACCTGAAAAACACCCTCGACTCTGTGCAGAAACGGGCGGTCCGCTTGATAGATTCTCCTGTCTTAACAAACGGATTGAAATCTTTAGAGCACAGGCGTTCGGTGGGAATGCTATCCTTGTTCTACCGGTATTTCAATGGAAGATGCTCCGAGGAGCTAGCGTCATTGATCCCCTCGGCACCGGTGCATAGTCGGGAAACACGCCAAACGCGAGCCCAACATATGTACACAGTTGACATTTGTCACATGAGAACGGGACGCTTCTACGACTCGTTCTTGTGTTCAACAGCTCGGCTGTGGAACGATTTGCCGGCCTCTGTGTTTCCTCCTTCCTATAACATGGGTCTCTTCAAGACCCACGTTCACTCCTTCCTCTCCTCAAAAAGACCCTCCTCACAGCATCTTCAAAGATGACATAGGCCCTGAGAGAAATTATTTTCCTCAGGGCCTCCTGTGTGGAGTTAATGTAAAAAAAAAATTATATCTTATTTTAAATGTATTGCAACAAATTGTTTGAGAGATATCTGGATTCTTCTAAAGAATTTCACTCTTTTCACAATCTTATATACTTATTTCAAATAACTCGAGCATTGTCGCTATTTTCAATTTGGTAAATAGAGTGCATTTTATTTACGGTTGCCATTCAATTTTTACACATATTTAAACAAAACATTGATTCAACAATTACAATAAGAAATGACAATTTTAGTTGTCGGAGATGTATACGCCTTTTGTATTCGATCACCTGGGGTGCTAGCATGGTCCATCGGTATGAAGTTACCGACTGATCATTTGTACGTTAGCGATCTGCAGTTGTCCTAGGGAACGATGAGAAGTTACCGACAATCAGTCAGTAACTTCATATCGATCGACCATGCTAGCACACCTGTTGTGTACCGAATAACAATGTTGGTTGTGCGTTTTGTAGTACATATTGCTGTTTGAAGTTTCGTTTCTGCTTTTTAGTATTTTTGAGATCAAGACATATAGTGTAGTTTGTGATTAATAACTCAGGTAGGGGCCATACGTCATTCCTATGTCTACCTACGTTAAATTATCGTGAAAACAAGCTTATGTGTCCAAGCGGTTAATTTAATTTCCAAAATACAGGCTTTTAAATAAAAAAAAAAACGAATTTCAATTTTAAGCAGACCCGACATTGTTTTTCGGGACCGTCGATAGGTTTTTAGGTTTTTATATTTTATATTAAACCCATAATGCACAAGCACTGTCCACCATCATACAGGTATCTTTCACGGCGCCAGAGCTCGCTGATCGAGTTTTTTCATACATTAGCACCACACGGGTGGGTAAATGATTTCTCTCAGGGACTATTTTTAGAATGCTCTAGGGGGGCTTTTAAGAGGCTAGACTTTGAACGACACGCGGAACACCCGCCTATGTCATTCTGTCCCGCTCACAATAAGCTCACGCACACTTACAATACATGCGAATGCGAAATGTGCGAATGAGACAATGCTCAAATTTACCCACAGAAATCGCTCGAAAAGGGGTTTATGGGGAATACACTTTTCTACACCAAAACTTTCACGAAATTGAAATTTTAAAAAATATATATTTTTTAGAAAGAAGAAGCTACGTTGGTAGCTTTTTACAATTTTATAATTCTTTATGAGAGTTGAGTTAGCAGCACTTTTTCGTTAAATAATATTTTTTGATAAATCGTACATGTTTGACAGTGAATGTTTACGTTAATACGAAACGCATCGAAAATTCGAAAACATACCGACATAGTTTTCACCCTCTAAAAGGCAGTATAAAAAAAATATATTTATTTTGTGCAATTTTCGATGTAGAAAAGTGTTTTTTCCCGGGCGTCCTTTTTGTATGGGCCGAAAAGCGAAGTCTATCGTCTTAAGGACAGGAAGTAGAGTAATTTCTGGGGATCATTGTGGCTAGGAGTGACGGACTTTATCTAATTCCTCCACTGCGGTTCAAGGCGATGTGTTCAGAGAGTTCGTCTGAAGAGATCAAAGGGTCTCCCTCTTCCGACCTTTCTCCGATCCGGCCCGCCTTGCGGTTGGTGGGCAGATTTTGAAACTACATGTCTAATCCTATATAGACCATCCAGTTGATTTCTTAGACATGTCCAAATAATAGTAAGTTTAGAGATAACGAACAAAGCAATATTTGTATGCTCACCATAAATCGAATCGAAGTATATTAATACGGTAATGCCCGTACGGTTAAAATTAAGGAACCCGACTCCGAGTAAATCTCCAACGCCACCCTGTATGGAAACCGTTCTGATCCGTCCGTGAACGTGGAAACGGAAGTGGCGCCATCTATAATACTATATTTAAGGAAAAAAGTATGAAGAAGAAGAAACATTTTACGCTTTCATTCAATAATAAGAAGATTTATGTTGGGGTGAAGAGTGTTCCTCTCATTATTCACGGTCTTAATGAAAGAATGTCTACTATTATATATCTACCTATTAAATATAAGTATTCTGTAGTTTAATGTTAAAAGTAGTTAGTTTTGCAAAAGGGTGATGCCTTATAAATAATCACCAACACTTTAACTGCACGAAGCAGAACGAAAAGCCGCTCGCAGGGCCTAACAGCAAAAACCTGCGGAGCGTGTTTTTCACTGCTAGTCTAATATTATTTACACATGTCTATTTTTTATATACACAATATGCTATAAAATAATACCGGGAGCCATAACAGTCTGGTACATTAGTATGATATTTTGATATATCCTACTAGTGACCCAGATAACATCAATATTTTTTTTAATTAACTATTACAAGTTTTTGTGGTTTATAATTGACTAGCTGATACCCGGCATGCGTTGCAGTGCCAATTAATTAAATAAATTGTTTCTCCCTTCGTGTCGTTCTGGCCTCCTCTTCCTCTTCCCCTCCCGCGTCCCCTTCCCCTCCCGCATTCATTTTCACCTTCCCCGCGTTCCCCACTCCCCTCTCCCGCTCACCCCTTTCTCTCGAACCCCTCCCCCTCAGGCATGTCGCTTCCACCTTCTTCGCCTTCCCCTCTCCCTTGTCCCCCCTCCTGCGAAGCCCCCCTCCTTAATTCCCCATCCGACCCTCCCGCATACCCCTCCCCCCAGCCTTTTTTCCCTGCCGCTAAACTCCATAAAATCCACCAATTTTTCCAACACCTCGCGTGACCAATTTAATTTTTTTATCCAAATTTCATAATCATAATTCATAACCAGTATATAAATATATATATATATATAGAAATATTCACGGGCATGTTTACAACAATTCAAATTTTTTTAATAGCAATCAGATGAATAGTATAGGAAATAATTTCATAATGCCAGAGCTCACTATTCTATAACCATCCCGGGTATGCGCACATCATATTCCCAAAGTTTCATCGCAATCGGATGAACTTTATGACCGTGTGTAACATACAAACACACAAACAAACATAATTTTTTATATTATAGATTTAATGGTGTTTATGAGTAACCATATGAATAGTGTACCAGATAGAGGCTATACTTTTACATACAACTGTATACTCAACTTTAATTTAGATTTTTCGGAGATGTCTGTCTAGTCAACTGGATGGTCGACATATTAACCTCTCGTATGCCGCAGTCCCCCCGTCGGGTCCGGATGTTTGAAGCGATTTTGCCCCTTATGTATAAAGAAATTGTATGAAGAACAAGGTCAGAATTGCTTGGGCCATTCTCGTTCTTGACATTACGAATTACTGGATAGCAATTACCACTCCGAATAATTCATATTAATTGCTAATGACACGCCGGGCACCGAAGATGGCGGACAAAATGGCTGCCGCTTGATAATATGATAGCTGTCACATTCGAAGACTATATTTATTCATTGTTTTTGATATAAATCCATTGTGGAAAGCATAGATTTGAGTGATTATTAGGAAGTTCGTTTTATCTACATTATTTTGATGTAATTTTTGTAATATATCACAAAAGAAATGTTATAAAAATTGAATTCGTAAGAAAGGTGAGAACTGTCAAATATTTTACGTCATACTAAAAAAATATATTTTTTGTATTCTGGCCTTCAACAAGTTAAACTTTTTAGATTTTCACAGCCAAAAGCATTTTCGTTATGCGGTGTTGCGCTACCTCCTTCTTTAGCCGACGTTTCGGACTGCGTTGCAGTGTCCATCATCAGGGCAGATCCGGCAGATCCGACGATGTGAAATTGTTAGTGTTGTGTGTGCTTATTTATTTGGAAGCGATACCGTGTCGCCAGCTTCAATCCACTACGAGCGGTAGGTATTTCAGTGAAGCAGTTCCCTTTCACTCAAATACCTACTAGCTATACCAGGTATCGCTTCCAAGTAAATAAGCACACACAACACTAACAATTTGATGATGGACACTGCAACGCTGTCCGAAACGTCGGCTAAAGAAGGAGGTAGCGCAACACGGCATAACACCCCAAAAACAAACAACGAAAAAGTTAAAAAACTGTTTCTCACAAATAAATATATAAAATGCGTCAATCAATACATATTAAATTTGTTTTATTTTTCAGAATCTCCCCAAGCTTCGCGTGCTTCGCATACCGCAGAACGGCGTCTACCTGCCCGGCGTGACGGCTCTGTGCGCGGCCCTGGCCCAGGGCTGCCCCCGCCTCGCGTGGCTCGACCTCAACGACAATACCGTCGGCCCGCGCGGCGCGCAAGTTCTGGCCGACACCCTGCCGTCCCTGCCTCGTCTGGCTAACCTCAATCTCGGTGATTGTCTGTTGAAGACCAGGGGAGCTATTGCGATACTGGACGCTATCGGATGTCTGGAAGAGTTGGAGGTGAGTGACAACCCTGAATTAATTGAAAAAATGTAAGTTGTGGACTTGGGTGCGAAAATGAGCAATCTGAGAGTATCCCCTTTTTTGTTTATATTTTTTTTAATTTGTTTTTTTTTGTTGTTTTTTTTTTTGTTGTTTTTTATTTTTGTTGTTTTTTATTTTTGTTGTTTGTTGTTTTTTGTTTGTTGTTTGTTTTCTTTTTGTTTTTTTTGTGGTTTTTTTTGTTGTTTTTTTTTTGTTTTTTTGTTTGTTTTTTTTTTGGTTTTTTTTTGGTTTTTTTTTTGGTTTTTTTTTTTTGTTTTTTTTTTTTTTCAGGAGGTCTTGCGGAAGAAAATCCGCCCTATCTCATTTTTTTATATACACAATATGTATATATAATGTTATGTTGGGGTCTTTTAAAATGTCTGCGAAAGAAAAGGGTTTGAGGGATGGGTAGGAATCTGGTGTTCAATGTGTTCAATTTTAGCGAGTTACGGACTTATGAATCCATCCTTCCCACTGTAGTGCACAGCGATGGGTTAAGATAGTCCAGCTGGAGAGGTCTATGTTAGGTTTCCATCAACCAGTCTTTTCCGATCCGTCCTGTTACGCAGTAGGTGGGCATACGCGTTCGCTGCCAAGACCTAGATAAACGTTACCCCATGAAACCGGGCACCCCTCCTGATTCATCAAACGAAGCGAACCACTTGGGATGACCTATGTCAGGGGGTGTTGGTTATCCGCGATTCAGAATCGAAATGTTGCTTGAAATGGCTTGTGTTTGTGACCATAGCCTGGAACTTATCCACCTTCCTTTTCCCATCTTCTTCCCTACTGTGTGGGCTTGGGTGTGAAAACGAGCAATCTGCGAAAAAAATTATGTATTAAAAAAAACTTGTCCTTCTGCAGGATTTGAACCTGAGCTTCGACGAGATAGGCCCTCGCGCACTCCCCTCCTTGATGTCCGCGCTGGCGGGGCGGTCGAGAACAGTGCGGGCTGAGCTTGGCGGCAACTCGCTGGGCGCGGCCGCCAAGCGCGAGTTAGGGGCTGTACCGGGCGTGACACTCGCCACGCAGGACGGGGACGATAGCGACATGGACGACGATGATCACGAGTCAGACGAAGGTTGGTTGAATTACTTGTCCTTCTGCAAGATTTCTTCTTACTAGCAGTCCATAATGGAGTGCTGGTACCTACCCCGATGTATTGCAGTGAGTCATGGAACTGGATGAAAGAAGACTGATCTGTAGAAATGATCTCTGAGGCGTTTGTGTGATATTCCAGTATTGCTTGCATTGATTAGCTTTCCGATTCCGCTATGTAATGCTACAAGTCGGGATTTATTTCAGTGTAGCAATTCTGGGACTAACTACCATGCGTATTTTGCCTCTTTGCCCAAAATTCTAATGGAGGAAAATAATTATACCTATAGGGTATTTCCACGTTTTTTTTATTGCTTAAAAAAATTAAAATTATTATGGCATTTTTATTTTATTTTTATGTTGACGAACAAATTTTCTACAGCGAGTCTAATTTGCCCATTTTTGTAATCCCGCCAAAACGGCACTTTCGACATGTAACATCATAAGAGTTGCTCGTTCTAGAAAAATTTCCGACAGTTCTACTTTGTTTGTTTGATGACGTGCGTACGAAGCGTTGTTGGCAATCACGGGCCGTTTTGGTTTCATAGGTTTTGAGCGTTATTACCTTTAACCAATCATTGGCCATACATACTCTGGTGTACCATCGATTTAGGGAGCGATTTTGTCCCTTATGTATAAAGAAATTGTATGAAGAACAGATCAGAATCGCTTGGGCCATTCTCGTTCTTGACGAAACAAAATATTGCTTAGCGTCTAGCCTCTCCGAATAATTCATATTAATTCTCGATGACGTGGCAGGCATCAAAGATGGCCGACAAAATGGCCACCGCGTGATGATATGAACGGAGTCGTAGTCTGAGTCTATATTTTTTCATTGTTAATATATTGTACATATAAAATATAACAAAATAAATATTCTCTAGATTCTTTAAAATGTTTTAAGGTTAAAGATTTAATTATATTTTTTTTATAAATCCTACAAATATGTGATAATAGACAAAAGATAGGGGAATTCATTGACTACATATAACTATAATCAGTTTGTATGTCTCCATATTCAAAATCGGAGGGATGATTTTTTCAATGTGGGCGGGAAAATTTCCAATAACAATCCGAGAAAAATTATTTTAATTGCTTTGTCGCTTCAGTGGTTAGGTAACAATATTTTTGTTTAGATTATTAGTGTTATCTTCTTCTTCAATGATTACATTGATGTGAATAACCTTAAAAATTTATTTAAAAAAAGACAGTTCCATTTAAAACTGAAAAAATATTTGTTTAATGTTACATAAAATAATTATAAACAAATTTCTCTGTTAGAATCAGAATCGGACGGCGGCTCAGATTCCGGCGCTTCCTCGTGCAGCGACGATGTGAAGGAAGACCCGCTGGCCGGTGCGAACGACGGAACGGCGTACAACGATAATGACGAGGCCATCAATCTGTCCACCTACTCCAACAACGACGACCCCACCGGAGCAGTGGCACGATCACCCATCGGCATCTTCCTCTGCAATCCCAGTGCGGAAAACCTCAAGAGTTTGGGAGCAGAAGCTGATGAAATCATCAAGGAGCATATACAGGTTAGTCAAAATTTTTGAAAATAGCAGCAACAACAGATGTGGTTCCTTTTATTTATCAATATTGTACAGATTCCTGTTTTACCAAACCATTTTCTTTATATTTATTCTCTCGCTTACACTAATTGGATATTTGTTATTAGTGAGAGAGTCTGTACTTTATTTTATAATAGCATGTGTTTTAAATAAAGGACATTGTTTGTTAGATCGATCACATATATTATCAAATTCTTTCCTTTTATAATATTAAAAACAATAGGACGCTTCGGTCACAAGCTGTTGTTCAATAAAAAATAATTAATACTTAATAATAGTATTAATGATTAATTTACGACTTTATATCCGGGTAAAATCTTCCCCACAGGAAAAACTAAACCCTTCCCCAAATGATCATCTAGTCTTCTTCTTCTTCTTCCCCTTGTCCTATTCGGGTCGGGGACCCACTGCATCGACAAGGCTCCTCCATACAACCCTGATTGTTCGGCCTCCGTCCATGGCAGATCCATCCTCTCCTCGCACAGTTTCTGGAGTTGCCTCGCCCAACTGTGTCTGGGGCGGCCCAATGGACGTCTACGCTCTGGAATGGCACTCAGTATTTTCTTCGGAATTCGGTCATCAGATATTCTTAGTACATGCCCAAGCCACCTCAGTTGCGATTTTTCTACGAAGAGTAGCAGTGGTTCAATGTTTAGATCATCTCGGATCGTAGAATTTCTTATATGATCCCATTTCGTAACCCCTGCCACTCCTCTCAAGTACCTCATTTCGGCAGCTTGGACTCTAGAGCGTGTTTGTTTGTTTAGCCTCCACATCTGGTGGCCATAAGTGAGCGTCGGGCGGTATACCGTTTTAAACACTGCCATCTTTGTCTTGATGCTGAGCTCGGCTTTTCTTATCACTGAGCTGTAGAGAGGACGTAGCACACTGCTTGCCGCACTAATTCTTCGATCAATTTATCATCATCTAGTCAATCCGTGCTATGCAATTGTACTATTTAAGTATAATAAATACAAAACAATACAAGAACAGACGTCAACCCACCAGAGACCAAATGGGAAAATAATTCACCGACTCCAGATATTTTCATATCAGAGGGTTCGGCTCGGTAGAACACCTAACTGGACCGATAAATCCTACTGATCCCTCAATATAAATATTTAAATCTTTCGTTATCCTTAATGTATTTAAAATGACTGATTTTTGCAGTTTTATGTATAAATTCTTTGACAAATCTATAAGCCTAAATTTTCAATGAGAGAGCTAGGTAATAATGCCAGTAGCCGAAATAACAAATGGTAATATTTTTATAGCCTTAGAATGCCTAATTCCGCGATGGTCATGTTATTTTAAAAAAAGGACCCCCAATGAAAGTAATTGGTGACCCCTGATCTAGACCCTCTGAATATTTTAAGTAATTATCTATGACATTCAGTTTTCGATTTTTTCAATGAATATAAATGTAATTAATTCTTCGAAAACACATTTGAATTGTTGGTTTTCATGTAGGATGTGTATTCAGGTTTGTGTATAAACAATAAAATCAGTTCATATTCGAGTAAATATATATATTTTTGGATATTTGTTTGCCGAATGGGAGAATTTTTTTTTTGCTAAAATTAGCTGTTCTGGGAAAACTTGTAATGATATTATCATGTGATGTATATGATAAATAAGATACATTATCTGGTAAACAGAAAACAATAGCAAAAAATAACAATTCCTTTGTTTTTATACAGATATTTGACAAAATGAAAAATAAGAAAATATACAGATTTAGGAAATGAGATTAAAAGAATTTGGCATTCTCAGACTATAAAAATATTACCATTTGTTATTTCGGCTACTGGCATTATACCTAGCTCTCTCATTCAAAATTTAGGCTTAATAGATTTGTCAAAGAATTTATACATAAAACTGCAAAGTCATTTTAAATACATGTAGGATTACGAAAGATTTTTTTAAATATTTATATTGAGGGATCAGTAGGATTTTTCGGTCTAGTTAGGAGTTCTATCGAGCCGAACCCTCTGATATGAAAATATCTGGAGTCGGTGAATTATTTTACCATTTGGTCTCTGGTGATTAACTATTAATTATTTTATATTGAACAACAGCTTGTGACCGAAGCGTCCTACTGTTTTTAATATTATAAAAGGAAAGGATTTGATAATATATGTGATTTATCTAACAAACAATGTCCTTTATTTAAAACACATGCTATTATAAAATAAAGTACAGACCCTCTCACTAATAACAAATATCCAATTAGTGTGAGCGACAGATTAAATATAAAGAAAATGGTTACCATGGTAAAACAGGAATCTATACAATATTGATAAATCAATGGAACCACAGAGACATCTGTTGACAATATTAGTAAACAATGTGTGATGATTGTTTTCAGAGCCAAGTGGACGACATGAGCCACCTGGACACGGCGATGGCGCTAGTGATGGGACTGGGCGGACTCGGGGAAACCACTAGCGCTGGCAACGTGCTGAGGGCGCTGGTCAACTGGGCGGAGCAAGGTAGCGGTCGGCGGTGGATCCTGGCCAACTCTATTCTCACGCACCTGGAACTCATCAAGGTACGTGATATTTGGAAAAGGTTTTGGATGAGATTTTCCATGTCAAAATTTTATTATTTTAAAATTTTTTTACATTTGAGCCTTTGCCCAATGTTGTATCCAACAATATTCTTGTTTCGAGAAAAATGGAAAAAACGAAACCGGTTTTGTTTCATAACATTTTATATTTAAAATACAATAAGCATACCATTGTTAAGACTTAAAGGAAAAGTCGTGTAAAAGGGCTATGTATTAAATTAGAACTTTTTGCAAGAATTTGTGCTGAATTCGTGGTAAAATGTTTGGTGGTATATGAAAATTTAACATACAACATTATTCCACAAAACGGTTTTTTTTTACTCTTCTGACCCTCAAGAAAGCAAAAAAAACTACATAATATATGAATAAATGAAACTATTTACAATCGAGATTTTGTCTTGAGATCAACATACAACATTATTCCACAAAACTGTTTCAATGGCTAAAAAGCAGTCTTAACCACTGGAGCAACAGAGAAATTAAAATATTTTTTCTCTGATTGCTAGAGGAAATTTTTCCGCCCACATTAAAACAATCATACCTACGAATTTGAATATGGAGAGATACAAACTGATTATAGTTCTATGTAGCCAATGAATTCCCCTATCTTTTGTCTACATATTTGTAGGATTTATGAAAAATATATAATTAAATCTTTAACCTTAAAACATTTAAAAAAATCTAGAGAATATTTATTTTGCTGTATTTTGAATGTACAATGTATTATAAATGTAGTCGTATTAATAAATTATTTTTTTTAAATTTGCCATATTTTGGCAACCAAGCAATTTGAGGTTTTGTAAATAGTGCCATAATGTGGCAAAAAGCGCTCGAGTGGTTATCAAACATTTTTCTAGACGAATTCTACTTTTATGCATTCTTCAGTTGAAGTGTATCTAGTTGAAGCCATAGTACATTCGTTTTCTCCATTTATTCCCATAAATTAAACCAATCTCCGTGATTTTGTGATTATTGACTTTTCTATTTATTATTTGGGCATTATGTGAACATTTGTTATTGGGTTGCAACCTAATTATTATAATCTATTGTTTTCTTTAACTTGTTGAAAGCCAGCATAGGAAAAATATATTTTTTCAATACGACGTAAAATATTTGACAGTTCTCACCTTTCTTACGAATTCAATTTTTATAACATTTCTTTTGTGATATATTAAAATTACATCAAAATAATGTAGATAAAACGAACTTCCTAATAATCACTCAAATCTATGCTTTCCACAACGGATTTATATTAAAAACAATGTTGGGAATATTTTTAAGCATCTTTTAAGATAGGGGTTATAGTAATGAAAATTTTTTTTAGGCCTGTGGCGGCATTTTAAATGTCGGTTTGTGGAAGAATTTTGTTTAAAACTGTTTATCGGAATTTATTTTTTATTTTTAGTTTGTTGTATTAGGAATTACAGATTAATAACATTAAATGCATTAACCTGGCGCAGGTCTGGATTTTTGAAGCGATTTTGTCCCTTATGTATAAAGAAATTGTTTGTAGAACAAGGTCAGAATAGCATGGGCCATTCTCGTTCTTGGCGTAACGAAATACTGGATAGCGTCTAGCCTCTCCTAATAATTCAAATTAATTCACGATGACGCGCCGGGCATCAAAGATGGCAGACAAAATGGCTGCCGCTTGATAATATGAACGGAGTCGTATTCGAAGTCTATTTTTTTTTTTTTTTTTAAAGAGCGGAGACGGTTTACTAGTAGTTCCCGTGAGCACTTAGGCCATAGGCCCATTGTGGTGTCTCCCATTTTACCTCATTCCTTTAACAGTAACCCAGCCCCTTTTATAAAGTTCACCAGGGTTGTCATTGGATAGGAGGCCATATCCTCTGGTTCCACAGTGTGTTTCCCAGGTCTCATCTCCTCTCCACTCCCCCTTGGTTCCCTGAAGGCCCAACAAGGGAAGAGCTACCCCCTTGGTTTCTCGAAGGCCCCATGAGGAAAGAGGGCCTAATATCTCCCCTCCACTCCTTAGTTCCCTGAAGGCTCCACGACGGAGAGTCCACTCCCCCTTGGTTCCCTGAAGGCCCCACAAGGGAAGAGTCCACCCCACCTTGTCACCCTGAAGGCCCCATGAGGGAAGAGGGCCTAATATCTCCCCTCCACTCCTTAGTTCCCTGAAGGCTCCACGACGGAGAGTCCACTCCCCCTTGGTTCCCTGAAGGCCCCACAAGGGAAGAGTCCACCCCACCTTGTCACCCTGAAGGCCCCACGAGGGAAGAGGGCTTACTATCTCTTCTTCACTCCCTAGTTCCTTGAGGGCTCCACGATGGAGAGTCCACTCCCCTTTGGTTCCCCGAAGGCCCCACAAGGGAAGAGTCCACCCCACCTTGGTTCCCTGTAGGCCCCATGAGGGAAGAGGGTCTAATATCTCCTCTTCACTCCTTAGTTGCCTAAAGGCTCCACAATGGAGAGTCCACTCCCCTTTGGTTCCATGAAGGCCCCACAAGGGAAGAGTCCACCCCACTTCGGTTCCCTGTAGGCCCCATGAGGGAAGAGGTTCTAATATCTCCTCTCCACTCCTTAGTTGCCTGAAGGCTCCACGACGGAGAGTCCACTCCCTTTTGGTTCCATGAAGGCCCCACAAGGGAAGAGTCCACCCCACCTTGGCTCCCTGAAGGCCCCATAAGGGAAGAGGGCTTCATCTCTCCTCTCCACTCCTTCTTGGTTCCTAGAAGGTCCCATGACGGAGAGTCCACTCCCCTTCGGTTCCCCGAAGGCCCCAAGAGGCAAGAGTCCACCCCACCTTGTTTCCCTGTAGGCCCCATGAGGGAAGAGGGTCTAATATCTCCTCTTCACTCCTTAGTTGCCTGAAGGCTCCACAATGGAGAGTCCACTCCCCTTTGGTTCCATGAAGGCCCCACAAGGGAAGAGTCCACCCCACTTCGGTTCCCTGTAGGCCCCATGAGGGAAGAGGTTCTAATATCTCCTCTCCACTCCTTAGTTGCCTGAAGGCTCCACGACGGAGAGTCCACTCCCTTTTGGTTCCATGAAGGCCCCACAAGGGAAGAGTCCACCCCACCTTGGCTCCCTGAAGGCCCCATAAGGGAAGAGGGCTTCATCTCTCCTCTCCACTCCTTCTTGGTTCCTAGAAGGTCCCATGACGGAGAGTCCACTCCCCTTCGGTTCCCCGAAGGCCCCAAGAGGGAAGAGTCCACTCCACCTTGTTTCCCTGTAGGCCCCTTGAGGGAAGAGGGTCTAATATCTCCTCTCCATTCCTTAGTTGCCTGAAGGCTCCACGGCGGAGAGTCCACTCCCCTTTGGTTCCATGAAGGCCCCACAAGGGAAGAGTCCACCCCACCTTGGCTCCCTGAAGGCCCCATAAGGGAAGAGGGCTTCATCTCTCCTCTCCACTCCTTCTTGGTTCCTTGAAGGTCCCACGACGGAGAGTCCACTTCCCTTCGGTTCCCCGAAGGCCCCGAGAGGGAAGAGTCCACCCCACCTTGTTTCCCTGTAGGCCCCATGAGGGAAGAGGGCCTCATCTCTCCTCTCCACTCCTGCTTGGTTCCCTGAAGGCCCCACGAGAGAGAGGATGTCATCTCTCCACTCTGCTCCTCCCTGGTTCCCTGAAGGCCCCACTACGGAAGAGTTCACACTCCCCCTTGGTTCCCTGAAGGCCCCACAGGGAAAGAGTTCATGAAAGTGGCCTAAGACCTCCTAGGTTCTCCAAAGGCCCCTAGTTTGTAATGGTTCAATTTTCGTCCCACGAGTGTCTAGGGAAATGGAAGGTCCACCCCAGCAGAGCCCCGAGTGCTGGGGTAAGGTCTAAATACTCCGAGATGCGACCCTGTTTCTCGGAGGCACTGTTCGTAACACTGTTCCCCAGGTCATTCAGCCTGAGCACGGTAGCTAACACCTTAGCTTGGGTTGGCTATTGCAGGTCGTGTTTCCACTCCCTGAGCGATGGGTTCGCCACACTCCCTACGCTAAGTCTATATTTTTTCATTGTTTTTGATATAAATCCATTGTGGAAAGCATAGATTTGAGTGATTATTAGGAAGTACATTATTTTGATGTAATTTTTGTAATATATTGTTACCAGGCAACAATAATATATTGTTGTCCATAAAAAGACACAGGTTCCAGTCCCGTCGGCGTCATGTATCTTTACTCAGGAGATTTTTTCAATGTGGATGAGTGTTTCAGGCTAATAATTATTGCTTATACAGTGAAACCCTCTTAAGAAGTTTTCCAAGGGACCGGAAAAAAAAAACTTCTTAGGCGGGAAAACCTTATAAGTGGGAAAAATTGGGCCATTTGGTCTTCAAGGGACCGAAAAAACCAAACTTCTTAAGCGAAACCCTCTTAAGCGAGAACTTCTTAAGAGGGTTTCACTGTAATAATTTTTAACCTTTGTGCTATGCATAAAAATCTTGTCTTAAACATTAGTTTATCAATAAAAAAAAAATAATAATATATAAATAATATACTGTTTTAGTAAAATAAATGATGCACTTGTTATTTTCAGTCGGAGAAGAAGTACGGCCTGCGCTGGGACCGCACGCGCTGCGTGGAAGCCTTCGCCCTGTTTGTGACGCAGGCCTGGTTCCCCGCAGAGCTGAAGGACACCCTCACCTTCTTTGTCAAACTTCACGTGGACGATCCCAAGAAGGCCAAAGCGTTCGACTTCACCAAATATCCCCAGCTGTACAAAAATATATAGATTTACCTTTTAGAGATTATTTTAAATTTATTGTATGTATTTTAAGATGTTTTAATAATAATCATATGAAAAATATTTAGTGTTTTCCCTTTATTACGGCGTGGTCGACGGATAAAACTCTCGATTCCCAAACTGAAGATCTCAGGTTTGATCCCGGTATGCGCAAATACATTTTATTTGATTAATTTGTGTTATTTCACAATTAATTAACTAAGATCAGAATGTTCAGTGGAAACTTTTTAAGTATATGAATATTGACTACAAACGGATGTTAATTGCTCACATGATAATTCATCATGTCTCGAAGCTTCGAAAACTGATAATTGGGGTTTTTAACCTTAGGTTAGGTTAGGTTAATGTGAGTTATGATGTGATGAATTATCATGTGAGGAAGTATCGTGTCTTAATAAATTTACTATGAAAACTGGGATGTTTTTCTTGCCTTGACGCGAGCAGGCGCTACGAAGGGGGCACTTTCTTTTGTATCACAAACCATGTTACACAATCCTAGCGTAGCCGCTAAACTACTTGAATACTGGGATGTTTTTCTTGCCTTGACGCGAGCAGGCGCTACGAAGGGGGCACTTTCTTTTGTATCACAAACCATGTTACACAATCCTAGCGTAGCCGCTAAACTAATTGAATACTGGGATGTTTTTCTTGCCTTGACGCGAGCAGGCACTATGCCAATTTCAACATTGCAGAAAAATATGTAATATGCAAAAACTTCATGTACGTACTTTAAACGTTTAAGCCTTTACGTAATTGAAGTAATTTATGCTTTTCCGTACAACCTCTTGCTCAGCTGCCCTCTGTAGATATTAGTCCCTCTTACGATCCATAGATATTCGTCACCACTGGGACCCTCACAGATATTAATCCGACCTTAGCTCTGTAGATATTAGTCTTCACTCTGAAGGTCATAGATATTTGTCCAACATATGAGCTGTAGATATTGGTCCGACATACAGGCTGTAGATATTAGTATCTGGAGTCCGCCATCGATCAACCCATGAAGGATTCCCGCCATATTATATCCTTAGCAATAGTAGTAAGTAATTATTTGACGTAACTGACAGTAGATTTTAGCTAAGCACCGAACCTAATGTTTTTGAGTTTTAGATACATATTTGTTTTTCATAGGTAGAGCTCAAATTATTGCATTTTATATCCAAAAATAAAAAGTTTCTCTGAAAAATAATCCAGTGACATCAAAGTCACCGGGACAAAACAACCGTGACAGGAATATCGACCAACATCCTGGTAAGGATTGTGGAAATCCTGGTAAGGCCCTTCGCTCATGGAGAAACCGATACCAAACTAGAACTGGTTGGCCACTGCATTGGACATATTATCGCAAATTTCTCTAAAAATGACAGCTTGTGAGGCGCAACCAGGCAACCTGGCAACTGAAAAGCGCTGGCGACTAGCGACTAGACTAGCATGGCAACGTTACAGTATCCATCATCAGGGCAGATGCAGCTCCGAAACGTTGGCTAAAGAAGGAGGTAGCGTAACATGGCATAACACCCCAAAAATAAAAAACAAAAAAAAACCACTTATATTTTTTTTATTTTTTATTTCACCTTTAAAGCGGGCGACAAACGCGAAGTTCACATCAAAAAGATACTGCGTTATAAGTATCTTTTCTACCGACACACTACGTTATAAAATATTCCTTCCTACGGCAGGAGAAGGGGTCAGTTGAAATCGGAAGCGGTCGAGAGAATATCATTTCTTTGTACTGGATATGTTAACTTGACAGCTCCGTGCCTGCTCCGTGTATTAAAAATGACCCCTCTCCTGTTTACGGTAGAGAGGGGGTCGCATAACTTTCTGATATCGTCACTGTAGCGAATACGAAAAATAATTCCAATTAGCGAAGATTCAAACCGCTATCACAGCGCATCATCTTTTTACGTCTGGCGGGTCTCATGGGATTGTATGGCGAGCGCTATTGTGTTATAAATAACTTTTTGATGTGAGCTGCGAGTTTGTCGCTACCTTTACACACAACAATTTTAATCATTGTTTAACAATAGAATAACTAAATAAAAACAAAAATATAACAAAAAAGTATAACAAAAAGGTGAAAACATCATTTTTTTGGTTTCTACACCAATTAAGAGAACTGGCTCTTGAGCTTGGAGTAGGAGTTATGTAAGAATATACAATTTTTAGTCCATAATTAATATAATAACTTAAGGACTAGATTAAGGAAGACATTATACAATATTTGATGGTTTGATTTACAGGATTAAGGTTACATGATTTTATTGCATAAAGTTTTTTAAGAATAGTTTGATCTTTTTCTGGAATAATGCTAAATCTCTTTTTTTTTTTACTTCTTCGGGAAGGCTATTGAAGTAAGTTATCCCTTTGTATACATAATTATTTTGCATCTGTTGAGTAGAAAATAATGGAATTTGGATATTATATTTACGTCTTAATGATGAGTTAACTTTATTATTTTTTAATGTCTTTTCTTTGAATATTTGTAATATTGAGTCTTTTTTATAGAGATCTTCAATTTTTGGAACTTCGAACATTTTGAATAATGTTGCAGAAGTGAATGTAGGTTGTTTTTTTAAAATGACTTTAATAATTAGTTTTTGAACCACATTTACAAGGTTTACAATTTTTTTATATGCACCTCCCCATCCAATAATTCCATATTGAATTACTGACTGTACTAGTGCATAGTACACCTTTTTTAACCGCTTGGGCACATAAGCTTGTTTTCACGACAATTTAACGTAGGTAGACATAGGAATGACGTATGCCCCGTACCTGAGTTATTAATGAACGACAGTCAACCAGATTTCGCTTATCTGAAGCTTCATCAGGGTCGATATATTAACTTATCACGATTGCCGATCAGAGACGAAAAAAAATTAATAGGAAATTATGTAACTTATTTACTAAAAAATAATATTATATCCACTCGAGCGCTTTTTGCCACATTATGGCACTACTTGCTTTGTTACCAAAATGTGGCAAATTTTGAAATTTTTTTTTTTTAAAACGACTATAATTAATTGTACATTCAAAATATAACAAAATAACTATTCTCTAGGTTCTTTAAAATGTTTTAAGGTTAAAGATTTAATTATATTTTTTTTATAAATCCTACAAATATGTGATAATACACAAAAGATACGGGAATTCATTGGCTATATAGAACTATAATCAGTTTGTATGTCTCCATATTCAAGTTCAGAGGTATGATTTTTTTTAATGTGGGCGGAAAAATTTCCTTTAGCAATCTGAGAAAAAATATTTAAATTGCTCTGTCGCTCCAGTGGATATACTAATAGTATAATAAAAAACAACTAAAACTTTTTCCACTTTTAATAAATTTATTGACCGTGACCGGTTTCAGCTTGTCAAAGCCATCTTCAGACTGGTATATATTATTCTTACCCTACGGATTTTATTTTTATTTTATTTATTTATTTGAGACACAAACAGGATATTTATAGAATATTCTGGTTGGTAATATAAAACAAAATTAATTACAAATATAAATATCCCTAGACTAATGTGTCTGCAGTAATCATATTTGCATGTACACAGAAACAAACGCATTAAAAAAAAAGTCAGTATTTTTATACTTAACTAAAAAAACTTAATTATAATATTAAGAAATATAATATAAATATAATATAATATATCATATAAAAAATTATAAAATTATATAAATATATATAAAATTAATCCAATAATTATTAGCTTTTTAGAAAATATTATTATAATATTATAAATAAAAATAAAATTAATATTATAATAAAAATAAAATTATATTAACATTTTGGAATACAGATTTATTTATCAATTTAAAGGGTAAGAAAATAGTAGTACCGGGCATTTCAATAAAAAGAGGAATTTTTCAAGGAGACTCGTTGAGTCCTCTTTGGTTTTGCTTAGCATTAAATCCTCTATCCAAAATGTTAATAAAAAGCAAGTTTGGAATAAAAATTAAGGGAAATACAGGAGAGAGTAGTACAATTTCGCATCTATTATATATGGATGATATAAAAATTTTTTCAAATTCTGAATCAAATTTAGAGAAAATGATTAAGGTAGTTAAAATTTTTTCAGATGATATTAAAATGACTTTTAGTCTAGATAAATGTAGAACGATCCATATAGAGAAAGGCAAAATTATAGATGGAGATGAGGGTATATTTAGAAATTTCAAAATTAAAATTATGAAAGGGGATGAGGTTTATAAATACTTAGGATACCCGCAATCGAATAGATTAGATCATACTAGTATTAAAAATGATATTAGGATTAAATTTCAAACTAGGATAAGAAAAATTTTAAAATGCAATCTATCTGCTAAAAATTTAGTAAAGGCAATAAATAGTTGGGCAATACCTCTATTAACGTACTCATTTGGTATAATTAAATGGTCTAATACAGATTTAGATAGCTTAGAATGATTAATTAGAACTACGTTAACAAAGTTTAATTGTCATCATCCAAATTCAGCTATAGAACGAATTAATTTACCTAGAAATTTAGGAGGTAGAGGTATAGTCAAAATAACTTCTTTAAAACAAAATCAGGTAGAAATGTTAAGAAATTTTTTTCATTAGCTTTTGCTAATAGCTCAGAGCTGCATAAAATAATTTGCAAGGCAGACAGAAATATTTCACCTTTAAATTTATACGACGAGAATGCCAACATTTTTATAAATACCAACCAGGAATTATTAGATTCCTGGTCAAATAAAATTATTCACGCAAAACACTTCAATTATCTCAACCAAACGTATGTTGACAAACTTTCGTCAAACAAATGGTTGAGTATTGGAGAGTTGAGCGCAGAAATAGAAGGTTTTATGATTGCTATTCAAGATAGAGTAATTAATACCAAAAATTATAGGAAGCATATAATCAAAGATCCAAATCAAATTGATGATTTATGTAGAAAATGTATGGCTTTTCCGGAAACTATAGAACACATTATATCAGGATGTTCTATATTAGCGCCGTCTGAGTATACATTTAGGCACAATCAGGTTTTAAAAATAATTCACCAAAGTTTGGTAATTAAACATAACTTGATTGACTGTCATAATATAGTACCATATTATGAATACGAACCAAATTCATTTTTAGAAAATAATTTCTTTAAAATTTACTATGATAAAACTATACTAACAGACAGACCAATTGGTCATAATAGACCTGATATAGTTTTACATGACAAAATTAAAAAAATAACTTATATTATTGATGTAGCTATTCCAAATTCCTGTAATATTCAAAAATCTGTTTCTGAAAAAATAAGAAAGTATACAGATTTAGGAAATGAAATTAAAAGAATTTGGCATTCTCAGACTATAAAAATATTACCTTTTGTTATTTCGGCTACTGGCATTATACCTAGCTCTCTTATTAAAAATTTAGGCATATTAGATTTGTCAAAGAATTTGTATATAAAAATGCAAAAATCAGTCATTTTAAATACATGTAGAATTACGAAAGATTTTTTAAATATTTATATTGAGGGATCAGTAGGATTTATCGGTCAAATTAGGAATTCCACCGAGCCGAACCCTCTGATATGAAAATATCTGGAGACGGTGAATTATATTCCCATTTAATAGTTTGGTAGATTAACGTGTTGTTCTTGTATTGTTTTGTATTAATTATACTTATATAATACACTTGCATAACGTGGATTTACTAGATGATCATTTATATGGAAAAGTGTATGAAAGGGTTTAGTTTTTCCTATGGGAAAAACTAAACCCGTTCCTGTAAATCTGGTGAATAAAATAAAATTATAATATAATATAATATATAATATAATATAAAATAATATAATATATTATATTATAATATAAGTAATATAATATATAATATAATATAATAAATATCTATATTATAAATATATTATATTATAAAGAGTTATAATATTAAAGAAGAAAATATCTAATAAATAGAAAATGTTTATGAAAAAATAATAAAACAACAAACAATCTTTTATTTTTATTTTTTAGGTGCACAAATTGTGGAGATACTTCTTGAAACAAGTTATATTATTTACAAAAAAATATCTATGATAGTGTGTGATTTAGCAAGATCATTGTATGATCTAGACATTCTTTTTTTATTTTTTTATTTTTTATTATTTATTAACCAAAAAATACATGTTATGTACATTCTTTTAGGTATATGCCACCTCACTAGGCTGAGCCTGTTCCGAGGTGGCAGTAATTTAATATTTTTTATATCATTTTCAAAAGAAAGAATAAAATAAATTATTAATTAATAAATAGAATTTTGAAAAATAAACATAAAATGAAAATTAATAAGAGAAATAGAAAAGAAAATAAAAAATGGAGAAGAGATGATATAAAGAACTTAAATTATTTGAAAAAAAAGAGAGATAAAATTTAATACAGGTAGCTATTATATTGAAGAAGTTATCATATGTCCGCAGTATATAATGCCCTTGTTTACAATCCATGTATGTATTTTGTGTTTTAGATTTACGCTTTTATCAGGTGAATGTCTTTAATGTCTTTTTCAATTAAATTTGAAAATTTTGGTGCCAGATTACGGTAATGTCTTTGTCCATAGGTGGTATTTATCTTCGGAGTCATGTGTTGATGTCTATGTCTTGTACAGTAGTTGTGTTGTACAGTATGTTGGTTTAGCTTGTCTTTTTGGTAATGTATAGATATAATTTTGATGTACAGTTGCTGTATGTTCAGTACTGCGAAGTCCTTAAATAACTGTATTGTAGAGAATCTATAAGGTTTTTTGTGATAACTTTAATTAAGGCTTTTTGCGCTTTGACGAGAGGGTCCATGATAGTCTTAGCAGCACCACCCCAACCAATCATACCGTGGGTGATAACCGATTGGCCTAACGCGTAGTATATAGTTTTTAAAGTCTTCATTGGCATTATGTTTCGAATGTTTTTAAAAAGATATATAAGTTTTCTGACTTTACCCGCTGTTTTATTTATTTGTTCTGTCCACCTGAAATAGTTGTCAATGTAAATGCCTAAGTATTTGATTGTCTGAGTCCTCGCTAGTGGGTTGCATTGGCAGTTTTTTTTAGATGTGCAGTCGTGTATGGTTAAGTTTTTATCGAGTCTTGGTTGTCGTCTGGGATCTATACTAAATGTCATGTACTTTGTTTTGTCTATATTTAGTGTTAGCAGGTTATTGTCTAGCCAATTTTTAATCCGGTTGATTCCTTCAGCAGCTTTTTTATATACATTTGTCCAGGAGTCAGAAGTGAAAACAAGAACAGTATCATCTGCAAAGCAAATAACTTCACCGCTAATGTCTAACTGACACAGGCAATTTATATAAAGTAAAAACAGGATGGGTCCTAATGTACTTCCTTGGGGAACTCCGTAGGTTATGTATCTGTTTTGGCTTGTTACGTTGCCTAATTTTAGTGCATGACTGCGTTCAGTTATATATGATTTGAACCAGTTATATGCAGAATTTTTAATACCTATGTTATCTAATTTTTTAAGGAGGATTTTATGGGACACTGTATCAAAAGCTTTACTTAGATCTAGAAAAACCGCAATGCAGCTTTTTTTTTGGTCAACATTATTTATAATAGTTTCGGTCACTTTTAATATTGCATCCTGTACTCCCATATTCTTTCGAAAACCATACTGATTTTCTGATAAAATTTTATGTTTGTCTAAGTAGTCTACCAGTTGGATTTTCATTAGATTTTCGAGTACTTTTGTGAGAACATTTAAAAGTGATATAGGCCTAGAAATAGGATTAAAATATCCAGTATTATTGGTAAAAATTTCGGTCCAAAATATGTTATGCTACATCCAGATTGCGGCCAACTTCCAACTTTAAACATTTGGACGATTGTGTGGAGGGGTAGTTCGTGCGTTGGAAGCTCGAGTTGAAAGGTGGGAGTTCGAGTTGGCCCGGGATCGCCTTCGAGGCGAGGGGCAGCTGCCCCTCCCTGCCCCCCCTTGGCGACGCCCTTGTATCTACCCGCTAATTCACAATTTTATAAAGCATTAAGAGGTCATTTATGTTACGTCTTTTAACTAGACTCTCTAATTTGAAATATGTTAGTCTTTGTTCGTACCCATCTAGAAGATGGTACCCGATCGATAAGACAAGATCGGTGAAAATTTTCTTTGGACAATTTTCTAGATACCTGTGTAATATAATGTGGATTCCAGACTGTTGACCCGTATTCAAGAAAACTACGGATTAACGAATTGAATAGAATTATTAGGCTATTAGAATTCTTGAATAATTTGGTTGATCTTACAATAAAACCAAGTAATTTATTTGATTTACTCACAATGTATTCAATGTGTTGGTTGAACGTTAGTTTGTTGTCGAATATAATTCCTAAATCTTTAATCGATTCAAGAAATATACAAAACATATTAGGGGGGAGGGGAGGAGGGTGGTCTACAGGGATTTTATTCAATTATGGTTTTATTACATTTGTTGCTAAGTGGTGTTTGACTGTTCATCGTTCTATATACTTTTTTTTTCAAAGAAAGATAAACATTCCCGGGTTACGAATAACCTGACAACATTTGAAAATATCCTATTACCATCACACTAAGCGGAAGATTTTGCTTGTGTTGTGATGGAGGACTTAGCCAGCCAAGGAATCGAACACGGGATGCCTGGATGGGTCCAAACCGGTCTAAATTATATACTAAGTGATAACTGAAAGAGATTGTTCCTTTCGGACTCCAACAACTGGACTTCGAGCAACGTCACGAGCTTGCCAGCGGCCTGATGCACTTTTTTTTTACAGTAAAGTGCCTTTACTGTACGAACGAACCTTTTTTGTATAAATAATTTATTATGAACCTTGGGAAGCTTATCAAAACTAATCAACAAGAGTAGGAACTAAAGATTTATTTACGTATTTTGACATTTAATATACTGGCAGCACCGGTCACAAACTGACAGTAGCATACATCCAGGGGGGGTCGACTCCGACCATAATGTTGGTCCTTACTCATTGGTTCGTGACGTCATCGTAATATCATCGAAATGACCAATCTTTGGCATCTGGCGTCTATGGCAACAGGCATCTATGGTAATAAATGCCCAAAACGTCAAATCCAAAATCAGTTGTGCGTTGTTCAGGTTGTTCTTCGCCGACGTAAATATGCGTGAAAATAAATTTGTTAAAATGGCTAAAATGTCTCCAAAATATCGTTGTAGTGTCGAAGGCTGCAAGGATGTCGTTTAGGTACTTTGCCTACCCTTAATCTTCCAGATATCGGACAATATCGGGATTTACACGGTGCACATGGGACCCGTGGTGTTAACCAAAATACAGGTGCGAATCTCTCTTTGTTTGTTCAGTATTTTACTAATGTAACTGTAAACCTCAGATTTTAATCTATTTTCTTTTTCAGACCGCATTCGTGTTCCACATGTACCCCCAAGTATACTACTGCACAAATTGTGGTGCCCTCCAAGATCACAATTACAGTCAAGGTATAAATCTCTATATGGCATCCATCTTAATTTTATTCATATGATTGTGAGTGTCGGTAGAGAGATAGAATGAAAGAATAGCTGATCTGGGTCGTTATTATGATAAAGATATTAATTATTTCTTCCAACACAGCAATTGAATTACTATTTTGATGAGTGCATGTGATAGTGCTATTAGTCTGTTTAAGATATTCGGATAGAGTAGGAGAGACACGATAAAATAAGAGAGTATTTGTTGTTTATATATGTGTGTATAAGTAAATGTATGTATTGTGTGTGTGCACACTGTATGTATATATTTGGTCAAAGGAAATAATAGATGTGTTGATAAAGGAAATAATTTTCTATGTTTTGTTTGAGAACTTTGGGTAATGTGATAATTTATTTATTTCAGATCCTAATGTCTTCGCTGGACCCAGCAGCGGACCTTTTGCTGCCAAAATGCACACAGAAGTGGATGCTGGTATACAACTGTTTTATTTTTCGTTAAAAGAAATAATATTCTTTGTTTTGATTGAGAACTTTTTGTAATGTGATGAATTTATTTATTTCAGATGGCGATCACACCCAAGAAGAGGAAAATGCGGTTGGAGATAGTGGGAACAAGCGTCAGCTGAGATACTCCCAATGTAAAAGTAGTACGCTTAAAAATCGCCTTGCAATGGCAACGCTATACAGAAATGAAACCTGCTTGGAAGAATCTCTTTCAAGTTTTTATCCGGTGCTCTCTAAATTCATTCTCTCTCTCGGTCACCTGGTACCAATTGCGAAGCCGATGACTCTACCATTCTGTTGTCTAATGTCACCGACTTCATTTATGTACAATTCCCCTTTTCAAATTTAAATTCAGATGTAACTTTTTTCCTATTGTACCTATACCGGACACAGATGTTCAATTTAAGAAAATCTGTGATTCATTTTCAATTGATTGATTCATTTAACAAAAGATTACGTGGCTCAGAATTAAGATCCTGTAATGTAGAAGGTTCCATGAGGCTTATGGCACAACAACGATATGAAAAGTACGCTAAATACAGGAAGAAATGGTTGTCGTGATTAGCTTATTTATTTGTCTTGTTCTTTTTTATTACTTACTCGACACCATAATGAATATCTTTTAACATCTTCTTTAAAATGTGTTTTGTGTTTATATATTCTTGTTTTTCTTGTGTTTCCTGAGTTATCTGTATTAATATATATATATATATATATATATGTTATGATTAAGGTTTTCACGGGTGTAAGATGTAGAATAATTTACTCGATTTACCCGCGTAACGTAGTCCTTAAAAGGACTTTTTAACTCCTGACGTTTTGGACAGATCTCACTGTCCATCTTCAGAGGCCTTATGTCTTGAGTTTTGTATCAAACTGACACGCGTAAGCGATCAGTTTGATACAAAACTCAAGATATAAGCCTGAAGATGAACAGTGAGATTTGACCGAAACGTCAGAAGTTAAAAAGTCCTTTAAAGGACTACATTACGCGGGTAAATCGAGAAAATTATTCTACATCGTGAAAATTAATACATAAATAAATAAAATACTTAGAACATGTAATTATGAATCTTTCTTTTTCTGTTAATAAACAGAGAAATGTCAAAATTCGATTCAGTCTTAGGAAGCACAATCATATTTGAGTTATAAATTTTTGTTTTTGTGTGATTTACATTTCATTGTCATTTTAAATGTGTTTTTTGTGTTACCACAAGCTTGTTTGTCCATTTTTTAGGTTATCTGTATTTAAGAAATAAAATAATTCATGTAATTACAAGTTTTTCATTTTTAAATATAATTTTAGGCTAAAAAATTTGGACCGTATTTATATTGTCTATGGTAGTACCTTTTTTTTTTTACTTTCCTCTATCTTTGTCGATGGTAGTACCTTTTTTTTTTTACTTCCTCTATCTTTGTCGATGGTTTGTGACGTCATCGTAATAAATCCGTACATTGCTTATGGTTTTAAGGACCAATCAGTGGCTATAGTAAAAGCCCGAAGATATCAATCTAAGTGTTGGTTCATTTATGCATACATCTAAATATCTATGGCCTGGGATTCGGTAGGCAACCAGCCGCCGCGAGCATTTTTTATTCTAAAACAAGGTAAAAATGAAGTCTTGTCAAACTTTTGATTGTCTGCTCAACACCTAAACCTTATTTCTCAGTTTAACGAGGTCAAACATCTATAAAATACCTTTTGGGGTGCTTGAGTTAAACGCAAAGGCTTTGGATATTATGGTTCAACTGAAGCTAACTATCTCTTTGACTAATTCAGCAAATATGACTTATTCTGTAATTGTTACAGTTCTTATATATATGAGCCGTACCAACTACCATCATATTACAGAACTTTAACACAATAATGCCATGGATCTTCCAAACCTAGAAAGTGTTTTCATCAAGACGGAACCAGGGACCCAGGAAGAATGCGGGGATGAAACGTCGTATACGGATACATATATTAACGTCAATGATGTAAAGAAGGAATCTCTGCAGTATGCCGAGACTTCTTCGACAGCCTTACCGGCAACCAGTAAGTTGTATTGCATATATGAAAATATTTCAGTGTTAAATTTAGATGTTCGAATGTACCTCAGCAAAAACAATAATTGCTTGTTTACGACTCCCGTTTTAGGTGTTTTTTTGACATTTTTCATACAAACTAGTGTTGAGTACAAAATATTTTTTTTTAACATTAAATAAATTCCATCAAGGCCATCGTCATTTCAAGACCCATGTTGTGGGAGGGAAGAAACACAGAGGCCGGCCAATCGTTCCACAGCCGAGCTGTTCAACTCACGAACGAGTCGTAGAAACGACCTGTTCTCATGTGACAAATGATAACCGTGTACATATGTTGGGCGTGCGTTTGGCGTGTTTGCCGATTAAGCTCCGGTGCCAATGTTGCTAGTTCCTTGGAGCATCTTCCATTGAAATGGTAGAACAAGGAAAGCATTCCCACCTGACGCCTGTGCTCTAAAGATTGCAATGCGTTTGTTAAGACGGGAGAATCTATCAAATGGACCGCCCGTTTCTATACATAGTCGAGGGTTTTTATCAGGTATTTTGGGGCTCCAGTCCAGGGTTGGCTGCCAAATTCAACCGTGGGGCGCACTTGCGATTTGTACAGGGTTAGAAGTTGTACAATATTAAAGTATCTGTGGGCCCTGTACAGTACGTCCAGTTTTGAGAGGCTAACTTAACTCTGGCTTCGATGGATCCCCCTTACCTGAGCTGATTACAAACTATATAACTTGACTACATTTTGTAATTCTTATTTTTATCAAAAGGTATAACATCTAGTATGGCTATGTGCTACCTCTTGTTTTGAAGGTTAAGAGGGTATTACCAGAGAATACCGGAAATTAGTCCTTTTTAAATCAAATTCCAGACGTATTGACTCTTTTTTACAAAAAAACATAAATTGATTTTGAAAGATTGTTATTTTAAAAAACTGAAAAACTGAAGTGTATTTTTAATATACTGAGATTTTACCGTTAGTCGTTGGCAGATTTGTTCAATTTTCAAACGATAGATTCTATTAAACAACACTTATACATAAAACATCATATAATCATACAACAAAATAAATAACAATAATTACAAAATAAGTTACACATAATACATATAGTCAACCCAGTTTTCAAAATTTAAATGTTAGTCAAATTAAAATTTGTTTTTGTGACAAAAATACCTCAGTTTTTCTATTAATTTAAGGTCTTACAAACTAAAATATTTCTATTTTTTTTACACACTTATTTTGTTTAGACATTATTGAAAAATCATAAATATTTATGATAAAAAAATACTTACAAGAAGTATTCTATATTTAATAATTTATCATCGTGCGTTTTTAACATTTTTATTGCTTACTTGAATGTAGGTATATATTAAAGCCAGTTTTGAATGAAATAAATCGATATTAAATTTGTAATTTTAAATATTTGATACAGGGATAATCGATTTTTCTCAATGGAACCTCCCTGTACAGTTGCGAGTCAATCGCTCTTAAGTGTGCAAAATTTCAGCAATTTTGGAATTTAATTTAATTTAATTATTTTGTTTACAACTCAAAAACATCTTGATTACTTCACTTCATTCTCTGAACCACCATAGATCTAGTGCGAGCGGGGATTAATTTAACAAAGAACTAATAACCGATTTAATATATATTTTTTATAAATTTAATATCCCTTTTATCTAGAGTAAAAATAATCAATTATTTTTAGTTAACGTTTTTAAAATGTCAAATCCAAAAATTACAAATACGTCTTTTCAGCTCTTTACACTTGTTTTCAACTCTCACTGAAAAAAAAACACAAAACAAACAACTGCACTCAGTTCAGACGTTCTAATTTTAAAAACTATTTAATAAAGATATAGAATTAGTACCTACCCCGACGACCTTTCGGCGGGTGGGTACCCCTTTTCCCGATACTACATATATGAAGAAAAGAGCAGTAAGGTCTCGTGTAGGATGCCTTATATATATATTTTTTTAAATTTTCGATTTCAATAATTTATTAGGGTAAAATAAAGAAAAGAATTCACCCAAAATCCATTAATATGTTTGAAACCAACTCCACGAGGCGCTAGAGTAACATACTGGCGTCATAATGTATTGGAAAGTTGAACTATCTGTTACGTAGGGGATTATAGACTGGATATAGAGATATAAAGTTAGTGATGGTTGTAGGCTTTATTTTTATTTTATTAAAGGAGCGCCACTGGTCTCTGTGACCAGGCCGACAGCGCAGAGCAAAATTCTCTTTACAAGGCCGTGGGGGACTGAACACACTACGGGTAATTAAGGAAACAATTAAAAACCAGTATTAACGAAGAACAATAGATAATGTATATTTCAATATTAAACAAATTACATGGCTTAAGTTAGTGACTGATACAATTAAACAGATATCTAGCTAACCCCTAGATCGACAATTTTATTACTAGAGTCTAGCTATGGTGAAGTTATTTACTATGGAAAACGCCCACCCGTCCGATCCTCTGGTATTTGTCCTCAATGAAGAGTTCGCTCCAACCAACGGACAATGTGATGTTCTGGCGAGTCAGAACTCTTCATGGATTGCTGCGGCTTCCCAAATTCCAGACCTCTCCGTGGATAGCTGCGTCTCAACAAAATTGTTTACAAGCGCTTTGGCTTGTATATAGATTATAATTAGGATTGCCTGCGTAATCCAGCAAGTTTTGCGTATAACAATGCAAGCGCGAATTGCGCTTGTGGCGTACGAATTTAGTGGGAAATTGTTAATTCCGATTAGATTGTTAAGATCTTTATTAGATCACAGCGAACGCCACTCGTAATAGGAGCACTTTTCTTGATTGTAATTCTCAACATATTGTCAGTTAAATTTATCCCGATTTACTATACGAATGATTCTACATTTTATAAATCAAAAGGGTCACGTTTGACCGTTGTTGAGACGTCTGCCTTTGAAGAAACCTCTACCATACCTCTACAACAAGTGCTGAGATTTTTCTATTTTCTCAAAGTTGTGCCTTTTTATTTAGTTCGGAAATAATAGCATTCGCTGGACTTCCTTATTTAAAAATAATTAACAGAAGGCAAAGTATTATCTTTTCCTCTTAATTAAGTACTTATCTACTGTTCTTGTGAAAAGCAATTATAAATGGAATTGGACTCATTATTTCTAACATATCTTTTTTCTAAGGTTTTTGCTTTAATTCACACAAAGACCAGGGGTGGGGAACTTTTTTGCCGTCAGTGGCCATTTGGAGGTTTGTAGTATCACCCGCGGGGACAGATTTCCGAGCGCCCGCGGCAGGTTAAAATACTCTTTTTTACTACTTTTTTATACCATCACATGTGACGAGTATTATTTATTTCACTAGTGAGAATGGAGTCCCTGGAAACACATGATTTCGAGTCTCGTTTTTTACATTGTGCTGAACATACGGCAGATTTTTACTTAAGATTAATTCTACGCAATGAAGGTCGCGGGTTCGAACCCGGCGTGCGCAAATATATTGTATGTGATTAATTTGTGTTATTTCACAATTAATTAATTAAAAATAATATTTACTATATTGGCGGCACATTCCAGAGTGGAAGATACTCTCAGTATCGCCCTGGTGTAAGACCACCATTCAGAATTGAAATTTTCGCCGTGTTGAGTGATTAGATCTGAATAGCCAGGTACTTCCCCACCCTCCTCTACCCCATCTCCTTCCCTTTCCCGCTTACCTTCAGCCTCACAACATACCCCAATTGGGAATGCCATAGTCTCACTGGCTCCAGACAGGAACAGTTGGGACTCTTGTGAGGTGTTCACTATAAAAAAAAGTAAGAGTCAAGAATAAGAATTAATTATAATTACACACGGAACAGTCAATATTTCTGAATGTTGCAGCATAATAGCGGAACTTAAATTTAAAGCTTATCTCGGAACATGGGAATGGCTCCCTTCGATGAATCTGCCACTTGTTATTTAATTTATCATTACACTCTTAACACAAAACTGATTTAAATTAAATCTGTATGCCGGGAAATAAAACTACACTCAGAACACGAAAATGATTTCTCTTTGATTCTGGCAGCACAAACATAGCCTACAACTTAAATTTAACGACTATACTTCGAATAAAAGAATGGTTTACTTTGAAATGTATCATGAGATGAATCCACACTGGAATTTAATCTTTACATTCGGAACATGAAACTTGTTTTAAATTAAAAGTGAATCTGCAAGCGAGTCCCCGGCTTTGATACTGCACCCAGAACAGGAAAATGGTTTTGCTTTGCTCCGATTATTGCAAGTAGATGATTTCCTACAAAATTCGTCAGCAGATGAATCCCCAACTGGAATTTGCATTATGAGCACAAGAGTGATTTTGGCTTCGTAGGAATCCAGCGGTACACCAGCTGAAATTTTATTTTATTCAGAACACGTGAATGGTTTTCAAGCTTTATACATCGAATTTATTGACGGCAATAACATTTTCACAGTTTTACATTTATTTAACTATTTAAAATAATTCACGTGAAATGATTTTATTTTAAATAACGATCTTTTATGGCAACAAAATATATAAAGAAAGGACATCATATATATTTTTCTTTCTAAATAGAGATTGTCATCAATACTAGAATATTTCTCCACTTTAATAATTTACTTTCGTATCTTTAATAATAAGAAATTAAAGTAAAACTAAAACAGGATGTTGGATAAACTGATTTCTAGTAACATAGGTGCATACATATTCACATACCTGTCAGCTACGTTATAAATTTCCCTGGGTTTTGTAATAATAACTTTAAAATGTATCTGAAACACCGTGGAAGAAAACCGTTGTTGTTTTCTGAGCGCAATTTTTTGTGGTGCTTTTAGCAGCAAAAGTGCTCGCGTGCCGCACAAAAAGCAACGCGGGCCGCAGGTTCCTCATCCCTGCCGTAGTCTGTAAATCAACTCCTCTTTCTAAGTCGTTTCTAAATGGTTACAATTTTATTTTGAAGACATTATATTTGAAAACGGTTTGATTTAATTTTCTTAATTAAGTAGACGAAATTATTTTGGGTTTTCAGTATGCTGCAGAATATCTGTGAATCGTTGTTTTGTTATTCCAGGTATCATCAATGTAGTCGCTGTTACTGTCAAAGCAGAACCAGGAACTCCAAAAGATGATGGTGGGGGAAATCATTTTATTGAAATTGACATAAACGATGATATCAAAAAGGAATGTTTAGAGCCACCTGAAATAATAAGCAAGACGTCAGGTAAATCCACTGTTTGGTTGTTTGAATAAATAAATTGTGCTATTCTTCGTAAGCCCTTTTATACGATAATATTTAAGATACATACTATGCATTGTCTGTTTTTTTTTCAGACTTAATTACAGATCTGAAGATGCATTCTGGGAAATTTTCTATTTCCCCATGTTCCCGAGAGATCAATTTACAAAACCACAGCGGAGAAGAAACTTGTTCATGTTCTAACTGCAAGCAATCATTTTTACGAAAAGGAGAATTGATTCCTCCCATTCGGACTCATACGGGAGAAGACCTCTTTTCTTGTCCCAACTGTGACTATTCATGTTCTCGTAGGGGAACTTTAAAGAGACACATGTTGACTCACAGTGCAATGAAACCTTTTTCTTGTACCAACTGTGACTATTCATGTTCTCGTAGTGAAAATTTAAAGAGACACATGTTGATTCACAGTACAATGAAACCTTTTTCTTGTACCGACTGTGACTATTCATGTTCACGTAAGGAACATATGAAGAGACATATGTTGACTCACAGTGGAATGAAACCTTTTTCTTGTACTGTCTGTGACTTTTCGTGTTCTCTTAGGGGGAATTTAAAGAAACACATGTTGACTCACAGTGGAATGAAATTTTTTTTTTGTATCGACTGTGACTATTCGTGTTATCAAAAGGGAAGTTTAGAAGAACATATGCGAACTCACAGCGGAGAAAAACCTTATTCGTGTACCTACTGTGGCTACTCATGTTCCCAAAGAGGAAACTTAAAAGTACACATGTCAACTCACAGTGGAATGAAACTCTTTTCTTGTACCGACTGTGACTATTCATGTTCTCGTAAAGGAAATTTAAAATTACATATGCGGAAGCACAGCGGAGAAAATCAGTTTTAACGAAAGGGAACATCAAAGAAATACACGTTGATTCACATTGCGATGAAACCTTTTTCTTGAACTGACTGCAAATACTCATTTTAATAAAAGGGAACTTTAAAAAATCACATTTTACAGAAAAATAATGTATGAACAAAATACGACGCCATCGGTAACTAAGATTGATATTACTGTCTATAATTTTTGGATTGGTAGAAAAATAAGTTTTTCGCGGCCATTGGTTTTTTTTACGTAAAATTGTATCAATGAAATCTAAATGTAATTTGTTTTTATTAATGCTAGTTCGTTAGACAAGTTAGTATTTGAATATGGTATCGGAACCAACAGATGGATAATTGAATGAAACGCGGAGTATTAATGTGCAACAGGATGATTGGAAGTGTCATGTATATGTCGGTGTTGGTGGGCTTCCGTAAGATGTTAAAATTTATTTTATCATTCACGACAGGTAAGGTGAGATCTAAACTCTGTTATTATTTTTTGCTTAAAATATTGTTTCTTTATTGACGAACTTGCTTCCATTCGGCTACGTAAATGTATGTTGCTGCTTCTCGAAATATTCTTAAATTTTTGTGAAAGTAACGATTAATGAGGCAATTAGAATGGAGCACTGCGCCCTTAATAAATAAACATAGATGATATTCTACATCTTACTTATATCAAACTATGCTTTCATTAGAAGCATCAAAAACATGATGCAAGTAGAATACTCGTTGCAGTGATTTTTTGTGATCTTTCCGGATATTTACAACCCCTGTGACGAATCAAATTTCGTCACAAGTAAATTAGATTAAATAATTTAGAGTTATGAAAGAGCATCTCTCGAATTCTGCATTTAAAATCAAAGAAAGCATCTAAAGACATGGGCCACCAGGACACAATGGAAAGAAAAGAGAAAACTGGAGTGGAGCCGCGGGTCCTACAAGATCATAGGGCAAGACAGTAAAGACCGAGATAAGAGAAAGAGAGTGGAAATCGAGAGAGGAGTGGTTGTGGAACACCGAGGACGAGATATAACCTATGACTTTTACGCCTCTGCCCAGCATCACAAAGCTGAAAAAGTTATAGTCGAGTTCGAGAAATGCGCGTTCCTCCGCACGACGACGTAAAGCTGATTGTGAGACAAAGAAAGTGCGGTGACTAGATGCGGCCAGTGACCAAAATGAAAATACAAAGGAATCAGGCGGGATACTTGGTGGGAGAGTCGGCTAGGAGGGCCTGAGTTGCAGAACTGCAGAAGCTGCCATCGAAGACCTCAGCCTTACTAAGGTCCAAGAAGAGAATTTAGTGTCGCCAATGTAGTAACTTACAGTGAACAATATGTGCGTTTAATTAATATGACGATGTAAACATTGGAGAAGCAACTCCGATTAACAACTAGTTAAGGTTTAGATATAACTAGGTAGATGTAAGTATAATTAAGATTATGCATTAACACTCTGCCAATCAAAATTAAAATTCAAATGCTTAAATAATAAATAATTCTCTTTAATAAATAAATCATACCCTTGTCTTAACCACGCTACCTAAATTGAGGCGTCTATTAATATCTACAGGAATTTCAAAAACTGAACAAATCGGACTAATGTCTATGAGAATCTATGTGCTGACTAATATCTATACCAGGTCTGTTGGAACAATATCTATGGCAACCAAAGTGAGGACGAATATCTACAGCTCTAACTGCTGACTAATATCTAAGGAACAGGTGATGTAGACGAATATCTACAGTACTGGCAAAGGTTGGATTTGCAATTATGTATAGCATATTGGCATAACGTAATATTGCGTTTGCAGTTTAAAGAACTTTCTTTTGTATCATAAACCATGTTACACAAACCTAGCGTAGCCGCTGAACTACTTGAAAACTGGGATGTTTTTCGTGCCTTGACGCGAGCAGGCGCTACGAAGGGGGCACTTTCTTTTGTATCACAAGCCATGTTACACAAACCTAGCGTAGCCGCTAAACTATTTGAATACTGGGATGTTTTTGTTGCCTTGACACGAGCAGGCGCTATGCCAATTTCAACATTACAGCAAAATACGTAATATTATGCAAGAACTTCATGTACGTACTTCAAACGTTTAAGCCTTTTCGTTATTGAAGTAATTTATGCTTTTCCGCACAACCTCTTGCTCAGCTGCCCTCTGTAGATATTAGTCCCACCTACGCTCCTTAGATATTCGTCACCACTGGGACCGTCATAGATATTTATCCGACCTTCGCTCTGTAGATATTAGTCTTCACTCTGAAGTTCATAGATATTTGTCCAACATATGAGCTGTAGATATTCGTCCGACATACAGGCTGTAGATATTAGTATCTGGAGTCACCTAAATTGGTGAGAAGGCAGAGTGGAGAAAGTACACAGGTAATGTAAAAAACTGCAAGCATTAAAAAAAAAAAGATTTAACTTGAAATGCACTTTACATCAAACTTATTTGGTATTGTGGTATAATATTGTAAGCATATGAATAAAAAAATAGTACCTACGTTTTTAGATTTTCACGGCCAAAAGCATTTTCGTTGTTTGTTTTTGGGGTGTTATGCCGTGTTGTGCTAACTCAGCTGTTCCGGATGTGACAAGGTTTATGTAGGCCAAACAGAGCGGACGATTTCCAAGAGGATAGCAGAACACTTTCGTGCTTGTAAACTTGGCCATCCTGATAAATCGGCAATCGCCGAGCACTTAATTGAAACCGGCCATTATTTTGGATTTGTTCCTGAGGTCCTGGGAAGACCTAAAACTTATAGATCACGCCTGATTACGGAGGCAATTGAAATCTACAAAAATCCAATTAATATTAATAGAGACGACGGAGCTAAGCTCAACAGCTCTTGGTATCCGGTAATTGACGGCTACACCAAAGCTAACCGCAAAAAACCATGTCTAAGTATACTTTAATAACATATAATAATACAATACAAAAGTATAAAACCATTTTGTTTATACCTTGATATTGGCTACATTCGCTTCAGATTGGTTTTTTCTAATTCTAGAATTCGCCACAAGATGACACTACTTTCGTTGGAAATTTCGTTACATTTCTCCGTGGACGGGCCCCAGGCTAACGTAAATACTGCGCTTTCACCAAATTTCCCTTTCAAAGTAGTTCACTTTCTTCTGAAATGAAGCTGACGACACGGTATCGCTTCCAAGTAAATAAGCACACACTTAACACTACAAATTCACATCAACGGATCTGCCGGATCTGCCCTGATGATGGACACTGCAACGCTGTCCGAAACGTCGGCTAAAGAAGGAGGTAGCACAACACGGCATAACACCCCAAAAACAAACAACGAAAAAAAAATAGTACCTGTTCAACATAAGCGTTAACTGTAAAAGATTTCTGTAGAACCTCTTTTTAAAAAGTAGTGTAAATATATATCTGTTTTTCTGTACAAGTATTGCAATATATTTATGGTGGAATTATCGAAATGATTGAATGTATTCAACTAATGATAATAATTCCTTCCGAAACTCGAGATGTTCTCAATGAGGGAGATTTTAATTAAAATCAAGAAATATATTAAGGGCATTACATATTTATCCATACTAGAAAAGTTTTTTTTAAGTATAAATAAATGTGAACATTTTTTTGATTAATAAGAAAATGAACGTATTTAAAATATTTAATTAATGAAAATAATAATAGACTCCAGATACTAATATCTACAGCCTGTATGTCGGACGAACATCTACAGCTCACATGTTGGACAAATATCTATGACCTTCAGAGTGAAGACTAATATCTACAGATCTAAGGTCGGATTAATATCTATGATGGTGCCAGTGGTGACGAATATCTATGGAGCGTAGGTAGGACCAATATCTACAGAGGGCAGCTGAGCAAGAGGTTGTACGGAAAAGCATAAATTACTTAAATTACGTAAAGGCTTAAACGTTTAAAGTACGTACATGAAGTTTTTGCATAATATTACGTATTTTTCTGTAATGTTGAAATTGGCATAGCGCCTAGTCGCGTCAAGGCAAGAAAATCATCCCAGTTTTCAAGTAGTTTAGCGGCTACGCTAGGTTTGTGTAACATGATTTGTGATACAAAAGAAAATTCTTTAAACTGCAAACGCAATATTACGCCAATATGCTATATTATGCCAATATGCTATACATAATTGCAAATCCAACCTCTGCCAGTACTGTAGACATTCTTCTACATCACCTGTTCCGTAGATATTAGTCAGAAGTTTGAGCTGTAGATATTCGTCCTCACTTTGGTTCCCATGGATATGGTTCCAACATACCTCGTATAAATGTAAGTCAACACATGGATTCTCATAGACATTAGTCCGATTTGTTCAGTTTTTGAAATTCCTGTAGATATTAGTATACGCCTCCGACTGCATCACGTATCTGATTTATTTTTTTCGATTGAGTGTCGCTTATATTGTCTTCATCAATAAAATATTCATCAATAAGGTTTATATATATTTTACCCGCCAAATAATTCAATATTCCCGAGAAAAGATACATGCCGTTGACGGGAATCCAACCCGTGTCCTTCTGATGTCCGGTCAACTGCTCTATATAATGATCTACGTCGGCTTGTCTCTTAAGGCCCGTTTATAATAGGAATAAGAGATAAGAATAAGCCGTTGCCATAATCCGTACTCCGTAATATTTTAGATGGTCGTTTATAATTGGAATAGGAATAAGCCCATCGAATTGTCTATGACGCTGTCACTTTACTGTCACTTGTATATGTCAAATGACGAAATTGTATCTAAGAAATCAATTCCGCGCATTTATATTCAATATTATATATTAGATCACTTTTGTCTTCAGCAAATATATGTAAAATGCGATAAAATATCCAAACTCCGCGTAAATATTTGTTCAATACCATAGAGTATCGATCGTAAATACATATATCTAAGCTTTCCGTAATCTATAACCGTAAAAGATAAAGTTGAACCATCTTTTCGGTTATGGAAAAAAATAACAGATTATTGCCATCTATTATAAACGGATACACAGGTTTCCTATCTTCCAACTTCTACGGCCTAGGGCTTTTCGAATACGGATTACAGACTATTCCTATTATAAACGGGCCTTTACCCGCCAAATATTAAGCAGTAATTGTTGAATGAAACACTAGTATTAATCAGTTTGTATGTCTCCATATTCAAATTCGGAGGAATGATTTTTTTGGGCAGTAAATTTATTTTAGCAATCCGAGAAAAAAGATTTAACTTATTCTATCACATGTCGCTCCAGGGGTTAAATTAAAAATAAAAATGTAAAAAAATAATGTGACGTGTTATTGAGTTTTATTTAAGCTTATTCAAGATAAAGCACTCTTGAGGCTATTCGTCAGCCCAACGGTATAAATTAAAGTACTTATTAATATGTTAATTAAATAAATTAAAGGAAATTGATTTATTAACCAAAAAATTATATAATATACCTAGTATAGACCGTCCGTGGTCGAGTGGTAAGACACTTGACTCCCTTTCGGAAGGTCACGGGTTCGAACCCGGCGTGCGCAAATAAATTTTATTTGATTAATTTGTGATATTTCATAATTAATTAATAACAATAATATATGTTATATTTGCGGCACGTTCCAGAGTGAAAGATACTCTCAGTATCGCCCTGGTGTAAGACCACCATTCAGATTGAAACAATGCTTAATAATGGCTTTAGCCGTGTTAGTGACTAGATCTGAATTGCCAGGTACTTCCCCACCTTCCTCTTCCCCACCTCCTTCCCTTCCCCACTTACCTTCAGCCTCACATCATACCTCAATTGGGGATGCCATAGTCTCACTGGCTCCAGACGGGAGAAGTTGGGACTTCTTAATTTGTGTTATTTCACAATTAATTAATAAAAATAACATATATTATATTTGCGCACGTTCCAGAGTGGAAGATACTCTCAGTATCGCCCTGGTGTAAGGTCTTACTGTGGTCTTACTCTTACGGTGGTCACCATTCAGAATTGAAACGTTGCTTAATAATGGCTTTAGCTGTGTTTAGTGACTAGATTTGAATAGCCAGGTACTTCCCCACCTTCCTCTTCCCCATCTCCTTCCTTTCCCCACTTACCTTCAGCCTCACAACATACTCCAATTGGGGATGCCATAGTCTCACTGGCTCCAGAAGGGAGCAGTTGGGACTCTTGTAAAGATTCTCTATAAAAAAAAAAGTGAAAAGTGAAAGACATCGTTCCTGTCGGACTCCAATTGGACTTCGAGATACGTCACGAGTTTCCCAGCGGCCTGATTTTCAGAAAAGTGCCTTTACTGTGCAAACGAACCTTTTTGGATAAATCATTTATTATGAACCTTGGGTTAAGCATATCAAAACTGGTTCCATGTGTAATCGGACTATGAGATCTCAGCGTCTGAATTCCCATAGTAAATTTATTCAGACACGATACTTCCTCACATGATATAACTCACATAACCTAACATAACCTAAGGTTAAAAACCCCAATTATCAGTTTTCGACGCTTCAAGACATGATGAATTATCATGTAAGGAGTTGACATCCGATGAAAAGTTTGTACTCAATATTCAAACACTTAAAAAGTTTCCACTGAACATTCTGGTCACCATCAAAACTAATCAACAAGAGTAGGAACTAATGATTAATGTACGTATTTTGAAATTTAATATACTGGCAGCACCGGTTTCAATCTGACAGTAGCACACATCTAAATATTATCTACGGCCAGTAGTTTGGGATTTAGGAGGAAACCAGCAACCAGCATTCTGAAACAAGATAAAATTAAATCTTGTCAAACACTGTCTGCTCAACACCTTAACCTGATTTCTCAGTTAAGCGAGGTCAAACATCTATGAAATACTTTTAAGGGTGATTTAGCTTTGCTGAAGCTTTCTATTGCACTTTGACTTATTCAGCAAAAACGACTAATTCTTTAATTGTTACAGTTCTTATTTATTTTTGGTCGGTGCCAACTACTATCACATTTCAGAACGTTATCACAGCAGTGCCATGAATCTTCCAAACTCAGGAAGTATTTCCATCAAGACGGAATCAGGGTCCCAGAAAGAATGCAGAGATAAAATTTCGCATACGGATATAGATATTGACGTTATTGATGTAAAGAAGGAATCTCTGCAGTTTACCGAGATTTCTTCTACAGCCTTACTGACAACCAGTAAGTTGCATTGGATATATGAAAATGTTTCAGTGTTAAATTTAGATGTTTGAAAATACTGCAGCAAAGACAATAATTGCTTGTTTACGATGCCCCAAATATCTAGTACGGCTATGTGCTACCCCTTTTAAAAAAATATTAAGTATTCAAGATTTGTTTGCAATTCAAAAACCCCCGCCATAGACACTCTTGTTAACTTCACTACACTCTCTTCAGTAAGTTCTCGTAAAGGGTACCTTCGATTTATTATTTTAATTTTCGATTTCTATAATAAAAGAATTCGCCTAAAATCCATTAATATGTATGAAACCAATCCCATGAGGCGCTAGTGTAACAAACTGCTGTCAGAATGTATGGGAAATCTAAATTGTCTCTATTCTAGACGGACGTGGTCAACATTGGTGGTTATCCACCACTTACCCGCCCTGGTAAAAGTAACAGTTGGTTACTCTTCCAAGACTCTCGCAAGGACTCTATTTTTTTTTGGTTTAACGAAGCTGCATTTATTTATAAACGAATCTAGACCTCCGGTGTCCCTGCATACGTTGTATGTAAGCAGTCTGCCAGTGCTTAACAGGAAATACATAATGCAATAAGTTTTAGTATGACAAGGTGTGAACACGGCAACAAGACAAATAAGATAAGACGGTACGCCAGGTGGCATGTTCTGGGTAATTGCATCCAGCGTATCCTGCAAGCACATGTGTAGGAGAAAGTTTTAGTATGACAAGGTGTGAACACGGCAACAAGACTAATAAGATAAGACGGTACGCCAGGTGGCATGTTCTGGGTAATTGCATCCAGCGTATCCTGCAAGCACATGTGTAGGAGAAAGACAGATAATAAAATAAAAAGGGTATATCACTGGATACGGGTGGCATTCCTCTCGAAACGATTGACAGTAGCAGCAAGAATGTGTATGGCGTTCGGTCTAACCGTGAACCACACTCAGCTTCCGCACCCCTTAGCCGGTTCCTCAGTGGTGCTTCAAAGAAAAGTAAATGGGAGATTGGGGGGAAAAGCCCCCTAAGGAATTCAGGGCGAAGGAGAGCCGAGGTCACCCGACCAAACCTCAGGCCTGCACATGTTGCTGGGTGTGGCGCAGTTGATTTGAGAGGGCTCCGTGCCAAGGTCGTTCGACTCCTGTCGGTACAGGAAGGAGGTCAAAAACGCATTCCCTGTTAGTGAAAAAGGACAGTACAGAACAGAAAGGTGGAGTTCAGTTCGGCCCGCTGAACGACTGACTGGAGATTGTAAGACTGAAAAAAAAACGATAGCAAAGAAATCAAAACGAACGCAATTATAAAGTAGAGAATAAAAGGTAGATCGTAGCAGAGTTCTTGGAATTGGAGGAGAGTGGAAATGGAAGATACTCTTAGTATCGCCCTGGTGTAAGACCACCATTCAGAATTGAAACGTTGCTTGAAATGGCTTTAGTGGCTAGATCTGAATAGCCAGGTACTTCCCCACCTTCCTTTTCCTCGTGTCCTTCCCTTCCCCACTTATCTTCAGCCTCATAACATATCCCAATTGGGGATGCCATAGTCCCACTGGCTCCAGATGGGAGCACTTTGGACTCTTGTGAGGTATTCACTATTAAAAAGACGTGGTCAACAGTTAATATCTCGACTCCCAATCCAAAGGTCGCGGGTTTGAACCCGGCTTGCGCAAATAAGTTTATTTTTTATTAATTTGTGTTAAAGCACTATTCCTTATTTAATAATAATAATGTATAGTATAGTTCCACGTAGGAAATTATCAATATCGCCCCGGTTTAAAATCACCATTCAGAATGTTGCTTGAAATGGTTTTAGCTGTGTTTGGTGACAAGATCTGAATAGCCAGGTACTTCTCCACCTTCTTCCCGATCTCCTTCCCCTTACCCTCTACCTTCAGCCTCACAACATACCAATTGGGGATGCCATAGTCTCGCTGGCTCCAGACGGGAGCAGTTGGGACTTTTGTATATATGTTTATATGGAAAAAACAGCTTTAACTCACCCCACACTTATTTAACTTCTCTTTCTACGTCGTTTCTAAATGTTTACAATTTTATTTTGAAAATAATATTTGAATATGGTTTGATATTTCGTACTTTATCAAAATGCAAAATTTGGTGTCAATCTTACCCGAGTCTGCCCCATAGACGGCTAAAAGTGTGGTTGGCTAGTGGGCCGTACAAGTACCAAAAATACCTAACTGCAGTCAAGCCGAGTTTTGATATCCCCCCCCTTAACCTTAGGAGTAGGCAAATTCTTATTTTTGTACAACAGGTTTATACCTGCAAATAATCATCTTATGCATTACTAGTTACTTGCTGTTATAATATGTCAAATGGATAGATTATACTATGTATTACTACTGTTACTGTGAACTTACAATCTTAAGAATATTTTTTATAACTATGTATGTAAAAGCCCAATAGGCGTATAAATAAATAAATAAATAAAAATAAATAAATATTATTTTCTCTAGTAGGTACTTTCTCAAAAAGGGACGAAATTATTGTCGCAGAATATCTGTGAATCGTTGTTTGTCATTCCAGGTATCATCAATATAGACGCTGTTACTAACAAGGCAGAACCAGGAACCCGAGGAGAAATCAAAAATAAATCTATAGAGCAATCTGAAAGAATTACGAAGACGTCAGGTAAATCTAGTGTTTCGTTGTTTGAATCCACAAATCTTGCTTTTCTTATTATGCCGTTTTCACGATAATATTTAAAATACTTATGTAGCATTGTTTGTTTCTGTTTCAGGCTTATTTACAGGCCTGAAGACGGATTCTGAGAAATTTTCCTCTTTCTCACGCTCCCAAAAGACAAATTTACAATATCTCGTATTGTCCCACACGGGAGTAAAACCTTTTTCGTGTACTATCTGTGACTATTCATGCTCACTTAAGGGAGGTTTTAAAAGGCACATGCGGATTCACAGTGGTGAAAAACCCTTTTCATGTTCTGTCTGTAACTATTCATGTGCTGAAAAGGGAAATTTGAAGAATCATATTTTGACTCATGGTGGAATGAAGCCTTTTTCTTGTACCAACTGTGACTATTCATGTTCTCAAAGAGGAAGTTTAAAAAGACACATGTTGACTCACAGTGGAATGAAACTTTTTTCTTGTACCGACTGTGACTATTCCTGTTCTCATATGGGAAATTTAAAGAAACACATGTTGACTCACAGTGGAATGAAACTTTTTTCTTGTACCGACTGTGACTATTCATGTTCTTATAGGGAAGGTTTAAAAGTACATATGCGGACTCACAGTGGAGAAAAACCTTATTTATGTACCGATTGTGACTATTCGTGTTCTCAACAGGGAAGTATGAAAAGGCACATGCGGACTCACAGTGGAGAAAAACCCTTTTCATGTTCCGTTTGTGACTATTTATGTTCTCAAAGGGGAAATATAAAAATACACATGCGAACTCACATCGGAGAAAACCGTTTTTCATGTTCCGTCTGCAGCTATTCATGTTCACGAAAGGGAACTTTAAAGAATCACATGTTGAGTCACAGTGGAGTGATACGTTTTTCTTGAACTGTCTGTGAGTATTCATGTTTTCTAAAGGGATATTAAAAAGAATATAGATAAATCCACATGCGGACTCACAGAAGAAAAAAAACTTTTTCATGTTTCTACCGCAGATATGCATGTTTGCAAAAGGGCACTTTGAAGAACCACTATTTCGACCCCTAGTGGAATGAATACACTTTCTTGGACCGAATTATTCACGTTCTTCGAGAACTGACCGTCCGTGGTCGAGTGGTAAGACACTTGACTCACAATCGGAAGGTCGCGGGTTCGAACCCGGCGTGCGCAAATAAATTTTATTTGATTAATTTGTATAATTTTACAATTAATTAATAATAATAATATATACTATATTTGCGGCACGTTCCAGAGTGGAAGATACTCACAGTATCGCCCTGGTGTAAGACCACCATTCAGAATTGAAACGTTGCTTAATAATGGCTTTAGCCGTGTTTAGTGACTAGATTTGAATAGCCAGGTACTTCCCCACCTTCCTCTTCCCCATCTCCTTCCCTTCAGCCTCACAACATACCCCAATATGCCATAGTCTCACTGGCTCCAGAAGGGAGCAGTTGGGACTCTTGTGAGGTATTCTCTATAAAAAAATAAAACTGCTCTTTGCTCAAAATAAACGGATTATCGGTCTCAAAGATCTGATGTAATACTACCATTTCTCCTGTATTCAAAATTTATACCTGTAATTTATTATTGATGTAGTGAAAGCTTCTTATTTCTTTTTTTCTTGAATAGCTATATAAAATATTATAGACATATTTACGTTCAATATTCTTATACAATTCTAACACGAATAAAAATAAAGTTGAAGTATACTTTGTTTATGGAAATACCACGAAATTGTATTTAATATATTACGATCGACTGGTTTCGGTTAACACAAGCATCATCAGGGTACATGTCAATAAAACGAATCAAAAATACATTGTCTAAGAATGTTTAAAATTGCTATAGAATTCTAACTATCAATAAGACCGGTCAGTGGTTCAGTGGGCATCGCGTTTGGGTCTCACCCGGGCGTTCCGTGTTCGATTGGCTAAGTACTTCACCACAACACAAGCAACATCTTCCGCTTAGTGTGGTGGTAGTAGGAGATTTTCAAATGTTGTTGGGTTATTCGTAACCCGAGAATGTTTGTCTTTCTTTTAAAAAAAAAATAAAACTATGTCATAAAATTAATTTACTAGTTAGCTTATACTATAAAAACTATTATATACTTTCAGTAGTTTGTATAAAATTCTATATATTATTTCCTAAAAATATTCATATCAATTTATTTCCCTCAACAAAAAACTTTTATAATATTTTAAAAATAAAAATTTTCTTAAAATTCTTCAAACCATAAGTTTGTTTAAAGAAAACTTTTCGCAACCATTTAAAAACTATATACAATACAGTTACTCGTATCAAAATATTTTTAAAATACATTGTTTCGCTTCACTGAACAAAAATACATCAAACGCTTATATATTAATTAATCCTTTTTATAAAAATAAAAATGAATGATTACATTATACAACATATAGAAAAAAAAACTTTAAAAATTCAATTTGTGATAAAGCAAATGAATGTAACACAACACTACAAATGACTCCAAACTCCTTTACCGTAATGCATCTAAACATACGATCATCAAGAAAAAAATTGACCATTTTCTAGTTAACCTAAATTTATTAAATAAATATCCGGACATAATCATATTGACTGAAGCACATTTAAACACTAACTCAATTATCTAATAATTTTTTTTTACATTTTTTTCATAATAGTCTCCCCACTATAACGTGCATTCACAAACAATAGAAAGAGTACAAAAAAAATCCTAAGCTTTTTAAATTATAAACTAAAAATACCGAAAGAACAAAAAAACTACCCTTTTCTACTACGATTATCTAATCTATTAAATTTGAGTGACAGGAGAATTGTTTTTGATCTAATATTTCTATTTAAAATCTTGCATAATATAATTGATAGCCCTGAATTCTTATCGCTCATAAATCTTAATGTGCCAGCCAGAAATACAAGGTTAGTACTACCATTTTATTGTAGTAATACTGCGACCAGGGCCCAATTCAATACACCTCTGCATAGAATTTAAAACTCGGGAATTCCATACATAATGTATTCGCACATATATGTATGGAATGTGTCGCTGATACAATATAAACATGAAATTATTAAATCATTCATGTCAGAATGTGAAATCAGACGTGTTTAATATTAGTTACTGTTATTTAAAAGATTCCATAATATTTTGATGTAGCATATTCTTATAATGTAGGAGCTGTTGAACATATTTTTGTATTATTTCTATTTATCTATAATGTAAAAACTTGTTACTCTCTTTTGTTTTTCTGTGTTGTAAGCTTTTTCTTGTATTACTTATCTGTAAATTTCTAATATTAACTTACACTATATATTATTATTTTTATGCCATCTGCAATTTAAAAACCGGTTTCGGTTTAATTTATTTTTACTTTTTCTCTTTTATTATAATATTTTTTACTTACTTATACCTACCATTTTTATAATGTTAAATGCTATAAGTTTATATTTCTTATTTAAACATTGTATTACATATATATCACTGTATTATATACTTATTATGTAAAAGCCCATCAGGGCGTTGAAAATTAATAATAAATAATTTTAAATGACTTTTGAAAGTGCTATTGAAATGCCACTTTGTTGTGGAACCTGTAAATTTTACAATATTAACAGATAATGTATGAGACGATGTATGAATGTGAATTATGCAAGGAGTGTATGCCAATACGGAGTTATTTGGAGGACCGTCCTCTCGGCTTACGCCCTTCGTTACAAGCGACTAAATCGCCGCTACCCGCCATACTATTACGCTATTGCAGCGCATAGCGGCGTTTACAAACACTAATAATAGCACAGATGAGCGGCGACCGCGTCGCTTGAAAGTAGCTCCATGGAAGGACGGCGTTACCCCTGCGGGGAAAAGGCGTGATGGTAAGTTAGTATGTTTTGTCGATATATTTTATATCCTACGTAATCTCTTCAGGCTAGCTTCTAATAATTATAGAAATAAAATAAAATAAAAAAGCAAAACTTCATCATGTATCGTGCATCACACACTTTCAATACACACTATACACAATTTGACATTTTTAACTCTGCACCACACTCCTTAAAGTCACACAGGAAATCTCTCGATACTTTAACTATAACTACTTACATACCATACATACACCCTACTAATTATACAGAATAGATCCATCCTTTCCCTTCCCTCCCACCATCCCATCCCCATAGGCTAATGTAACTATTTTTATTTGTTTACAAAAAATTAAGATACTTCAGTGGAAACGTATTATTGGTTAAATGATTTAGACATTATTTATTACACTTTATAAAATGTTATAACTGTTGGTTTTCCAAATAAAAAAATAAATGTTTTTATTCCAGCAAGTGTTTTAAAAAATATACAATATAATATGGAAATACATAAATATTCTTGAGTTTTATTAAAGTAACAGGCTAAAAAAGCGTTCTTTACAACACATAAATTCATATATGCTTGTTGGTGAATCATATGAATGCAGTACTCTGAATTTTGAAAATCAAAAATTACGAGATTTACTCGGCATTGGTGAGGCGTTTTCCACAGTTAAAAAATCAATGTTTGGGAAGTGACGAAATGACCAACTAGAATAATAAAAAGGTACCTAATGTCCTTACCAAGCGAATAAAGTTATTTTAGTGTGCTAAGGACAATTTTTAAAATTAAAAATTCCATAAAATCGATGCAAATTTGGTGAATTACTAGCAAATCCACTACTAATTCGCTGGCATTCCAAGGGTTAAAGTTCACTTTTATGAACAGTTACTGTCACTCGGTTTTTCTCTACTGTGTTTCAGCATGTGACGTTTCAAACAAGCTTTTAGTGAACATACGTAGCTGCAGAAGCAACACGCAAAAGGTTTTTCTCTACTGTGGATCAGCATGTGTGTTTTCAAATGTGCTTTTTGAGAAAATGAAGACTGACAATCAGAACACGAAAAAGGTTTCACTCCACTGTGGGTCCACATGTGACTTTTTAAACTTCCCTTTCGAAAACATGAATAGTTGCAATCGGTACACGAAAAAGGTTTTTCTCCACTGTGAATAGCCATGTGTCGTTTCAAATTTCCTTGTCGTGAACATAAATAGTTGCAGTAAGAACATGAGAATGGTTTTTCTCCAGTATGGGTGCGCAAATGCACCGTAATCGCTGACTTGTCTGAGCAGGAATAGTTACAATAGGAACATGAGAATGTTTTTTTTCCATAACGTGTCTTCAGGTCTGTTTTTAAATCTGAAAAAGAAATGGAATATTTATATATTTTTTTAAAAGCATACCAAATGTTATCATGAAATCAGCATAAAGAAAAGCACGATTTGAGAATTAAAACCAACTAAGAGTGGTTATACCTAAGAGTGGTTATACCTGGTTTCTGGGAAATACATTCATATTGCTCTAAGCATTCCTTTTTCATATCGTTGAGACCTATGTCTATTTCAATATAATTAACTCCCCCTTTCTCATCTCCTCGGGGTCCTGGTTCTGCTTTGATAGTATCAGCATCTCCATTGATGATATCTGCAATTACAACATAACAATTGTTCATTGTTGAGACATAAGGAGTTTTCAACATAACTTCGTCCTTTCCTATAAAGCACTTACCAAATATTTATTGCATTATTTAAAATTAGTAGCCATTTAACGTGAAATTCAGAAATCACGCAGAAAGAGAAAATAAATTAGAGAATTAATGTAATAAGAAGGATCCTAGACTTGAAGAAAATTCAATAGATGTCGAAAATAAAATAAAAATGGATAAATTTGTCCAAGACACTATCTAGATAGCATTTAGTTTGAGTTGAATCTTGCAATAATAGATAAGGATAGCAACCAATAAAAAAATTGTGTTTTTTATTGGTTGTCAAAGAAAATGAAGATAATGCTGGTAGTTCTCATTCGAAGTATGAAACAGTTAAATTTCTTCTCACGGTGGAGCACTTTGTCTCCAGAAGAATTCTTTAGAATAATTTCAGTGATAAAATTGGTCACATCTTTTGAGTACAGGATATCTTCGGGTCCCCGTATTACCCAACCACTCTCGATAATGTTACAAACCGTAAAGTAAAATTTTAAGACTACGATTTTACGTTGCAGATTACAAAATAAGCGAAGAAGTGATTCCTAAATTTATTACGCGATGCAACTTACTGGCTGTCGAAGTATTCTCAGCATACTGCAAGGATTCCTTCTTCATACTCGGATATGTATCCGTATACGGTATTTCCCATCCGCCATCTTCCTGGGACCCTGGTTCTGTCTTAACGAACGCACTAACTGTGTTCGGAAGATCCATTGCACAAATGTTATAGCGTCCTGTTATTTATTATTATTAACTAAATGATGGTAGTTGGTGCCGCCTAAAAATAAAAAAAGGACTACATTTTTTTATATACAAACTCCATATAGGAGGCCCTCGAAAATAATTTCCCTCAGGGGATTCGAAAAAAAAATCCAAAAAAAACTAGTATTTTTATTATTTGAACTAAAATCTGATTAGAACAAGTGGATACGTACATTATTATCTTCCGAAGACAAATAAAAAAATAACACTAAATGATAAAACTCAAATAAGCACTGCCTCAAACCTCAAAAACAAATAAAAACATTTATCAGGTAGAATAAACTTTGAGAGAACATCCTTCTCATTAATAATCGGTCTAATCTCTAATCCTTTCGAATCTCAATGTTTCTGTTTATCACATGACGTATTTGAATTCGAAGTCGGTTGCTGTCTTCTAGCTGTCATTAGGATAATATTAAAGTAATCCATTAAATTCCATTAATAAAACAAAATCGCGTGAAGAATTGTTTATCTCAAGCCAACTACTATACCATCGATTTTTTGGGCCCTTTCGTCTTTATTGACAAAAACACGTAAATTTGATAGCAGCAAATCATTGTTGATAGGAAGCTATCAAATAAAATTACGGGTGTAGCGGTGGCTGTGAGTTAAACTTCTAAACAACTTCCGTGAGCATTAACTGTTAGGGTAACTTATCAGAAACTTAATTCGTAAATTCTGCTTATGAGTGAGTGAATGGAATAAAATTGTAAGTATTTGGTTTAGGTGTTAGGTTCAGTGAACTTCGGAATAATACAAAACCGTACATAACTCATATTAATGCACCAGTAAATCTACAATTAACACATACGGCTACTTACTCTCGTCCGATGCGTGTAAACCTGGCGTGTAACTTATTTTATCGCGAATGTTGTACAAAATAATGGAGTGAAAAGCATAATTCGATATATTTTTTAAATTAAACTGGCACCTAAAACGATCTCAGGGTATAACTTAGTCAATCTAAGCTACTTACGTACAAGGCTAATTCCAACGTGTTAAAAAAAAGTCACTAGTAAAGTAAAAGTGCATAGATTTTTTTAATTCAAGGAGATTACATTTATTGAAATAACACGGGTTTTGTGTACTTTAATAATGTATACATTACATTAGAAGAGCAGTGAAACGGGTCAAGGGAATGAAACGTCAGATTGATATAACCATAGATAATAGAAAAAAATAAAGGGTTTTTAAAGTTACCCCATGACGGTACCTACGTAAACGGTAAAATAATATTGGTGACCGGTCTACTCAGTGGAAACTTTTTGAGTGGATGAATATTGAGTACAAACTTTTCATCGGATGTTAATTCCTCTCATGATAATTGATCATGTCTCGAAGCGCCGAAAACTGATAATTGGGGTTTTTAACCTTAGGTTAGGTTAGGTGAAGGGGGGGGGGGAATGGTGGAGGCGGGAAACGGAAGGGTAGGTTAATGTGAGTTGTGATGTGAATAAATTTACCATTGGAATTCAGACGCTGAGATCTCATAGTCCGATTAGACATGGAAGCAATAATATTATTCAATCGATAAAAAATTGTATGATTGAATTGTTGAAAAAGTTCTAGAAGGGTATTTTTGTATCATTTGCGACAGTATACCAGTGTCCTAACACAAGCGCAGTGTTTAACGCTGTACGGAATATCGTATTTAAGAAAATTAAAAAAAATGTGTCCTGTAGGGCTGAGTAACACGCGCTAAACCCAGTTTATAATAGGAATAGTCTGTAATCTGTATTCGATAAGCCCTAGGCCGTAGAAGATGGAAGATGGAAACCTGTGTATCCGTTTAGATAACAATAATCTGTTATTTTTTTCCATCACCGAAAAGATGGTTTAACTTTATCTTTTACCGTTAGGCTGGAATCAGACGGTTCACTGATCGTTCATGTCATGTTCAGACGTGTCATTCCGTGTAAAATAGGCCGAATAAAATACAGAAATGAACGATTATTGAACTGTCTGATTCCGCTTTAAGGTTGCAGTTCATTAGATAAATGCTGAGATGTATGCATTTTCAAACGATTTTCTATGGTATTGAACAAATATTTACGCGGAGTTGGATATTTTACCGAATTTTATACTTATAATATATTTGCTGAAGACGAAATGGATCTAATATAATAAAAATGACTTCTTAGGTCGAACAATCTAACTTCGATCAGTGGACGAATTCTATTCTATTCCAATTACAATCGACGATCTAAAATATTACGGATAAAGCCCCGTTTATAATAGGAATAGTCTGTAATCCGTATTCGATAAGCCCTAGGCCGTAGAAGTTGGGAGATAGGAAACCTGTGTATCCGTTTATAATAGATGGCAATAATATGCTATTATTTTCCATAACCGAAAAGATGGTTCAACTTTATCTTTTACGGTTATAGATTACGGAAAGCTTAGATATATGCCAAGATGTATGTATTTTCAATCGATACTCTATGATATTGAACAAATATTTACGCGGAGTTTGGATATTTTATCGCATTTTACATATATTTGCTGAAGACGAAAGTGATCTAATATATAATTGTTATATGGTATTACTCTACCTACCTAGTGTGTAGGTATTAATCCAGATTATTGTAACCGCCAGTCCTAAATAAACAGCCTTGCAAGCAACTGTGTGTTTAACTCACCTCCATATGTTACAATAATAATGATTATAAATGACGCGGAATTGATTTCTTAGATACAATTTCGTCATTTGACACATACAAGTGACAGTTAAGTGACAGCGTCATAGACAATTCAATGGGCTTTGCGCCTCCGCCCACTGAGGCAACTGAAAACCAACTAAAACCGGCTGTTATCTCTGTCTTGATTGGTCAAAAAGCTTGTTTAACCATAGAAGAAGAACAATCGGCTGACAGTTGGCAACTAGCAACGGCCGCCCACGGCGATGAGCAGTGACAGTCGCGAGTCAATGCTTGCGTTACGATTGACAACGGGGTTTTGTGTGATTGTGAAGTGTGCGGGCGGGATTGGTTTATTTATGGTGCGGGCCATCACATTGTCATACAAAGACAGTTGGCATTTGAGAGTTTTCAGTTGCCTCAGTGGGCGGAGGCGCTTATTCCTATTCCAATTATAAACGACGATCTAAAATATTACGGATTACGGATTATGGCAACGGCCTATTCTTATCGCTTATTCCTATTATAAACGACGATCTAAAATATTACGGATTAAGGATTATGGCAACGGCCTATTCTTATCGCTTATTCCTATTATAAACGACGATCTAAAATATTACGGATTAAGGATTATGGCAACGGCCTATTCTTATCGCTTATTCCTATTATAAACGACGATCTAAAATATTAGGGATTAAGGATTATGGCAACGGCCTATTCTTATCGCTTATTCCTATTATAAACGACGATCTAAAATATTACGGATTAAGGATTATGGCAACGGCCTATTCTTATCGCTTATTCCTATTATAAACGACGATCTAAAATATTACGGATTAAGGATTATGGCAACGGCCTATTCTTATCGCTTATTCCTATTATAAACGACGATCTAAAATATTACGGATTAAGGATTATGGCAACGGCCTATTCTTATCGCTTATTCCTATTATAAACGACGATCTAAAATATTACGGATTAAGGATTATGGCAACGGCCTATTCTTATCGCTTATTCCTATTATAAACGACGATCTAAAATATTAGGGATTAAGGATTATGGCAACGGCCTATTCTTATCGCTTATTCCTATTATAAACGACGATCTAAAATATTAGGGATTAAGGATTATGGCAACGGCCTATTCTTATCGCTTATTCCTATTATAAACTGGCCTTTAAGGATTATGGCAACGGCCTATTCTTATCGCTTATTCCTATTATAAACTGGCCTTTAAGGATTATGGCAACGGCCTATTCTTATCGCTTATTCCTATTATAAACTGGCCTTTAAGGATTATGGCAACGGCCTATTCTTATCGCTTATTCCTATTATAAACGGGCCTTTAAGGATTATGGCAACGGCCTATTCTTATCGCTTATTCCTATTATAAACTGGCCTTTAAGGATTATGGCAACGGCCTATTCTTATCGCTTATTCCTATTATAAACTGGCCTTTAAGGATTATGGCAACGGCCTATTCTTATCGCTTATTCCTATTATAAACGGGCCTTTAAGGATTATGGCAACGGCCTATTCTTATCGCTTATTCCTATTATAAACGGGCCTTTAAGGATTATGGCAACGGCCTATTCTTATCGCTTATTCCTATTATAAACGGGCCTTTAAGGATTATGGCAACGGCCTATTCTTATCGCTTATTCCTATTATAAACGGGCCTTTAAGGATTATGGCAACGGCCTATTCTTATCGCTTATTCCTATTATAAACGGGCCTTTAAGGATTATGGCAACGGCCTATTCTTATCGCTTATTCCTATTATAAACTGGGCTTGACTGTCGCAAAAGATACAGAATCACCCTTCTGACGGTTTTTCCGTGTATGAAGATTTTTCGTCGATTCGTACAAGTAATTATTAGGGATGTCATCGATATGAAATATCGGATCTGGATACGGATACGGATATAGGAATAATATTATATCGGTTTCGGATACGGATATGAAATTATTTCGAATTATCCGCTAGTTTCGGTAACGGATATTAGAATTTTAAAATTATAAAAGCAAAATACAAATAGCAAGATTTGACTTTTATTTATAGTCTATATTATCATATATTTTTACAATCAGTCAAATAAATACCTATTATTTTAGCCACTTTAAGTGATATGTAGGTACCTATGAAGGTATGTACTTAAAAATATATTAAAAAAAAATTATCATAAACAAAAATAATATTGTAATAAAACCTTGTTACACTTTTATGCCGTTCTTCCATGGAGCTACGTTCAAGCGACGCGATCGACGTTCGTCTGTATTTTCAATACTATTGTTAGTATTGGAAATCGCCGCTAGGCGCTGCACTAGCAAAATTGTATGACAGGTAGTGGTAGCATCGCTTGTAAATAGCTACGTGAACGATGGGCGTTACTGTAATCTAAGTAGCTATATAATAACAAAAATAGTTCTTAATGAATTTTGTAAGTAATGAAACCATTTCAAAATGTTTATTAATAAACTTAAACCTTAATTGTAGTTTTAATAGTCAAAATTGAGCAGAGGTAAATTATACTTAACAAAAAGCTCGGCCGGCAAAACAAACAAAAACCTGTCGTAATAGCCGGTTCACACGGGGCGATTTTTGTCGGTCAACTTTTTTTGTTGAAAGCTAATTGACACGTGTGAACACTTTGTCAACAAAGTTATCAACTTTTTTTGTTGCTAGCGAAAGTTGATAGCCCGTCTACTTTTGTCGTTCAAGTATGACTATCGCCATTTTGGTTTTACTAATCGTTCGAGTTTTACATCGAATCGTCGCGTCTGAACACATGTTTCAAGTCGCTTATCATTTTTAGTTACTCGCGGGAAAAAGTAAACGTCAGGCGTTTCATTGATTCGGTACTAGTTTCTACCGTCATGGAATCCGTTTCAACCAAAAAATATCTGAAATGGTCGGACGATTTAATGTTCAGATTTATGGATCTGTACCAAAGCCATCCCTGTCTTTCGGATCAAAAACAAGAAGTATACAAAAATAGAATATTATTTTTGAAATGTAAATAATATTATTTTGAAAAAAATTGTGTTGGATGCGCCTAATTCACTCCTTCTCATGATCCATTTTCTCACCCAAGTACGACGTTTTTTATATTTTTTCATACAGCTCCTCTCACAGAACATCAGAAATTAGATAGACGCACGCACTAACAATTTCAGTTGACGCCATTTGAATGTCAAAATCGGTTCAACTTAAATTGAAACGTGTGAACAAAATGTTGCTCAACTTTTTTCGTAAAATAAAAGTTGGTCAACAAAAATCGAAACTTCAGAACGCCCCATTACCTGTCATTTATCCGGTCCTTTTAAATCGGTTTCGGTTACGGTTAAGGATAATTTTTTTTATTTCGGATATCCGATAGTTTCGGCTACGGTTACGGAGCTCCATAACATCCCGAGTAATTATTACTGTCATAAAAAATATTTTTCAAAAACCCTTCCCTACCCCAGAAGTTTTGCGAGAAGTTAGTGTACTTACCTTCAATAACAAAATCATAGAAGCAAAAACTGCCATTCTTCAAATCTGCAATGAATTTTACATTACATAAATTCATGCTTCGTATTGTGTTAACAATATTTCTAAACAATATATAATTCCACTATTTGGTACCCATACTATAAAGCACATCAAGTAAAAATTGAGAGAGTTCAACATACATTTTTAAGATTCATTAATTTCAAACTCTCCATACCCATTGAACAAATCAATTATGATATATTAATGAAACGACTTAATTTAACTGACTTATCTTGTAGAAGAACCAAGAGCGATATAATACTTTTATTTAAATTAGTAAATGTCACAATTGACGCACCTGACTTAAGTAAACTAATAACATTCAGAGTACCAAATCGTAACACGAGGCTTCCAGAGCTGTTCTTTGTTTATCCTACGAATCCCCAATCCAAAGACTACATAGGCTTGGAAATAAATTTAGTTCTGTTGATATTTTCGTTTATTCCTTATCAAAATTTATTTCTGAAATTTCAAAAATTCTGTTTACCGTTTACTAAACAATGATGTAACATAATTTGTATATTATTGTTTATTTTTCATTATTTTTGTATTATGATTGTTGTAAAAGCTCTAAGGGCGTGAATAAATAAATAAAATAAATAAACAAAATTAATTAGACATTATTTAAACAAACTTATATGACCTACAATACAGGAACATTCATGTCAACTCACGACGCAATTCTACAAGACGCTCAACCGAGATAATCCGCTTATAAAAAAGCTGGGCAACTATGACTCACCAGACGACCTACCATTCCGTTATTAACATAAAATGCCAAAACATCTGATCATGAGGCTCCATGAGGACGAAAGCAGCGAAGAAGGATCCGATGAAGATTAAATCTGCCATCTTTACGGACAAATACCTACCGCATTCCAAGAAATCGCATCTACCGAGCCCAGCAATGGCCTCCCAGAGCCCCGAAAAATACGGTATTGCACCGCTTCAGAGTCGCCAAACCTTGCCTGGCGTCAATATTCCTCACATTACATCGGATGAATTTCTACCTGGCGCCCGAAATCCTTTCTAACATCTTGGGAATTTCTATCCAGTGGCAGGGAATAAAATTTTTGTGACTTCTGTCGCCCACCGGTGTTGTGTGTAAAACCTACACCGATCGGAGTCAGAATTAATGATGTTTCTTCCCAACTCTGTTCTCTAGGTACAGGCATGCACACAGCACAATAAGACATCTCGACAAAGACGCAGCCCAAAAATGTTTACATTCAGTAACGTAAACACTAAAAGTTTGAGAAAAAAGTTCAGAACTTATTGTTTTCTTTTCATTGCAATTTGCATGAAGTTTTTTATCCAGTTACGAATTTTTCCTCATGGACATTAATGTAAAATAAATTCAGTCAATTAAATACAACCATCAGATGGTGATAGTAAAAAGGCCAAATGAGTCGCAAAACTATTTAGTAAGAAACATGAAAGGTTTTTGTTATATGCCCTAGCTAGTTTAAGGATTACAAAACAATCTATAAAATCAAAAAGAAAAGATTTGTTTATTTTGTACCCAGATGATGCTTGTGTTAACTGAAACCGGTCGGTCGTATATTACTAATTGTGTATTAATAAAAAAAGTAAGTGTATTATTTCTAGACGGTTTTTGTTAATGTTAGAACTATGTAAGATGTTTATGAATAAATAATTTATTCATTAGTGTAGGGAAACAAATTAATTATTTTACACTAAGTACATTAAAAAAAAAATGAGGGGGAGAAGTTTCTGCATTTCAACCATTTATTACAGATATAAATTTTGAATATTGCGGGCGAGCTCATCATCAGACCTTTAGATTAATAATTCGTATGTTTTGAGCAAGTATATTCAGTGAATGAGGCCACAGGCACTTTTTTTTAAAAAAATTTTAATGAACATGAATAGTGACAATCGGTACAAAAAAAGGTTTCATTCCACTATGAATTAAAAATTGATTATTTAAAGTTCCCCTTTAGGAATAATAATATTTGCAGTGGGAAAGGTATATGTCCACCGAGTTTGCATGTTTACAATTGAATTGTTTGAATTGTTATAGTCGGTACAAGAAAGAAAAAATCATTCCACTGAGAGTCAACATGTGATTCTTTAAACTTCCTGTTTGAGAATAAGAATAGTCATAGACAGTTCAAGAAAAGGGTTTCATTCTACGTTGAGTCAACATGTAATTTTTTAAAGTTCCCTATCGTGCAAAAAAATATTTATAGGTAGAACATGAAAAAGGTTTTTCGCCTCCGTGAGCTCGCATGTGCATTTTTAAATATTCATTTTTAAACTTCCCCTTTGAGAACGTGATGTCAAAGTTGGTACAAGAAAAAAAAATCATTCAAATGTGAGTCAACATGTGTTTCTTTAAACTTCTCCTTTGAGAATATGAAAAGTTACATTCGGTACACGAATAAGGTTTTTCTCCGCTATGAGCTCGCATATGTGCTAGTAAATTTCCCCTTTGAAAACATGAATAGTCACAGTCGGTACAAGAAAAGGGTTTCACTCCACTGTGAATCAACATGTGTTTCTTTAAATTTCCACTATCAGAACAAGAAAAGTTACAGTCGGTACAAGAAAAAGGTTTCATTCCACTGTGAATCAACATGTGTTTCTTTAAATTTCCCTTATCAGAACATGAATAATTACAAGCAGAACACGAAAAAGGTTTGTCTGCACTGTGAATCCGCATGTGCTTTTTCATGTGTCCCCTTTGGGAGCATGAATAGTCACAGACAGTACACGAAAAAGGTTTTTCTTTCGTGTGAGTCCAAATGTGAAGATTCAAATTATATTTTCGTAAATATGATTTTTTGCAATAAGTACATGAAAAATCTTTTTTACCGCCGTCGGTCAAAATGCGATTTTGTGAATTTCCCTTTCTAGATTTCGAAATTGACTCCAGATCTGTAGTTAAGTCTGAAAAAGAAAAACACAAAAATACACTAGTATCTTAAATGTAAAACGGTATAAGAAGGAAAGCACGACTTGTGGATTCTAAGAAAGAAACCAAGGATTTACCTGACGTTTTGGTAATTCTTTCAGATTGCTCTAAGCATTCACTTTTAATATTACGGAGATCTATGTCTATTTTAGTATTATGAATTCCCCCTCCATCATCTACTCGGGTTCCTGGTTCTGCCTTGATAGTAACAGCGTCTATATTGACGATACCTGAAATAACAAAACAGCGATTCACTGATATTCTGGGGTATTTATTTATTTCATTTATTCATTTATTTTTATTTAGACGCCCATAGGGCTTTTACATACATAAATCAATACATGTTTTGATAAATTAAAGTGAAGAGTTAGAAGTGAATAAAATACAGGTAAATATTAAGACACATAATACAGGTTAGATTAAATGTGAGTTGACAAAATGTAAGTTATACAGAATATAAATAAAGTTTAAAAAAATAAAAAAATAGCCTGCCAATATCCTCCAAATTAACAATAATAGGTATTAATAAAAATGTATAAAATTGGTATTTACAATAGTTTATGAATTAAGTAGAAATAGTTCGCAAATACAGCGTTTAAAGTTTGCCAAATTCAAATTATTGTCAAATACATCAATATTGTTTACATATTGGTTACCAAGACTATGTAATCGTTGTATTGGGGAATGCAATATATAGTTAGAATGAGATGTGTGTATATAAAATGTTAATGTTTGTCTGGTAGATTTATACATTTAGATTTATTAAATGCAAGAGTTCACATCAATCAAATTTAGAGTTTAATAATTTTAATAAAAAGGTTAGGTCGGTTATTTTTCGTCTGTTTTCTAAAGTTGGAATATTTAACATATTCATTAATGATAGGTAATTTATGTGCTCTGGAGGGATGTTAAGTTTAAAATTTACAAATCCTAGAAATTTTATTATTTTTATTTTTAACTTTTTAACTTAAAGAGTTAAACCTCAAATTATAATATTTTAATTAATGAAGATAATATTAGCGAAAGTCAATCAAAAATCCTAAACAGAAAAATCAGAAAAAGATACGGATACATCTGGGACTCGAACCCAGGTCCTCCGGCAATCCGGGCCGACGCGCTATCCACTGCGCCAACGTATCCCTATCCGATTCGGTCATTTTTAACTGTATCATACTTCGACTGAGAACCACCAACATTATTTTCATTTTTCTTATCGCATATTTTTATTGGCTGCTACCTTTATGTGTGATTGCAAGATTCAACTCGAACTAAATGCCCTCTAGATAAAATAATAATATTTCATCCTAGACTTGCAGATAAAGTCAATAGGTGTCGCATATTAATAAAAAGTGATAAAATGTATCCTGACACTATCTAGAGGGCATTTAGTTCGAGTTGAATCTTGCAATCACACATAAAGGTAGCATCCAATAAAAATATGCGTTAAGCGCATGTTATAGCCTTGGAACAATCCATTTTCTGTCAAAATGTCTTTATTTTTACATCGCTAGGTGGCAGTAACCGTCCCTTCTCACACTTGTCCCTTCTGTACATTCGACATGCGTTATTGCACCGCATTCTGTATCCACATACAATTTCCACTGCCTTCTGTATGAAATTGCCATTGGTTTGATTTTATAAACGTCGTTTGGAAACTCGTGCTTCACATTTAAAGTCGATTTAATGTTTTTTTTATTTAACTTCTAAATATTCAGCCTTTTATTGTGTTTTAAACTATTTTCTAGAACTCATCATTATGATTACTACAGTAGAAGCTAGTTAATTCGAAATCCATGGGACATCGAAAATCGAGTTCTTCGTCCGAAAATTCAAATTCGGGTACGTTCTTCGGAGTAAATTCGTAATAATACGACTTAGGCGCTCCGCTGACGAGGCAACTGAAACCAAACTAAAACCGGCTGGTTTCCATTAAAAAGCTTGTTTAACCGTAGACGAAGAACAATCAGCTGACGGCTGGCAACTAGCAATGGCCGGCCAAGGCAATCAACAGCGCGAGTCGTGAGTCACCACTTGCGTTACTATTTACAACGAGTTTTTGAGTGATTTTGTAGTGTGCGGGCCATCATATTGTCATACAAAGACGGTTGCCAGTTGACAGTTTTCAGTTGCCTCAGTGAGCGGATGGCGTTATTCCCGTGAAAATCGAAAATTTTTCCGCGTAAATAAAATCTTCGCTGCCGATTTCCGGCCCTTCATATTCAGATATTCTAAATAAATTTTCGCTGCCGATTACCGCCGCGGCCTGCCCTTTAAATTCATAAACTTATTCGAAGTAAATTCGTAAAAATATGACATGCCAAAGGAAACCGATACCGATTTACAAAATAATACGAATTGGGATTATGTCCAATAGGGTATTTCCACGGTTTTTTTTATTGTTTAAAAAAATAAGCAAAAAATTACGATGATTATGGCATTTTTATTTTATTTTTAAGTTGACGAATAAAGTTGCTAGAGCGAATCTAACATTAGAATTAACGCCAAATATTTTGGGGCGGAGCAATCGTGTGACGTCATAACGGTTGACGCTTCAGTAGTACAGTGTTTATTTATGCTGTCAGATGACGACACGCTTAATATACACAAAAAAAAAATGTAGTAGTTAGATACTAACGAGTACTCATCAATTCAGTTTCCGGAATTAAAAAAAAAAAATAATTTTAATAGGTTTTTTTTTTACTTTAAAAACACAAAATGTCATTTTTCATCGACCGCCATGTTACGAATTACGACGGTAAATACGAACTTTTAAATGAAAAAACACTTTGTATCAGTTGCATAATAATAAGAAGTAAGTATTGCAATTTTCAGAAATGAAAAATAATGTATATTAATCACTATTTTCCTCGACTTAACAAACACGAAAACTCATTGCTCGCGATATTAGATCTGTGCGACCGCCATGCTTTTGCAAATGGCCATTGCCAACAGTGCCATCCTAAGAGAACAGTAACAGTTTTTTTTTTCAAAAATAATTACGTGTTTTTTCGAGTTAACGGGATTTTACTGTATCCCCAAATATATTTATCCTGACGAAAAAACTATCGGTTTTGAAACATGTAGATATTTTAACATGTGATTATAGTGGTTTACACAAAATAATTTGTTTCATTTAACAATATTATTATTATATAAGTGAATTTGCAAATATTGAAGAAATAAATGATTTACTACCAGACACCGCGTACACTTAATGAACTCTCGCTTGGGCGCTTTCAAGAAACATGAACTGAGTAACAGACTGTTGAACAGGCGCATGCGTATTGCGTATTGTGACATGTGAAAAGATGCGAGTAGGATATTTACATGAAGTAACAGAATTTGTGTTACTCATTGTTTTTGTAGCTTTTGTAAATTATTCCAATGCATTAAGTGAGTTGGTATCCTTCTTTTGGACCCATTTATAAAACATTTTGACGGCATTTTCGAAGTATATGTGCTGTCAAAGACGGAGCCCGTAACCTCACTCTCGACCTCGGGAGTTTCCGGCCCGTAATGAACAAAAGCTCTAAAGTGTGAGATAATGTGATCCAAAATGAAGTATTTATTTAATTTTTAATATCAACAGATATCATAACGACAATATAAATCCGTACTTCGACAGATATGTGTATTACGTACATATTTTAAATTAAAGATATTGTGTAAAATCATTATTTATACGGAAAGTCATAAATTGAAGTTTGAAAAGTGGGTTTTATGGTGTATCAATGTTTTTATTTTTTATGGTCGAATGCTTACATCAATTACAAAAAAAATTCAGCAGTTTAGAAAATAATAGTCCATTATTTGGTAACAAAAAATATCAAGTCTGACAATGACATACGAAAGGTAGTAATTCAGCTGTTTTAGAGGGCCGTTTTGCAGCAAATCACCTGTTTGCCCTATAACCTACTCTTAAGAAAAATGAAAATAATGTTGGTGGTTCTCAGTCGAAGTATGATACAGTTAAAAATGACCGAATCGGATAGGGATACGTTGGCGCAGTGGATATCGCGTCGGCCCGGATTGCCGGAGGACCTGGGTTCGAGTCCCAGATGTATACGTATCTTTTTCTGATTTTTCTGTTTCGGATTTTTGATTGACTTTCGCTAATATTACTTAGAAATTTTCATTGAATTCGTTCAATATTGTGGATATGAATTTTGTAGAAGGGCGACCAGACTATTGAGTTATGTTCGATTAGGCTTCTAACTAGGGATATGTAGAACAATTTTACGATTCGTAAAGATTCAAAGTTTTTCATTGTTCTTAAAATAAATCCTAATATTTTCATACCCTTATTTACAGTTTGTTGAATGTGGACCGTGAAATCAAGTTTCTCATCCATTATTACGCCAAGATCTCGCATTTCCGTTACTCGTTCTAAATTTATTTTATTTATAGAATAGTCGAACAAAAGTGATGTTTTTTTTGGAGAAAGTCAAAGTTTTGCATTTATCTACATTTAAATATAAATTATTTTGTGAACACCAGTTATTTAGCATGTCTATATTATATTGAAGAACTTGACAGTGATATAAGAGAGTTATTTCTTTACATAATTTAATGTCATCGGCGAATAACAATACATTGACGTCTTTAAAGCAGCTGACTATGTCGTTTATAAAAACAAGAAATAAAACTGGGCCAAGATGACTACCTTGCGCTACACGACTAGTAGCGGAAAATGGTTAAGATATATAAGATTTTATTTTAAGAAATAAAGTTCTACCAGAAATGTAATTTTTTAGCCATCAACACATATTTTCTCTGATACCTAAAGTATGAAGTTTTCGGATCAATACTTTATGAGACACTTTATCAAAAGCCTTCGAGAAATCTGTATATAAACAGTCAACTTGTTTATTTTAAGAAAAAGCCTCCAATATATAATTTTGAAAAAGTAATACATTTGTTGTAGTTGATCTACCTCTAACGAAGCCATGCTGCTTGTCATTTATTACCTGTGTTAATGATGGATAATTTCATCAAGAACTAGAGATTCAAAGATTTTGGGTAATACAGACTGTATACATATTGGTCGATAGTTTAAAATGTCTGTCTCATCACCTTTTTTAAATAATGGGATAATGTAGCTGGATTTCCAGTAGACAGGAAAATGTCCAGAAGATAGTAGTTGGTTAAAGAGAATGGTTAGTGGTTTACATAATACAGAGGAGCACTGTTTAGGGAAAATTGGCGGGATGGTGTCCGGGCCTGCAGATTTGTTAATGTCTAAGGAACATAGTTTTTTTTTGCAAGATTCTTCCGTTATATAGCAGTCTGTTAAATGTGTGGTGTATTTAAATGTATGCAAAGGAATTTTATCTTCTGGTATTTCATCATTATAAACATTTTAAAAGAAATCTGAGAAAAGATTAACGATATCTTGTTTGTTGTTGGCGTATTTTTCGTTCACAAGCATTTGTGGTGGGTATTGATATACTGGGCATACAAAATAATTTCGTCCTTTCCGAGGAAGTACCCACTAGAGAAAATTAAATCAAACCGTTTTCAAATATCACTGTCAAAATAAACTTGTGAGAGTAGATGAATTGCAGTCTATGTGGTGAGTTAAAGCCAATACCCTAGAAAAGAAACAATTCAACTTTCCCATACATTCTGACGGCAGTATTTTACACTAGCGCCCCATGGGGTTGGTCTCATAAATATTAACGGATTTAACGAGAATTCGTTTCTTTATTTTACCTTTATAAATTATAAAAATCAAAAATTAAAAAAATAAATATTAGTTAACCTACCCAAGGCATTACTGCTTTTTTGATAACATACATAAAAATATACTAAATCGGCCATTAGGTCTGTATTAATGTCTCGACGCTCGCGCTCTATCTATGATGATTCATAAAGAGATTGAAAACATATATTTCCCCCAAAAAAATTGTGTCTGTGGCCAGCGTTTTTGAGTTGCAACCCAAACTACAGTTTTATTCTAAGAATGTTGAATTTTTCACACTTAACCTTCAATATAATATTGCATATGATTTGAAAAGCCATAAAATCTGTAATGGCCTATTTTTATTTGCACATATCTGTACTAGACATTTGTTAAATCTTTTGACTATTAAGAATTATACGGTTTTTTTTTTCAGATTTTATTTTTTTTATTTTTATTTTTTTAAAGAAACATTTAAAACAAAGAATAATACATACATATCAAATAAAAACATTATGCAAACACAGAGAAAAAGTTCCAATAAACTACTTTAAGTAGTTTGTCAATGGGTGTGAATGAAGGTTTTCACCTTTTCAACTTTTAAGGTTTTTTATTGATTTTTTGGTTGTTATGCCGTGTTGCGCTACCCACTTCTTTAGCCAACGTTTCGGATAGTGTTACAGTGTCCATCATTAGAGCACATGTGCAAATCATTATATTATACAGTTTATGAATTAAAACTAACTTAAAAATTAAATTGGCATTAAAACCAAATTAAAGATTGTATGAAAAATCTCACAAATAACAGCAAAAGGAGGCGTCATAAACATGCAATTATTGTTCTTACTGTGATACATTTTTACATCTAAATTTAAACTTAAACAATTTTCATATATCCAATGCAACTCACTGGCTGTCAGTAAGGCTGTCGAAGAAGTCTCAGCGTGCTGCAGAGATTCCTTCTTTACATCATTGACGTCAATATCATATATCGTCTTATCCGTATAGGACATTTCATCCCCGCATTCTCCCTGGGACAGGGGTTCCGTCTTGATGGAAACACTTTCCGGGTTTGGAAGATCCATAGCACTACTGTGATAACGTTCTGTTATATGATGGTAGTTGGTACCGGCTTAAAAATAGATAAGACCTGTAACAATTAAAGAATTAATCATATTAGCTGAAATACTCAAAAAGCCTCACATAGTTAGGTACAGTTCAACCTTAATATTAAAAGATTTGGCGCTTAACTAAAGCACACTAAAAGTTATTTCGTAGATCGATGATCTCGTCAGACTGAGAAATCAGGTTCAGGTGTTGAGCAGATAACGAAGAGTTGGAAAAAAATATTTAGTTTTTACCGTGTTTCAGAATGAAGAATGCTGGCGGCTTCCCGAGCCACTGTCCACAGATATTTCGATACATGCAACTGTCAGATTGTAACCGGTGCTGCCAGTATATTAAATATCAAAATAAATTATTAGTTCCTACTCTCGTTGATTAGTTTTGATAAGCCTCAAGGTTTGTAAAAATGATTTCTACAAAATTGTTCGTATACAAAGGCACTTTTCTGAAAAAAAAAAACACATCAGGCCGCTGGCAAGCTCGTGACGTAGCCTGAAGTCCAGTCGGAGACCAAAAGAACCCCTTTCACTTTTCACCAGGTATAATATGATATTATTTTTGGTAAATAAGTTAATTTCCGTTATTTTAATATCGCACTTATCTTTGCATGTACGAGTCGAATTTAATTAAGAGATAAGTTTCGTTGCTTTTTATCGTCTCTACTTGGCAATATGATTAATGAACCACTGGAGCGACAGCGCAATTTATAACATTTTTCTCCGATTGCTCGAAATTTTTTGGTGACCATTTTGAAAATTTTCCGCCCAAATAAAAAAAATTATTCCTCAGAATTTTAATACGGATACATATAAACCGAATAAAGTGCTTTATATGCAATGAATTCACCTATATATAAATAATCATCTCATGGCTTTAGGATTTTGAAATAAATTACCATTGACAAACATGACAGTCACGTTTTTTGGTGACCATTTGGAAAATTTTCCACCCAAATTAAAAAAAATCATATCTTCGAATTGAGGTGTGTAAAAGCAAAGGCAGAAATCTCCAAAATATCGAAAAAAAGTTGTAAATGCAGTTTTGTAAAAGTTCAAATTGTGAATCTAATACATTTCAATGGTTAGTTAAAAACTCAGTTTTCTTTGATCAAAATTTGATTTTGAAAATACGTAGTTATTAAAAGCATAGGTAAATAATTGAATAATTAGTTTGAAGAGTTAATAAAATGATTCATGCCACTATGAGTCATAAGTGATTATTTAAGTACCCTTTAGTTAGCATGAATATTTGCAGTAAGAAAATGAAATGATTTATGTCCGCTGTGAATCATTACATGTGCTTTGAAATTTCCCTTTTGATAAAACGAATAAGCACAGACAGTTCAAGAAAAATATTTCATTTCACAGAGATTCAACGTTGGATTTATTAAAGTTTCCTTCGTGAATAGGAATACCTGAAAACGGATCATGACAAATGATTTTCTTGGCTGTGAGTTCGCACGTGCCTCTTTATACTTTCCCTTTGAGAACATGAAAAGTCACAGTTGGTACATGAATAAGGCTTTTTATCCGCTGTGAGTCCTCATATGTACTATTAAATGAGAAGTTGAATAGTAACAGTCGGTAGAAGAAAAAGGCCTTATTTAACTATGAGTTAACCTGTGTCTTTTTACACTTCACTTTTGAGAACATGAATAGTCGCAATCGGTAGAAGAAAAAGGTTTTATTCCACTATGAGTGAAAATGTGATTTCATAAGTTTCCTTTTTCAGAGCATGAATAGTTACACGCAGAACATATTAAAGGTTTTTCTCCACTGTGGATACTCATGTGACTTTTTAAATTTCCCTTCCGAAAAGTCGAATAGTCACATCCGGTACATGAAAAAGGTTTCATTCCATTATGAGTCAAAATGTGTTATTTTAAATTTCTCTTTTCATAACATGAATAGTTACAGGTAAAACATGAAAAAAAATTCTCTCCACTGTGTGCCCGAATGTGCCTTTTTAAATTTCCCTTTCGAAAACTCGAATAGTCACAGTCGGTACATGAAAAATGTTTCATTCCATTATGAGTCAAAATGTGTTCTTTTTAATATCCTTTTTCTGTTGAGTTAATTAATTAATAAAAGTTAATTTTCAAAAGGAACAAAACTCTCATAGTATACCGGTAAAACCAAGTATGACACGTCCTTGTGAAATCACATCTACATCAGACAGAATGTTATTATATGTTGAACATATTCTTATAAGACAGGCATTTTTATTCGAATTTGTTTTACAATGATACGTTTTTAGATTTTCACGGCCAAAAGCATTTTCGTAAAATAATCTCCCGGTTCTGCCCTGATGATGGACACTGCAACGCTGTCCGAAACGTCGGCTAAAGAAGGAGGTAGCACAACGCGGCATAACACCACAAAAACAAACAACGAAAATTGTTTTACAATGTGTTTCTTTAAATAGTTTACACGAACGTGTGTGCCGTGTACGTACTTTCAAATGAATTCTGTTCAATAGTTGAGGATCATAGTGTTAAATTCTTAATTTAATGTTAAATTCTTTTCAATAGTGTCAATTTCTTACAGTTTTGTAAGAAATGGACACCAGGAAACTTTGCAAAAGTTTAATGTGGTAGATTTGGAAGAAAGGCTTTAGGAAATTTTTTTATTTTTATAGAGAAACCTCTCAAGAGTACCAACTACTCCCTTCTGGAGCCAGTGAGACTATGGCATTCCCAATTGTGGAGAATGTTGTGAGGCTGAAGGTAAGTGGAGAAGGGAAGGAGATGGGGAAGAGGAAGGTGGGAAAGTACCTGGCTATTCAGATCTAGTCACTAAACACGGCCAATGCCATTATTAAGCAACGTTTCAATTCTGAATGGTGGTCTTACACCAGGGCGATACTGAGAGTATCTTCCACTCTGGAACGTGCCGCAAATATAATATATATTATTTTTATTAATTAATTGTGAAAACACACAAATTAATCAAATAAAATTTATTTGCGCACGCCGGGTTCGAACCCGCGACCTTCCGAATGGGAGTCAAGTGTCTTACCACTCGACCACGGACGGTCGTCATGTGGTCCGACACACCCTATCGAATGTTTTTATTATCAGGTAAATTTTTAAAAGTTACAGTTTTTTGTGACTTTTTCAACTAACACTCTAGGCTCCAACAATGCCCGTGTTGTGGTAGTCAAATACTATGGACACACTAAACCAACCTCAGATACGAGAGTGCAACGAATCGAATTCGTTTTTAATATCTCACCTCGACTTTGGTTGAAGCTTTCCAGATGAACTAAACATTCCTTTTTGAAGTCAGGATAGACAACATCTATTTCAGTGTGTGCGCCACATTCTTCCGAGTGTTCTTCTGTCGCTAGAGTTCCCGGTTCACACTTGATCACATAAGCGTATTCTGTTTCCTGTTTGACAATCCCGCACTTCAATATTGCTTTGCAAGGGGACTCTCATCTTCTGAGATTGTCTCCGGTTCTGACTTTAAAACACCGACACCTGAGGTCACAAGATCCATTTCAGGAAAACTGTTTTCTAAGTCAGCAAGATGTTCTGAAAAAAAAGTCATTCCATATATCACTTCTCAACTACAATGCCGTGAACGCAAAACATTGATTTTTTTTTTACAAACTTAGTTTTGCATTCTTAACGGTTCAACGCTTAGTAATAATAAACAAAATTAGTCAAGATTTTCATGTTATAAAAAAATTGACAACATGAAGTAATGTTGTCTAGTATTAGGAGCTGTGTACATTAGTACATTGCAAATATAGCTCATTAGTATGTAGATCTCAAACATACAAAAGAATGGATCCAAAAATATCAATGTAGTAAACATGTTAGATTGAGAATTGAGAGATTTGTTGGGAGTTTTTAATAAACTTACTTATTTATTGTTTTTGTCTAATTCGTAGTACTCCATTTAATTTAAAAAAAATTAATTGGAATTGAATTTAACAATTTTATTATTAAGTATTGCAGAACTTCATAATAACATTATTAAATTTAATTTAAATTAAATAAAAATAAAATAACTTATTACTAAACCATTTTCTCATTTCGAAATAATATGTTTTCTACGTTGTTGTTATTATTACAGTGTAATAAAATAAATTCTTACAAGATATTACCTTGACTGACCGCTCCGACTGGATTATTACTATAATGATGAGAGATAGGTAAATCCGTCAGTTTTTGAACTTATATTGGTATAAAAATAAAATTAATGTAACACAAATATAATATAATGTATTGGAAAGATCAACTAAAAAGAAATTAATGACTGTTAGTTCAAACTAAAAATCAGACATGATTTTAATTTTTTTAGAAACAAAGAAAAGATGAAAAAAGACAAACTCTCCCGGGAAACGAATAACCAGACAATATTTAAAATCTCCTACTACCATCGCATTGACCGGAAAAGATTGCTCGTTTCGTAATGAAGTAATTAGCCAGCCGAGGAATTGAACTCACGACGCCCGGGTGCAATACAAACGCGATGCCACCTCAGCCACTGAAGTGTATTCGAAATCATTTTGAGAATTAAATAACTGTCGCCTTTTTTCTATTCGTCATAAAATTTATCACACTGTCGTCGGGCAGTTGTACAGTTTATTCTCTGTTCGTTTTGTCTATGACATTTTCGTGTGGTTTATTTATGATTTTCGTGACATCCATGTCTCAAATAACTTATTGTTGAATCGCTGTCACCCAGTCGAAGTGGTAAGTCAATCAATATCCCGTGAGCAATTATTTCATAACGCTGCAATGATTCCCACTACAAGAAGGTTAATAATCGGTTGTTCTGAGTTCAGTTCTACGTTTGGAATTATTCATCTGAAAGAACACCCAGTGAAAATGTCAAATCCCGTACTAACGTGTTTACTACATTGCAAATTTTGGTATTTTCGACGCATTAATTTGCTTTATGTGATTTAAATCTACTACACTGTTAATTAGACGACCTCATTCTAGATTACACATGCTTCATACTATCCAATTCTTATTGTTCTTCTTCTTCGATGGCGCTACAGCCCATATCGAGCTTTGGCCTCCCGCAACATTAGCCTACAACTCCTCCTGTCCTCAGCAGTTGACTTCCAGTTTGTTACCTGGAGAAGCTGTGCCGCATCCCCTCTTACCTCGTCTTCTCACCTCAGTCTGGGTCTTTCCACTTTTCTCTTTCCACCTGGATGTCCCGTCATACTTCTTTTTGGGACGCGTGTGTCCGGCATTCTCTGTACATGCCCAGCCCATCCCAACCTCATATGGGCTGAGATGTTGGGGGCCTGATATATATCGTATACTTCTTTGTTGTGCCGGATGCGCCACTGTTCCCCCTCTTTCACGGGACCACATATTCTCCTCAACACTTATCTTTCAAAAGTATCCAGCAATTCACCTGGATATATTTATATTTCATTTCATTTCCAATTCTTATAAACACATTAAATACTGATATACACCTTCAATGCCAATTGGTTCAATTTGATGTTCACGACAATGTAATTGCGTACAGCTTTATAAAAATAACGATTTGTTTTTCAGAATATCTTGCAAACTTTAAAATCATACTGCAGTTTGTTTGCAATGGATCGTATGACCTCGGATTTCGGATTCATTAAGTCCGAACCGAAGACAAACCCCGAAGAAGAGAATCCAACATCCCATTGTGATGCAATATTGCAGCACGGGATTGTCAAACAGGAGACAGAAGACGCTTCTGCCATCAAATGTGAACCGGGGACTCTAGTGGCAGAGGATCTTGCGCAAGAATGTGGCGAATACTCTAAAATTGATATTGACTATCCTGACATTAAAAATGAATGTTTCGTTCATCTGGAAAGGATCGATCAAAGTCGAGGTAAGCTATTTGATTTTTCTTCTAGTGCCCTCTCCCATCGGAAGTTGGTTTTCCCTGCAGGCTGAGCTGAGCTACACTCATACCGATCACGTTGGTTTCGATGTCATAGTCTATAGTGTCTTCATTTATCACATCTGCCATCAACCTACCTTCAGTAATTGAATTTCGCTATCTTGCAACTGTTACCCCGCCATTATTCTAGACTAAAAGACTACAACTGAGTTTTTTTTTAATAACTTGTTCAATATTTAGCTATTCGGTTAAGAAACTCTACGCCCCTCGCTCATGTGTTCAGGATGTTTTAAGTATGTGTGCCGATACTATTTTTAAAGCATAATTTTTACATCTTTCCTGTCAATGCTTGGCAAAGTTTCCTGATTTTCATGCCGTATCGAAGAAAAGTGGAAACGTAATAAGTAATTACGAACCATCTTGATTAATACATATTGATTGGGCATTTAACACAATTTTTACACACACTTACCTACATAAATATACACATACATGAACTGCTGTACTTGTAGTTATAATTGTCACATTTTATTCCTACCCTCCTCCTATAAACCTGTCATTCTTCCCATTACCCAGACGTCAGTTAATAATCGACCATTAACCTGTAAACATCCGCATTCCTTTTCCGCATCTTTCGCTATTTACCGTTCTAAGAATACAATATCACCTATCAATGGCGTATTTTGTCAGAGGCTAAAAATTTTCCCGCTTTGCAATAAAATCCAAATAAATGGAACATTTGTTAACGTATTCGCAAACTAAAAACTGTTTTCGAAAGGTGATAAAATAGGTTTTCAAATTTCTATATTAAAAATTACTATGTACTTTTTTAAATATAATTTTTTTTTGAGAAAATTTTTAAAAGTTTTAAAAATGCCTCATTTTACTTTTTTTTCTAACTAAAATTACTGATAATGAAAAAAAATAAAACACATATTTATTTCATTAGACAAATGAATTATAAACCTTACTGTCACCTCACTTTTTTTCGTTTCATGTAAAAAAAAAATCTTAAAAAATTCACAAAGTTCCATAATTTTTTTTCAAATTGCTATCGGAAACTTTGGTTTCAGAAAGGGGTAAATTTAAATTTTTTTGTGGTTTTCTTTTAGGTTTGAATATATAGTTTGTTGTATTCTCTTTTCAATACCGCTTAGATCACATTTCTGACTATGATAGTAAGAGAAAAACAACGATTTCTGTGAGACCTATGTGAGCTGGGACAAATATGGTCTCCTGTGATTAAACGGGTTAAAACCGGCCAATTATAGAAGAAGGTGCTACAAGTCCCGCAGTGAGTAATTTCTCTCCTTTTCCTTATGTGCATTGTGCATACCTTCTACTTGTGCAGTGGCTAAAACACATAAAACACACACATTTCATGGTTCTTCGATTTAAAACCACACAAAACACGCATCACATATTTTTTATATTATTTTAATTAGAGATTTCAAAAGTAACATAAATGGACAAATTACAGGAAAAAAGTGGTAAAGATTATTTGCCGAACTTAAATTGGGTTGTCCTTTGTAATTTGTTAACTGTAAAATAATTCTTATCTATTTATGATTAAACCGATTTTGGTGTAATTTCAGCAGACACCACCCATGAAGGAAATCGGTATCGTGTTCGTTTTTATTATTATTTAATCTATACATATATTATTTTTACATGTTATTTTTTTCAATGCCTGTCTCACTAGGGTAAACCTGTGTCGAGACAGACGTAGAGTTACATAAATTGTATGCAAACAATTTGCCTAGCTTGGTAGTCAAAAAGCCATGTAAAATAAACCTGTAACAAAGAAAATGAATAAAGAAAAAAAAGAAAAAAAAAGATAATTACATTTTAGGTTCAATACAATAAAAGGCAGGTAATTGGAAGTGTGAATTAATTCTCTAAAGAGTGTGATCTTCCAAATCACAGGAAAGGTTCATATATTAAAATGATATTATAGTAAAATGAATTAGAAATGGAATAAATGGATAGAAATATATATTAAAATGATAATTATGTTAGTATATTTGACGGGATTCTATTGGTTTTTTTTTTTGATTAGGTCGTATGTAAATGGGTATTTTTGTCTATTTGCAATTGGTTTTATATATGTTTGCTATAGTATTCAGTTTGAACTCAAAGGTTCAGCGGTGAAAGCCAATTGGCTCCTCATTCTGAAAATCAGTTTATACGAGTATAATACCGGGAAAACGAGGTGAAGTCAATCTGGTATCGAAATTTTCATGTTATTACGATTGCACCCCCTACTGCCTGCTTTCGGTTTTATATTATTTTGAAATATATCAATTCGATGAGTTTGCAATATTGAACTACTAAATTATATCTACTGTAATTATCCCCAAATTTCTGCATCAGCGTTGTTAATTCGTGGGTAATTTCCGAAATTGCGGGGATTTTCAAAGACCGATTGTGGGGAGAACCTTGATGTTGGGAAAATGCGGGGATTCTACAATACGAGAAATTACGTAACTGATACTGATAAAAGAGCATTTCCTGATTATCTAAACAAATTGAAAAATAATATTTACAACCATATGTGAAAATGTTTTGAATTTTCGTTTTCTTGTGCAGTAAATTTTTTAACAAATTTCTGTTTTTTAGCCTGAACGAAAAAGAAATTCCGAAAATGATTAAATTACAAATAAATAAATACTTATTTAAAAAGATTTTCTTTTCAATTTGAAGGTAAAGAAACGTACGGGGAATTCGAACATCTGTTATGGGTATATAAGACTATGTAATTTGTCAATTTTCTCTGAATCCTTGTTGACATAGTCGCCATTCTGTCTGTAGAATTCATAACGTCCACCTGAACAATTCTCTGAGTACTGAACATAAATAAACAAATCCTTATAATCCATAAACCATTTATTTTTCTATCCGAAATTGTTTTGATTGACTAGAGGCTAGGCTTTGAGACGTATACAATATTAAAAAAAAAAAGTTACTCCGCTGATGAGGCAACTGAAAAAAAAAAACAGTTTGCAACTAAACTCGCTATCCTGTGTACGTCAATGTGACGGTCTGCACACTACACATCTTCTCAAAAACCCGTTGTCAATGGCAACGCAAGCAGTAAGGAGATCCGCTCACTGAGGCAACTGAAAACTGTCAATGTTTTAGTATGACAATGTGATGGCCCGCACACTCCACAATCACTCAAAAATCCGTCGTCAATGGTAACGCAAGCGGTGACTTACGACTTGCACTGCTGATTGCCGTGGCCAGCCGTTGCTAGTTGGCAGCTGATTGTTCTTCGTCTATGGTTAAACAAGCTTTTTGACCAATCAAGATATATAAACCAGCCGGTTTTAGTTTGGTTTCAGTTTCCTCGTTAGCGTAGCGCCTTACTCGAAACTCGCCTTGCTACTTGCTACGATAATAACTGATTATTCTTCGTCTATGGTTAGACAAGCTGAGATATTTACTGAAATCGTAAAATTGAGTAGCGCCGTGATATAGGTTTCGTTGGAAACCATAGCAACCAGCCAGTGTTAGTTTGGTTTCAGTTTCTCCGGTGAGCGGAGCGCCTAACAGAAATTCTTGATAAGTAGCTGAGAGGTGTTAAACATTGGCGTAGGAATTTGAAGTTCGTCATGCCATTATTTAATGTTTTTACTTATTGTAACAATATTATTATTAAAATAAAAACGTGTCTTAAATTAAATTAGTTTAAAAAAATGATAAATTTAAACCAATCTCAAGGGTTACGAAATCATTCGCTATTTCAGTGATCACAATACAAAATTTGTTCAAACTTTTTCATCACGTATCTGTATTAAATTGATAAAATTTCCAAGCATCTCAAGAAATACAATGCTTTCGATGTGTTGTTAATCTAGTACCCACAATGCCATCAATAATTTGAATTTTATTTTTCAGAATTCGGTTCATCGAAATCATCTACAATTGGCACTAGAGACCTAGAAGCTAAACAATCATTCACAGTAAATAAACTGTTTTCCTGTCCTGCTTGTACCTACTTGTGTAGGAGGAAAAATAGTATGGTTTGTCATATAAGAACCCACACTGAAGGGAAACCATTCTCGTGCTCGGAATGCAATTATAGGTGCATACGAAAAAATGATTTAGTTAATCATATTAGAACCCATACCGGAGAGAAACCATTCTCGTGCTCTATGTGCACATATAAGTGTATACGAAAAAATGATTTAGTTAGTCATATTAAAATCCACACTGGAGAAAAACCATTCTCGTGCTCCATGTGCACTTATAGGTGCGTACGAAGAAGTCGTTTAAATAATCATACTAGAATCCACACTGGTGAGAAACCATTCTCTTGCTCGGAATGCCCTTACAGGAGCATACAATATAGTAATTTAGTAAATCATATTAAAACCCATACCGGAGAGAAACCATTCTCGTGCTCTATATGCACTTATAGGTGCATACGAAAAAATGATTTAATTAATCATACTAAAACCCACACTGGAGAAAAATCGTTCTCGTGCTCGGAATGCACTTACAGGAGCATACAAAAAAAGGATTTAGTTAATCATACTAAAACCCATTCTGGAGAGTAACCGTTATCGTGCTCTGTGTGCACTTATAGATGCGCACAAATAAGTGTTCTAAATAATCATACTAGAACCCACACTGTAGAGAAACCATTCTCGTGCTCGGAATGCGCTTACAGTAGCATACAAAAAAGTGATTTAGTTAATCATATTAGAACCCATACCGGAGAGAAACCATTCTCGTGCTCTATATGCACTTATAGGTGCATACGAAAAAATGATTTAGTTAATCATACTAAGGCCCACACCGAAGAGAAACCATTATCGTGCTCGGAATGCACTTACAGGTGCATACAAAAAAAGGATTTAGTTAATCATACTAAAACCCATTCTGGAGAGTAACCGTTATCGTGCTCTGTGTGCACTTATAGATGCGCACAAATAAGTGTTCTAAATAATCATACTAGAACCCACACTGTAGAGAAACCATTCTCGTGCTCGGAATGCGCTTACAGTAGCATACAAAAAAGTGATTTAGTTAATCATATTAGAACCCATACCGGAGAGAAACCATTCTCGTGCTCTATATGCACTTATAGGTGCATACGAAAAAATGATTTAGTTAATCATACTAAGGCCCACACCGAAGAGAAACCATTATCGTGCTCGGAATGCACTTACAGGTGCATAGAAAAAAAGGATTTAGTTAGTCATACTAGAATTCGTACCGGAGAGAAACCATTCTCTTGCTCGGAATGCACTTACAGGTGCATAGAAAAAAGGGATTTAGTTAGTCATACTAGAATCCATACTACAGAGAAACCATTTTCGTGCTCGGAATGCACTTACAATTGCACGCACAGAACTCAATTACGACTTCATTTCATCAAAAATCACCCTTTGCTAGGAAACTTCTAGTGCTCAGGATTAATTTAAATTTGAGCAGTAGAAGCTATTTTGTGTTACATTTTGGAGCCTATTATGATTAAAACTAAAACCTATTTATTTTTAAAGATTCATGATTCTTTTTTTCGTTCTAACTGCTCTTTACTTTTACTTTTTTACTTACTTAATTACTTTTTATATGTTGTTTTATTCATATGTGTAATGTACTGTTATTAATCGTGTAGTACTCATATCGATAATACTCTTAAAACCGCTCCTTGATAAGGGGGCCAATATCTCCCTTATCTCGTAGAATTCCTTTAGGTTCTTAATAACAAGACTCGTAGGTACTTCGTACACTTTTATACATTTATTAGTAGATAATAATAATACACGGATACTACTATTGAAGGCTGATTGCACAAACCCTAGAAGTGTCGCTCTGCACTCGGAACCGCTCGGTTATATCTAAACCCTCGGGTATCTCCGCCGACACTCGGCTAGACCCGAAACCCATATTTCATTCGGCAGTATTCGGCACTTTCGTTTCATTTCGTGTTCAGACGTGTCATTCCGAGTAAAATAGGCTGAATGAAATACAGAAATGAACGATTAGTGAACCGTCTGATTCATGCATTACCAAAGCGAGCGAGCGCCGCCCCTGAAGTCTGCCGCCCCTAGGCGCGGCCTATACGGCCTCTTGGGAAATCCGGGACTGCTCAGACCTGATATTGTTGTGGGAATCAAAATTTTAGATCGAGTGGTTCTTGTTGGTATATGGACTGAATCTACAATACCATTAACAATTTAAAAAATAAACGTTAAGTCGGAATTATGCCTTCCTTCTGAAAGTTTTGTTAATTTTAATTCTTTCAATAAGTGGTTGTAATTTATTGTTTCTATAGGTAGACCGAATTTATGGTTAAGATATCTTAGGAATTTTGACTGCTTTTAAATATTTTTTACTGATTTTAAAGTAAGGGGACAATATATGAATACATTAGACTTAGACCTAATTATTGAAATATGTAGAAAGTTTCTGCCGTTACGTATATCAAATCAAATCATAAGATATGTATTGTACAAATAAAAAATATAAAGGATGCAGCTTATGGATACACCCTATTTCTTCCAGCTAACCACATACATATTTTATTATAATGTTTATACATGTAAAAAAAAAACAAATATACCAATAAAAATACAAAAATAGGTGTTTCATTTAGGTGAGGTATTCACTTAAGATTGTTAACCACGGGATACCGGAAATTAATCATTTTTAAATCAAATTCTAGACGTATTGACTCTTTCAAAAAAAAGCATAAATTGATTTTGAAAGATTGTTATTTTATCTGGTACACGCAGTTTTAAAATTTTGAAAAACATAGTGTGTTTATAATATACTAAGGTTATTCCGTTGGTCGTTGGCAGATTTGTCCAATTTTCAAACGATGGATTCTATTAAACAACACAAATTTCAAATCATATAATCATACAACAAGATAAATCAATATATAATCTAGTCAACACAGTTTTCCAAATTTAAATTTTAGACAAATTAAAATCATTCAAAAATAAACCCGAAAACGTGTTTTGTGACAAAAATTCCTCACTTATTCTATTTATTTAAGGTCTTACAAACTAAAATATTTCAGATTTTTTTTACACACTTATTTTGTTTAGACATTATTGAAAAATTATAAATTATTTTGAGCAAAAATTAATTTTAAGAAGTATATAATTTTCATTCATTTGCTATCTCCCATTCTATATCATTCATTTGATCATTTTTATGGAAGTTTGAGACATAAATTAGCGCGATTCATTAGCCGCTGAGATGCGGCCGTGCGAGGTTGTGTGTTCGCGCCGCTATTAATGACAACATTTTGCATTAAATTTAAAACTAATACCGTTTAGCTTCATGGTTGCATAAACACCCGCGTGCAACACTGTTAACAAAAACGGAATAATGGATTGCTGGATATTACCTCTTAAGGTGTAATGGCATTTGTTAACAAGGAAAGTGTTTAGTGACGATTTGAATTTGTGTGTATATTTTCTTTGTTTAATGCTTTTTGGAAGGTTGTTGTATAATTTAATGGCCATGTAGTATGGTCCTTTTGGGAATATTGTTTTGTTTGCTTTTGGTATTAATAAGTTTTCTGTGGACCTTGTAGCGTATTTATGTGTCGAGCTTTTTTTGTGGGAACTTGTTTGTGGATGATCGCACTAACATGCATAACTATATATATATATATATATGTCTGTGAAATTTATATATCTACATGAATCTAGATGAGCAGAGTTTGTAATTTTTCTTATGCATCTCTTTTGGATGATAAAAACATCTTTTGCGTTTACCGAGTTTCTCCAAAAAATAATACCGTATTTTATTATTGAATGTACATAACCATAGTATGCGGCTATTACGGATTCGACATTTAAATTTTTTCTCAAGGTACCTAAAACAAAAGAAAAGCTACTGATTTTTGCTATTATTTTTGATGCATGTTCTTTCCAGTTTAAGTTTGTATCTAGTTGTATTCCAAGCAGTGAACAAGTTTGGGAAGGTTCGATAATATTATTATTAAAGTTAACATTTGTGTTTATAGGTATAGCTTGCACTGGACAAAATTTTAGAATTTGAGTTGTGTTTGTGTTGAGTGACAGATGTTACGATAATAGCCAGTTTGCTATTAATTGCCAAGTCTAGTTAACATGTTTGTTAAATTCGTCAACGTCTCCATTACATTCAAACAACAAAGCAGTGTCATCAGCAAACATTGAACATTCATTGCCAGCAATAGTTGGAAGTAAATTTATGTAGATAAGGAAGAGGAGGGGCCCAAGAATGCTTCCTTGTGGCACACCCTTGTTAATTGTTCTCCATTTGGATTCTAACATGACTGAATAATTTTTTCGCCGATATTTGGAATTTGAACTTTCTGCTTACGATTTTTTAGGTATGATTCAAACCATTGTAATGCTAATCCTCTTATACCCACATGTTCAAGTCTAATTAGAAGAAGCTCATGATAATGAAGCCAAGCATTTTTAATCCTTTATCAGTAACTGTATGAGTGAAACAAAATAAAATTTAGGATGAAAAATAATGCCAAGATCATTAATTTCATTAACAGAGGTGTGGAAAACATTGCTTATTTTATATTGATGAAAGAACTGTTGACTTATTCTGAAAAATAGTATTATTTGGCATTTACTAATGTTTAGATGAAGATTGTTTGGTTTGCAATAACCTTGCAATGTATTTGGATATAAAAACGGTCATCTATAGTTATTATGAATTAAGATAGTGTTAGATCATCGGCGCAAAGCAACACTTTAATATTATTATCCAAAGCCGCAATTTTATTTATAAAAAATATGAAAAGTATGGAGCCTAAATGTGACGCTGAAGGTATACCGCAAGTAACCTTTAATTTGTGTGACAGATAAGAATCATTTTTTACTTGATAATTCTATTAGTTAAGTAGCTCTGCATCTATTCCGATAGTTAAAATGTAATCAAAAGATATAACTAAAAAAACGTCATTCATATTCGTTTTGGAAAAATAGCGCAAGAATTTAAAAAATATATAATTCGTAACTCTTGAATTATACGGAAACAAATCAAAATTACATCCGTGCGATTCAGAATAAACTTGAAGAAATCGAGGTTGAGCCATTTTAACCACTCATTGAGATCAAAGTGATAATCGCTGATTTCGACAAACGCTAATCCGCAAATAAGCAATTAAAGATGAATTTACATGAATGAAAAAAAATGTCTAGTCCTATAGGTCTCTCCGACGTAATGTATAATTGTAGAGGTAACATAAAAAAGTTAATTCTCCACTGTGATTGCGCCAACGTTTCTTTAAATACCTCTTTTGAGAAGATGAATAGCTACAATCAGATAATGAAAAAGGTTTTCTCTATTGTGAGTCAGCATTTGTCTCGTCAGTTGGTCCTTAAAAGAAAATTAATAGTTGCTTTAAGAAAATGTAAAAGGTTTTTCTCCACAGTGAGTCAGCAAGTGTTTCTTTAAATATCCCTTTCGAGAACATGAATAGTTGCACTCCGAACATGTAAAAGGTTTTTTCCTACTATGAATCAGCATGTGGCTCGTCAGGCTGCATTTCTGAGAACATGAATAGTTGCACTCGGAACACGAAAAAGGTTTTTCTCCACTGTGAATCAGCAAGTGTTTCTTCAAACTTCCCTTTAAAGAGCATGAATAGTTGCACTCGGAACATGAAAAAGGTTTTTCCCCACTGTGAATCAGCATGTGGTTCTTCAGGTTGCCCTTCTGATAAAATGAATAGTTGCACTCGGAACACGAAAAAGGTTTTTCTCCACTGTGAGTCAGCAAGTGTTTCTTTAAATCTCCCTTTCGAGAACATGAATAGTTGCACTCCGAACATGTAAAAGGTTTTTCCCTACTATGAATTAGCATGTGGCTCGTCATGCTGCCCTTCTGAGAAAATGAATAGTTGCACTCGGAACACGAAAAAGGTTTTTCTCCACTGTGAATCAGCAAGTGTTTCTTTATTTCTCCCTTTCGAGAACATGAATAGTTGCACTCCGAACATGTAAAAGGTTTTTCCCTACTATGAATCAGCATGTGGCTCGTCAGGCTGCCCTTCTGAGAACATGAATAGTTGCACTCGGAACATGCAAAGGGTTTTTCCCCACTGTGAATCATCATGTGGCTCGTCAGGCTGCATTTCTGAGAACATGAATAGTTGCACTCGGAACACGAAAAAGGTTTTTCTCCACCGTGAATCAGCATGTGTCTCGTCAGATTACCCTTCTGAGAACTGGAATAGTTGCACCCAGAACACGTAAAGGGTTTTTTACCACTGTGGGTCAGCATGTGGTTCGTCAGAGCATGCTTAAATGAAAATGAATAATTGCACTCAGAACACGAAAAAGGTTTTTCTCCACTGTGAATCATCATGTGTCTATTTAGACATCCTTTGCGATAACTTGAATATTTGCAGTAGGAACATGAAAAGGGTCTTTTTCCAGTATGGATACACAAGTGCCCTTTTAAATTCATCTTATGAGAGCAGGAAAAGTTGCAACGGGAGCAAGAGAATAGTTTTTCCACATAATGGGTCTTCTGATCTGTCAACGAATTGAAAAAGATTACCGATAACGAAGGTTACATAAAAAAAATAATTCATTGTAGATAAATAAATTGAGGACAGTAAATTCATAAAAACGTTACAAAATTGGATAACATGAATTGTTAAATCTTACAATCAAAATTGGTTTTTGCTGCTGTCTGGCTAATTCTTTCGAAGCGTTCTAAGCATTCCTTTTTAACATCCGGCAGATCAATATCAATTTCCATATAAGGAGACCCTCCTTCACCTGCTTCTCGGGGTCCTGGTTCCGCCTTAATGGGAACACTTCTCACATTATAGCTACCTAGAAAAATAAAATAACAATACGTACAACAATCACTCGTATGAATACACAACTCGTTTGAATAATTGCAGACAGAACATGAAAAGGTTTTTTTTTCCTTAATATACACACGAGTGCATTTCTAAATTCGTCTTATGAGAGCAGAAGTTGCAACGGGAGCAAGATAATAGTTTTGCCACATTTTTTGTCTTCAGATCTGTCAAGGAATTGAATAAGAATTCAGATAAGAAAGGACTTCATAAGAATAATAACTCATTGTAGATAAATAAATTAAGGACATTAAAAAATTGGTTAATATATATCGTTAAATATTACAATCAGAAGTGGTTTTGGCTGCTGTCTGGTCAATTCTTCCAAAGCATTCTAAGCATTCCTTTTTAATGTCCGGCAAGTCATTATCAATTTCCATATAAGGAAATCCTCCTTCATTTTCTTCTCGGAGTCCTAGTTCCTCCTTAATGGGAACAGTGCTCACACTATTGCTACCTGGAAAAACCAAACAACAAAACGTATAACGATCACTCGTATGAATAATAAACTTTAAAAAAAAATTATAGTATAATAACACGAATTAATGTTTTCTTTTTTTTAATACATATAAGTTAATATATATATATATTTATAACCAGTGATTATTGGCATTAATTGGAGTAACGAAACTTGAATGAATTTTCGGTCTCCGGTAACATTTTGATATTTTTTTTTAAAGTCAAATTATTAAAAATTCCTTCACACATCGTCACTGGGCACTCAGCTGAGTAACCGCCTAACCTCTCACTCCAACCTTATCTCTCCAAAACTTACTGTTCTTTTAAGTATTTTAGTTGAATAGAAAAACATCAATAATGCCATAGGAGATCAAAAGTTCATATTCATTTTTACTCGTCTCTTAACGTCATACTTATATGTATAAAAAACTTTAAATTAAATTATTTACTATTAAAATACCATTGATAAGCCATTAAAAGCAGAACTTTGGAAAAGAGATTTGGAGGTCAATTTAAGAATTAAGAATAATTCCAGCTTCAAGGAATAATGCTTCGATAAGGAAGAACCCAGCTTTTGAGCACATTCAGTACATAATCAAAGTCAATGGAAAGATGTTTTCTTCCATAAAAATGTATGCATTTTTAATGGATATATTGATCGTAAAATGTATGCATTTCTAATTGATAATAAAACATATAGCTTATCTCATGTCCCAAATAAGATTATTTAAAACTTTAAGAAACAGGTACTATATGTGAGCAACAAAAGTGAAGAGTACTGTAGACGGGCAGTTAACTAAAATGATACATTTTAAGATAAATACCAAATAAACTTATGTATGGCAAGAGAGGTCGTCGAAACAAGGCGATCAATCATATGTTCCGCCTACAAATTAAAAACGGATAAAAAATTGATCTGGGACGGTTCTAGTCTTTGCGTGACTTGGAGTGCTAAGTATAAAAAATACGTCATTGTTGAAGTTGTGGTCGCCGTATCATATTTTTTTGGATGAAGATTTTTCATTGTAGGTATTTCCAGCCTCCCCCATTTTAAAAATATTCGTACAAAAAAATGAAATATTGAAAAAGAAATATTTCATAGCCTACATGAAACGAGTTTTTACAAATGAGTTTTACACCATTATAATAATATATCTTTATTGAATGAAATCTGCAACATTTATAACTAATAAAGTACTTTTTTTTAAAAACATTAGCTCCACACATATTCAGTGTGATAATGTTTAATAATTAATGATTTATAAATTACAAAAAGTGAACATCAGAGAATATAAAATACACATATACAGTAGGTAATACTTACAGAATAAGCCTCAGTAAGCTAGCCTGTGTTGAGGCAGTATGTTGATTTAAAATACTATAATGTAATAATAATGAAATGTAATAATATTACAGACGTAACAGATATCAGGTTTTGTTTCAAAATGCTTTCATACAACGAAGTATTGAATTCCGGAAGACGTGGTAACCACGACACTGACACCAATGTTACAGGTTAGAGTGCAGTTTCACTGAGCTGTTCCGAGATGCAGTCTGCAGAAGAAACCATCCTCCCACAGGAGAGAGCATTGGAATAAAATAGTTGCTTACCTCGACTTATGTCGATCCTTTCCAGATGAACGGACACTTCCTTTTTAATGTCCGTAAAGTCAATATCTATTTCAGAGTAAGCGCCACGTTCCTGCGCATGTTTTTCTGTCGCTAGAGTCACCGGTGAACACTTGTCGTCTGTCTCCTGTTTGACAATCCCGTACTGTAATATTGCATCACAATGGGATGTTGAACTCCCTTCTTCGGGTATTGTCTCCGGTTCAGAGTTTATTACAGCGAAATCCGAGGCCAAGAGATCCATTTTAGGTAAACAGATAACTGAATCTGATGTTTGCAAGAAATCTGGAAAAGAAAAACCATCATTTTAATATTTTACTCCTTTACTAATAGTTAGACTGCCGTCAATGCCAAACTGAGTCAATGTAATTTGAAGTTTTGCATAGGTAATCCATGTGTATATAAATAACGCAACTTTTTTTGAAAAAGCTGTGAAAATTCATAGCATGAATTATAATGTTATCTAGTATGAAGAGCTCTAATTTCCCACGTACTAAAGCTATCTAGCAGACTTTAAATACAACAATAATATTATTATTATTTATTTTTAGGGTGGTATGTCAAATATCCTTCTTTAGCCAACGTTTCGGACAACGTTACAGTGTCCATCATCAGGGCAGATTTGTCAACGCATAACACCCCAAAAATAAATAATAAAAATAATTTTGGCCGTGAAAATCGAAAATCATATCACAACATATCATATCATGCCTTTTGAAAATCCAATGTGCCAATGGCCAGAAGTCGTAAACTTACGACAAAACTTACAGGTGTCAAGCGGGCGACATACGCGAAGCTCACATCAAAAGATACTGCGTTATAAAGTATCTTTTCTACCGACACACTACGTTTAAAATATTTCTTCCTACGGCAGAAGAAGGGGTCAGTTGAAATCGGAAGCGGTCGAGAGAATATCATTTTTTTGTACGGGATATGTCAACTAGACAGCTCCGTGTATTCAAAATGACCCCCTCTCCTGTTTACGGCGAAGGGGGGTCGCATAAATGATCCGATATCGCGATCGTAGCGGTCACGAAAAATAACGCCGATTAGCGAAGATTCAAACCGCGATCACGGCACATCATCTTTTTACGTGTGGCGGGTCGATATGGGATTGTATGGCGAGCGCTATTGTGTTACAAGCATCTTTTTGATGTGAGATGCGAGTCTGTCGCTACCTTAAAGCTAGACAATTTAACTTTTACTGTAGCTAGCGTTGACACATACGGCCCTAAAATACCAGAAGTTTGTAATGGAGAGTAGTTTTATGACAATCTGGTTGCAGGAATCATTACGGCGTAAAGAGATAAATGATCGGGGGGCGTTTATTATTTGACTTACCGCTTATAATGGACGACAACAATAAAATTGTAATAATTGATGACAAATGTAATGGGGTAACTAATGACAGGTAGGTTTGGTGTTGCCATAATGCAAAAACAAAACCATAGACAATCCACAAATGCACGAATCAGACGATTCACTAATCGTTCATTTCTGTATTTCATTCGGCCTATTTTACTCGGAAAAGTGCCGAATACTGCCGGATGAAATCTTCAAGTGAACCGATCCAACAATGTTGGATATTTTCATCCGGCATCCTTCACCCGATCGCGCACGCGCGCGGAAGAGAGCAAAGTGAAACGTCTGAAAACCGAGTGAAATTAAAATCAGTTTTTCTCGCGTCCTGTACTGGAAAAACGTCAAAATGGTATTCGTTCGGCTAATTTGTTTGCTTTTGGGAACACGTCTCATAGAAATTGTTGGGTCTCCCTTACTATCCATGTGTTATACATATGTTTTAATATATGAAAGATTATTAATTTGTAGGTAAATGTTCGTAACAAAAAAAGTAAAATCAAATTGTGCTATTATGTCATAAAAAATAAAAAGGTTTATAAGACGAAACAATATTGTTTTTATTTATATTTTTTTAATTAATGGTACATCAAAATTGCGTAAAAACCGATGCATCTGACATGTTTTTCCTTAAAATTCGAGGCCGGACCGCACTGGAAATCAAACGAATTCCAGCGCGCCTGACCTCGCTCGGCGACGCTGTGGTGGGAATGGACGAGTAAACGCTTATTTCTATAGCGCCGTCTGAACATGGAATGAAACGAAGATGGAACATTAGGCCGAATAAACATGGCGTAAACCTTCAATCGAGTGAACTGTCTGATTCCGTCTTAACGAATGCACGTACGCAATATAGACTTGCTGAGTCTGCTTTTCAGGTATTTCAGTGGAGCCTGCTCGACATAGCTAGCAGCACTGTTACCCTGTGCCCCTAGGCACCAAGGTCGTTGCCAGAGAAAAAAATTAGGGGGGGGAGGTGGTTGTTTGTTCGCTGGCCGTATACGGCCCGCGGACCGCAGGTTCTCCACCTTTGCTTTATATAAATACGTTGAGTTTTTAAAAATATTTTTTTACTAACAGAAATTAAACGGTTTTACGTATCAATCTTATCATATATTTTTATAATTACAAAATTATATTTAGTCTTGTAGCTTTCTTTGTAGCGAACAAATCATTAATCTCCTTGGTGTCATTGTCAATTCTGCGGCGGATCGACATTAACGCCAAACTGTCAAGTCTTTCCTGGCCTGAGACATTTTTTCTTAAATAAGGTTTGAGGCGTTTCAGAGAAGACAAAGTCCTGACAGGGGTACTTGTGGAAACAGGCAGGGTCGCCAAGATTTTTAAAAGTTTGTGAATGTTTTTTTAAAAAATATTTATTTAAAGATACAGACAAAAAATAATACAATATAATATCAATCTAAAAAATAATACAAAAAAAAGATAAAGTCAATGGACTACTTTTTTTATCAATGGTGCTTTATACTTTCAAAATAAAAATAAAGCTTACTTTACTTAGTTATTGAAATATTGTACATGCATATATACAGGGTGTTTCGGTACGTACTCGACAAACTTTAACCAGAGATTCCTAAGCGTATTTCGAGTAAAAAATATTATGACTACTTTCCTGTCCAGTAACGTTTTAAAAAAAATTAATCGAAAATATTTTCACCAAATGTCACCACTGTTATATACTTTGTCAACATTTCAATACGTGCCTCTATATTTTTTAATGCTGCCGGATTGCTAAACTATTTTTTTAGCGTAGTTATTAAATTTTATTTTATTTAAAACATCGTAATTTTTTTTAAAACACGACAAAAAATAGAAACATAATTTTAAATTAATCCACTTAACCGCCACGCCGCGCCGTTTCGCCGCAGGTCAGTCGGGCAGAGAAGGTGGACTCCTTCACTCCTTGCTTCATTCAAATCCATACATCGTCTCGTACAGACTCTTTTTTTCTTCTGAATTTTGACATGACCCGACTCACGAAGGTACCTATTTGATTCACATGGTTGTGCTATGTCTTCCTCAGCCATCCTAGACTTATAATTCTCCTTACACTCCTTTCTTTGTTCAGTGAAAGATACTCTCGCCCTTGAGAAAGACCATAATTCAGAACTGAAACGTGTTTTAAATTATTGTCTAGCGGTCTTTAGTGACCAAATCTGAATATCCAGGATTCCTCACCTCTCACTTCTTCCCTCAGCCATACAACATAACCCAATTCAACGCAATAATTGTGTCGGTATATCGGATTTTGGTAGTTGTCATTCTTAAATTCACATATCGATATTAAAAATATAAATCAAATGTTTGTTCCTATTTAAACTAACGCGTTTACTCATAAACTCCACTCCGTCGAATGTGCGAATACATTTCAATTGAAAGCAGGTACTCAGAATAAGGATAACAATAAAAATTCGGTTTTACCGACGCACTAATTACTATTATAATGCATTACGGATGGGGTAATGGTAACAAATTCGTAGAAAATATTGACTTAATAGGGAAGTTGAGTGAAAAATATTTTGACTTATAAAAAATATGTTTATGTATGAGACGATGTATGAATGTGAATGAGGCAAGGAGTGTACGCCAATACCGAGTTGTTTGGCAGTGCGTCCTCTCTCCTTTCCCATGTGGGGAAAAGGCGTGGTGGTAAGTTAGTAAGTTTTGTCTATATTATATTTCCTACGCAATCTCCCCAGGATAGCTTCTTATAATAATTTTAAAAAATGTTTTTATTTCTAAAAGCGTTAAACAAAATATATATATATATGTAATATAATAAAGAAATACGAAAATATTCTCGAGTTTTATTAAAGTTTCCATCTAAATAAGCGTTCTTCACAATAAAAATAAGTCATGTATGCTTGCTGGTAAATATATAAATGGGGTACTCCGACTTTTGGAAATGAAAAATTGTGACATTTTCTCGGCATTGGTGATGCGATTATTAAGTAGGTACAGTTAGAAATTAAACGTTTGCGAAGTGACGAAACGACCAACTGGAATAATATAGGGGTACCTAAGGGCTTTGCCAAGGAAATTAAATAATTTGAGTGTGCTAGGGGCAATTTTTAAGGTTCAAAATTCCATAAAATCGATGTAAATTCGGCGATTCACTAGGAAATTCACTACGGATTCGCTAACACTCCAAAGGTCACTTTATGAACAGTTGCTGTCTCTCGGTTTTTCTCGAAAGTGTTTCAGCATGTGACGTTTCAAACTTGATTTTACTGAACATATGTAGCTGCAGAAGCTACACGCAAAAGGTTTTTCTCTACTGTGGATCAGCATGTGTCTTTTCAAATGTGCCTTTTGAGAAAATGAAGAGTGACAATCAGAACACGAAAAAGGTTTCATTCCGCTGTGACTAAGCAAGTGATTTTTTAAAGTTGACTTTTGTGAACATGAATAGTTGCAATCGGTACACGAAAAAGGTTTTTCTTCACTGTGAGTAACCAGGTGTCGTTTCAAGTTTCCTTGTCGTGAACATAAATAGTTGCAGTAAGAACATGAGAAAGGTTTTTCTCCTGTATGGCTGCGCAAGTGTACTGCAATCGCTGACTTGTCTGAGCAGGAATAGTTACAATAGGAACATGAGAATGTTTTTCTTCCGTAACGTGTCTTCAAGTCTGTTTTTATATCTGAAAAAGAAGCAGAAGCTTTAAATATATTTTATAAAAGCATACCAAATGTTATCATGAAATGGGCATAAAAAGAAAAGCACGATGTGAGAACTAAAGCAAACGAAGAGTGGTTATACCTGGTGTCTGGGAAATATTTTCAAATTGCTCTAAGCGTTCCCTTTTCGTATCGTGGAGACCTATGTCTATTTCAATATAATTAACTCCTCCTTCATAATCTCTTCGGGGTCCTGCTTTGATAGTAATGGCATGTACCCTAATGGTATCTGCAACCACAAAACAACAATTGTTCATTGTTGAGACATACATAGTATTCAACATAATTTCGCCCTTTTCGATAAAAAACTAGAGCAAATATCTATTGTATTGTTTTTAATTGGTAACCATTTAGCGTGCTATTTAGAAAATAGACAGAAAAAAAAATTGAATTAGAGAAAAAGGGGTGATTTTTTTAAACTTAATGAGTTAAGCACCAAATTGTAACACTTAATTAATAAAGACAATATTAGCGAAACTCAATCAAAAATCTCAAACAGAAAAAGATACGGTCACATCTGGGACTCAAACCCAGGACATTCAGCTTTCCGGGCAGGTGCTCTACCATAATATACTCTATATAGCTCATACACATTAGCTGAGTTGATTTGGCTATTATTGTCTTCATTAATTAAAATAATATAAGTTGAATTAAGTTTCATCATCATCATCACATTAGGCTCTACAATCCCTGGTGGGTCTTGGCCTCCTCAAAAGTCTTCCTCCACTCATCCTTTGTACCAGCTCTCTCCATTTTGGGATCTCCAAGTTAGAAAGGTCTTTGAGGACGTTGTCGCTCCATCTTAATCTTGGACTTTCCAGGCTCATTCGCCCTATAGGTCTAGAGTTTAGCAGGGACTTTGGTGCTTGATGTTCGGTCATTCTCTCCACATGACCCAACCACCGAAGTCTTCCCAATTTTATACATTTTGTGTAGTTTGCTTCACTAATATGTCTAACTTAATGTCCGCTTCAAATACTGAAGTTTTAACTTCTTCAAATACAAAAAAACTTATTTTTTGGCACCATTATATTCAAAATAAATCAATACTCAGTTTTAATCACTTTCATTGTTCCAGTTTTAAGTAAAAATATCAATTGTTGTGCAACTATTTGTTTATAAAGTCAATGGAACAATGAATTCCTGCATCAATAATATACATTATTTTACTGTTGCCTAAAAGCATATATTACTTGTTTTTTCTTCTCAACTCTAATAAAAAGCTTTTCACGGTCGAGCACGTTATCTCAAGAAGAATTCATTAGAATAATTTTATCGTAAAATTTATCATACTTTTTGAGTATAGGGCATCTTCGGATCCTCGTATTACCGAACCACTGTCAATAATTTTTGTTGTTTATTTTTGGGATATTATGCCGTGTTACGCTAACTCCTTCTTTAGCCTACTTTTCGGACAACATTACAGACATTTATATAATCAAAGCATTACAGTGTCATCAGGGCAGATGTGTTATTGATCAAGTGGTCAAATCTATGCTTAAGTATGTCTAAGCGATACCGTGTTGCCAGCTCCACTCCCCTACGAGATGGTAAGACAGTATAATTCAAATTTGTTTTTTGCGTTTAGCTTTGGTGTAGCCGTCACTTACCGGATACCAAGAACTATTGAGCTTAGCTCCGTCATCTCTGTTAATATTGATAGGGTTTTTGTGAATTTCAATTGTGAATTTCAGAGTTTTGGGTCTTCAGGAACAGTAGTAGTCTGTAGGACTTCAGGAACAAATCCAAAGTAATGGCCGGTTTCAATCAAATGCTCGGCGATTGCCGATTTGTCAAGGTGGCCGAGTTTACATGCTCGAAAGTGCTCCGATATCCTTTTAGAGATAGTCCGTTCTGTCTGGCCTACATAGACTTTATCACATCCGGAACAGCTGAGTTTATATACTCCATCTGTTTCCAGAGGAAACTTAGTCTTTTTATTTTTGTCGTGGTTCCGAAGTCAGTCTTGATGCTATTTCTTTGCCAGGCTATTGAAAATAAACAACAAAAATACTTTTGGCCGTGAAAATCTTAAATCATATTTCACTCTCAATAATGTTACAAACCGTAAAGGAAGATTTTATGACTGCCGTATAAGAAAAGATTTTACGTTGTAGATTACATAATATAGTATTTGCATGGCAAGGTTGGACAAAGAATCGAAATGAAAACGAACGTGTCAAAAACTGATTTCTAAATTTACTATGCGCTGTAACTTACTGGCTGTCGAAGTATTCTCAGCATACTGCAAGGATTCCTTCTTCACACCCGGATATGTATCCGTATATGGTATTTCACATCCGCCATCTTCCTGGGACCCTGGTTCCGTCTTAATGAAAACACTTTCTGGGTTTGGAAGATCCATTGCACCAATATTATAGCGTCCTGTTATTAATTATTATTAACTATATAATGGTAGTTGGTCCCGCCTAAAAATAAAAAAGAACTACATTTTTTTTATATCAAACTCCACTTAGGAGGCCCTCGAAAATAATTTCCCTCAGGCCCTCAGGGATTTCGAAAAAAAAAAATCGTAAAAAAACTAGTATTTATATTATTTGAACTAAAACCTGATTACAACAGGTGGATACGTACGTTATTATCTCCCAAAGACAAATTAAAAAATAACAATAAATGGTAAAACTCAAATAAGCACTTCCACCCAAATAAGCAGTTCCTTAAGCGCCATTCAGACGTTTCACTAATCGCTCATTTCCGCATTTCATTCGGCCTAGTTTACTCGGAATGACACGTCTGAACATGAAATGAATCGAAAGTGCCGAACACTGCCGAATGAAATCTTCAAGTGAACCGATCCAACAATGTTGGATATTTTCCTTCGGCATCCTTCACTCGCGCGCGCATGCGCGCGGAAGAGAGCAAAGTGAATCGTCTGAACACTGAGTGAACTCTCAATCAGTTTGTCTCGCGTCCTGTACGGGAAGGACCATGAAAGAACGCCATCAAATCGCACGCAAAACGTCAAAATGGTATTCGTTCGGCTAATTTGTTTGCTTTTGGGAACACCTCTCATATAAATTTTTGGGTCTCCCTTATTATCCATGTATTTTATATGTTTTTTAATATATGTAAGATTATTAATTTGTAGTAAAATGTTCGTAATAAAAAAGTGAAATCAAATTGTGTTATTATGCCATAAAAAATAAAAAGGTTTATAAGACGACACAATACTGTTTTTTATTTATTTTTATTTAATTGTGTCAACAAAATTGCGTAAAAATCGATGCATCTGACATGTTTTTCCTTAAAATTCGGGGCCGGACCGCGTTGGAAAACAAACGAAATCCAGCGCGGTTGACCTCGCTCGGCGACGCTGTGGTCGGAATGGACGAGTGAACGCTTATTTCTATAGCGCCGTGTGAGCATGGAATGAAACAAAATGGACGATTAGGCCGAAAAAACATGGCGGAAACCTTCCCTCGAGTGAATCGTCTGATTCCAGCTTTAAATCTAGAAAACAAATGAAAACGTAAAGAAAATTTTCTGTTTCAAAAAACCAAAGCGATCATTTATTTATCAGGTAGAAAATACTTTGTTACATAGAACATCCTTCTCATTAATAATCGGTCTAATATCTATTCCCTTCGAATTTTAATGTTTCTGTTTATCATCTGACGTATTTGAATTCGAAGTCGGTTGCTGCCTTCTAGCTGTCATTGGGATAATATTAAAGTCCATTAAATTCCATTAATAAAACAAAAGCTAGATTTTCATTTATCTCATCCGCCCGAGCCCGCACCCCTCGCTCGCTCGTCCAATCACACTTCGTCCAATCAAACTTTTCCAAAACAAACTCTTTCCTACCTACATACCTACCTACCCGACCCGAAAACACCTGAATCGAAGCCCTAAAAAGGTAGGTCACGCCGGACAGCCAACAGCATTAGGGCCAGAATTGTTTCTCTCAAGCCAATTATTATCAATATTCCATCGATTTATTTGGGCCATTTCGTCTTTAATGTCAAAAACGCGTAAGTTTGATAGCAGCAAATCATTTTTTATAGGAATTCATCAATAAAAATTATAACAAATAATTTTACGGGTATAGCGGTGGCTGTGAGTTTAACTTCTAAACAACTTCCGTAAGCATTTAGTGTTATAAGCTGGTTGAATATTTTAACGCTCCTGAGGGTAACTTATGAGAAACTTAATTCGTAAATTCTACTTGTGAGTGAGTGGATGGAATAAAATTGTAAGTATTACGTTTAGGTGCTAGGTTAAGTGATGTACCAGTAAATCTATAATTAACACATACTGCTATCTACTCTCGTCCGATGTGTGTAAACCTGGTGTATAACTTTATTATATCGCGAATGGGTAAACGTTTACTACTCCGCTTACCGGATATTACGGAATTCGAAGTTCGATACACGGATAATACGGAGCGGAACATTTCCTTTGCCGCCATTTCTTTGGATTTGATATTTGCGATTTTTTTCAATCTAAATACGCACGAATTACTGGTAAATATTGGATATAGATGGAAACAGTTAATACGCACTTTTTAAAAAAAAACTATTTTGACTCGCCTTAATTACATTAAAAGACAACTATTTGCATTGGGGGCAGTGGAAAATATTTCATTTTAAATTTCAATTACGTAAAATTAAAAGTAGCTTTCGTTCTGTGAAATGTGATCGACATTTTCAAAAAATTTTGTTAAATGTCATTTTGTTATGTTAGTATTCTTGATACTATACGAAAAACAACGAGCGGCTAGATTTTTTTTTAGTGTTAAAAAAAATAACATTCCGCCTAATTAGTACCTACCTAATACGCATGCATTGTGATTAAAATTTATTAGCTTGCATTTTTTCTTACCCCAAAATTTAATTTTTTTATGACTATTTCTGTGATGATATAGCGCCTGCTCGTGTCAAGGCAAGAAAAGCATCCCAGTTTTCAAGTATTTTAGCGGCTACGCTAGGTTTGTGTGACATGGTTTGTGATACAAAAGAAAGTACCCCCTTTACAGCGCATGCTCACGTCAAGGCAAGAAAAACATCCCAGTTTTCAAGTAGTTTAGTGGCTACGCTAGGTTTGTGTAACATGGTTTGTGATACAAAAGAAAGTTCTCCCTTTACAGTGCCTGATCACGTTAAGGCAAGAAAAACGTCCATGGTTTGTGATACAAAAGTGAATGTATTATTAAAAAAAAAATTATTACTAAAGAAAAAAGCATGTTATTTTTACTTCATTTTATTTCCAAAACTCCGGTTCCTAAATTAGTGCTTACCTAATACGACCAGATTTCGTGTATCTTCAAAATCTTCTAGCCTCTCGTTATATATAAAAATGTATCAGGAATTCCAACATACCAAAGTGACAGTTATTACAAAATGGGCAACATTTCTCAAGACGAAGCTAATTTTAATTTTACGTAATTGAAATTTAAAATTAAATATTTTCCACTGCCCCCAATGCAAATAGTTGTCTTTTAATGTCATTAAGGTGAATCAAAAGAGTGTTTTTAAAAAAAGTGCGTATTAACCGTTTCCATCTATATCCAATAATTACCGAATTACTTAGTTTACCCAGCCTAAGAACCTAATAACCATAGACATATGAATATATAGACCTGCCCTAAGCGATAATAGCGTATTATTTCCCCCTCCCTATACCGGTTCCATTTGGAACCAGCCGGACACGCGTACGGCGTAGAATGTGTGACGTCATCATTCTTGTGCGGACTAGCGCCGAGCTCTCATCGGTACATTTTACGAAATAAAACGGCAAAAATGGTTGCTTGTGCTATTAAAACGTGTAAAAACAGAAGTGAAAAAGAGAATAAACCCAATTGTCGTATTACATTCCATAGGTAAGCATTATTTTACAACATTTTAAGCTTATTCGGATTATATAATATGATCAGGGTGCTAGCATGGTCGATCGATAAGGATCGGTAGGATAAATTGTTGGTAACTTCTCATCGTTCCCTAGGACAACTGCAGATTGCAAACGATTAGGTAACACTTCACAATGACTAAGTGTTCTTAATATATTCGATATCAACTGTTGTTTGCGATCTGCATTGTCCTAGGGAACGATGAGAAGTTACCGACAATTATCCTACCGATCCTTATCGATCGACCATGATAGCATCCCAGTTTTAGTAACACATACTATGACATAATATACACGGCGACGACGCGAAACACAAAGCCGTTTGCAAAAGAATCAGGGATGTGCCTTCGCCTGTAGCGCTTTGATCAAATATATTATCGTATCATTTGGAGCGTCTGTTTTTTCATCTGTTATTTCTCGATGGAACTCCGTCGTATAAATAAAGGATAATAAACCAATCATTTTTAAATTTATTCCACTTTAAGGGCGTTATTACTAAACGAATTTTGAATTTTACACAACTCATAAACAACCGTTAATATAGGATAAATAGTTGGTTATCACTGTTATCAGTTGTGTAAAATTTAAAACACGTTTTTAGTAAGGGGTTAAAAGTAGATTAAAGTATGGTTTTATTTATTAGGCGTTATTTTATATTTTGCTTTCTTAATTATGTACTCGTCCGTGGTATGTTTGGACGTAAAATGTAGATACAGTAAGCATGTTTGGAATGAAAAATGTAGGTGTCATTTTGGTGTCCGATGATATTTTTTTTATCAATTAAAATTAAAAAATAAATATTTTTCTATCGCTCGTCGCCACCGATCACATTATCTTTGGATCATACTGTCACACCTCACAACGGACCACGTGTTAGGTACGCGCGTTGTTTCGTATGTACGGTACTGCTGGAACGTGTGATAAAAAAACATGTTTTTTTGTTTTTAATTGAAAAAATGTCATCGGACGGCAAAATGATATCTAAATTTTGACTCCAAATACTCTTAGGAATCGCTGATAAAGGCTGTGTGTAAATAATTTCATTTCTTTTTTAGTTGTTTTCCTTTTCTATTATCTTCTTAAAAGTGAAATGTTATGTATTTTCTTATAGATTTTCTAAAAAAGAAGACTTGAAAACAATGTGGCAGCTTTCATCCGGTAAACGTGAGCAAAAGTATTCGTAACCTTCGTATCTGCTCAGAACTTTTCAAAGAGACAGATTTTATAATAAACAAACAGGGCACACGTGTGCTACGTGTAGGTGCGATTCCATCGGTCTCTTTTTCATCTGTTACAGAAAAAATTATCGTTAGTATATAAATTCTTTATTGACTAATAATTATTTTTTTTAGGTATTCATTACATATAATTATTTTAATGTCATTATCCATCCATTTCAGAAATTAAGCGACAACTTCTCTGAGAAATCATATTATGTATGTCTTTCTCTAGCTGACGAAATGACCAATAAGATTTTAATTAAAAGACAACATAACTTTGTCTACATCACTTTTATTTATACACAATCTACATGTTTCGTGAACGATGTTCATATCACTAGGACCAAATGTATACTTTAATAATTAATAATAATTTAAGTAATTTGTTCCTGATGATGTGAAAATCGTTCACGAAACATGTAGATTGTGTATAAATAAAAGTAATGTAAATAAAGTTATTTTGTCTTTTAATTAAAATAAATAATGACGTCACAAAGTGAAAACCTTTCCGAAGAAGTTTTCTTCGAAAAATTGACCAATAATACTTTTTGGATGAACCCCCAAGAGGATTTTGATTTTTCTCTAGTTTCTTGCTCACCTGCTCTACACAGCACACATGTCGTGAGTCCATTCTTATATTTAATTTTTCTTTAAATAAATATTTGATTGATAGTGCATGTCACAAATTTGTAATAAATTTGTAAATTACCGAAGTACAATAATGATTATATACCTAACTTTGTCTCGTTTCGAAAAGGAAAGTGAACCAGAACCTATGACTACGTGCCTCACGGAGATCGAGGCTGTAGCCGCGGCTGCTCAGTCATGTGTGCTCGTAAGTTGTATGTTACCCACTCCTATTCCTTACCTTTGATGACTTCAAAAACAAATTGTATTATAATGTAGTGCGCGGATCACCCTAGTAACTGATTAAATGTTTTTATACCTAAAAATATAATATTACGTCTCTATTCCCCAGATTCAGGAAGCCCAACCCGTCTTTATATATATATATATATACCTACCTTACTTATATATATATATATATTGTAAATTATATATAACTCGTATATTTGTCATAATGTTATGCATAGTCAGAGAATATTGGTATTGTGTCGGTGTATATGATACTATTTTACTAAGTTTCTGCTGACATATGCTTAAATGTTATGTAAAAAGGGTTATGTATTGCTAATATTTTTATCTTTCTTGTTATGTGGTTGGCATTTGTAAATTATGTATTAAGAACTCGCATCATATTATTATTATATGTTATATTTTATGATACCTACATATCTAAATATATTTCTTTTTTATTTATTTTATATGTATTTATATTATTAAAACATATATTTAATTGCACCTCTACACCTACGTCTTGTTATACAAATCTTTGTATTTTTTTCTGTTATCTAAAACTTTACCTGATCTGTTTACTCAAATCACAAAAACTGTATAAATGTGTAAAAGCCCATTAGGGCGTTTATGATTAATAAAATAAATGTACCTAAACCAAAATTGTATTTTTAAATATTATATATACGTACCCAAAAAATAAATGAAAACACCTTCGTCGTCAAAAACTCCCAAACAATATCCCACTCATAGCTACGTACGATCCGAATTGCAGAACCCCGATAAGACGGGTGGTAGAGATGGAGGGGGGGGGGGGGGGGTTGTTGCCTACACACGATGCGTCGATGTCGTGGTGAGAAGTACCTAGCTATGTAGATCTGGTCACTCAACACGCTTATAGCGATTTCAAGCAGTTGGGGCGATACTGAGAGTATCTACAAACATTAGGAGCAAATAATAATGTAACTGCTACGTATTATCGTAATTCAATAACGTGTGAAATAATTCAAGTTAATTAATTTTAATTAAAAGAGATAATTATATTATTTTATTATTAATAGGAACAAAGCGCTTGTGACAACCCTAAAATATTTCAATCGTAAAAAATGTAGGCGTTTCTTGGAGTGTGCTCCACGCTGTTTACTGGGGTAAGTAAATTATGAAACATTTGTAAAAGTGTCTTAACCAAATACGGCAACAAAATATTCGACTCTGAAAACAGTTATGACCTTTACTTTAGTGTATATGGACTTTGCAAGTTTCTACATAATGAGGCAAGCAATTCGCGCTCCCATTTAAAAAGGTCTATTCATTCAAAAGCAGATTTTACTTTTAAGAACTAAATGGTGATATTATGATGCGAGATGCCTATATACTGTCAGATGGATTAATTGACGAATCACAGTCAACTCACCCCTCCGCGTCCCGCTATAGTTTGTTTATACCCCTTTCCTATCTTTTCATGTCTATCAATATTCATAAGTCTGTGCTAATAACCTATTTTGTGCACGTAAATAGTTGTATATTGTAGTAATTGAAGTTGTATAAGTCCCGTTTCACTTGGCCAAACGTGGCTGTCAAACACTTCGCGTAAGTGAAATAATCTTATAAAATTGAAATATAAAATGCATGTTTTTATTCGTCTCCCCCGACATAAATACTCAATTTTCGTAATAATAAAGCAAAATCTAACTGTTTGAATAAAAAATATTCCGTGTTAACCAGTAGGCGGAGTATGAAACTATTAATCGCGAATGTTGTACAAAAGCATAATTCGATATATTTTTTTAAATTAAACTCGCACCTAAAACGATCTCAGGTATAACTTAGTCAATCTAAGCTACTTACGTACAAGACTAATTCCAACATGTTGAAAAAACGTCACTAGTAAAGTAAAAGTACTTAAATTTTAAAACTTAGTGACAAGGAGGTTATATTTATTGAAATAACCTCAAAAATATAAAAAGAACACGGGTTTTGTGTACTTTATTAATTTATACATTACTTTAGAAGAGCAGCAAAACAGATCAAACAAGGGAATGAAACGTCAGATTGATATAACCATAGATAATGGAAAAAAGAAAGGTTTTCTAAAGTTACCCGATGACGGTACCTACGTAAACGGTAAAATAATATTACTCAATCGATAAATAATTAATAGCCTAAAGGCCCGTTTATAATAGGAATAAGAGATAAGAACAGGCCGTTGCCATAATCCGTAATCCGTAATATTTTAGATCATGGTTTATAATAAATTGGAATAGGAATAAGCCCCTTGAATTGTCTACGACGCTGTCACTTTACTGTCACTTGTATATGTCAAATGACGAAATTGTATCTAAGAAATCAATTCCGCGTCATTTATATTCTTTATTATATATTAGATCACTTTTGTCTTGAGCAAATATATGTAAAATGCGATAAAATATCCAAACTTTTTATTTTTTATTATTTATTAACCAAAAAATACATGTTATGTACATTCTTTTAGGTATATGCCACCTCACTAGGCTGAGCCTGTTCCGAGGTGGCAAACTCCGCGTAAATATTTGTTCAATACCATAGAGTATCATATTTGTCAACCATACCTGCCTACTTATTAAAATTAATGTGCTTCGATAGTCACTGAAAGTATCGTGCGGTGAGCGGTTTGTATTGCAGCTGGGCATTAAATTGCAACTTGGCATTAAATTGCCACTTTTCATAAAATTGCGACTTTTCATTAAATTGCGAATTTGTATTAAATTGCTACTTTGGACCAAACCTGGGAAAGAATGAAGAAATATAACGCTCAAGTTACCAATCCAGAGGCCCTAGCACGCTTGCTCTATAACGATCGGTAGGATAACTATCGGTAACTTCTCATCGTTCCCTAGGACAACTGCACATAGCTAACGTACAAACAACAGTTGATGTCGAATATGTTAAGGACACTTAATCATTGTGAACTGTCACCTATTCGTTTGAGATCTGCAGTTGTCCTAGGGAACGATGAGAAGTTACCGACAGTCGGTCGGTAACTTCATATCGAGCGACCGTGCTAGCACACCAGATCCGAATCCTGCTACTATAAACTTGCCGGAACATCACAGGACAGCACAACATTCTACGTGATCAAAAACGGTACGCGTGACCTACTTGAACGTGTGACGGCAACCTCATTGGGATTACTTTGGATCCATTTCGATATTAACCAGTTTGAATAAGACGTTTCCATAATTCAAAGACGTTTTAGTTACCATTCCGATTGACGATTCAGTAAAGCCCGTTGCTCAGCCTTATCGGAGGCTCCGCATCCGCTCGAAGAAAAAGTAGAGAGAAAACTGAAAAAATTACTAAAAATTACTAACTACGTACATTACTAATTACTAACTTCTACGGCCTAAGGCTTATCGAATACGGTTTACTTTTAGATTTGAATATATAGCGTGTTGTATTATCTTTCCAATACCGTTTAAATCATACTTCTCACTATGATAGTAAGGGAGATACAACGATTTCTATGAGACCTTTGAGAGCTGGGACAAATAATATGGTATCCTGTGATTAAACGGGTTAATATAATAAAATCTTTATAATTTTCTTAAATAATTAATAATTGCGTCGCAAGCAATAAGATGTTCTGGGCGAACGGAACTGTCTCTATACCTACGATGACAGTTATTATTTGACATGAGCATGCTCTTTAAAGAGCACGTGTGTTCAATTGTTGGCTTTGAGCATGCTCATTCATTAGAAAGCTCAAGCCAAGCCTGTTCATTTATAAGCAAATGTGTACAGTTGTGTGAGCATACTCATTAATGAGCATGCTCATAAGCCGGCTTGTAATAAGCAAGTGTGTCAGTACCATAACGCTTATTCCTGTTATAAACGGGCCCTTTTAAGGTAGCGACAGACTCGCAGCTCACATCAAAAAGTTATTTATAACACAATAGCGCTCGCCATACAATCCCATGAGACCCGCCAGACGTAAAAAGATAATGCGCTGTGATCGCGGTTTGAATCTTCGCTAATCGGAATTATTTTTCGTATTCGCTACAGTGGCGATATCAGAAAAGTTATGCGACCCCCTCTCTACCGTAAACAGGAACGGGGGTCATTTTTAATACACGGAGCATGCACGGAGCTGTCAAGTTAACATATCCAGTACAAAGAAATGATATTCTCTCGACCGCTTCCGATTTCAACTGACCCCTTCTCCTGCCGTAGGAAGGAATATTTTATAACGTAGTGTGTCGGTAGAAAAGATACTTATAACGCAGTATCTTTTTGATGTGAACTTCGCGTTTGTCGCCCGCTGTAAGCTTATCAATTATCATTAAAAAGAGTAGGAACTAATAATAAATAAATTAAATAACTTTTTTTATATATCTACTATACTGGCAGCACCGGTAACAAACTGACAGGAGCATACCAGGGGGGTATAACTCCGAACAAAATGGCGTACCGGCTCAAAAACGTTTATCTATGGTTTGTGACGTCATAGCTGCCATCCAATAGGAAGCTTTTTAGCTTTATATGCTAATTCTATGGTTGCTCACCTGTCAAAAGTCAAAACGGGTACACGATTCGCGAACGACGATTTCCCGGCGCGAACATATTTATCGAAATACTCGATAATGCAGTGTCAAAGGCTCTACAGATATTGGTTCAAGTCAATATAAAGGACACACAAGATTATGAAGGTATACGTCGGTTTTATATTATGTGAAAGGAAAAATTTTACATGTTTTGTTCGCGAAATTTGGTTAATGTATAATGTTAATGTTTCAGAGCGTGACAGTGACTTCAGAGTCATGCACTGTGTCGATTGCTGCCAGAAGGATTACAAAAGATTACGAAGCAAATCTGTGTTTCATTTTCCATACACATGCATCGGCTCATTCCAGGATTCATCGTTGCAGCATTTTTGTTTAAAAGGTATTACAGACTACCGGACGTTCTGAATAATGTTAATCATCTTGCTTTGGTGATCCACGATCACATGAATTCATTCATATTCACTAGCTAATATCGTCCCAAAGAGAGACTGCATCAATATTCTTGTATTTCTTGTTTCTGTGTTAGGTATCTATATTAATATATAATAAAATTGTTAAACATACTATTATGAGTTTTCATTTTTCTGTTTTAAGCAGAGGAATGTCAAAATTCGATAATATCGCAAGAACGACCAATTATATTTGAAAATATCCTTTTACAGGAATTGAAATTTCAAGTATTTTAAGGTTAATTTAACGATATCTCGATTTCTTTACAGAGCAACGGGTTCCTATCTGACACAGCGTTATTCTGAGAATATGAGCTGTAAAGAAAGATACTTCAAAGCTAATTTTCTCAGGACAGCACTTTGTCAGATGAAACCTTCTTGTCCTGTAGGAACATTTTGACATTTCATTTTTAAAACAATATTTTAGGCTAATGGATTGGGTATGTTCGGAAGCAGGATTATATTGGCTATGGTCGTGCTTTTTTGAGTTTCCTCTATCCTCGTCTATGGTGTGTGACGTCAGAACTTAGCTTTATTGCCATATCCATGGTAAAATATTGACCAAAGTTGCCAAGTACAAAAAGCCCGAAGATATCAATCTAATAAGTGGTTTATTTATGGAGCATACAACTATGGACATTGGATTGGGAGGTGAGTGGTTCGGTTAATTTATAGGTAGTAATAATAACTATGTCTGAATCACCGAAAAATCTTCATTTTCAAACAGAAAAGCCATCAAAAGGGTGATTCGGTATCTTTTGCTGCAGCCTAACGATCATAACGCGTGGTAAATCGGCCCTACAGGACACATTTTTCTTAAATTTGGTGTTCTGTACAGCACTAACGATCTAAATACTGCGCTTCTGTTAAGACACCGACACGTAGTATACTGTCGCAAATGATACAAAATCACAATTGAAACATTTAATTTAAAAAAAAGTTTTTTTACCGTTTACGTAGGTGCCGTCATGGGGTAACTTTAAAAAACCTTTCTGTTTTCCATTATCTATGGCAATTTGAATCTGACGTTTCTTTCATTTGCTTGAACTGTTTCACTGTTTTTCTAAAGTAATTTTGTATAAATTAATAAAGTACACCAAACTCCTGTTCTTTTTATATTGTTTGAAGTGATTTCAATAAACATAATCTCTTTGTCACGAAGTTTAGAAAATTTCACTTCAGCGCGGGAGAATATCCCAGTGAGAAAAAAAAGGTGAATAATAAAATATTTTGTATTAGTACAATATGTATTTCTTTCTTATTTTTAATTCGGAATTGATGAAAACAATTCAAACTGAGGTTACTGTGTATTTGTGCACATGTACACATTACTGACGGTGAAAGTCACAGAGAAACAGCTTTTTTTCGTGTCCATTTATTGTTATTATAGAATAAGGGACATCAAGTGTAGGTTTGCGGTGATCAGTTTTTATACATATTCTTAATGTTTATACAGCATGTTTTTTTATTACTTAGTCCAAAAACCCAAGATTATCTTTTTTTAATTTGAACCCTTTTACTAGAATTTTCTTATCTTAAGTATAATAACAAGTTTAATAGATATTATATGCAAGCGATGCATATGTTTGAGTGTGATCTTCGACTCAATATTTGATTCGGTACCTGCATACAAAGTCTTATAAAATACTATTGTGTTTTATATCCGAGCGTGTTCTACGGTGCAATTTGAATTCCGCGCCAAGCAGGGCGCGCACGCGCAGTTCGTCGACAGTTTTGGCTTCACCAAACTGGTAGGCACGGCGTCCGATTTTACAGACGGAATTCTTGAACGCCTTATTGGCGGCCCTTCTATTTGTGTCATTTCGTGTTTATTATTGAATAAAATGTGCCGTGGGCCACGATTTTAGTGCTTCCATCCATTGATTATTAACCTGTGCGTCGTTTGCAGTGAATAAAACGCCGTTTCGACTCATTTCTGACGGCGAAAAGGCGAGTTGAATCCCGCTTTGTGGCATGCCAATGTTAGGAAAAACTAGTTTAGACGATTTCTGCACTCTGTTTTTTATAAACTTTTCTTCTGAGATATATGGTTTGTCTATGGTTTTGTTTTTGCTTTATGGCAACACTAGACTAACCTGTCGTGCGTCGCCCTATTGCATTAAGCGTGGTTCGTGTGTCCTCGTTTATTACATTTTTATTGTAATTTGTAATCACCCCTTAGAAGCGGAAAGTCAATTAATGTCCCCCGAGCATAAATCTCATTACGCCGTAATGATTCCCGCAACAACACTGTCTTAAGAAAACTATCTAACATGACGAACTTATGGGATTTTTGGACGTATTATTGGTGTGTTTTCAGCCTGTTAGATAGCTATTTAACTTGGGAAATTAGAGCTCTGCATACTTACATACTAACTTACACTTCATACTATCAATTTGCAAAGCCTTTTCGATTATTTTGTGTTATCCTTATACACATTGATTACTGATGCAAAAAACCAAATTATATTGACTTAGTTTGGCAGTCTATGGCGTAGTTCAGCAGTAAAATATGAAAATGATGGTTTTACTTTTTCAGAATATCTTGCAAACATCAGGTTCAGTTATCTGATTACCTGAAATGGATCTCTTGACCTCGGATGTCGTTGTAATAAAGTCTGAACCGGGGATAATCCCCGAAGAAGGGAGTTCAACATCCTATTGTGATGCAATATTGCAGTACGGGATTGTCAAACAGGAGACAGACGACAAGTGTGAACCAGGGACTCTAGCGGCAGAAGAACATGCGCAGGAATGTAACGCTTACTCTGAAATAGATATTGACTTTGCGGACATTAAAAAGGAATGTTCCGTTTATCTGGAAAGGATCGACCTAGGTCAGGGTAAGCAACAATTTCTTTCCAATGCTCTCTCCTGTCGTAGGATGGTTTCCCCTGCAGACTGCATCCTGAAACAGCTCAGTGAAACTGCACTCTAACCTGTAACGTTGGTGTCAATTTCAAGGACAACACTTCTTCCATTTATCCACCTCTAGGCTTAAACATTGTCAGCCTTACTAAAAAAAAAACACTCCGCGGCCGTTAAACGGTGTTTCTGTTGCACGTTGTGTAAAGTCTGTACATATTTTAAAACAAAACGTTACTAATAACAAATCGAAAATAATCGAACAAAATCGAACAAATATATGAATTTTTCGGTTGGTCATCCTGAAAATTAGTCCATTTGCGCATGTGCAGTCCGCCATATTCTTTTCTAACGCGAGCGGCAAATTACAGTTTGACATATGAGATTTCACGTGCAAATTGTACAATCTTTTTATGGATAATTTCTAATCCAATCACCAATTCACTATAATAATAGTATTATTCAACACAATTACTATTATTTGTGTTATTTATGTCAGTTTTGGTCCGTTAATAACGTCATGTTCGTAATTTAATTCTGTGAACATAAAAAATATAGGTTATTAATTATAAAATTTTGTTTTTCCGATTGAGTTTAATAAAACTTCCGTAAAAGTAATGTTATTTAATAACAAAAATGTATGGTGCGTGTGTAAATAAAAACAAATTATAGGAATCAATGTCTAAGTTTTACAAAAATAACTTCAAAATGTCAGGTATTTTCAGTTATTCTTGGGGAATTATTAATTTATTTTTTTATAATTTTTAATTGTATGAACGAGATAAAAAGTGAAGTGATCGTTTTGTTGCAAATTCATTAAATAACAGGACTGTGTTTTTTTAATATCAAATATTCAAAAAAATTTCGACGTTTTAATAGAAAATGTTTGGTGTAATTTTTTTTTTCAATTTTTTTCACGTTTGAAGTTTAAAATACTGCAATTTGTAAACACTAAAGTGTATTTGTAAATACAAAAATCTAAAAGGTAATTTTATCTAGTTTCTAAAATGGTATTTGGTTTTACGACATTTTGAAAAATAAGAAATATATAGGACATTTAAAATAACTTATAAAAAATTTGAAAAATACAAATTAAACAGATATGTACAACAGTTAAACTACCCTCTTTGGCCGTGTAAGCGATGTACATATCTTTCCATGAACAATTTTTTGTCAGTTTTTAATTAGTAAGGTTTTTTCATGCACGGTCGTTTAACAATTGTTAAATTTTTTTAGAAAGTTTTTTAGTAAGGCTGTGTAAGTTTAGACTTACGGAATTCAATACTTCATTATTGTATAAACATTTCGAATCAAAACTTGATATCTGTTACGTCAGAAATATCATTATATTCCAAAGTTTTATAAATTTACTTACAAAGTTACTGCCTCGACACAAGCTAGCCTACTGGGCAAATGAGAAACCTCATATACAAATTTCTATTCAGTAAGTATTACCTATATTCTGAATGTATGTTTCCTGTTGTATGCTGATGATGCGATTCTGATTTCTAACAGTATAGAAGATCTGCAATCACTCGTATCTAGGAAGAAAGAAGTATGTATGAAGAATGAGTTAATTATGAATGTTAGTAAGTCTTAAGTCCTGGTGTTTGAAAGAGAGAGTACGAAAATACTGTGCAATATAGTTTTTAATTATGAATACTTGGAGTAGGTGGCTGAGTTTGTGTATTTGGGAAATATGTTTACGAGAGATGGGAAGGCTGATAGGGATATTGAAAGAAGGGTATGCAGGTAACTCCATTAATGGTGGGCTAAACGCCGTTGGCGCGAATAAAAAGAGGCGAAGCTAGCAGTCGACCATGAAGTGCTGGTACCTACCCTAATGTAAGGTAATGAAGCGTGGAACTGGCAGAGAAAGGATGAAAGTAGTCTGGATGTTTAGAAAGTTTTGAAAGAATTCAACAGACAGCAGCAAAAACCAATTTTGATTGTAAAATTTAACAATATAGAGACCAATTTTTGAACATTTTAACGAATTTAATGTCCTTAATTTATTTATGTATTTTGAGTTATAATTCTTATGTAGTCCTTCGTTATAGGTATTCTTTTTCAATTCGTTGACAGATCTGAAGATACATTATGTGGAAAAACTGTTCTTTTGCCCCCGTTGCAAATACTCCTGCTCTCGTAAGACGACTTTAAAAAGGCACTTGCATACCCATGCTGCGAAAAAACCCTTTTCGTGTTCCGACAGCAATAATTCATGTTCTCGCAAGGGAGTTTTAAATAAACACATGATGTCACAGAGTGAAGAAAAACCTTTTTCGTGTTCCGAGTGCAACAATTCATTTTCTCGGAAGGACAGTCTGACGAGACACATGCGGACCCACAATGGTGAAAAAGCTTTTTCATGTCCCGATTGCAACTATTCATGTTCTCGCAAGGGAACTTTAAATACACACATCAGAACACACAGTGGAGCAAAACCTTTTTCGTGTTTCGATTGCAAGTGTTCATTTTCTCGGAAAGACAGTCTGACGAGACACATGCGGACCCACAATGGTGAAAACCCTTTTTCATGTTCTGAGTGCAACTATTCATGCTCTCAAAAGACCCAACTAACGAGCCACATGCTGACCCACAGAGGTGAAAAGCCTTTTTCATGTTCTGAGTGCAACTATTCATGTTCTCGCAAGGGAGATTTAAATAAACACACGATGACACACAGTGGAGAAAAACCTATTTCGTGTTCTGAGTGCAACTATTCATGTTCTCAAAAGACCCAACTAACGAGCCACATGCTGACCCACAGTGGTGAAAAGCCTTTTTCATGTTCTGAGTGCAACTATTCATGTTCTCGCAAGGGAGATTTAAATAAACACATGATGACACATAGTGGAGAAAAACCTTTTTCGTGTTCCGAGTGCAACTATTCATGTTCTCTAAAGACCCATCTAACGAGCCACATGATGACACACCGTGGAGAAAAACCCTTTTCATGTTCCGTCTGCTACTACTCATGTTCTCGCAAGCGATCTTTAAATGCACACATGATGACACACAGTGGAGAAAAACCTTTTTTGTGTTCCGAGTGCAACTATTCATGTTCTCAAAAGACCAATCTGAAGAGCCACATGCTTACCCACAGTGGAGAAAAACCTTTTTCATGTTCCGAGTGCAACAATTCATTTTCTCGGAATTACAATCTGACGAGACACATGCGGACCCACAATGGTGAAAAACCTTTTTCATGTTCCGAGTGCAACTATTCATGTTCTCGCAAGGGAACTTTAAATACACACATCAGAACACACAGTGGAGCAAAACCTTTTTCGTGTTTCGATTGCAAGTGTTCATTTTCTCGGAAGGACAGTCTGACGAGACACATGCGGACCCACAATGGTGAAAACCCTTTTTCATGTTCTGAGTGCAACTATTCATGCTCTCAAAAGACCCAACTAACGAGCCACATGCTGACCCACAGTGGAGAAAACCCCTTTTCATGTTCCGACTGCAACTATTCATGTTCTCGCAAGGTAACTTTGAATAAACACATGATTACACACCCTGGAGAAAAACCATTTGCGTGTTCCGAGTGCAACTATTCATGTTCTCAAAAGACCCTACTAACGAGCCACATGCTGACCCACAGTGGTGAAAAGCCTTTTTCATGTTCTGAGTGCAACTATTCATGTTCTCGCAAGGGAGATTTAAATAAACACATGATGACACATAGTGGAGAAAAACCTTCTTCGTGTTCCGAGTGCAACTATTCATGTTCTCTAAAGACCCATCTAACGAGCCACATGATGACACACCGTGGAGAAAAACCCTTTTCATGTTCCGTCTGCTACTACTCATGTTCTCGCAAGCGATCTTTAAATACACACATGATGACACACAGTGGAGAAAAACCTTTTTTGTGTTCCGAGTGCAACTATTCATGTTCTCGCAAGAAGGATCTAAATATACACATTATGACACACAGTGGAGAAAAACCTTTTTCGTGTTCCGAGTGCAACAATTCATTTTCTCGGAATTACTGTCTGACGAGACACATGCGGACCCACAATGGTGAAAAACCTTTTTCATGTTCCGAGTGCAACTATTCATGTTCTCAGAAAGGCAATCTGACAAACCATATGCAGATTCACAGTGGAGAAAACCCCTTTTCATGTTCCGACTGAAACTATTCATGTTCTCGCAAGGTAACTTTGAATAAACACATGATGACACACAGTGGAGAAAAACCATTTGCGTGTTCCGAGTGCAACTATTCATGTTCTCAAAAGACCCATCTAACGAGCCACATGCTGACCCACAGTGGTGAAAAACCTTTTTCATGTTCTGAATGCAACTATTCATGTTCTCGCAAGAGAGATCTAAATAAACACATGGTGACACACCGTTGAAAAAACCTTTTTCATGTTCCGAGTGCAACTTATCATGTTCTCAGAAGGGCAATCTGATGAACCATATGCAGTGCAACTATTCGTTTGCTCAAAGGACCGATCTGAAGAGCCACATACTGACTCACAGTGGAGAAAGACCCTTTTTATGTTCCAGCTGCACATCTTTTTGTTCTCGCAAGGGAGATTTAAACAAACACATTCTGACTCACAGTAGAGTATAACCTTCTTCATGTTACGAGTGTAACAATTCGTGTTCTCAAAAGGGTTAGGTTAGATTTATTATTTTCTTGACGAAGGAAGGTTTCTTCCGAAAACAGTACAGTTTGATGAAATTTTAATTGGTCTTAAAGAGATTAATGTATTTTTTATTGTTACTAATGGCAAGCTCCAAAATTAATCCTTTTTAGAATTAGTAACAATATAATTTTTGAAACGGTCAGGCTAATTTGTGCACTGTAAGCCTCAAACATCGAATTTACATAAAGTAAATTTGTGCACTATACCGAACAGCTCGTATGGTCTCATAAAAACCGTTTTATCTTCTTTACTCCCGTAATGAGAAATATGATCTAAACAGTTTAAGAAAGAGAGAAGATGATGCTACGTTTTTACATATTCAAATTAATCATTTAAATAAACTACTTTATGAAACAAACTTGTGCCGCAAAATCGATGCGCCATTATCGGTAACGCGCTTTACGACCGCAATAAATCATCTGAAAATTATCAAGTATTCTGAGTTAATTATAAAAAAATGGAAAGCTACGTATTTAACTATAATTAAACAACATATTGCCTATTAATTTTTATTAAATGTTTTCTTTCTTTATATGGTTTATCTCTCGTTAATCTTATATATCACGTAGAAGTGTCGTGCTATCGGGCGACATTGTCAATTTAGAAAGATATTTTGAACCACAAAATATTATAATTTGAACGTGTTATAATGAAAAATCATTAACACATACATTCTAATTTTCCATTTAGTAAAAAAAATTAGCAATTTCATTAAAAATACGTGATTTATTTAAGTTTTATCTATTTCCGGTAATTGGCCAACAAGATGTGCGATGAAGAACAATGGAGATATGTACTTCCGACTTCAGAGTTTTGAATTCCGGCTTCCGAATATCGAAACATTGTCATTTGATTATATATAGAGAGTTTTTGCGAGTGGCGGTCGGTATGTTTGACTTATGCCGCCACGTGTTATAACAATGCATAAATTATTAATTTATTTTTGTGTACTTTTTTATTTAAAAATAAATAAGTAATTGAAAACTATCATGGGATTTTATTTTTGGGTTCTTTAATGTCCCGGACAGTCTTAACCATAAATAAAGCACTTATTAGATTGATATCTTCGGGCTTTTAGTATTGGGCAACTTTGGTCACTATTTTACCATGGATATGGCAACAAAGTGAAGATGTGACGTCACACATCATAGACGAGGATAGAGGAAACTCAAAAAACCTCGACCATTGACAATATAATCCTGCTTCCGAACATACCCAATCCATTAGCCTAAAATATTATTTTAAAAATGAAATGTCAACATGTTCCTATAGGACAAGAAGGTTTCATCTGACAAAAGTGCTGTCCTGAGAAAATGAGCTTTAAAGTATCTTTCTTTACAGCTCATATTCTCAGAATAACGCTGTGTCAGATAGGAACCCGTTGCTCTGTAAGGCGCTCCGCCCACTGAGGCAACTGAAAACCAACTAAAACCGTCTGTTTCTCTGTCTTGATTGGTCAAAAAGCTTGGTTAACCATAGAAGAAGAACAATCAGCTGACAGTTGGCAACTATCAATGGCCGCCCAGGGCAACCAGTAGAGCAAGTCGCAAGTCACCGCTTGCGTTACCATTGACAACGGGGTTTTGTGTGATAGTGTATGTGCGGGCCATCACATTGTCATACAAAGACAGTTAGCAGTTGAGAGTTTTCAGTTGCCTGAGTGGGCGGAGGCGCTAAAGAAATCGAGATATCGTTAAATTAACCTTAAAATACTTGAAATTTCAATTCCTGTAAAAGGATATTTTCAAATATAATTGGTCGTTCTTGCGATATTATCGAATTTTGACATTCCTGTCTTAACCTCCTCCCTGGGAACTATTTATTGGATGACCAACACCTCTGCTACAGGTCACTGCAAGTGTATAGCTACAGTTTGGTGAGTTAGCAGGGGTGCCCAGATTCATGGGGTAATGTTTTACCAGGTCTTGGTGGCGGGTGCGTCGACCCACCTTCTGCGTGACGGGCCGGATTGGGATATGCTGATTTATGCTGATTGTGTCGGAGATTCAGTTTGACTTTTCATTAGATATTTTCAAAATCTTTCAAAATGTTCGCCATTTTCGCCGTTCGTAGGGAATATTGAGGAACATTTGATTTATTGTGGAAACATCTGTTGTTTCATCCACCTGTATAGCTAAAAAATCACATTCCGAAACGTTCTTCTTAACTTCAGCATAATAGAAGACAAGATAGTATCCATTATTTCATCTTGAACGTTTTTTAGGTGCCTTTTAAAACAGTAGTAGATTCAAGTTGCTGTTTCAAAGCCATGGCAGGTAGTATAATCATTTGGTAGTTTTACCTCGAAAGTTTTCCGTGAGTTTGGAAAATTGGCTATTTTATGGATTTCGATGTGTTCTTTCCGAATTTCAACTTCGCCGCCTCGTATATTCGCCGCTCGCGCCGCCATATTTCAAAAATATTGGATTCCTTAAAGTCCCGGACAGTGATAACCCCCTCCCTGGGAACCATTTATTGGATGACCAACACCTCTGCTACAGGTCACCCCAAGTGGTTAGATACGTTTGGTGAGTATGCAGGGGTACCCAAATTCATAGGGTAATCATTGATCAGAATTCCGTCGGAAGAGGGGGTTGACAGGTTGTTTTATAATTTGTATTATAGTTTGCAAAATAAAATTATGGACAGCTGTCCGTTAACGTAAACCGATTCGTTTCAGAAATTTGATACTTTGTTTATCAAACTGGCCCTAAGTAAGGTTTAGGATTCAGATGACTTTCGATGTTGATTTAAGTGAATTAACATTCTGCATGGAATTATTGCTTTACACACTAAGAAATTTAGTAAAATTTTAACTTTTTTTAAAGAAATTTATATTTGAATATTTTATTCACTCTCTGAACTTGTTCAAGAATCGGGCAAACAAAACTAAAAATCAGAACATTCGTCTCGTCGTGGTACATATTACATAAAAATTCGGCATTATAACAATTTCGGCTGTGCCTTGTTACGGATTGCGTTTTTATTTCAAGACGTAGCTTCAAAATTCTATCCACAGCTGCGTTTTAGAAATTTCTTGGCAAAGTGCTTTCAGATGCATTTGACACAGCTAATTGAAGTGAATGGCAAACGCATCTTATCAGAATTAGTCTGGGAATTTTGGTTGTTTTAAATGTTAATATACTCTATTACTTGACCTGTAGGGCGAAAGTACCTGGGAATGCCAAAATTAAGATGGAACGACAACGTCCTCAAAGACTTACGTACCTTGGAGCTAGTCAACGGGCAGCGTAGGTACCGATTGTGCGAAATCGAAGCAACGCTTAGATTTCTGGCCAAACTATCGGATAATAGAACAAACCACACACGATCCCATTGGGCGTCAAGAAACAACAGAAAACAATAAATTGTAAATAACCAAAGACTGGATATGTGCTTCATGATATCTTGGCATCTCTTATATATTTATGGTGCAGATCTAGTTTCCGCGAGTTTCCGAATACCATGTAAATTATATTATCACCAATTACTGCTAACTATAACGATCATTATCATCAATTTTTATATTACCTGTAAACTTCATTATCATAAATTATATTATCTGTAAACTTCACCCGCCATAACACAGGGACATCCCTAGAATGGCGGATGAAATAATACGAAATCAATTCAATGTTCAAAATTGTTTTAAAAAGTAAATAAATTAACAAAATATCGTGCTAGAGTTAATTTCAATTTGTTATATTGTCTCAGCCTGCAATATTTGATCGCTGGGTGTACGTCAGTCATGCTGGAATCAGACGGTTCACTCGAGGGAAGGTTTCCGCCATGTTTTTTTGGCCTAATCGTCCATTTTGTTTCATTCCATGTTCATAACATGAAACTAATATTTTATTTACATCTTGTCCCATCTTATTTATAATCGTTTTTTTTTTATGTTTGCGCGCTCCTCCTTACGTACGTATTTACATATTTCCCTTTCTTCTTCTTTTCGAACACATACTACCGGGCCTTAAACGAACCCTAACAGTGAGCGAGTCATTTTCGCGTTATATAATATATATATATATATATATATATATATTGGTGCGGCGATGGGCCAATGCTTAAGCTATACTTGTATATAAGTGATCAAACGGCTTTGAGCTGTCTCTAAATTAGTATGTTGCGATATTATGTCTAGTTTGACTTACCGATATCTCCTGCCAGGCACCCACCATTCATTGGATTTAACACCGGGAAGGTTATGTTAATATTTGAATATAGGTCAGGGAAAGGTAATGGTGATATTTTTGTGTTTGAAATGGCAAGTATGTTGCTAATTGCTTAGCGCAGGATTTCCTATATTATTATATTATATAAATTGTTTAAAAGGTGGTAAAATCCTTAAGACTACCATGAATTCTGTATCCTTCGAACAAGGCAAAAGCAAATTTCTAGAGAATGTGTTAAACAATTTATAACAAACGCTGAACTTAATATATCCCGTGGCCCTAAAAAATTCAGGTCTTATGTTAAAGGAAAAGGAAACAATTCTGGTTTACCTCATGTTATGAAACTTGGCGAAGTAACTCTCCACCTTTAATTACAACACTTTTTCCGATGTACACTCTTCCAATTATCATTTAGACAATCAAGTTAACATCTCCTCGGTATCAAATTCAAAAGAAAAAATAGAAAAAATAATCGATCCCATTTCTAGCTCATTGGGTGCGCGTAGTGATAAAAATCCGGTATTCTTTATCAAAATGTATAGCAAGGTAATTTGAAGCCCCTATTAATGCTCTTTCAATCCTCGTTGAAAGAAGGTATCTTTCCAGATTTTTGGAAGAGAGCTCTCATCACACCAGTATTTAAGTCTGGGGTTAAAAATGATGTCCAGAACTATCGTACGATATCTAAATTACCAATCTTCAGTAAATCTTTCGAAAAAATTGTTCACGAACAACTATATAACTGCATAGAGTCAGAAATTCTCGTGAAGCTACATTGCTTAATGGAAAAAAGATTAGTTGTCTCTAATCTTGCCATCTTCATTGAAAATATTACTTAATCGATGGATAATAAAATCCAAGTGGATGTAATCTATACAGACTTCTCGAAAGCGTCTGATAAAATTGACCACAGCCTTCTTTTATCCAAATTACTATCTTTGGGAATTCACGGTGATTTGTGTAGATGGTTAGTCTAAATTCAGAAGAATGCAAAATAAATCATTTTGTAGGCTTGGTCCCGTGTGTAAAATGTCATTCAAAGATAAACCATTTTTTGTCTTTGTGCTTGCGTCCAGAACCACTCTCACATTCGTTGTAATTTTATCTTCACGCTTAACTGCGTGATGCGGAATGTAGAACGCGTTTTATGACGGTGAAGCTTCCACCTGGGACAAATGTGAACATGTTCTGTGATCACTTCTTCGTAGAATGGTTTTAATTCTGGCAGATGCTTAAAGTTCCTCTCTAGTGCATAAAACCGATTTTGCGCAGCTTGCAATGAATCACCTAAGTCACATGGGTTGCTTTTGAACGGCAGAGCCACTTCATAAGAACCATCCTCGAGGCGAGTGGTGGTGCTTTTAAAAATGTTCTCAGCTTCTTTTTCTTCAAGGCTGTGAACCGGTTCCGAACCGATATCTTCGATTTCCCAGAATTTTTTAATTAAATTCTCAATTTCGTGCGAAAGTTAAAGTGTTGTTTGATTGAGAATTTATTAGAGCGTCACCCATGAAGACATACCTTAATGTGGTTTGAATCGCGACTGGAAAACTGGGGGGTGATTATCTTATTTGGTACATAGCAACAGTTGAAAGAACAGACTGACGCCAATTAGCAAATCGATTGGACCTGGCATTGCCCAGGTGTCGTCTGCCAGCAGTATATTTATGAATTTGTATGACGTCGAGTCCACTTTACACGTAGGTAAATGAGCGGTAATTTTATCTAAAACTAGAGCGGTTATGGAGTATTTGAAGTAGGGATCAATCGTAGATTGAATCGTCAAAGTGACACTTCCTCTTATTGATTGCGATTTGCCCCCTAAACCCTGGACTGCGAAGCGCGTTCCTGGACTGACTGCCTGGGCAAAATGTGCCAATGCTCAACCAATAAGTGATCAAACAAATATAAGTGGTCAAACGGCTTTGAGCGGCCTGTAAATATATTGCGATATTATGTATAATTTGACTTACCGATATTTGCTGCAAGGCACCCACCATTCACTGGATTTAACACCGGGAAGGTAATGTTATTATTTGGATATAGGTCAGGGAAAGGTAATGGTGATATTTTTGTGTTTGAAATGGCAAGTATATTGCTAATTGCTAAGCGCAAGATTTCCTTTATTATTTAGGATATTCGCGGCGAATTCAAAACTCAACTGACTGATGTAAAGGCAGAAGGCCCAATCGGTAGTTGACAACACATAACAATGCAACAATAATAACTAGCGCGAGCATATATATTTATTTTATTTATATAAAATAAACGATGATGATATTAAAACATTTAAATATGAAAAATATTTACGTAAATCACTATACCAGGCGGCTGCTTGTTTCACGGTGACCCGTAGTTACTTTGTTAAGTCTAAATTATAATTGAAAGTATAAGACGGAACATGTAAAAAGTTTTTCTCCACTATGAGTCAACATGTGCCTCGTCAGATTGTGCTTCAATCAACATGAATAGTTGCACTCTTTCTTCTTCCTTGCACTGTCCCAACTCATTGCCTAGGTAGGCTGATGGGGTCGGCTCTCCTCGTTCTCAGGTTGTAGCTTCTTCGGTTCTGGGTATCGCTCTCTTCCAGGCCGTTTCTACTTAGAATTTTAGAGCATTGAGTCATCCAGGAGTTCTTTGGTCTTCCTCTGGATGACTGTCGATGAAGCTCCATAGACATTGCCTGCTTCACTTTGTGGTCTGGTGGTCTCCGTTTTATGTGACCATACCACCTCAACTGTCGTTTCTCTAGCATATTGTTTATGTCTGTGACACCCAGGCTACCACGAATGCGTGGAATTTTAATTTTATCTTTTAGTGACACTCCTGCCGACCATCTAAGCATTCGCATTTCTGCTGATTCAAGTTGCCTGGTGTAGGAGTTGTACATGGTCCAGCATTCGGAGCCATACATTATCGCGGGTCTAACAATAGTCTGGTATACCTTTCCTTTTAGTTTGAATAGTTGCACTCTGAACATGAAAAAGGTTTTTCTTCACTGTGAGTCGGCATGTGGCTCGTCAGATAGACTTTTTGAGAACATGAATAGTTGCACTCGGAACATGAAAAAGGTTTAACACCACTATGGGTCAGCATGTGTTTCTAAGTAAGATAACATTGTTTAATGATTATCTGTTAATTGCATACGAATGAATGCCATTGAAAATTCTAAAGGTGCCTACGACGTACATGTTATTTAGAGGTTATTTTTTAACAAAAACGAAATTATTATCTTCTTATTAAACACAGACACAGTGTCAATATTATTAATGGGAATTTGTACCTACCGGCTAAACCACATAACTTATTAATAATTCTAAAGTTTCAAATCTATGAGATTCCCACATATTTGAAATTCGTTGAAAAATGGAGTAGGACTAAAGTAGCCATCAAACAAAAAGGAAATCATTGCCAAGAAAGAAAAACGGTGATTAAAATTTTGTTGTTAAACATGTGAATTAGAGATTGTTATTTAATAAAAATGGCATATAATTATAATTATTGACATATTAAAAAAAATAATGCCCATGACCGTAGCTATTGCACCCAATCTTCGAGCAAAATATCGAGTAATCATTCGATTAAAAAATTTCGATAATATAAAAGTATCGATCATTTACATCACTATTTGCCGGTGTTCTTTGCTTCGGTGCTTACTTTTATTTTCTTTATATGTCCATTGTCTATGGATAATATGTCAATGTTCGGCAGTTCGGATTTCCTTGGCCTTCTTGTCAATAGTAACAAATTATTAGTTCTCCGCCAATCGAAGTGTTATTTTGCATAAACTACACAATAATTGTTATTATTTCAACAACCAACACATATTTGTACGAAAATTTTATAGGAAATTCAATCGCTTCTACTTTTCTGCAACACTTTGAAATTGACCGCCGCACTTCCTCTCATCCCCTCATTGACTGGGATGAGAATACTAATGCGATACTTCGCCTTGAACGTAACTCACATCTTGTTAAATTAACTAAGACCTAAGTTACAATTGATGCTTGTGTATTGTAAGAATAATATATACCGCTACTTGATAGATTAATTACACCAGTTTTTAAACCATTCGCGATATTTAGATATAACAAAATTGAGCTTATCGACACCAACCTGCTTCACGCTAAAGACGAAAGTACCTACGTGAGTTTTTTCGTTGTGGTTTTACGGCCGCGCTCCCAAATTAAAACCAAGAATTTATATTATTGTATTCTTGATCTCGTGCAGAGATTTAACCAGTATCCATTTTAAAAATTTCATCAATATTAAGTGTATAAGTTATTGAAAGAGTACAACATAAATTCTTACATTTTATATGTTTTAAAATGGATATTACAGCCATTTGGTTGAACAACAACACTCTTTTAAATTATATGGTTTTACTTAAATTATCAGACAGAAGAATTTTCACTGACTAGGGTATTTCTATGTAAATTTTTAAATGATAGTCCAGAATTGCTTGCATTGATAAGCTTTCGGATTGCACAACGTTATTATAGAAGTGGGGATTTACTTCCATGCAGAAATTCTATGACTAACTGCCATGTGTATTTCTTTTTGCCCAGGTAGCCCTATGATATATATAATGAAGGTTTTATGTCGGGACTAATTCACCGGAAGCTGAATTTTTCACATATGATAGAATACCTCTAAACATGCTTATTTACAAAAATCCCTGGATATCCCCTTGTGCTTTCCTTCCCACCCCCTCTTGAATATATTTTTCAAAGCCTTTCGGAATACGCTAATATCTCCTTAACCGCTATATAAAATCAGACCATTTACATATTTTTAGTTGCTTATTAGTTGCTCTAAAAAATAGTTGCTTAACAGTTTTTCGAGAAGAGCCATACATTCATTGCAATTTTTTAATAAAGAAAATATATCTTTTTTTAAAATAGTATTTCAAAGAATATTTGCATAAAACTTTTTTTTAGCTTGTTAGGGCAAAAGATGCTCCCACAAAACTTGTAGGCAAGATTTAAATTGATGTATATTGTGATAGGTTTTAATTAATAATAGGGCACGTTTCCCCTTCACAATGAAGCTCTTCCACCACACGCCGAACCAAAACTGGCAAATAACAATAAAAACGCTTTAATGTTAGATGAATTTATTATAAAAAGCAAATAAATAAATTTATCAGTACCTACCTTAGGCTTTTCGTAACCATAACGCCGCACTGCTTGCCGCTGCGCGTCCGAGCCACCGCGTTCCGCGCCCCTTTTTAACAACCTACGTGCCCTATTATTAATTATTAACCTTTTATAATAATTTTTTCCTAATTAATAAATTGCAATGAAAGTATGGCTTTTCTCGAAAAATTGTTAAGACACTATTTTTGAGAGTAACTAATTAGCTGCTAACAGAAAATAAATAGTCTGATTTCATACAGCGGATAAGGCGATATTTGCGTATTCCGATAGTCTTATATTCAAGAAGGGGTGGGGAGGAAAGCCCAAGAGGGAAATCCGGGGATTTTTGTTAATAAGCATTTTTAAAGGTTTTCTATTATCTGAAAAATCCAGCTTCCGGGAAATCAGTTCCGGCGTTGGGTGTTTTTTCCCTTCATTGACTGGTCTAAGAATACTAATGCGGTACTATAGTACAGTATTTGATTAGAATATTTATCTTCCTAAATGTGATTTGTCTCTCGGTAAGAGTTAGTTTGATGTGGAAGTCTTTGAATAATGTTAATCCAAAAAGAAAAATGTTATTTAGGCGTAGTGAATGATACTCTCAGATAGGTAGGAATACTTAATTTGAGAGAGCCTGAAAAGGTAGGTTTGTAGTTTGGACCTAAATTCTGTTGGGTTTGTTCTGCATCTTAGTTCCGGAGGGTAGAATGTTTTATTCAGAGAAAAGTTTTTTCTCTATAATATTAATTGAATGAACACATACTGAAATAATATCTAGTTTTATTATATGTTTTAGTTAAATAAGCATTCTTCGCAACAAAAATTAGTCACATGAGGATTTCCTGTTAATTAATACTTCTGTGTAACTTTGAACAATCGGTATTATGATATTTGACATGGAATTTTGACACTCGCTTTTTTAGTAAAAAAATAAACATGTTTTCAAATGACTAAACGACAAGCTAGTATAATATTAAAATACAGCACATGTCAATCTAATATATTTTAGTATGAACGGAGGATTTAATGTCACAAGGGATTTATGCAGGAAAATGAATCACTGACACTGAAAGCTTTTAAAATAATTTCTTAAAGTCATATTGAGATTGAAATGTTCACAATCAAAGGAATCTATGCATCTTTTACCATCTCCCGGGACGTTTATAGTTGTATTTTATCAAAGCAAGTCTCTCTCGGAGCATCACTTTGCACCGCAGTGGGATGGATGGATTCATTCATCCGTCACTCCTGAACACACCAACCCCCAGATTCTTACCCTCATATATTTTTCCTTCCCTTAACTCCCTCTCCTTTGTTAACTAAAAATACACTTAACACAACATCCCCAAACATCACAAAGGACTTAGGAGAATTATTTTCTTCAGAGCTTTGTATGTGGAGCTAAAGTAAAAACAAAAAACAATAAAAGGATGAATTCCTTATATTTTGGCGCCCTTTTCGTGCAATTGTTACCTAAAGTCAGGTTTCTTAGTTTTCTTTATTATGTGATCGATTTAAATCTCAGTTTATCACTCAAATTAAACTAATTAAATTATTTTTTGTTACAGGTGGACTTTATTTGAGCTAAGGCCTAAAATTACCATTGCTATGGATAATTCAAATCCAGAGAGTGTTTCCATCAAGACGGAACCATGGTCCCAGGATGAAAATCCAGGTGAAATACCATTTCTTTACTTTAGGTCCACACAATTTCCTCAGGTCTACTTATTTTTAGGGAAAGGAGGAGAGTTGGGTAGGAATCTGGGGGTCAGTGTGTTCAGGCATGACGAACATGTGAATTCCCCGACCTACTTCGCCACAGACTAGCTAACTTCTGGGGCAAGGCAAGGAAGTCAACCAATTTCATTGTCGTTGATGCATCTGAGTAGCTCAGCTTTCCACTAAATGAGCAATGGATGCAGATGATGATGATGATGGCGACCACCCTGATTGTCGACCCTTTAACATTTATTTTAATTAATTTTATTTTAATTTCATTTTAATTTCATTTTACATATTTTTATGATGTTTTTATTTTATGTCATCATTGGGAATTTCTCTTTAAAAAATATAACAGTTGTACATATTTATCTCTTGGTATATGATGGATTAAGATTGCGACCTCTTAAAAACTTAAATAAAAATCTTTTCCTTCCACTGCGTTTATAAGGCGATGGGTCGAGAAAGTCCGGCTGAAGAGGTCAAAAGGCCTACCTCAACCACTCTCTCCCGATCCGCGAGTCTAGCACGAATGATTGTTTATTTATTGTTTTTGTGTTTAATTCGTAGAACTCCATTTTTTTTTTTTTTAAATTTAATTTAAATTAAATTTAACCGCTTGGACACATAAGCGTGTTTTCACGATAATTTAACGTAGGTAGACATAGGAATGACGTATGTCCCGTACCTGAGTTATTATTAATGTTTATTATTAAGTTCTGCAAGTGTTATAATAAACATTATTAAATTAAATTTAAATTTAAATTTAAAAAAAAAACGGATGATTGTATTGATCGTCCATGCTAGACCTCCTGGAGTTATTCGCTGTAATTATAAAATAATAATACAACGATAAATTCAAATAAATAGCTCTAATCCGACTTATTAATGTAACGCTCACACTGTATTTACGTATTATATTTATGTATTTTTGTTCGTTATTACAGTTAGCATTAAAGTGGAGACTGTTCACATCGAGATTGAAGCAGGTCTCGGAGAAGTAACTGGAGGGGAAAGTCCTTGTACGGAAATAGAAATCGACCTGCCAGATGTTAAAAAGGAATGCTTAAAGCACTCTGAAAATATTCCCCATACTGCGGGTAAAATCCTTTTTCGTTATTCTGAATTCGTTAAAATTATTTTCTATTTTCATAATTTCTTAATTTATTGAGCTTAATATAACATCTTTTTCAGACATAATGACGGACGTCAAGAAGCATCCTGAAGAAAAACCTTATTCTTGTTCCAATTGTGACTACTCCTTTTCAAACAAATCTGCGTTAGCACTGCACTTACGCACGCATACTGGAGAAAAACCTTTTTCGTGTCCCGAGTGTAACTTTTCATTTTCTCAAAAAGGAACTCTAAAAGATCACATGGTTACCCATACGGGACAGAAACCGTTTTCATGTTCGGACTGTAATTTTTCTTGTTCTCTGAAGAGATATTTAAGAGAGCAATGGATGCAGATGATGTTGATGATGGCGACCACCCTGATTGTCGACCCTTTAACATTTATTTTAATTAATTTTATTTTAATTTCATTTTACATATTTTTATGATGTTTTTATTTTATGTCATCATTGGGAATTTCTCTTTAAAAAATATAACAGTTGTACATATTTATCTCTTGGTATATGATGGATTAAGATTGCGACCTCTTAAAAACTTAAATAAAAATCTTTTCCTTCCACTGCGTTTGTAAGGCGATGGGTCGAGAAAGTCCGGCTGAAGAGGTCAAAAGGCCTACCTCAACCACTCTCTCCCGATCCGCGAGTCTAGCAGGGATGATTATTTATTTATTGTTTTTGTGTTTAATTCGTTGGACTCCATGTTTTTTTTTTTTTATTTAATTTAAATTAAATTTAATAATGTTTATTATTAAGTTCTGCAAGTTATTATAATAAACATTATTAAATTTAATTTAAATTAAATTAAAAAAAAAAACGGATGATTGTATTGATTGCTAGACATGCTAGACCTCCTGGAGTTATTCGCTGTAATTATAAAATAATAATACAACGATAAATTCAAATAAATAGCTCTAATCCGTCTTATTAATGTAACGCTCACACTGTATTTACGTATTATATTTATGTATTTTTGTTCGTTATTACAGTTAGCATTAAAGTGGAGACTGTTCACATCGAGATTGAAGCAGGTCTCGGAGAAGTAACTGGAGGGGAAAGTCCTTGTACAGAAATAGAAATCGACCTGCCAGATGTTAAAAAGAAATGCTTAAAGCACTCTGAAAATATTCCCCATACTGCGGGTAAAATCCTTTTTCGTTATTCTGAATTCGTTAAAATTATTTTCTATTTTCATAATTTCTTAATTTATTGAGCTTAATATAACATCTTTTTCAGACATAATGACGGACGTCAAGAAGCATCCTGAAGAAAAACCTTATTCTTGTTCCAATTGTGACTACTCCTTTTCAAACAAATCTGCGTTAGCACTGCACTTACGCACGCATACTGGAGAAAAACCTTTTTCGTGTCCCGAGTGTAACTTTTCATTTTCTCAAAAAGGAACTCTAAAAGATCACATGGTTACCCATACGGGACAGAAACCGTTTTCATGTTCGGACTGTAATTTTTCTTGTTCTCTGAAGAGATATTTGAAAAAGCACGTGCGTACTCATAGTGGATATAAGCCTTTTAAGTGTTTCGAATGCAACAATTCATTTTCTCATAAGGCTTGTTTAAATCGTCACATGCTTACCCATACCGGAGAAAAACCTTTTTCATGTTCCGACTGCAACTATTCAAGTACTCAAAAGGGAAATTTAAAACTTCACATCCGTACCCATACTCAAGATAAACTTTTTTCTTGTTCGGACTGTAACTTTACGTGTTCTCTACAGGGATATCTGAAAAAGCATATGCGGACTCACAGTGAGAACAAGTCCTTTTCGTGTTTGGAATGCAACTATTCATTTTTTCAGAAATCTCATTTAGAATGCCACATGCTTACCCATACTGGAGAAAAACCTTATTCATGTTCCTACTGCAGTTATTGTTGTTCCCAAAAGGGAACTTTAAAACGCCACTTGCTTACCCATACTGGAGTTAAACCTTATGCATGTTCCACCTGTAGCTATTCATCTTTTCAAAAGGCAAATTTAAAAACTCACAGGCTCACCCATACTGGAGAAAAATCTCATTCGTGTTCCTACTGCAGTCATACATTTTCTCAAAGGGAATCTTTAAAACGCCACATACTTATCCATACCGGAGAAAAGCCTTACTCATGTACTTACTGCAGCTATTCTTGTTCTCGAAAGGGTTCTTTAAATCGTCACATCCTAGCTAAACATGCACAGTAGTGAATCAATTCCGTCTGATATCCCGTAGTCTTGGAAACTGATTCGTTATATTCATTTATTTCATTCACCAAAAAAGCGGAGACGGATAATAAGTAATCATTTAAAAATCAAGAGACACCTAAATGTAATAATGAATTAAACTTATTACTATTGTCACGCCCTTCATATAAGTAGCGCGGTATTTATTCTAAAATAATTTTCATGTTAGTGAGACTGTACTGTAGTCGCAGATATATTAACTTTAAATTAATGTATTGTAAAATAATAAGGTTTTTAAAAATAACACAACTATGAGAAAAACTTGGTGAACAGTGGAAATTGGGAAGGATTCTGACTTACATTCATTTCTACAGAACACATTCTTGTGAGATTCGATATAATGGTACCGAGGAATCACTGAGTTGATCACTGCACACGTTTCCGTAAGAATCCATATTGAAGTCACCGAGATACCATATGAGATGATAATTTCACGGGTTACTTGAGTAGAATGATGACCTGGAGTTACTGTTCTAAATATCACATGTAGGTGATATTGGCCACACACCTTAAGCATGTGTGGACAGGCTGGCTTATGAGCATGCTCATTTCAATCCGATCTCAGTTCTAGGAAGTCGTGTGTTGTACCTATCTATCGAAAATCGAAATGGCTCGCTGGGGAGACGAGAAAACGTTAATGTTCGTGATTTACTATCGAAACCACGAATGTCTTTGGAATCCGAGTTCACCATTGTATAAAAATAATATTTCAAGGAATAACGCCTATGAAACCTTGCTAATGAATATGAGCGATCCTAATTTAAATATTAAAATGATTAAAACAAAAATTAAAAATTTAAGATCTGTGTACCACTCCGAAGTGAAAAAAATTAGGAGTTCGAAGCGGTCCGGTTCTGGTGCGATTGGTGTTTATAAACCACACATGCCGTGGTTTGCAGAAATGCATTCGTTTGTGGGAGACAAGGACGACTATCGTGATACTATTGGAACCGAATTGGTAAGAGTCTATTATATTATTTACTGCATGACTTTTTGTATTAAAATTTCACTCTTTTTTCTTGATGACATCATGAAATTTTAAATTAAAATTAGTCACAAGTCAGTAATAATAAATAAAAATGCGTTATTATATATCCTGGTTACAAGCCAACAAAGGCGACAAGAGACGTGCATACGATTACCCATAAATAAACTGTACTGACATTTCGTTACTACCATTTACTCAATTTACTGACGTTTTGTACCAAAACTCAATCAAACAAAGGATTTCATTCTAACAAAGGGGAATCCCAATATATTGGGAAGCCCTTTTAAATAAAGTGTTCGTTATAGCGCGGGTACGGCGGGGATATGGACTAAAAATATGTTTTGCAGTGTAGGTACTTATATATTAAAATTAGGGAAACAAAATAATAATAGGTGAGCGTCTATTAACCCTTCACTGCATGACTTTGTTTTAGAAAAAAATAAATTTTTGCAGTCACTCTTATATATTATTAAAATTAGGAAAAAAATGAATAAGTGAGTGTTTATTAACCCTTCACTGCATGTTGTAGAAACATAAAAAATAAAATGCAGTATAGGTAATTACTTACATAAATTTAAATTATGGAAATATAATAAGAACAGGTGAGTGTCTATTAACCCTTCATTGCATGACTTTTTTGGTTTTAGAAAAAAATATTTTTTCGCATTGCAGGTACTTAATTATATGTACTAAAATTAGGGAAATATAATGAAAATATATTTTTCTAATATATAATTGGAATTTTAGTTTTTTAATATATAATCGAAAGTTTTCAACCAAATAATTAATGATAATGTAAAAACCGTTCTGTATTACTAACACTAACCCCAGATGTCAGGATTAAAAAGAAATAAAAAAATGGTTAATTGTATCAGATATGTTACATTTATTGTTATATTTAGACAATTATTTATTTATCAATCATATGGGCTTTTAAATATGTTAGCAGTTTACAAGATTTAGTAGGTACATACAGAGAACAAAATAAAAGTTTTAGAAATAAAATAAAATAGACATAATACGTGGAAGTTATCCATTAACTGAATGTCCTTTGAAAGAAAAAAACTTTTTGAATTGTAGATAGCATGAAAAATATTTAAAAATAGTAATGTAATGTATGTAGGTTATTTATAACTAATTAATTTATATTGATTGATAACTAGCTGGTACTTATATGTTGATCATATGGTCTTGCCATGGTACTGCCTCTGTTGTTTGGAAAAGTTGTGCATAAGCGTTTCTTATTGCCACTGCCTGTCGAGATGCGTGATTATTACGTGTTGCTGGTAAGCTTCCCAGGGCCGTGCGCAGCTGATCTCTCCACGCTCCTTGTATCACAACATTCTGTTGTATATCTTCGAAATCGACACATCGTTGGGTGATATACATGTAGGATGTTTTTCGAAGCCAGTTGTGTAAAGAACAAGCAGCCAATGTAATAACATCAACTTTCTCAGGAGTCATATCAATGATGTTCAGGAAAACTCGAAATCTTGTTACTAAAATCCCAAAGGCATTTTCAACAATTCGTCTAGCTCTCGATAATCTATAGTTAAATATTTTTTCTTTTTGCGTTGGTGCTATTCCAAATGGCTTCATAATATAAGTCTTTAGAGGAAAAGCAGCGTCTCCCACAATAACTGATTGTTCCGGTAAATTGAGAGTATTTCTTTCCAACGCTCGTCCTAAGCTCGATCGTTCAAAAATGCCTCCATCGGAAGCTCTTCCATTAGTTCCAATATCCACGTACGAAAAACAATAATCATCATCAACTAATGCCAGGAGTACAACGCTGTGGGAACCCTTGTAATTGTAATAATTTGAAGTGTCATCAGGAGCAAAAATATTTATATGTTTGCCGTCAATGGCTCCAACACATCCAGGGAAATTCCATTTAGTTCGAAATCCATGTTCAATTCTCTTCCATTCTTCATTGGACGGAATCTGTAAAATAAATACCATTTTAAATGTAAGCGTGTATAAGTAGGTACATAAACTATGACTCGGTCCTAGATAATTATAATAGGTAAAAAAAGTATTTCAATACGACAATCTAATAACCAGCATTATTCTTTTTTTACAGGTGTCACCTCAAGCATCACCCCAGCCTCAGCATATTCAATCAGTTGATGACGATTTAAGCACAAATTTAATGTCACCGCCGTCGCCGCTGATTTCGCCCCCGCAGAGTGAGGAAGAGCGACCACAATCGCAGTCATCACAATCATCGCATCACAATCTTCACACAGTACGGCGAAAAAAGGGGAAACAACAAGAAGAGTCAGTTGCTGAGGCCCTGATTAGATTAGAACAAATATCTTCAACTATCAATAATACCCGGCCAGAAGATGAATTTCATTTTTTTGCATTAAACGTCGCATCTCAATTGCGGACACTGCCTTTATACGATGCATTAGAAGTTCAAAACAACATTCAGCAGCTTCTGACTTCGGCTAGGCATAAACAAATCTCCCCGAACCTTTCTGCTAACCCACCTTTGCCAACACACACGTCCTTTTCCACTGTATTTCCAACCGATCCACTTCTTGCTCCAAGTATTCAGCCATTTACTTATTCAATACTTCCAGCATCAAAAACCCAAATCATAACACTTCCATTCACGAACGTCAACTCGATTACACACGAACATATTGAAATAGATTTGTTGAGTGAAGCGTGGGAACACTCATAAAATATTTCCACACTTTTTAGACCTGAGACCAAAATTTCTTTATAATTTTTTACTCCAAATAATGCCAGGAATCACTGGTTAAAGTAAGTCAAATTCGTCCCTTTACGGTATATATATTGTATATGATTTTATATTTTTCATCTATGTTACTTACCATTTCCAAAAACTTATTTTTGTTAACTATACATTCAATCATTATGTCACAAAAATTATTAACCCTTCACTGTCTTTTTTATGTCTTTTTTATGTTAGAAATATAAGTTTTTTTTGCAGAGTGCAATTTAAAAAATAATTAAAATCATATTAACAAGTAGAAAAAAAACACTCCTTCTTGTTTTAATATTAAACACCACAATGCACGTTAAACGTAACTTCATAATTAAAATTTTGAGTAACCATGGGAATTCTTCGACCTAATAATTATGCATAAATAATGTAAATACCTTACCGTATATCCAAAACTGATATCAGAACTAATAAGAAATTAAAAAAAAACTGTTTATTATATCAAATAGTTACACTATGCACAGTAAAGGGTTAATAAAAAAATTCTGACTATGAAACACTATGTACGTTTATGTTCAATCTATTTTAATATGTTTGTGTTCAAACATTGGAATTCTTCGGTCAAATAATTATGCAGAAATAATGTAAAAACCTTACCGTATTACCAAAACCGATATCAGGAGTAATAAGAAATAAAAAAAAAACTGTTTATTATATCAAATATGTTACACTATGCACAGTAAAGGGTTAATAAAAAAATACTGAATATGAAACACTATGTACGTTTATGTTCAATCTATTGTAATATTTTTGTGTTCAAACATTGGAATTCTTCGGCCAAATAATTATGCAGAAATAATGTAAAAACCTTACTGTATTACCAAAACCGATATCAGGAGTAATAAGAAATAAAAAAAAACTGTTTATTATATCAAATATGTTACACTATGCACAGTAAAGGGTTAATAAAAAAATACTGAATATGAAACACTATGTACGTTTATGTTCAATCTATTGTAATATTTTTGTGTTCAAACATTGGAATTCTTCGGCCAAATAATTATGCAGAAATAATGTAAAAACCTTACTGTATTACCAAAACCGATATCAGGAGTAATAAGAAATAAAAAAAAACTGTTTATTATATCAAATATGTTACACTATGCACAGTAAAGGGTTAATAAAAAAATACTGAATATGAAACACTATGTACATTTATGTATAATCTATTGTAATATGTTTGTGTTCAAACATTGGAATTCTTCTTACTTATTATTATTATTGTTTTTATATATACCTTACAGTATTACCAAAACTGATATAAGGATAAATAAGAAATAATAAAAAACCTGTTTATTGTATCAAATATTATGTTACACTACGCAAAGTGATGGGTTAATAAAAATATACTGAATATGAAACACTATGTATGTGCGTTCAACCTATTGTAATATGTTTATATTCAAACAACGAAATCTACAACTAAATAAAAACTTGAAATATTAGTAAAACTGTTTTATTTACCCGCATATAATCCTTCAAAGCCATAGATATTGCAGCACAAACTTCGGGTATAAATTTAGCTATAGTAGATTTTCCAACCCTGTGAAATGCTGATAACGTGTACAAAGAATCTCCGACAGCTAGGTATCTCAATGTAATTTCCAATTTTACTTTAGCTGGAATAGCATTCCGCATTTGAGTATCTCGTTTTTGTATGACGTTTTCAATTTTAGAGAGTAGCTCGTCAAATTTCTGCGGAAGCATTCGTAAATGATTTCTATATCCGTTGACATCTTCTTCTCGCATTTCTACTAACAAATGATTACTTGCTCCTAGGTTTGCCCTTCTAGTGATCCAATTACGAACCCAAATCGATCTTTTTATTTTCTTTTTTTCTTTCGCCAAAAGTTTCTTCAGTAATTGCGTTGCAAGCAATAGGATTACTTTATTGACTTCTGTGCGGACGGAACTGACTCTATTATGTCCTTGTAACTGTATAACCGTTGACATCTTGGACAAAATCAACCGTTTTGTTTTCTTTCGTCAAAAGATTCTTAAATAATTAATAATTGCGTTCAAGCAATAAGAGGTTATGGGCGAACGGAACTGTCTCTATACGATGACAGTTATTATTTGACATGAGCATGCTCTTTAAAGAGCATGTGTGTTCAATTGTTGGCTTTGAGCATGCTCATTCATAGAAAGCTCAAGCCAAGCCTGTTCTTTTATAAGCAAATGTGTACAGTCGTGAGAGCATACTCATTAATGAGCATGCTCATAAGCCGGCTTGTAATAAGCAAATGTGTCAGTACCTTTAGAGGCTTCCCCTTCCATCCGATAATCCAAAGAGCATGCTCACAAATCAAACGTCTGTCGATTTGAGAGTATGCTCTTTTGGCTTCAAATGAGCATGCTCATTACTAGCAACGTCACTGACACACATGCTACTAGGTAGCAATTGCTACTAGGTAGCATGCTCTTTGGCTTCAAATGAGCAAGTGTGTCCGTAGCAATACGCGGAGAATAGGTTGGATGGAGGAAGGGAGATAGCTGCGGCAACAGAGAGTGTTGCACATTATTTTTTTTTGTGTCATGGTTTTAATTTGCATACATGCTGATACATCGGTGTTTTATAGTATATTATCTTTTAGTTTTTTCTTTTTAATTCGTAGGACTCCATTCATTTTGTTTTTATTAAGTTTTGCAAAAAAAATATATTTTTTTTATAACTGTGACAGCGGGTTTCGGCTTACAAGGCCAGTTTCAAACTATGGTTGTACCACTTTGTCAATTTTGAAGGTGTAAATGTTGATTTATTTCCGGTAAACCAATTTGCTGAGAAAATAATTGTAACAATAGATTCTCTATTATGTAGGATACTTTGAAATCTGTTTTACACAAAAAAATGATAAGGTGTGTGTAATTGTTTAATGATATCTATACTGCTATGAATTATTTGGATGTGTTTTATTGTTTAGGTTTGTTTGTAAACATACAAATTTAAAAAAAAAACAATATTATCTTACTAATTTTCCCCCTAATTTTGACAGCTACCTTTTTAATGTTAACAAACCTCTTTAACGATTTTATTTGTAACCCAAGAAACCTTTAGGACTCTAAATTTACCTTTCCAATTCCTGATGTGTAAAAGTTTGCCAAGGCGAATTCTTCAAAGGCCATAAAGAACATAAAAACGTTAAACCAATGTTTCTCAAACCATGGTCCAAGGACCGGTACCGGCCCGCGAAGATTTCTTGCCGGTCCGCGAAAGATTCGGACGCTACAGATAATGAACCACTCACTAAAGCGCCATTCAGTCGTTTCACTAATCGCTCATTTCCGCACTTCATTCGGCCTAGTTTACTCGGAATGACACGTCTGAACATGAAATGAATCGAAAGTGCCGAACACTGCCGAATGAAATCTTCAGTTGAACCGATCCAACAATGTTGGATATTTTCATTCGGCATCCTTCACTTGCGCTCGGGGAAGAGAGCAAAGTGAAACGTCTGAACACCGAGTGAACTCTCAATCAGTTTGTCTCGCGTCCTGTACGGGATGGACCATGAAAGGACGCTATCACATCGCACGCAAAACGTCAAAATGGTATTAGTTCGGCTAATTTGTTTGCTTTTGGGAACACCTTTCATATAAATTTTTGGGTCTCCCTTATTATACATGTATATTATATGTTTTTTAATAAATGTAAGATTATTAATTTGTAGGAAAATGTTCGTATTAAAAAACGTAAAATCAAATTGTGTTATTATGTCATAAAAAATAAAAAGGTTTTTCCTTAAAATTCGGGGCCGGACCGCGCTGGAAATCAAACGAATTGCAGCGCGGTTGACCTCGCTCGGCGACTCTGTGGTGGGAATGGACGAGTGAACGCTTATTTCTATAGCGTCGTGTGAACATGGAATGAAACAAAATGGACGATTAGGCCGAAAAAAACATGGCGGAAACCTTCCCTCGAGTGAACCGTCTGATTCCAGCTTAACTACATCCAGATTCTAGACAGCCTGGGGGCCTAGTCTCTATCTTTTGGTTTCACAAACAAGCACGTTTGCCGTTTAACCTTTCTTGACGGTGCTGTCAACTAAGCGGTCACAGTTTGTATTTACTGAAATATCTTTGTAAATATACTAAACATAGAGTTAATATTTTAAGTATTCCTCCACAATACATTTATGTGTTGGATTAAATAAATACAACATATAAATATTTACTGAGTGTACAGCACCGGAGAGCGAGGAAGTTTTTAGCACGGTAAGGGGAAGTAAGGGGAAACGTAGGTACGGACGTTGTGAGAGATAGAGACTAGCCCCTCTGCATAATGCACGTGCGTGATTCACAATCAGCAAATATGTAATTAAGAACATCCCAAAATAAATAATAAAATAAAGTGAACGAAAATCAATTGTGATTCTTGTAATACCTTCAGACCCTCCCACCTATGTTTAGTATTTCTTAATTAAAGGATTTCTAGGTTTACCTGATTGTTATCAACGGTTCACCCGTTGCCCATTGTTTTCAAACTTGACATGTTATAATGTCAAAACTTGACATATTACCAGCGCCGGTTCTACGAAATCTGGCGCCCTGTGCAGGAAGTACCGATGGCGCCCCCCCCCCCAACATTTTTTTAAAAATTCAGATAAAAAATTTATATACATATAAAAAAAAAAAAAAAATTATGCAATACGTTTAAAATAAATTAATATCCCGCCAACAAGAATCAAGAGTAACTTTTCCAAGTGACCTGGCGGTAGCTATCTATGACACTGGACAAAATAATAACATCATAACAAAATATAATATAAAACATGAGGCAGTTTAGTTCAGAAATAATAATATTCTGATCAGTTTGTTTAATATGGTGCCAAATCGCGCGCGAATGGCAACATAAATAAACCAATAACGCGGCGAAAGCGACGAACTATCATCAAAGAGCAACTTGTAATCAACGAAGGGAGATGCGTACGAGAAGCGATTAATGAACCAATCACAATGTTTGTTGAATTTCGAACGATACAATGGTCGTAAGAGCAACAAGGAAAAATAGGTCTTACGTTCGTATGAAATATATTGTATTTGGAAAAAAATTCCTTGACGTAAGTCAAATCCGTATTTCGTTAAATTTTAACCATCGATGCGCGCGCATTAGGTTCACGCATATGGAGTGAGTGAGTGTTGCCAGCGCATACTAATAATTCCGTATTACGAGTAATTTTTAAACGATTCGGGGAATATTTTAATTGAATTTTAAAACAATATTTATTTTATCACGGCGCCCCTTCGTAGTGGGCGCCAGGTTTTTTGCACGTTTTTGAACGTATGGCAGATCCGGCGCTGCATATTACAACGGCATAGATATTATAGTTAATAAATTAAATCGAACTTAATGTTGAAACTACATGATGGCCCATCGGATGGCCCATCGAATGGCCCATCGGATGGCCCATCCGATGGGCCATTCGATGGGCCATTCGATGGGCCACTGTGTGTAGGGTTAGTGGCGTGGGATTGCCCATAGTGGCGGTGGGATGGCAGGGGCGTGGCCTGGGATGGTGGAGTGGCCGACGGAGTGGCCGAGTGGGCCATTCAATGGGCCACGCGATGGGCCACTGATGGCGATGGGATGGCGACGGAATGGCCTGGGATGGCCTCGGTGAGTTGTTTTCCGGACAGTGGCCCACTACCCCCACTACTCAGTGCCTGTTTGACTGTGAACGGGAGTAGACGTTCTAGCTTGTTTGAGTTTGATGTTCAAATGATTACCGATGTTTTTTCTTGTTAACCCAATGTTCAAATGGCGATTATATGAATTAAATCAATGAAATTTATTTAATAACCATTAAAACAATTCATAAACAAAATTATTATGATACTTAACACTGGCGATACAAAGATACGATAAAACCTAAATCATATTAATCGTCTATATAGAATTTGATAGATACCTACCTACTTATGCCAGAAAATATTATTCTTACTCTACATAAATATAACCGTATATTTTTGGGATTCCCGTAGGTGCCTAAACATAATTTTTTTTTTTTTTACTTTAGGTCCACACAGGACGCCCTGAGGAAAATAATTTCCCTCAGGGCCTATGTCACCTTTGGGGATGCTGTGTGGAGGGTATTTTTAAGGAAAGGAAGGAGAGGAAGTTCTGGGAAGGAAAAAGGTATGAGGGTTGGGTAGGAATCTGGGGTTCAATGTGTCTAGATCATCCGCCGCCAAGACCTAGACAATGAACCCCATGAACCCGGGCACCCCTGCTAAGTCACCAAACGTAGCGAACCACTTGGGGGTGACCTATGGCAGAGGTGTTGGTTATCCAATAAATGGTTCCCGGGGCGGCGGTACCCATTCCCGCCTCCCAAATTGAAAAATAATGTTTATAAAAATTCTATATTATATTATTAGATGAGTACTTCAAATAAATTCACTAATTAAATTATTTTCCAAAATCGAATTTTGATTTAACAATCATTGTTTATTATTTATAATGTATTTAAAAAATCTAGCTTTACAAATAATTATAGCCTATATGTTATTCTGATATATGAGCTATATTATTGTAAAGTTTCATTAAAATCCATTCAGTAGTTTTTGCGTGAAAGAGTAACAAACACAAATACATTAATACAAACTTTCACGTTTATAATATTATAGTAAGATATATACGCATACATACACACATCTGCATACACATATACATACATATGTGCACATATATATATGTATACACATTGATATGTACACATAAACATAGATACAGACATGCACACACACACATACACACAAATATACACTTAAAAGCGAATATGTATAGATGTGCATACTGTACTCATAAATATGCCTACATGTACACACACATGCACACACAAATACATATATTATGAAGCCAATGCATAAGTAGGTGATTGTTAAAGAAATTAAAATAATAAAATGGCCTTAGTGAGGAGACCATCAGGTCTAAGTTCGTGTAAGTTCCTTCTGAAGTTATTAATTGAGTTTGAAAATATATCTGAGACTTGAAGATTGCAGTATATATTATACAATCGAGTCATTCCCGATGTTGGTTTGAAAAAACTTGTATTACTACGACGACAAAAGGTTACCGGGTTTCTTGTGGATTTCGGCCATATATTTAGGGTAATTTGATTAATTAAAGATGAATCATACACAATGTTATTGATTTTAAACAGAGGGAGTATATCTGATATGTTTCTTCTTTTGGCGAGTTCGACTTCTTTAAAGTGAGTAAGTCTTATCGAGATTTTGATGTACTCCAGATTTGTATGCTAGTATTATATAGAATTTTTTGAACGGACTCCACTTTCCTGCTATGAAGTGCATAATGTATTATCTTTATATGCATAGGTATACTTTTATCATAAATTCTATCAAATTTGGTATTGAGCGGTTGACTGCAATTTGCAACAGAACTTCTTGTAGCACAACAACGATGTCGACATTCGAAAAGAGTGGCATTTCAATTTAAAGTTTTGAAGATGAATAGCCGAAACTACCCTCAATTACAGTAGTTTTATGTCCGAGGAGAACAAGTACTGATCTTTTTGGCGTGTACTGTGTGCATGTGTCACAAGTCCACTGCAGTCTGCCCAACAGATAGGCAGGAACCTTAGAATTTATCAAATAATTACTTGATGTCTATAATATTATAATAATTGTCAAACATATAATTATTGAATGTTTTACACAAACGATGTAACTTTTATCTGCTTGATATATTTAGAATCCGATTGTGATAGAGGTAAGGCCAGATATGCTCGCTTTACAGGACACGTATCGGACGTACGCAATTTGGACACCTTACACTTGATTTTTTTAATAAAGAGGTACCATACACTGTGTCTGCATAGTCCAACATTCTTAGAACAAGACTTTCGAGAATAATCTTACGTAAATTTCTGTGTTATATTATCTTATATTTTATATAACAGACAAAGCCTCGAATAGCAACGTGTTACTTCTTTTAACGTGTCCTTCATACCTCAATCTACCGTCCACCATTATTCTGAGATTGCTCGCGCTATTTCCATGCTTCAAGATTAGCAGCAAAACCATTCACATTGTGGAGAACGATAATTTTCTCTGATGGATTGATGGACTCGTATGTATATTCCAAAAAACCTGATTGTCTTGTATTCATAATGTAATATAAAATTGTCCTTGCGGATTCATCTGCTAACGCATTTTGAAGGAAATTATTCAAGTGCAGTAACAAAATTCTAAAAACGGATGATACAATCGGATGAAAACATTTTTGTATAAGAATATAAGAAAAGGTAACAAATCGAAGCTTTAGATTTATTTATTTATTTATACTAGGTTTTTAAAATGTTCGCACAGAACATCCAGTTATAAAAGCTCAGTTATTGTACAAATAGAGACACACAATTACAAAAAAAATACAATTACATACAATTAAATACAGATACATCATTTACAAAAAATTAATCATCACAAACAAAAAAAGTAATAGAAATTAAATAAAAAATACAAAATTTTATACAAGCTTCTCAAGTAACACATATAACAATGAGAGGCACGAAACATAAGAAGCAGATGATAAAATCGGATGAAAACATTTTTGTATAAGTATATAAGAAAAGGTAACAAATCGAAGCTTTAGGTTTATTTATTTATTTATACTGAGTTTTTACAAAGTTCGCACTTACGTGAGAACATCCAGATATAAAAACTCAGTTATTGTACAAATAGAGACATACAATTAAAAAAATCTACATTTACATACAATTAAATACAGATACCTACAATTAGAAAAATTGAAATATCACAAATTAAACAAATAAAGAAAACTAATAAAAATAAAATAAAAAATACAAAATTTTATACAAGCTTCTCAAGTAACACATATTACAAGAGACATAAGTATCACGAGAGGCATGCAAAGAGAGACAATTGACACAATATAATTAGTTAAACATATTTTTTAACCGGGCCAGAACTTTTTTTCTGAATCCGTAGAAATTATCGACGAAAATATCTTCTTCGGCACACTCCACCGTGTTATATAGTCGACACATCTGGGTCAGAGGGCTAAAGTAGGCGAATTTATTTTTAAACGTATTCAGGTGAAAAGTGTTATGGCGTCTTAAACAATGGGAATTGGGGACATTTATTTCAATATTGCTAAGACATAGTGTAGAATCAAGATGGCCGTGAATGATTTTATAAAAACATATTGGAGCTGTCAATTGCCTTCCAGTTTTAAGTGTATCAATCTTGAAGTAATCACGACGTACGTCGTATGATCGAAGATGGTCACGTAGTCCACATTTAAAGGATAACAGTCTTAGCATTTTTTTTAACCGATTTTACAATGTTTTCACATTTGCAGTAATGTGGATTCCAAATAGTACTTCCCTATTCAACTTAACTTCTAATTGAGGCGTTGTAAAGGGATAGAATTGATTGAGGATCTTTGAAAGGTTGACATATTCTGTGAATAAATCCCATCATTTTTAATGATTTGCACTTAATGTCGTTAATGTGTACATCAAATATGAATTTAGAATCTAGAATGCTTCCTAGGTGATAGATTAAGGTGACGCTCTTGAGGTAATTTTTTCATTACTCAATGCAGAAATGATCGAAGTACTGTTATTTATTTCATTTATTTATTTGCTTTATTTTTTCCCATTTGATTACATTACACTTCAATAATAATAAGAAAAGGAACCCACTAAAGCGCAGCCTGTGCGTGGGTAGTATAGGTGTTAACATTTTATTTTTGTACCTAAAAATAACAGAGTACATCTAAAGAATAAACCAAGATTAAAATCTAAAAAAATAAAGAGGTAAGATTATAATTAAAAGTTGTCAAAAGATCGTACAAGACGTAAATACTTAAAATATATCGAAGATAAAATAAAAATTATAGTAGCTGTAGAATCGAAAAGACTGCCCATAAATTGCCATAGACATCACACCCAGATTAATGACAGTAGGACCGCCTTAAAATGGCACATTGGGGATGCCATAGTCTCACTAGCTCTTGAACTTCAGACGATTGAGAGCAGTTAGAACTCTTGAACGGTATTCACAATTTAAACAAGATGATAAAACTAAAATAAATACATTAAAATAAAATTGAATAAGATAATGTAAGAAATTTAATATAAAAAACAATAATAAAGATACCATAGTCGCACTGGGTCCTGGTAGTTGAGGTTCTTGCGCGGAACCTAATCACATTAAGATACTCCCAGTAAACGGAAAATTTTCTGGAAAAATGTCTTTTTTGGAGTTTAGTGAATATATTATCCGAAGAGCCAGATTTGTCCTAACCTTCCTTTACTTTGAATCCTTCCTCTCTCAATGCCTATCGCCTCACACGTACTCCTTTCGGAGATGCGATAGTATCACTATCTCCTTTTAGCGGTTGGGACTCTTACACAAAAAGTGAGGTTGTTTAACTGGCAGTTTGACAATGGCCATAAAAAATGATAAGTCAATAAGAAACAAATGTTGACTATTAAATTAAATATAACATCAAATAAAAAATTGCTCTCTTGATTAAAACATTTCAAATAATATACAAATAACACTCTCATGCATCTCCAGTGTTAAAAGATGACAGTTACTTTGAATACATTTCATTTGAATTGATACAGGATCATCACCTTTTAGAATGTACCTCTTTATGTTACTAATTTTAAGAAAAAATCACAATTATAAGAGGTGAGATCACAATAATGTAAAATTATTCAAAAGGTACCTAACCACATACATGGTGTGCGGGGGTAAAGCGCATTAACTTCGGGAGCCGATACTACATGATAGTATAACCACTAGAGCGCTTTTTGCCACAATATGGCACTATTTCCAAAACCACGATTGTTTTGTTGCCAAAAACATACAGGTTAAAAAAAAAATTATTGACTTTATAATACATAGTACATTCAAAATATAACAAAATAAATATTCTCTAGATTCTTAAAAATGTTTAAAACGATTTAATAATATTTTTTTATAAATCCTACGAATATGTGATAATATACAAAATATAAAGTGAATTCATTGACTACACAAAACTATAATGTGTTTGCATGTCTCCATATTCAAATTCGGAGGTACGATTTTTTTAATGTGGGTTTTCCTGTGGACGCTACGTGACTTAAACAATGGCAGCAAAGAGAAGTATGTATTGTATCATCGTTTTACCTATATGTCATTAATAATTACTAGTTTCTCTAAAAAAACTAGCAATGATTAAATCAAATTCCGTTTTGGATTTCATTGTTAAAATTTTACTTTAAAAAACAAACAGTAACAAAAAACTTTTTTCCCTAATCCACATAATATAAACATCAATAACAATCTTCACAAAATCGCAGTTACCTTTCACTGTTATACCTACCAGCTCGTAGTGGATTATAGCTGGCGACACGGTATTGCTTCCAAGTAAATAAGCACACACTAACAACTACACCTCGTCGGATCTGCCCTGATGATGGACACTGCAACGCTGTCCAAAACGTCGGCTAAAGAAGGAGGTAGCGCAACACGGCAAAACACCCCAAAAACAAACAACGAAAATAACAATCTTAGTTAAAATTGCGTCGTAATTTGTTCATTCATTAATTTCCTTACAATGTGATTCTTTTAAGTTCCCTTTAGTGAAAATGAGAATTTGCAATATTGACAATATTTGTCAGTTCAAGAAAATGGTTTCATTGCAATATGAATCTACATATGTTTTCTTAAGTTCATTTTCGTGAAAAATGATTTTCTCCGTTGTGGTTCCGCATATGTAATTTTAAACTTCTCTTACGAGAACACGAATAGTCACAGTCGTTACAAGAAAAGAGATTCATTCCATGGTGAGTTAACATGTGTACTTTTAAGTTTCCCCTTTGGGAACATGAATGGTTACAGTAGGTACATGAGTAAGGTTTTTCTCCGCTGTGAGTTCGCATATGTGTTTTTAAACGTTCCTTTTGAGAACATGAATAGTCACAGTAGGTACAAGAAAGGAGTTTCACTCCACTGTGAGTTAACATGTGTACTTTTAGGTTTCCTTTTTGGGAACATGAATGGTTACAGTCGGTACATGAATAAGGTTTTTCTCCGCTGTGAGTTCGCATATGTGCTTTTAAACTTCCCTTACGATAACACGAATAGTCACAGTCGGTACATGAATAAGGATTTTCTCCGCTGTGAGTTCGCATATGTGCTTTTAAACTTGCCTTATGATAACACGAATAGTTACAGTCGGTACAAGAAAAAAGTTTCATTCCACTGTGAGTCAACATGTGTTGCTTTAAATTTCCCCTAAGAGAACATGAAAAGTTACAATCGAAACAAGAATAGGGTTTCAGTCTAGTATGAGTCAAAATGTGCTTCTTTAAATTTCCCGTATCAGAGCTTGTATAGTTACAGACAGAACACGAAAAAGGTTTTTCTCCACTGTGAGTCCGCATATGCCTATTCATAGAGAATTTTTGGGAGCATGAATAGTGACATTCGGTACAAGAAAAGAGTTTCATTCCACTGTGAGTCAACATGTGTTTCTTTAAATTTTCCATTTCGGAGCATGAATAGTCACAGACAGTACATGAAAAAGGTTTTTCACTTTTGTGATTCTGCACGTGCCTTTTTAAATATCCTTTTTGAGAACATAAATAGTCACAGTCGGTACATGAATAAGGTTTTTCTTCGCAGTGAGTCAACATGTGTTTCTTTAAATTTTCTCTTTCAGAAAATGAATAGTCACAGTCGGTACAAGAAAAAAGTATCATTGCCCTGTGAGTCAATATGTGTTTCTTTAAATTTTGCTTTTGAGAACATGAATATTCACAGTCGGTACAAGAAAAAGGTTTTTCTCCACTGTGAATCATCATGTGTGTATTTAAATGTCGTTTTTGAGAACATGAATATTTGCACTTGGGACATGAAAAAGATTTTTCACCAGTGTGGATCAGCATGTGTCTCTTTAAACTTCTTATTTTTGAAAATGAATGGTCACAGATAATACACGAAAAAGGTTTTTCTCCGCTGTGAGTCCGAATGTGACGATTCAATCCACTTCTTCTTAAAAATGATTTTTTGCAGTCAGAACATGAAAACAGTTTTTCTCCAATGTGAGTCAAAATGTGATTTTGAAAATTTCCCTTTCGGGAACATGAGAAAAAAGATAATTTCCCAGAATCCGACTGGTGGTCTGTAATCAAGTCTGAAAATGAAACATATACAGCTTCATAAGTATCTTAAATGTTATCGTAAAAACAGCATAAGAAGAAATTCACAATTTATAACAAAGAAGCAGACAAGCTACTTGCAGTAGCTTTGCAGGTATATTGTAAACATGAAAAAAAAATCTGTTTTTCTGTAATAAAAAAAATCAAACAACCAAATACTGGATTTACCTGACGTCTTGGAAATTCTTTCAGATTGCTCTAAACATTTTCTTTTGACATCATGGAGATCTACGTCTATTTCAGTATTATGAATTCCCTGTCCATCATCTCCTCGGGTTCCTGGTTCTGCCTTGACAGTAACAGCGTCTACATTGATGATAGCTGGAATAACAAAACAACGATTCACAGATATTCTACGGCTTATTGAGCATCCAAAATAATTTTGTCCGTTTTCGAGAAAATACCAACTAGATAAAATTAAGTTAAACCGTTTTCAAATTTTATTTTCAAAATAAATCGACATAGAAAGAGAAGTTAAATTTGTATGGGGTGAGTCAAAGAATTTTTTTTCTATGCATAGGGAACAAGAGTCCCAACTGCTCCCGTCTGGAGCTAGTTAGACTATGTCATCCCCAATTTGGGTGCGTTGTGAGGCTGATGGTAGAGAGGAAGGGGAAGAAGACCGGGAAGAGGAAGGCGGGAAAGTACCTGGCTATTCAGATCTGTTCACCATAAACAGCTTAAACAATTTCAAGCAACGTTTAATTCTGAATGGTGGTCTTACACCAGGGCGATATTCGTATTTTCCATTTAATATACTATACATTATTTGTAAATAAGGAGTTGTATGATAATACAAATTAATCAAATAAAACTTATTTGCGCAAGCCGGGTTCGAACCCGCGACTTTCGAACCGGGAGTCGAGAGCCTTACCCGTTGACCACGTCGGCCAAGAATAGTGACAATTTAACTTTGCCATACATTCTGACGCCAGTATGTTGCACTAGGGCTTCATGGGATTGGTTTCATACATATTAATGGATTTTAGGTTTTAGGTGAATTCTTTACCTTATTATACCCTAATAAATTAAGGAAATCGAAAATTTTAAATGTTTATAGCTGTACCTGAGAAGCATACGGATGCAAGTCCAAAATGTGAAGAAATGAGTTTTTGATGAAGATGTCCAGTAAATGATCATGTTCATCATTGTCAGAAAGATGGAAGTCATATTTTGAAGAAATATAGGGTTTTTCAAAAATGTATAAGGATGAAACTACCATTATTCTTAGAAGCAGAAAGACGCAAGTCCATCCTACTGCTTCTAATTTCATTGTTTTCCGTGGAATTAAACAATATTACCTCATTATCAACAAACGACACATGTGATAATTGTAAACATTAAACAGGGAGGATTAAAAATACTATTGATATAAAAATAAAATTAATTTTTCAAAAGAAAAACACATCGTGACTTGACATTTTAAATAAATGAAAATAAAATAAAATTAAACAAATAACTTTGTATCAACCACTATTATATAATCACAATTACCTACACGTTTCGAAAACGATGGTTTCTTCGTCAGGGTATAAATTAAATATTATTAATAACCAAATATTTTTTTAAATAGCCATCTAAATCCATCCGCTTAGTCACTACTTCTTTATCAAATAATATTTATGCGAAAGAATTAAATACAATTAAACTAACAGCCCTTAATAATGGATATGAAATGAGCCTTATAGATAGAATTCTAGCAAAAAATTAAAATCGATTTCCATAAACAAATACATTTACAATAGTCCACCACCTAGTAACAATAATAATCTCAACCACCAATGGCGAAGGATTTTACATATTAATAACCTTTCCACTTCACGCGTAATTAAATTCCCATAAGAAATTAAACCAGCCTATTATACTAATAACAACGAAGGAAATTTTTTAATAAACGCTTAAGACAAAGAGGATACTTTAAGCCACTCAGGTATTTATAAACTTAGTTGTAATGATTGTCCAGCGTTCCACATTGGACAAACATCACGTAATGTAAAAATTAGAACAAAAGAACACTTAATATGCTTAACTAGTTCAGGTTTTTCAGAGTTCGCAGATCATTTAATTGATAAAGATCATACTTTTAACTACGATTCGGGAAGGAATTAAAGTCCTACATAAGAACGGAATAGGTTTAAGCCTTGACAATTTGGAAGCTTTAGAAATAAAAAAGTCAATAAATTCAAAGGAAGAAATCATTAAGGGCCAGGTTTCACGATTATATTTAGTGTTGTGTTCAGTAGTAGTGGGCAAGGCGGGTCAGTTGAACGAGCCAATTCACAAGGTCTCGTTCACTGTAAAGAACCGGTTCCGCGAACCGGCTCAATTGAACGACGGTTCACTAAAGATATTCCTTCTCCCCCCGCTCCACTCACGCTTCCTCGGGCCTCCTTAATATTTCAATCAAAAGGGAATCCCGATAATGTCGGAATCCCCCTTTGTTAGAATGAAATCATTTGTTTGGTCAAGTTTTGGTACAAAAAATTTGCTATAAGAATTATAAAATATAGCTGATAAGAACACTTTAATCTTTCTTAATAGACCGAGAAGCGATACCTAAAAAAATGGAAAGCAGGGCTTAAACCAACCTTCTGATAGCGTCCGTATGCTAACTGCGAACTAATGTGGCGCCATCTTGAAACGGCAATATGTATTATAATTTATATCATACAATTTTTGATCAACATTACTTTTTTAACGATTATTTAGATAGAAATGATTATTGAACATAAATATGACTGATAATAAACAATGAACAATGAAAATAATATTACTCATCCTTGTTTTTGTTATAAATATACAAAATAATGTGACCGGAGCGATGACGCCACGACCCATATGACTGCAGTTTACGCACGCATACTATGAATCCCGATATTATTACATACACACTTGGCAGCTACTGAACCGCGCGCTTTTGCAGGCCACCGCGCAGAAAAGTCTCCCAATGAACGAATGAGCTGAGCTGTAAACCGTTACCTTACTTACGGATTGTACTTTTCTGCGCGGCGGCCTAGTGAACGAACGAACAATGCGGATCCCGGATCAGTCAGTGACCCGTCGAACGATACGCGGACCTCTCGGCTCCCGCGGGTCAGTCGGTTCTCCGGATAAGGCGGGTCTCGCAGATCACCGGATCACTCGTTCGCAAAGATCCGCGAACGACTGAGCGGGTGATCTGCGGAACCGGATCGACGGATCAGCGTGGAGAAGCGGATCACTTCGTTCGTTCGTTCGCGAACGACTCGCCTCTAGTGTTCAGTAATGAGTGGACATTTGAGGGGAGAAGTCGCGCGCTCTCGTTGCAGTTGCGTCCGCTGAACGAAAATATTATCCATGTATTTTGTAGAAGGAATGAAGGAAAAAATTCGGTACTTGGGAAACACTCCGAAAAAATAAGTTGAATTATTTTTATACTAACTTTGGGCTGGAAAATCCGAATCTGAAGGAATTAGGTTGGGGAGGTCAATATCAACTGAGTTACAGGACTTTAAAGTTTCGTACACAGGAACAAATCCGCAATGCATTTTTGACATATTGTACTGAAGAAGTCAAAGTCATTCAATGATGCCAACCTCAGAAAATTGCAAAGTGTTGCCATTAAGCAATAATATGCTAGGTTTGTGTAACATGGTTTGTGATACAAAAGGATGTTTTCCCTTTGTAGCGCCTGCTCACGTCAAGGCAAGAAAAACATCCCAGTTTTCAAGTAGTTAAGCGGCTACGCTAGGTTTGTGTAACATGGTTTGTGATAAAAAAGTGATTGACACATTCTATTCACATAATAACATTGATATTATTGCTTAATGGCAACACTTTGCAATTTTCTGAGGTTGGCATTATTGAATGACTTTGACTTCTTCAGTACAATATGTCAAAAATGCATTGCGGATTTGTTCCTGTGTACGAAACTTTAAAGTCCTGTAACTCAGTTGATATTGACCTCCCCAACCTAATTCCTTCAGATTCGGATTTTCCAGCCCAAAGTTAGTATAAAAATAATTCAACTTATTTTTTCGGAGTGTTTCCCAAGAACCGAACTTTACCCGGAATGAATGTGGAAATGGTTGTTATACAAGCAATCAACCAGCCAGTAGAAATTAAAAAATTAATTATATTATCGTATAAAAATGAATGTTTCTTTGTTTGTTCCTCGTGCGATTAGTCGTGTACATGCCCTTGAAGGTATCTATACATAGAGCAAGTGGGCTCCAGCGTTATGAAATTATTTCCTATACCATTTATCCGAATGTGACGAAACTCTGGTGAGTTGTTATGTGCACACCCGCCGATGTTTCTATAAATAATAGTGAGCTCTGGCGTCATGAAATTTGTAAAAAAAATACATAAACTAATGTTTCTTTGTTTGTCCCTTATTCGGTACCTAAAGCATTCATCTGAGTGCGATGAAACTTTGGCGGATTTTTCGTGTACGTGTACGTGCCCTTGAAGGTTTCTATATATATTATAGTGCAAGTGAGCTCTAGCGTTATGAATTTATTTCCTCTACTATTTATCCGATTGTGATGAAACTTTTGTGAGTTGTTCAATGCACACCTTCGTAATTCCTTATACAGAACCTAAAGCATTACTCCGATTGCAAAGAAACTTCGGTGATTTGTTGTGCACATACCTGTTATGGTTTCTATATGTAGTGCTGAGCTCTGGCATTTTAAAAATATTTCCTATACCATTCATTCAAACAATAGGTGATTTGTTGTGCACACGCCCGCGAAGGATTCTATATACATATAGTGGTGAGCTCTGACGTCACGAGATTTATAGAAATAATTACAATATTTCATTCACCTTCAGCCACACAACATACCCCAATTAGGGATGCCATAGTCTCACTGACTCCAGACGGGAGCAGGTGGGACTTTTGTGAGGTATTCATATAAAAAAAGGAGTGGCGGACGTATGAATCCATCTCTCCCACAGCGGCAAGACGATGAGTCGAGAGAGTCAAATAAATGTTGGATTTTTTTTACACGAGCTGCCAATAAGATGAAACAGCCGCAGGAGCACATGTGCTTCGAGAATTATTCAGAGTCATCTACCGCGATGGAATCCTAGTTCTACCGGTGTTTCAGATATGGAAGATGCTCCGAGGAACTACCGTCATTGATCCCTTCGGCACCGGTGCAAAGTCGGGAAACACGCCAAACGCGCGCCCAACACACGGTCGAAATTTGTCACATGAGAACGGGTCGCTTCTACCACTCGTTAGCGAGTTCAACAGCTTGGCTGAGGAACGATTTGCCGGCATCTGTGTTTCCTCTCTCCCATGACATGGGTCTTGAAATGTCAAAAGCCCTGAAGGAAAATATTTTCATCAGGATCTCCTGTGCGGAATTAATGTAAAAAAACATAATTTGGCCTCAAAACCAGTTTGTATTAAAATTTTCCTAACACCCAAAATGCGACGTCGTAAACAAACAATTATTGTCCTTGCTGTGGTACATTCGAACATCTAAATTTAAAACATTGAACCTTTTTCACATATGCAATGCAACTTACTGTCTGTCGAGAAGACTGCCGAAGAAGTCTCGGCGTACTGCAGAGATTCCATATTTACATCATTGACGTCAATATCTACATCCGTATACGACATTTCATCCCCGCATTCTACCTGGGACCCTGGTTCCGTCATGATGGAAACACTCTCTGGGTTTGGAAGATCCATGGCACTACTGTGATAACGTTCTGTTATATGATGGTAGTTGGTACGGCTAAAAATAAATAAGAACTGTAACAATTGAAGAATTAGTCGTATTTGGTGAATTAGTCAAAGAGCTTTAAATAGTTCTTGTTCATGGAAGCTTAAAAGGATTACGTAAAAATCTGTTTTAAGCACTAGTTTGGCGAATACTGGAAATAAGGAAAGAGTATGATTTCCGTGTCGCCATCATTTGACGATAGATTTCGATAAATGGACCCAAAATAAATCGAAAATGAAGAATAAAATTTTTCAATAACTCAATCTCGAAAACGAAGCGAGATATCGGAAAATTTTATTCTTCATTTTCGACTTATTTTGGGTTGATTTAACGAAATCCATTGTCAAATGGCGGCGCCATGGAAATCGTACTCGTGCCGGAAGTAAAATAAAATGAATAATGGCTTTAAAAAGTTTGTTTTAATATAAAAAAAAATTTCAGTAAAAAAAAAAAAAATTGGTCTTACCAATTTTATATTTAAAAACAAAATAGGTTTTCAGACTAGTTTTTTTATTCAATTAGATTAATTTATTTGTAGTCATTTAATTTAATTTAATAGGATACATGGACTGTATGTAATATAGTGTTTTCAATGCTTTTAATATAAGTAAAAAAGCTAACTAAACTCGAATAACGTACATAAAACACTTAAAAAAATTATTAAATTAATTAATTCATTTTCAAAGTTTGTGAAAATTCAAATATCAAAAACGAGTCATCATTGACTGGCGACATTGTGACGTCACACCGTACTCCGGAGTCCGAGCTGTTTGGTAAAAAAAAGTGTATTGTTCCCTATTGTTTCTACCCGTTCTGACTGTGAAATTATTCTGATTAGAGGTTTTTTACATTATATTATTATAAATGAATTATTTAGTATTTTTATACGCGCCAATTATGTTTCGCATGAAGTCGGCGACGTTCATCTAGCATCTTCAGTGTCAGGAATACCAACATAACAAAATGACAGCTGGCCGCCAAACAAAGTATTAGGTTCTTGTACACGGCAGTAAATTTTAATTTTACGCAATTGAAATATTTTCCACTTCACTGAATGCAAAAAGTTGTCTTTTATAGTAACTAAGGTGAATTTTAAGGTTTTTTGAAAAAAATATACGTAATAAGCGTGGCCAGTTCGATCGGAAGTTTACCAACAAATTAATTGTTCTTCTTCAATTGAACCATAATATCCAAAGCCTTGGCGTTTAACTCAAGCACCCCAAAAGGTATTTTATAGATGTTTGACCTCGTTAAACTGAGAAATAAGTTTCAGGTGTTGAGCAGAGAATCAAATGTTTGACAAGATATAATTTTTACCTTGTTTCAGAATGAAGAATGCTCGCTGCGGCTGGTTTCCTCCCGAATCCCAGGCCATAGATATTTAGATGTGTGCATCTGTCAGTTTGTGACCGGTGTTGCCAGTATATTAAATGTCCAAATTCGTAAATAAATCGTCAACTCCTACTCTTGTTGATTAGTTTTGATAAGCTGAACCCAAGATTCATAAAAAATTAATTAAAAAAAAGGGTTCGTTTGTACAGTAAAGGCACTAATATAACTAGGATATTACTATTGTCGCGTCTTTCATATAAGTGGCGCGGACTTTATTCTAGAATAATGTTCATGTAAATGAGAGACTGTAGTTGCAAAAAAAAGTTTTTCAAATTAACACAAGTATGAGAAAAGCTTGGTGAACAGTGGACATTGAGAAGGAATCTGACCTACCTTATTTCTAAAGAGCACATTCTTGTGAGGTTCGATACTATGCACCGAGGAATGACTACCGCTGGAATACACCGAGGAGGCCGGTGTAGTCCAGCGGTAGGGCGTTGGACACCTGGTTCGAACCCGACGTTCGCAAATAAATTTTATTTAATTGCTTTGTGTTATTTCACAATAAATTATTTAAAATAATATATAGTAATATTTGCGGCACGTTCCAGAGTGGAAGATACTTTTAGTATCGCCCTGGTGTAAGACCACCATTCAGATTTGAAACGTTGCTTGAAATGGCTTTAGCCGTGTTTATTGAATAGATCTGAATTGCCAGGTACTACCCCACCTTCCTCCTCCTCGTCTCCTTCCCTTCCCCGCTTACCTTCAGCCTCATAACATACCCCAATTGGGGATGCAATAGTCTCACTGTCTCCAGACGGGAGCAGTTGGGACAGGTGAGGTGTTCACTATAAAAAATACAAATAAATCACTGGATTGATCACTCCACAAGTTTTCGTAAGAATCGAACTTAAGGGGCTAGTTTTTACGCAAGATGCGGCATGTTTAGGTAAATGATCGTTCATAACTCTGTCCTGCTCGCAAGAAGCTCACACATACTACAATACTGAACCGAAGCACGCACACACACGACTAAACGTAATACTGTTCCCGCATATCAGGTGTGTCGTGTGTGACCCCCGCAGTTCCCGCGGATTCACATCACATTTCTAGCGTCTAGCAGCAATATCATCTACCTACCACCTATTCGGAATTCGGAAGTGCGTGCAAAATATAATTATTATTTGTTAATACCTTGACTTGTGATTCCTCAATCACAATGATATGCTAATATAATCAATTTGTACCTACACGTTCGGCAATAACTAGGTAAGTAATAATCAAAAAACTATTTCACTACAAATCCAAAACATCCACAAAAAAACTATATTTGGAAACAAAACTGTTAACATTAAGAAAACAATACGAATACAATATATGTCTCTTAACATACAAAATAAATAATAAACTCATACATACAAACACAGAATTCATTAAAACATCCCAAGTACACAAATATTTTAGAAGACAACACGATAACGTACATTTAAACACTATTCATACTAACTACGGTAAGCAATCCATCAGTTATGAGGGGGCAATTTTTATAATTGCCTTCCATATGATATTAAAAACAAAAAAAGTTGTGTAAATTTAAAAAAAAAATATTCATTTTTATTCACAAACAACAATATAGTAAAAGTAAATAATATTGTATGATGATATAATGTAATTTAATCTAGTGTAATGTTATGTAATTTAATTCAAATTCTAGTTAAGTAAGTGAAAATGTTATTTTCTTTTTTTCTGGAATGAAAAACTTATAAAAAAATAAATAATTCATCTACTGTTTATTATAATTTTAGGCGTTATTCAAAACTACCTATATGTTATTATTATATTAGATATGTTATTCATTTTGGAAGGCGGGTACAGATACCGCCACCCCGGGGAACGATTTATTGGATAACCAACACCTCTGCCATAGTTCACCGAAAGTGGTTCACTACGTTTGGTGACTTAGCAGGGGTGCCCGGGTTAGGTTTGTGGGGGGTCTTAGCGGCGGATGCATCTGCCCACCAATTGCGTGGCAGGCCAGATCGGGAGAGACTGGTCGAGTTAAACCTTTTGATCTCTCCAGTCGGACTCTCCCAGAACATCACCGTGCACCTTGCACCTTGTACCGTGCACCGCAGTGGGAGGGATGGATTTATATGTTTGTCATTCCTAGAGAAACCGACCCCCCAGATTTCTACCCACCCCCCATATCTTGTTCCTTCCCAGAACTCCCCTTTTCCTTGCCAGAACTCCCTCTCCTTTCCTCAAAATACCCTCCACACAACATCCCCAAAGATGACATAAACCCTGAGGGGAATTATTGACCTCAGGGCCTCCTGTGTGGAGCTAATGTAAAAAAAGATCATAACTATATACCAACATTGTGGTAGCTAGGGTGGTGATTGGTGATGAGTGATGATACTGATTATTTGCCAATTTGGTTGGCGGGTAATGGTACTAAATCACCGCCCTTGGTCTTTGCAAGCCAGTGCAATTAGCGATCCGCGATGGTAATTATTCCGGTAGTTCCAATTTTTTAATTTGTTTTATAAACTGGTTCCATGACGTGAAATCCAAATTTTTGACCAGCACACCCGTGCTCGTGCCGCCATTTTGAAATCTTGCCCAAAGAAGCTGTAGCAAATACGTGGAACATAAAATTTGCTACAATTATTTCTATTATTATCTCCTAACTCTAAACAGTACTGATATACATAAAATAGTCCAGTCAAGGAAGGAGGTATAGAGTGCGTGAGCAGGTACCTAAGCGATTCCTTCAGAAACTTTATCAGGGTGCTTAGGGTGTGACATTACCAAAAGTGTTGACGTGTAGGTTTCGAGCTAGGAGGGGAAGGGGGGGGGGGGGAATTGTCCCAATTTTCAGGTTCCCGCTTATATCTCGAAAACGGTTTGTCGCGGGGGAATTTTTTTTTCAATAAATTTAAGCTCATAAAATTATCTACAACTTTTATTCTATGCGTGATTTTCGAATTCCCAGCCGTTTTTGAGTTAACGTTCCCTAAAAGTACATATTTTCGAAATAATCATTTTACCTCACATTTTTCATCAAACATTCCTTCTTCGACAACAGGCACGCTTGGCAGTAGAGGCACGCTGCAGAATAGGTCATCAATGCTTTTCGGCATCCACATTTGCCAATTACACAATCCTTGGTGCAGCGGCAAAATATCATTTTCAGAAGGACCTCCGGTGCTGGTGGATCTTCTGTTGCAATTGGCACCAGGGTGTCTCCTATATGTTTCCACCCTACGAGTGGACTATAAGGCCGTAAAAAGTCGTACAAGTTTGCACAAACAAGCATATTGCACTACTAGTATTGTGTTTTCTTGATTATCTCTTTTCCAGTACATTTTCGAGAAAAATTTAAATTACCAATTTTGTAGAGCATAACATTTTGTAAAAGACTTAGGTAAATGCATTATGTTTTTTCATCTTATTAGGTATCGAGGTTCTAATCCATCAAAATCAGGACAAAAATTGAAACAGAGGAAGAGGGTTTTATTCGGTTTACATTATGTTGGTATTTTCAAAATGGCAGCTCGAGCGCCAAGTTTGAACACTAGGATTTAACAAGAGGCGATCAGTTTATAAAACATATTTAAAAAAAAAATTAACTACCAGAATAGTTACGATTGCGACCCCCATATTTGCGCTAATTGTCTGAGGGGGTTTCTCACCATCCTCCTAATAGCTTATCCATACTATAATATGAAGTTTGTTTTCTTTTTAATAATATTCGTTATTATATGGATAAGCTATTATGGGAATGGTGAGAAACCCCCTGATTCTTGTAAGGAGTTAATATTATTTTTTTAAAAAAACGACAATAATGAAAACGTTATCCGTGTTGTAGGAGGTATATATTGTGATTTTGATGTTTTGTGATGTAAAATGACCGTAAACAACAAAAACTTTCAGATCTTAAAGATATTACAAAATATTATAACTGACTACATCTGCATTATTTTTGGGAATGTTTTTAGTTTGAGAAAGGACAAAAAAAATATATATATATATTTTTTTTATATTTATTTGCGACAATTGTAATTATAACATTATTATAAAACATAAATAAATAATAACACAATATGTACACTATGTATAAAATTCTTTAATAAATAAATAAATATATTTTATTTAACATCTTATATTAAATTACTACTCTTCCATTTAAAGCATTTGCTTTGCTAGAAAATAATCATCAAAAATATTGCAAAAATTTGCCCATCACTCAAAGAAAAGTTTCCGCGAAACATGTTATTAGGTATATCGGAGGAAGCTTGTTTAGATTTCACAAGAGTCCTAAAATATTTCACATTACTCTTTGCGTTTAACTCAGCATTATTTATATAGTTTTTAAGTAACATTATGTGTTCACAGGAATTAGTTTGAATAATATTGTAAAACAGTCACCTGAAAAAATATATTATATTTATTACGCCGAACATAGTGAAGGCAGGTTCAGATTTGTGTCGGCGCGAGACGACGCCGACAAGCTTTACCGGAATGAATTCTCATGGTACGGCCTCATACGTGCCGAGCGCGCTCGTGGCACGACTCGGCAAGCTATGGCACGCAAATATTCGTGACCACACTCGTGCATAAGCTTGCGAGTTCTACATTGCGTTCGGAGCGCCATGGCGGACATCGAGGCAACTACATCGGCTGTCACATTTGCCTTAACTTATTTGTACTAAATTTAAAAAAAAAAACGAAGAGTTCGCCGAAAGAGATGGTGGATGATTCAAATTTACAGAAACCGTACCAGATAATTTATTTTAAATTCTAGTATTTTGTTCATTCGTGTGTTATCTCTTCGTAGAATTTTATTTTATTTTATAATAAATCTAAACAAAAATTTGAAAAAGAACAACACACAAAAAAATTAAAAGGTAACGGCGCACCCTTTTTTTACATTATGTCCACACAGGAGGCCCTGAGGAAAATAATTTCCCTATGTCATCTTTGGGGATGCTATTTGGAGGGTATTTTTATGGAAAATAAGTTCTGGGAAGGAATAAGGAATGACGGTTGGGTACGAATCTGGGGTTCAGTGTGTCTATATCATCCACCGCCAAGACCTAGACAAACCTTACCCCATGAACCCGTACACCCCTGCTAAGTCACCAAACGTAGTAAACTACTTGGGGTGACCCATGGCAGAGGTGTTTGTTATCCAATAGATGGTTCCCGGGGCTGCGGTACCCATTCCCGCCTTCCAAATTAAGACTGGGACTCGAACCCAGGATCACTCGTCTTATTAATTACTTTAAACTTACATAGGAAATAACCTTAAAAAAGTTATTATTTATTATAAATAAGAGATATTCAATAATTAAAAAAAAATTCTTGTAATAAATAATAAATCTTTAAAAAAAATATTATTTAGGGCTATTGTGTAGATCCAGTCGTAATAAATTTTACTAGTGCATTAAAAATCTGTAACATAAAAATAATATATTTTACATTTTATCGCAATTTACGATAAACCGCACGGAGCAAAAACGGCGACCGCACCGGACCAGTTCATAAGTTATACTGAAGCTTTCCGAGCTTGTCGCTTGGTGGCCGAAATATCCACCGGGTCCCGGGTCAACGGCAAGCTATGGCACGCACTGGCAGGCGTCGGCACGCGGTCTGACCACACACGTGGGACTTGTCAAGGGTTGTCGTGGCTCGCCACGAGTCTGGTCACCGCATTAATTCCTGCTCGCCGGTGACGCCGGTCAGTGAAACACAGTGTTGACATGTGCTTGTTTTTTACCATGTTTTCGTGGATTTTGGGTCATTTCATGATTTGGTGTCCTCTACTGTAATTTAAAAAAAAAACATGCCGAACTTATTATTTATTAACAATAGTGTCGACTTTTCAGTGGGATACGTTTTTTTAGCATGAGTCACTTGGGGAAATCCTGAAATCAGGAATGTAGCTCTTAAACTTCAGTTTAGAATTTTTTTATCCTGATTTTGGTAAATATTTTTATTTTCTTTCTTTTAGAGGTGTGCAAATTGGTTGCCAGTAATTTGGTCCACAAGGGATTGTGGCAATTAGGCAAGGAGGCTTCTACCAAGGTCGGTAAACGTCAATTAGAGCTGTAGAAATCGCAGATATCCGGGACGGCTAAATTAGACACAAAGAGCTTTATTATAAGTTTAAAACCGTCATAAAAATTGAAAGCTAGGAGTTAACCAAAGGCAACCCTACCTTGGGGACCAGCAAGAAAAGGGCAATAAAGGTAACAAATTCGACTAAGGAATGTTCACGAAATATGTAGCCTTAGGATTTCAAATAATACAAAAAACTATTATGATTTAGCTATGTTTTATTTATAATATGCATTGTTGTACAATTATTATAATTAATCTAGAGATAAGAATATGATTGTAACTAAGCCTTTAGAAACGTAGTTTGAACTATCATAAATTCAAAAGTTTACCGCAAATATCGAATAGTGCATATTTCACAACAAACGAGACTGCTAGCGACATCTCGCGTTGAAGTTGACGACCAGTGGACAAACTCAGCGCCAGGAAATAATGGCAGTTTGAGAAGCGGAACAAAGAGGAACTACAATAGTTCCTCACACCTTCGGTAGGGCCAACCATCGGGCCCGATAAGAAGCGGGAGTTCAAAACTCGAGACAGTCATCACTCACTTTCCACCCGAGAAGCTCCTCCCTTTTGGGGGCCACCGTGCCCCCCCGAGTCACAACGGCTTTCGCCAAGCCAACACTCTGCGACCAGCATACTGACCGTCCTTCGGTCTAGTCCGCCGCCCCCTCACCACCAGCTTCCCGCCGAGGAAGCCAACGTTCGCGTGACCAGGAATCACCGGCCTCCTTCTGCAGAAGAATTGTCTGGCCACACTCAATAGAGACAGGCCGCAAAGTTACGCCGCGCAGTGTCGTTGTGATCCCAATAATCCGTGAAGTAGTGCAATAATATCCAAGACGTAGAAAATGTGCTATTTATTGTACTTGAAATCGAGGATCCGGACATCAAACACAGGGAAGTGACTGCACATATGATTTTATCCATATAAAATTGAACAGACTATTTTTTTAAATACATTAAGGATATTTTTGTAAACTTTCGTAACCACTCGAGCGCTTTTTGCCACATTATGGCACTATTTCCAAAACCTCGGATTGCTTTGTTGCCAAAATGTCGCAAATAATTTTTTTTTTTTTTTTCTAAAACGACTATAATATAATATATTGTACATTCAAAATATAACAAAATAAATATTCTCTAGATTTTTTAAAATGTTTTAAGATTAAAGATTTAATCATATATTTTTTTATAAATCTTACAAATATGTGATAATAGACGAAAGATAGGGGAATTCATTGGCTACATAGTACTGTAATCAGTTTGTATTCCTCCATATTCAAATTCGGAGGTATGAATTTTGTAATGTGCTTAAATAAATAAAAAAAAAACAGTTTTTCAATATGAGGATATTATAATTTGCTTCACGCCATTATATAAACCACGACGAAAGCTATTTCCCGTCAGTATGCGAGATGGTTTCGAAGTTAGCGCCTCCGCCCACTCAGGCAACTGAAAACTCTCAACTGCCAACTGTCTTTGTATGACAATGTGATGGCCCACACACTTCACAATCACACAAAACCCCGTTGTCAATGGTAACGCAAGCGGTGACTTGCGACTTGCTCTACTGGTTTCCCTAGGCGGCCATTGATAGTTGCCAACTGTCAGCTGATTGTTCTTCTTCTATGGTTAACCAAGCTTTTTGACCAATCAAGACAGAGAAACAGCCGGTTTTAGTTGGTTTTCAGTTGCCTCAGTGGGCGGAGCGCCTTAGATGTGTTATTTCAGAACCAAGTTGACCTTTCTACTCTATTCTATTTCTATTGCCGGCCGGTTGTACCAGTGGCATAAAATATTCTTGGTGGCCCCTTCACCAGAATCGTATTACTAGTTTTATTTATTTACGCCCTACTGGGCTTTTACATAAAATTCTAATTATACAGTTATGTTAGTCGACATAGAATGACAGATGTGCACATTGTATCACATTTTTGACTGATTCGTGGATGCTTCGAAAACTCGCATATCATGGAGAGCATTCATTTCTATGTTCCCGATGGTTATATCCGTCACCGACAACATAGATTGTCTGAAAGAAAAGCACTACAACTTCTAGGTGGTTCAAGTTAACTTTGCTAAAATAAATGTTTCGGCGGTCATCGGTTCCAGTTAATGAAGATTAGTTAAAATTGAAAACCTTCAACAATCTCTGGACACTCGATTCTTTCAATCTCGGGATTCTAATAAAATTCGGGATGAGAAACAATTGCTTTAATTTTAATTAAAAGACAAAATAACTTTGTTTACATCACTTTTCATAAAATTTTACCCTTAGAATTCCATCCTACCGCGACCTATTACTACGTATGCCAGGAGTAAAAAACCAATCGCCCAAGGTGCGCCAGCGGGCAACACTTCGTGATAGTTTACATGTTTTGTGCAAAATTATGGTTTTGTAAATTGTACTGTTTTATCAGATTTTTTTATTATTTTATTTTATTAGGAACATTTACAGATTAATAACATTACATGCATCAAAGAAAACAATAGAGTATAATAATTTTAATTATGTTAGGTTAGGTTAATCCAATAACAAACGTTCACATCATGCCCAAATAATAAATAAAAAAGTCAATAATTATTGACCACAGTAAAATAAAAGTTTACTGATAGTACTCACAAAAAAAGAAAATTTAAAAATATATTGTACGCATATAGACATACACATATTACATTATTTTTAAATTTCAAATCCATGAAAAAGTATAGTATCAATTATTATAATAAATACAGAAATAAATTATTATTTCAATATCTGTGCTAAACAGTTATTGTATTTAAAACTTTTATTTTCTTTTATTACAATTTTTTTAAATATTCTTATTTTTATTTTTATTCTTTCTCTTCTTTTTATTTCTTCCATTTATTTTTGATTGTACAGGACACGTTCCATGTGTTCCATATATCATCCTAATTTGACTGCCCTAAAACGGGATTCTTCCTAGTTGGGCAGTCAAAACATTCTATAAATAATGTATAATATATGTCTAAAAAAAGTAAATAAATAACATCGCTTCAGTTGCGGTGAACTACCAAGAAATCCACAATGGCATCGTCGGCACACTGCGGGTGCAAACGTCAAAAATTCACGGATATTTTAACACACTAAATGATATAACTGGCACTAATGAAGGATTAAAAACCTCCTGACAGTCATTGCAAATTCACATCTTTTGCCGTGTATAGCGTTTTCTGGTTCCTTCGGTTTCTTTCCACAACCCGGCGATAGGAAAGGAACATGAGCAATGACAAAATACGTAACCAAACCAATCACAGCCCGCAATAAAAAAGGAACATATGTTATTACCATATGACAATGCATAACTATAATAAGACTATTTCATGGTTTATAAAGGATTCTCTTCAGTATGGGTTCTAGAATGGTCGACCAACTCGCTTTTAAGAATGCACCTATAAATGCATTGCGAGCACGAGAATGGTTTCTCTCTAGAATAGGTTCTTGTAGGACGGATCAGAGGGATTTTTTTATTACACCTGGAAGTGCATTCCGAGCAGAGCAATTGTTTCTCTCCAGTGTCGGTTCTAGTGTCAACGACCAAATTGCTTTTTCGAATGCAGCTGTAAGTGCATTCCGAACAAGAAAATGGTTTCTCTCCAGTGTGGGTTCTAGAATGAATGACCAAATCGTATTTTCGATTGCATCTGTAAGTGCATTCCGAGCACGAGAATGGTTTCTCTCCAGTGTGGGTGCTAATATGAACGACCAAACTGCTTTCTCGACGGCACTTGAAACTACATACCGAGCACGAGAATGGTTTCTCTCCACTGTGGATTCTAGTATGACGGACCAAATTACTTTTTTGATTGGAACTGTAGGAACATAAAGAACAGAAAAATAATTCCTTCATTTTGGCTGACTTTTCGTTTTTCGGATTTTTCGTACCAATAGATGATGTTGATGAAACGAATTCTGAAAGCAAAGTAAAATTTAACGATGGCAACGCATGTTTTTGACAGATAAATTAAAACATAAAAGTAAAATGATTTTTTTATGAATACCACACAAGAGTCCCAACTGCTCCCGTCTGGAGCCAGTGAGACTATGGCATTCCAAATTGTGGTATGCTGTGAGGCTGAAGGTAGGGGGAGGGGAAGGAGATGAGAAAGAGGAAGGTGTGAAACTACGTGGCTATTCGGATCTGGTCACCAAACACGGATAAAGCCATTTCAAGCACAGTTTCAATTCTGAATGGTGGCCTTACACTGAGGCGATACTGAGAGTATCTTCCACTCTGGAACGTGCTGCAAATAAACCTTATATTATATTTAATTAATTTATTGTGAAATAACACAAATTATACACAAAAAAATATTTGCGCACGCCGGGTTCGAACCCGCGGCCTTTGGATTAGGAATCGAGTGTCTTACCATTCGACCACGCCGGTCGTCGAATTAAGTTCAAATGTACAATTTATCATGATGTAAAACATTTCCGAAACACGCATAGTTTTCGAAAAATAATTATTTCTGGATCCATGGAACTACTCAATTTGGGAGGCGATTATGGGTACCGCCGCCCGGGAACCATTTATTGGACGACCAATACCTCTGCCACAGGTCACTCCAAGTATTCGCTTAGTTTGGTGACTTAGCAGGGGTGTCCAGGTTCATGGGGTTAGGTTTGTCCGGGACTTGGGAGCGGATGCGTCTGCCGACCAACCTTACATCTCTGAGAAACTAACCTCGAACCATAATTTCCATGCAAATTTGCTATTATCTCCTACGAATATTAACCTCAATGACATAACTTCGCACATTAAAACACTACAACAAAAAAACACAGGGAAGGATCATATAAGGTGTCTAAAAGCAAAGGCAACAATCTCCATTTCGGCCAGATAGCTATGTTTGATTTTGAACTGATACGGAGATTGCCGTCTTTCCTTTTAGGTAGAATATTACATACAAATATTGTTTGTAATATACGTGTTTACAATATTTGTATGTAATATTATACGTAAAACTAAACAAAGGCAATTTCCATGTCATTTCAAAAAGCAAACATAGCAATCTGGCCGAAATGGAGATTGCTGCCTTTGTTTTTACACACCTCATATTTCATAGTGCTTAAAAAATATGCACAGACAAAATACTTTCCACGGTGCATGTAATGTGGTTGTTGTCAACTTAAAAAAAACATTACTTGTTCTGGGTCTAACTTATCATAGTCACGGATAAACAAATGCAATTTCGTATTAACAGATGAGTAAAATCGTATTCTATCTTAAAATCGGTTTTATAGACACACTTTAGCATTTACAGCAGTGATAAAGTATTCTACTTTTCTAACCGTAGTTAATAGTGTTCACAAAAATCTGAAGGTATAAAACCATTTTGTCTATACCTTGATATTGGCTACATTCGCTTTAACCACTTTAACTCGGTTTCTAATTCTAGAATTCGCCACAAGATGCCGCCACTTCCATGTTGGCATTTCTCACGTGGACGTGCCCCAGGCTAACGTAAATACTGCGCTTTCACAAAATCGCAGTTCCCTTTCACTGTAATACCTACTAGCTCGTAGTGGATTGAAGCTGGCGACAGGGTATCGCTTCCAAGTAAATAAGCACACTTAACACTAACAACTACACATCGTCGGATCTGCCCTGATGATGGACACTGTAACGCTGTCCGAAACGTTGGCTGAAGAAGGAGATAGCGCAACACGGCATAACACCCTAAAAACAAACAATGAAGCGAAAAAGGCTAAAAGCTTATAGTCTCATTGGCTCAGAGCAAGTAGTTTTTATAATTATTTCAGTGTTACCTCTATCCTCGTCGGTGGAGTGTGAAACACATTCAGACCGGAATATTTTTTATGTGGAGTTGTATGGACTATAAAGAAAAATACATATATTTTGAACAAGAAACAGATAAGAGGTCCACGATCGACCAAATAAATCAACTCACTGGCCATCCCAATATTATAAAAACATTCATAAATGCATTCGGATTACGGAAATGATTTCTATCAACGACTAAATAATTTCAGCAGAAGAATTTATTTTTCGATATTTAAACACTTCATTCTGAATATAGGAAACGTAATTTTAAATTGCCAAGACGTAATTTTTAAGAAATAACTCAGGTTTTTATGAAATCAGGAATCGTTTACCAGAATCTACCGTGCAAGTGGCATGTTACCATTGTAACAATATAGGGAACAAAGGAGAATTAAATTCGATGATAAATCGACTGTATAGTTCAGGAAATAAGTAATATATTAATACTCGTACTATATCAAAAGTCTGTCCATTTATAAAAATGATATATTAAGTTATTAATAGCTCACCTGCACTTTGGTTGATGCTTTCCTGATGAACTAAACATTCATTTTTAATGTCAGGATTGTCAATATCTATTTCAGAGTATGCACCGCATTCTTCCGGATGTTCCTCTGCCGCTAGAGTCCCCGGTTTACACTTGATCACAGGAGCGTCTTCTGTTTCCTGTTTGACAATCCCGTACGGCATTGTAGAAACACAAGGAGATGTTGGATTTTCTTCTTCTGAGAATGTCTCTGGTTCTGACTTTATGACACCGGAATCTGACGTCACAAGATCCATTTCAGATTAAGTGCTTTCTTATTCAGGCGTTAACAAAATATTCTAAAAAAAATATCGAAATTTTATATCGCACTCTGCAACTACACTGTCGTGAACGCAAAACTGAGAAATTGAATTTTTGATAAAAATAAGTTTTGAATATTCAACACGTTGATTACATAATGTTATGAGATTATGCGCTCACCAAGTTCATTTATTAAGATTAAATAAATGAAAAGAAAATACTTTGTTTTAAGTCACTTTATTTTAATTTAACGTCTACCGGTTTCTGTACATCCGTACCATCATCAGGACTGTTACAAAAATAATGTCTAAAAATACATAAGTACACATATATATACATAATGTTGTGAAAGAAAGGGACAGTATACTAGAGTGGGACAGAGCGTCAGTTGTTGGCGGGAGGAGGGGAATGGGGGATAAGTGAAGACACGGGGAACATACTTAAAATTGGACTGAAGGTTAAATTTAGTCGATTATTAATGATTTCTTCTTTTGAATTTACTGATTTTTTTTATTTTTAAAGCTTTCAAATTGTTAAGTCTTAAACCTATTCTATTCTTCGGGAATTTAAGTCCGACATAAGAACAGAATTGCCTGCATTAATTTCGGCTTCAACTACGTAATACTGGAAGTCGGAATTTATTTCAGTGTCGCAATTCTGGGACTAACTACCATATGTATTCCTCTTTGGCCAGAGTTCTAATGGAGAGAAATAATTATACCAATTCAGTGGACATCGTCAATTTTTCACTAAAGCAGTTTAGTTAAGTACAATGTACAATAAATAATGTATATTTTACTACCCATATGTAAAAGTCCATAAAAGGGGGTTATGTATAAAAAATAAACAAATCTCATTGATAAACGAATATCTCTTTCATAGCATTCGTTTAGACATACGTTCATCACAATAATATGCCAAAATTAGTCAAAAATTCCATGTTCTATTTAACAGTATTAAGTATAATGTCGTCATGTGTTAGGAGCTCTAAGTAACTGGTAAAAATAAAATTTATACAGCTATTTACTCATGTATTTGTGTGTTCGAAAACTATAATTCATTTGTTTTTTCCTTAATTGTTTTTTTTCTTTTGCGTCACTTAGTTTACAAAATGGAAAACTTGAAATATCGCGTTATTTACGAGTACCGCCGTTCTTCCACGTAGCTATTCACAAGCGACGCTACCGCTACCTGTCAAACAAATTTGCTAGTGTAGAACCTAGCGGCGTTTTCAAACGCTAATAATAGTATGGAAAACACAGACGAGCGGCGATCGCGTCGCTTGAAGGTAGCTCCATGGAAGAACGGCGTACGAGTTCCACCGTGGCACTAGTGCTGCAGAAACGGCTCGAAGGATTAATGATGTGTATGACGACGGTGCCGCAAAAGAAAACACAGTGCGTTTTTGATTCTAACGTTTTCGTTCTGGAAATTTCGACCTGCAGAACAAGCCCCGTGGACGGCCGGAGACCAAAGTTGATAATGAAGAATTGAAGGCTATTGTGGAAGCGGATCAGGAAGATTTAAATGGCTTCATGGCAGACTTTAAACAATACAACAGACAAAAGTTTGTAATGTAGTAGAAATGTTGGTTTTAAAATAAAATATTGTATAATGTCTTCCTTAATCTAGTCCTTGATATTATATTAATTATGGACTAAAAATTGTATATTCTTACATAACTCCTACACCAAGCTCAAGAGCCAGTTCTCTTAATTGGTGTAGAAACCAAAAAAAAAAATGATGTTTTCACCTTTTTGTTATACCTTTTTATTATATTTTGTTTTTATTTAGTTAAACAATGATTAAAATTGTAAAATTGTTGTTTGTAAGGGGTGAAATAAATTGAAAAAAAAAAAAAAAAAAAAAAAAAAAAAAAAAAAAAAAAAAAAAAAAATTACAGTTTCGCTAGGGTGTAATTTTGGAGTATCTGGACACGCTTAATCCGAATATGTCAAAGAAGAAGAAAACTGTCAACACATGAACGTTGGAAACTTTGATAAAACATTGAACTTTTATGCATTTAACCATCTCCCCGGACGTGAATAATTGTATTTTATAGTAATTAAGACAAATCGTGTATTGACTACCAAACTTAGTTCTCACTCAAAGCAATAGGTTTTATTTTAAAGTAATACATACCAAAACATTCCAACATATATTTTATTATATGTCAGCCTAGTTGATGGAATAATTACAGTCAAATGAAATAAATTCTGACGAGTTATTGACCTGACTAAGCGCTCCGACTGAGTGATTGCAATTATAATGACAGATAAGTAAAATGATGTCATAGGGCCGGTATATCAGCCAGTCCGTATCTTCGCTATGGAAGACACCGCATCAAGCGCTTTATGCGCAGATCAACCATAGACAAAGCACATCTTACGCCGTAAAGCTGGAATCAGACGATTCACTCGAGGGAAGGTTTCCGCCATGTTTTTTCGGCCTAATCGTCCATTTTGTTTCATTCCATGTTCACACGGCGCTATAGAAATAAGCGTTCACTCGTCCATTCCGACCATAGCGTCGCCGAGCGAGGTCAACCGCGCTGGAATTCGTTTGTTTTCCAACGCGGTCCGGCCCCGAATTTTAAGGAAAAACATGTCAGATGCATCGATTTTTACGCAATTTTGTTAACACAATTAAATAAAAATAAATAAAAAAACAATATTGTGTCGTCTAATAAACCTTTTTATTTTTTATGGCATAATAACACAATTTTATTTCACTTTTTTTATTACGAACATTTTCCTACAAATTAATAATCTTACATACATTAAAAAACACATAAAATACATGGATAATAAGGGAGACCCAAAAATTTATATGAGAGGTGTTCCCAAAAGCAAACAAATTAGCCGAACGAATACCATTTTGACGTTTTGCGTGCGATTTGATAGCGTCCTTTCATGGTCCTTCCCGTACAGGACGCGAGACAAACTGATTGAGAGTTCACTCGGTGTTCAGACGATTCACTTAGCTCTCTTCCGCGCGCATGCGCGCGCAAGTGAAGGATGCCGAATGAAAATATCCAACATTGTTGGATCGGTTCACTTGAAGATTTCATTCGGCGGTGTTCGGCACTTTCGATTCATTTCATGTTCAGACGTGTCATTCCGAGTAAACTAGGCCGAATGAAATGCGGAAATGAGCGATTAGTGAAACGTCTGAATGGCGCTTAACCGCTCCTGAGGCGATTTACGAACAGATAAGTTAATACCTTTCCCATATAAAAATAAAGTTGGTTGTTTGCAGGTGAAAAAGTGTAATAAGCAGTAATTGTTGAATGAAACACTAGGATTGAATCATTTGGCGTGTAGGAGGTATCCCGCCGTAGCTTAATGGTAGAGCACTTGACCGGCAATCAAAAGGGTGCGGGTTCGAGTCCCGTCGGCGATATCTTTTCTCGGAAGATTCTTTCAATATGGATGAGTGTTTCAGGCTAATAATTATTGCTTATAAGAATTGTTAAAGTTTTGAAGATGAAAAGCTGAAACTACCCTCAATTACAGTAGTTTTAATATCTGAGGAGAACAAGTACAGGACAGATAGGCAGGAACATTCGAATTTATCAAATAATTACTTTATGTTTATAATATTATAATTATTGCATGTTTTACACATACGATGTAACTTCCATCTGCTTAACATATTTAGAATCCGATGGTGATTCAGGTAAGGCCAGATATATGCTCGCTTTATTGATTTATTTATTTATTTACACATATACGGCACAACATGTGCCATTAACATAATTGACATTACACATAAATAGTACAACAACATGAAGAATAACACTATACATGTAAGTTAAATACAAGAAAAAAAGGTAAAAAGTATGTATAAAAAAAAAACTAACTAACTAATCATCACGCCGTTTCCCCGCAGGCGTAGGCAGAGAGGACGGACCGCCAAACAACTCGGTCTTGGCATACACTCCTCGCCTCATTCACATTCATACATCTTTTCGTACATGCTCTTCTATTATTCTGACTCTCGACATGGCCCGACTCAAGTATCTGATTCACTTGATCGTGCCATGTCTTCCTCGGGCGTCCTCGACTTCTTCTACCATTCACATTCGCGTCATATATTCTCTTGACACTCCTTTCTTAATTCATTAATTCGCTCTACATGTACAAACCATCTGAGCGTCCCTTTCTTAATCCTACTTATGACGCTCACATCGGCCTTGCATTCATTTCGGATCTCCACATTCCTCACACGATCATACATGGTTTTATCAGACATACGCCTCAGGGATCTCATTTCTACAGCATTCAGCCTACTTAAAAAACTATGTATAAGTAAGGTAATAAGTAGTAGGTAAAGGTAAAATATGGCATAAAGTATAAGTGTAAAGTGTAAAGTATAAAGTACAAACTATGAAGTATTAAGCAAACATAAAAAGTAAAAGTGAGAATGAAATAATAAAAAAATAAGTTAAATGTAGAAATAAAGATATTGTTGCGTGTTTTGTGTAGTTTTTTTAAACGAAGGACCTTGAAATGTGTATGTTATGTGTTTGAACCACTGCACAAGTAGAAGGTAAGCACACAAGGAAAAGGAGAGAATCACTCACTGCGGGACTTGTACTTTCTTCTCTGGCCGGTTTTATTGCACTGTGTTAATATTTTGTTGCGGTATGTTTCTTCTCTGCGGCGGTCAATAGCGAAAAATGCGGATACGGGTAAATAATGTGGATGTTCACAGGTTGATGGTCGATTATTGACTGATGTGGGTAACAGGAAAAAGTGACAGGTTTATAGGGAAGGGTAGGAAGGAAATGTGACAATACTAGCTACAAGTACAGCAGTTCATGTATGTGTATAGGTTTGTTTAGATGTATGTATGTAAGTGTAGCTGTGTAAATGCCCAACCAGATATCATTAGAAGTTAGGTCCAAGATTTAAACAAAAAATTTAAAAAGTAAGAAATCCTCAAAGGAGCAAAGAAAAAATAAATAAAATAATTAATAGGAAGGTATTATGGATTATAATTATCAACCGATACAATAAATTTTACAAGTACCTATGATTTCTAATGAATTGATAATTTTAGAGTGCAAGATTGGTAAGCATATTATGTTTACATGGTACTGGAAGACAGATTTTGTTTGATACATCTTTTGTATGAGGCCAGATTACTGGCGTGATCGATTTTTGAATATTTATTGCCAAAAGTATGCAAGCGATTTATTGTGGAGTTTTGTTCTGCGGTGGTCCCAGAATTATTAAAATGAAAAGGTGTTTGGAATCGAGTTGGTCTACAAGCTACAAGGTACATGATAATGTATTAAAGAGACCAATTCAGGTGAGTCAAACCAGTTATTGTTTCATCATTTATTATTTATTTACGTACTTCATTACCTTAAATTATATAATCTGCATACTTCACCCGCCATAACACAGGGACATCCCTAGCATGGCGGGCGAAATAACACAATATCTACGTTATGTATAAAATTCTTTTAATAAATAAATAGAATAAAATTAAGTATTCTTCTATCTTTTAACGATAAGAGTCGCATTTATTGTAAAAGAGAATCATAGAGAGTCATTCGCATTTACAGGACACGTATTGGACATACGCAATTTGGACACCCTTTTTATATTATTAAAGAGATACCATACACTGTGTCTTCAGAATCCAACATTCTTATAAAAAGACTATCGAGAATAATCTTACGTAAATTTCAGTTATATTATCTTATAATTTATATAACGGACGAAGCCTCGAATAGCAACGTGTTACTTCTTTTAACGTGTCCTTCATACCTCAATCTACCGTCCACCATTATTCTGAGATTGCTCGCGCTATTTCCATGCTTCAAGATTAGCAGCAAAACCATTCACATTGTGGAGAACGATAATTTTCCCTGATGGATTGATGGACTCATATGTGAGGGCCTTAGAAGCAAAAACGCCACTCTCCAAAAGTATTGTTTTCTGTAAATGACAAAAAACCAATCGAAGAATGCTTCGCATTTTTCGTGTGCTTTTTTAGTAAAATGTTAAAAAGTGTAATTCAAAGTGAAATATTATAATAAAAAATGTTGTAATAATGTGTTCATGTGATTCGTTTAAGTTCCCTTTAGTGAAAATGAATATTTGCAATATTGAAAATATTTGTCAGTTCAAGAAAATGGTTTCATTGCAATATGAATCTACATATGTTTTCTTAAGTTCATTTTCGTGAAAAATGATTTTCTCCGTTGTGGTTCCGCATATGTAATTTTAAACTTCTCTTACGAGAACACGAATAGTCACAGTCGTTACAAGAAAAGAGATTCATTCCATGGTGAGTTAACATGTGTACTTTTAAGTTTCCCCTTTGGGAACATGAATAGTTACAGTAGGTACATGAGTAAGGTTTTTCTCCGCTGTGAGTTCGCATATGTATTTTTAAGCGTTCCTTTTGAGAACATGAATAGTCACAGTAGGTACAAGAAAGGAGTTTCACTCCACTGTGAGTTAACATGTGTGCTTTTAGGTTTCCTTTTTGGGAACATGAATGGTTACAGTCGGTACATGAATAAGGTTTTTCTCCGCTGTGAGTTCGCATATGTGCTTTTAAACTTGCCTTATGATAACACGAATAGTCACAGTCGGTACATGAATAAGGATTTTCTCCGCTGTGAGTTCGCATATGTGCTTTTAAATGTGCCTTATGATAACACGAATAGTTACAGTCGGTACAAGAAAAAAGTTTCATTCCACTGTGAGTCAACATGTGTTGCTTTAAATTTCCCCTAAGAGAACATGAAAAGTTACAATCGAAACAAGAATAGGGTTTCAGTCTACTATGAGTCAAAATGTGCTTCTTTAAATTTCCCGTATCAGAACATTTATAGTTACAGACAGAACACGAAAAAGGTTTTTCTCCACTGTGAGTCCGCATATGCCTATTCATATGTGCTTTTCGGGAGCATGAATAGTGACATTCGGTACAAGAAAAGAGTTTCATTCCACTGTGAGTCAACATGTGTTTCTTTAAATTTTCCATTTCGGAGCATGAATAGTCACAGACAGTACATGAAAAAGGTTTTTCACTTTTGTGATTCTGCACGTGCCTTTTTAAATATCCTTTTTGAGAACATAAATAGTCACAGTCGGTACATGAATAAGGTTTTTCTTCGCAGTGAGTCAACATGTGTATCTTTAAATTTTCTCTTTCAGAAAATGAATAGTCACAGTCGGTACAAGAAAAAAGTATCATTGCCCTGTGAGTCAATATGTGTCTCTTTAAATTTTGCTTTAGAGAACATGAATAGTCACAGTCGGTACAAGAAAAAGGTTTTTCTCCACTGTGAATCATCATGTGTGTATTTAAAAGTCGTTTTTGAGAACATGAATATTTGCACTTGGGACATGAAAAAGATTTTTCACCAGTGTGGATCAGCATGTGTCTCTTTAAACTTCTTTTTTTTGAAAATGAATGGTCACAGATAATACACGAAAAAGGTTTTTCTCCGCTGTGAGTCCGAATGTGACGATTCAATCCACTTCTTCTTAAAAATGATTTTTTGCAGTCAGAACATGAAAACAGTTTTTCTCCAATGTGGGTCAAAATGTGATTTTGAAAATTTCCCTTTCGGGAACATGAGAAAAAAGATAATTTCCCAGAATCCGACTGGTGGTCTGTAATCAAGTCTGAAAATGAAACATATACAGCTTCATAAGTATCTTAAATGTTATCGTAAAAACAGCATAAGAAGAAATTCACAATTTATAACAAAGAAGCAGACAAGCTACTTGCAGTAGCTTTGCAGGTATATTGTAAACATAAAAAAAAAATCTGTTTTTCTGTAATTAAAAAAAAAAAATTCAAACAACCAAATACTGGATTTACCTGACGTCTTGGAAATTCTTTCAGATTGCTCTAAACATTTTCTTTTGACATCATGGAGATCTACGTCTATTTCAGTATTATGAATTCCCTGTCCATCATCTCCTCGGGTTCCTGGTTCTGCCTTGACAGTAACAGCGTCTACATTGATGATAGCTGGAATAACAAAACAACGATTCACAGATATTCTACGGCTTATTGAGCATCCAAAATAATTTTGTCCGTTTTCGAGAAAATACCAACTAGATAAAATTAAGTTAAACCGTTTTCAAATTTTATTTTCAAAATAAATCGACATAGAAAGAGAAGTTAAATTTGTATGGGGTGAGTCAAAGAATTTTTTTTCTATGCATAGGGAACAAGAGTCCCAACTGCTCCCGTCTGGAGCTAGTTAGACTATGTCATCCCCAATTTGGGTGCGTTGTGAGGCTGATGGTAGAGAGGAAGGGGAAGGAGACCGGGAAGAGGAAGGTGGGAAAGTACCTGGCTATTCAGATCTGTTCACCATAAACAGCTTAAACAATTTCAAGCAACGTTTAATTCTGAATGGTGGTCTTACACCAGGGCGATATTCGTATTTTCCATTTAATATACTATACATTATTTGTAAATAAGGAGTTGTATGATAATACAAATTAATCAAATAAAACTTATTTGCGCAAGCCGGGTTCGAACCCGCGACTTTCGAACCGGGAGTCGAGAGCCTTACCCGTTGACCACGTCGGCCTAGAATAGTGACAATTTAACTTTGCCATACATTCTGACGCCAGTATGTTACACTAGGGCTTCATGGGATTGGTTTCATACATATTAATGGATTTTAGGTTTTAGGTGAATTCTTTACCTTATTATACCCTAATAAATTAAGGAAATCGAAAATTTTAAATGTTTATATCTGTACCTGAGAAGCATACGGATGCAAGTCCAAAATGTGAAGAAATGAGTTTTTGATGAAGATGTCCAGTAAATGATCACGTTCATCATTGTCAGAAAGATGGAAGTCATATTTTGAAGAAATATAGGGTTTTTCAAAAATGTATAAGGACGAAACTACCATTATTCTTAGAAGCAGAAAGACTCAAGTCCATCCTACTGCTTCTAATTTCATTGTTTTCCGTGGAATTAAACAATATTACCTCATTTATCAACAAACGACACATGTGATAATTGTAAACATTAAACAGGGAGGATTAAAAATACTATTGATATAAAAATAAAATTAATTTTTCAAAAGAAAAACACATCGTGACTTGACATTTTAAATAAATGAAAATAAAATAAAATTAAACAAATAACTTTGTATCAACCACTATTATATAATCAAAATTACCTACATGTTTCGAAAACGATGGTTTCTTCGTCAGGGTATAAATTAAATATTATTAATAACCAAATATTTTTTTTAAATAGCCATCTAAATCCATCCGCTTAGTCACTACTTCTTTATCAAATAATAATTATGCGAAAGAATTAAATACAATTAAACTAACAGCCCTTAATAATGGATATGAAATGAGCCTTATTGATAGAATTCTAGCAAAAAATTAAAATCGATTTCCATAAACAAATACATTTACAATAGTCCACCACCTAGTAACAATAATAATCTCAACCACCAATGGCGAAGGATTTTATATATTAATAACCTTTCCACTTCACGCGTAATTAAATTCCCATAAGAAATTAAACTAGCCTATTATACTAATAACAACTTAGGAAATTTTTTAATAAAATCTTAAGACAAAGAGGATATTTTAAGCCACTCAGGTATTTATAAACTTAGTTGTAATGATTGTCCAGCCTTTTACATTGGACAAACATCACGTAATGTAAAAATTAGAACAAAAGAACACTTAAGATGCTTAACTTGTTCAGGTTTTTCAGAGTTCGCAGATCATTTAATTGATAAAGATCATACTTTTAACCACGATTCGGGAAGGAATTAAAGTCCTACATAAGATCGGAACTGGTTTAAGACTTGACAATTTGGAAGCTTTAGAAATAAAAAAAGTCAATAAATTCAAAGGAAGAAATCATTAAGGGCCAGGTTTCACGATTATATTTAGTGTTGTGTTCACAATGAGTGGACATTTGAGGGGAGAAGTCGCGTGCTCTCGTTGCAGTTGCGTCCGCTGAACGAAAATATTATCCATGTATTTTGTAGAAGGAATGAATGTGGAAATGGTTGTTATACAAGCAATCAACCAGCCAGTAGAAATTAAAAAATTAATTATTTTATCGTATAAAAATGAATGTTTCTTTGTTCCTCGTGCGATTAGTCGTGTACATGCCCTTGAAGGTATCTATACATAGAGCAAGTGGGCTCCAGCGTTATGAAATTATTTCCTATACCATTTATCCGAATGTGACGAAACTTTGGTGAGTTGTTATGTGCACACCCGCCAATGTTTCTATAAATAATAGTGAACTCTGGCGTCATGAAATTTGTAAAAAAATACATAAACTAATGTTTCTTTGTTTGTCCCTTATTCGGTACCTAAAGCATTCATCTGAGTGCGATGAAACTTTGGCGGATTTTTCGTGTACGTGTACGTGCCCTTGAATATTTCTATATATATTATAGTGCAAGTGAGCTCTAGCGTTATGAATTTATTTCCTCTACTATTTATCCGATTGTGATGAAACTTTTGTGAGTTGTTCAATGCACACCTTCGAAATTCCTTATACAGAACCTAAAGCATTACTCCGATTGCAAAGAAACTTTGGTGATTTGTTGTGCACATACCTGTTATGATTTCTATATGTAGTGCTGAGCTCTGGCATTTTAAAAATATTTCCTATACCATTCATTCAAACAATAGGTGATTTGTTGTGCACACGCCCGCGAAGGATTCTATATACATATAGTGGTGAGCTCTGACGTCACGAGATTTATAGAAATAATTACAATATTTCATTCACCTTCAGCCACACAACATACCCCAATTAGGGATGCCATAGTCTCACTGACTCCAGACGGGAGCAGGTGGGACTTTTGTGAGGTATTCATATAAAAAAAGGAGTGGCGGACGTATGAATCCATCTCTCCCACAGCGGCAAGACGATGAGTCGAGAGAGTTAAATAAATGTTGGATTTTTTTTACACGAGCTGCCAATAAGAAGAAACAGCCGCAGGAGCACATGTGCTTCGAGAATTATTCAGAGTCGTCTACCGCGATGGAATCCTAGTTCTACCGGTATTTCAGATATGGAAGATGCTCCGAGGAACTACCGTCATTGATCCCTTCGGCACCGGTGCAAAGTCGGGAAACACGCCAAACGCGCGCCCAACACACGGTCGAAATTTGTCACATGAGAACGGGTCGCTTCTACCACTCGTTAGCGAGTTCAACAGCTTGGCTGAGGAACGATTTGCAGGCATCTGTGTTTCCTCTCTCCCATGACATGGGTCTTGAAATGTCAAAAGCCCTGAAGGAAAATATTTTCATCAGGATCTCCTGTGCGGAATTAATGTAAAAAAACATAATTTGGCCTCAAAACCAGTTTGTATTAAAATTTTCCTAACACCCAAAATGCGACGTCGTAAACAAACAATTATTGTCCTTGCTGTGGTACATTCGAACATCTAAATTTAAAACATTGAACCTTTTTCACATATGCAATGCAACTTACTGTCTGTCGAGAAGACTGCCGAAGAAGTCTCGGCGTACTGCAGAGATTCCATATTTACATCATTGACGTCAATATCTACATCCGTATACGACATTTCATCCCCGCATTCTACCTGGGACCCTGGTTCCGTCATGATGGAAACACTCTCTGGGTTTGGAAGATCCATGGCACTACTGTGATAACGTTCTGTTATATGATGGTAGTTGGTACGGCTAAAAATAAATAAGAACTGTAACAATTGAAGAATTAGTCGTATTTGGTGAATTAGTCAAAGAGCTTTAAATAGTTCTTGTTCATGGAAGCTTAAAAGGATTACGTAAAAATCTGTTTTAAGCACTAGTTTGGCGAATACTGGAAATAAGGAAAGATTATGATTTCCGTGTCGCCATCATTTGACGATAGATTTCGATAAATGGACCCAAAATAAATCGAAAATGAAGAATAAAATTTTTCAATAACTCAATCTCGAAAACGAAGCGAGATATCGGAAAATTTTATTCTTCATTTTCGACTTATTTTGGGTTGATTTAACGAAATCCATTGTCAAATGGCGGCGCCATGGAAATCGTACTCGTGCCGGAAGTAAAATAAAATGAATAATGGCTTTAAAAAGTTTGTTTTAATATAAAAAAAAATTTCAGTAAAAAAAAAAAAATTGGTCTTACCAATTTTATATTTAAAAACAAAATAGGTTTTCAGACTAGTTTTTTTATTCAATTAGATTAATTTATTTGTAGTCATTTAATTTAATTTAATAGGATACATGGACTGTATGTAATATAGTGTTTTCAATGCTTTTAATATAAGTAAAAAAGCTAACTAAACTCGAATAACGTACATAAAACACTTAAAAAAATTATTAAATTAATTAATTCATTTTCAAAGTTTGTGAAAATTCAAATATCAAAAACGAGTCATCATTGACTGGCGACATTGTGACGTCACACCGTACTCCGGAGTCCGAGCTGTTTGGTAAAAAAAAGTGTATTGTTCCCTATTGTTTCTACCCGTTCTGACTGTGAAATTATTCTGATTAGAGGTTTTTTTACATTATATTATTATAAATGAATTATTTAGTATTTTTATACGCGCCAATTATGTTTCGCATGAAGTCGGCGACGTTCATCTAGCATCTTCAGTGTCAAGAATACCAACATAACAAAATGACAGCTGGCCGCCAAACAAAGTATTAGGTTCTTGTACACGGCAGTAAATTTTAATTTTACGCAATTGAAATATTTTCCACTTCACTGAATGCAAAAAGTTGTCTTTTATAGTAACTAAGGTGAATTTTAAGGTTTTTTGAAAAAAATATACGTAATAAGCGTGGCCAGTTCGATCGGAAGTTTACCAACAAATTAATTGTTCTTCTTCAATTGAACCATAATATCCAAAGCCTTGGCGTTTAACTCAAGCACCCCAAAAGGTATTTTATAGATGTTTGACCTCGTTAAACTGAGAAATAAGTTTCAGGTGTTGAGCAGAGAATCAAATGTTTGACAAGATATAATTTTTACCTTGTTTCAGAATGAAGAATGCTCGCTGCGGCTGGTTTCCTCCCGAATCCCAGGCCATAGATATTTAGATGTGTGCATCTGTCAGTTTGTGACCGGTGTTGCCAGTATATTAAATGTCCAAATTCGTAAATAAATCGTCAACTCCTACTCTTGTTGATTAGTTTTGATAAGCTGAACCCAAGATTCATAAAAAATTAATTAAAAAAAAGGGTTCGTTTGTACAGTAAAGGCACTAATATAACTAGGATATTACTATTGTCGCGTCTTTCATATAAGTGGCGCGGACTTTATTCTAGAATAATGTTCATGTAAATGAGAGACTGTAGTTGCAAAAAAAAGTTTTTCAAATTAACACAAGTATGAGAAAAGCTTGGTGAACAGTGGACATTGAGAAGGAATCTGACCTACCTTATTTCTAAAGAGCACATTCTTGTGAGGTTCGATACTATGCACCGAGGAATGACTACCGCTGGAATACACCGAGGAGGCCGGTGTAGTCCAGCGGTAGGGCGTTGGACACCTGGTTCGAACCCGACGTTCGCAAATAAATTTTATTTAATTGCTTTGTGTTATTTCACAATAAATTATTTAAAATAATATATAGTAATATTTGCGGCACGTTCCAGAGTGGAAGATACTTTTAGTATCGCCCTGGTGTAAGACCACCATTCAGATTTGAAACGTTGCTTGAAATGGCTTTAGCCGTGTTTATTGAATAGATCTGAATTGCCAGGTACTACCCCACCTTCCTCCTCCTCGTCTCCTTCCCTTCCCCGCTTACCTTCAGCCTCATAACATACCCCAATTGGGGATGCAATAGTCTCACTGTCTCCAGACGGGAGCAGTTGGGACAGGTGAGGTGTTCACTATAAAAAATACAAATAAATCACTGGGTTGATCACTCCACAAGTTTTCGTAAGAATCGAACTTAAGGGGCTAGTTTTTACGCAAGATGCGGCATGTTTAGGTAAATGATCGTTCATAACTCTGTCCTGCTCGCAAGAAGCTCACACATACTACAATACTGAACCGAAGCACGCACAAACACGACTAAACGTAATACTGTTCCCGCATATCAGGTGTGTCGTGTGTGACCCCCGCAGTTCCCGCGGATTCACATCACATTTCTAGCGTCTAGCAGCAATATCATCTACCTACCACCTATTCGGAATTCGGAAGTGCGTGCATAATATAATTATTATTTGTTAATACCTTGACTTGTGATTCCTCAATCACAATGATATGCTAATATAATCAATTTGTACCTACACGTTCGGCAATAACTAGGTAAGTAATAATCAAAAAACTATTTCACTACAAATCCAAAACATCCACAAAAAAACTATATTTGGAAACAAAACTGTTAACATTAAGAAAACAATACGAATACAATATATGTCTCTTAACATACAAAATAAATAATAAACTCATACATACAAACACAGAATTCATTAAAACATCCCAAGTACACAAATATTTTAGAAGACAACACGATAACATATATTTAAACACTATTCATACTAACTACGGTAAGCAATTTATCAGTTATGAGGGGGCAATTTTTATAATTGCCTTCCATATGATATTAAAAACAAAAAAAGTTGTGTAAATTTAAAAAAAAAATATTCATTTTTATTCACAAACAACAATATAGTAAAAGTAAATAATATTGCATGATGATATAATGTAATTTAATCTAGTGTAATGTTATGTAATTTAATTCAAATTCTAGTTAAGTAAGTGAAAATGTTATTTTCTTTTTTTCTGGAATGAAAAACTTATAAAAAAATAAATAATTCATCTACTGTTTATTATAATTTTAGGCGTTATTCAAAACTACCTATATGTTATTATTATATTAGATATGTTATTCATTTTGGAAGGCGGGTACAGATACCGCCACCCCGGGGAACGATTTATTGGATAACCAACACCTCTGCCATAGTTCACCGAAAGTGGTTCACTACGTTTGGTGACTTAGCAGGGGTGCCCGGGTTAGGTTTGTGGGGGGTCTTAGCGGCGGATGCATCTGCCCACCAATTGCGTGGCAGGCCAGATCGGGAGAGACTGGTCGAGTTAAACCTTTTGATCTCTCCAGCCGGACTCTCCCAGAACATCACCGTGCACCTTGCACCTTGTACCGTGCACCGCAGTGGGAGGGATGGATTTATATGTTTGTCATTCCTAGAGAAACCGACCCCCCAGATTCCTACCCACCCCCCATATCTTGTTCCTTCCCAGAACTCCCCTTTTCCTTGCCAGAACTCCCTCTCCTTTCCTCAAAATACCCTCCACACAACATCCCCAAAGATGACATAAACCCTGAAAGGAATTATTGACCTCAGGGCCTCCTGTGTGGAGCTAATGTAAAAAAAGATTATAACTATATACCCACATTGTGGTAGCTAGGGTGGTGATTGGTGATGAGTGATGATACTGATTATTTGCCAATTTGGTTGGCGGGTAATGGTACTAAATCACCGCCCTTGGTCTTTGCAAGCCAGTGCAATTAGCGATCCGCGATGGTAATTATTCCGGTAGTTCCAATTTTTTAATTTGTTTTATAAACTGGTTCCATGACGTGAAATCCAAATTTTTGACCAGCACACCCGTGCTCGTGCCGTTATTTTGAAATCTTGCCCAAAGAAGCTGTAGCAAATACGTGGAACATAAAATTTGCTACAATTATTTCTATTATTATCTCCTAACTCTAAACAGTACTGATATACATAAAATAGTCCAGTCAAGGAAGGAGGTATAGAGTGCGTGAGCAGGTACCTCAGCGATTCCTTCAGAAACTTTATCAGGGTGCTTAGGGTGTGACATTACCAAAAGTGTTGACGTGTAGGTTTCGAGCTAGGAGTGGAAGGGGGGGGGGGGGGGGGGGGGAATTGTCCCAATTTTCAGGTTCCCGCTTATATCTCGAAAACGGTTTGTCGCGGGGGAATTTTTTTTCAATAAATTTAAGTTCATAAAATTATCTACAACTTTTATTCTATGCGTGATTTTCGAATTCCCAGCCGTTTTTGAGTTAACGTTCCCTAAAAGTACATATTTTCGAAATAATAATTTTACGTCACATTTTTCATCAAACATTCCTTCTTCGACAACAGGCACGCTTGGCAGTAGAGGCACGCTGCAGAATAGGTCATAAATGCTTTTCGGCATCCACATTTGCCAATTACACAATCCTTGGTGCAGCGGCAAAATATCATTTTCAGAAGGACCTCCGGTGCTGGTGGATCTTCTGTTGCAATTGGCACCAGGGTGTCTCCTATATGTTTCCACCCTACGAGTGGACTATAAGGCCGTAAAAAGTCGTACAAGTTTGCACAAACAAGCATATTGCACTACTAGTATTGTGTTTTCTTGATTATCTCTTTTCCAGTGCATTTTCGAGAAAAATTTAAATTACCAATTTTGTAGAGCATAACATTTTGTAAAAGACTTAGGTAAATGCATTATGTTTTTTCATCTTATTAGGTATCGAGGTTCTAATCCATCAAAATCAGGACAAAAATTGAAACAGAGGAAGAGGGTTTTATTCGGTTTACATTATGTTGGTATTTTCAAAATGGCAGCTCGAGCACAGGTGCGCCAAGTTTGAACACTAGGATTTAACAAGAGGCGATCAGTTTATAAAACATATTTAAAAAAAAAATTAACTACCAGAATAGTTACGATTGCGACCCCCATATTTGCGCTAATTGTCTGAGGGGGTTTCTCACCATCCTCCTAATAGCTTATCCATACTATAATATGAAGTTTGTTTTCTTTTTAATAATATTCGTTATTATATGGATAAGCTATTAGGGGAATGGTGAGAAACCCCCTGATTCTTGTAAGGAGTTAATATTATTTTTTTAAAAAAACGACAATAATGAAAACGTTATCCGTGTTGTAGGAGGTATATATTGTGATTTTGATGTTTTGTGATGTAAAATGACCGTAAACAACAAAAACTTTCAGATCTTAAAGATATTACAAAATATTATAACTGACTACATCTGCATTATTTTTGGGAATGTTTTTAGTTTGAGAAAGGACAAAAAAAATATATATATATATTTTTTTATATTTATTTGCGACAATTGTAATTATAACATTATTATAAAAAATAAATAAATAATAACACAATATGTACACTATGTATAAAATTCTTTAATAAATAAATAAATATATTTTATTTAACATCTTATATTAAATTACTACTCTTCCATTTAAAGCATTTGCTTTGCTAGAAAATAATCATCAAAAATATTGCAAAAATTTGCCCATCACTCAAAGAAAAGTTTCCGCGAAACATGTTATTAGGTATATCGGAGGAAGCTTGTTTAGATTTCACAAGAGTCCTAAAATATTTCACATTACTCTTTGCGTTTAACTCAGCATTATTTATATAGTTTTTAAGTAACATTATGTGTTCACAGGAATTAGTTTGAATAATATTGTAAAACAGTCACCTGAAAAAAAATATTATATTTATTACGCCGAACATAGTGAAGGCAGGTTCAGATTTGTGTTGACATGTGCTTGTTTTTTACCATGTTTTCGTGGATTTTGGGTCATTTCATGATTTGGTGTCCTCTACTGTAATTAAAAAAAAAAACATGCCGAACTTGTTATTTATTAACAATAGTGTCGACTTTTAAGTGGGATACGTTTTTTTTAGCATGAGTCACTTGGGGAAATCCTGAAATCAGGAATGTAGCTCTTAAACTTCAGTTTAGAATTTTTTTATCCTTGAAAAAATGGTTTTTCATTTTTGGGTCATGGCAACACTTGTGAAGCTTGTTTTGAAGGGAGTCCTGTTGTCAAAATGAGCGACCTGTTAATCGCCGCTGTATTTAACAAATCCCCAATCTGGGATAAGAGAAGTGCATTACATAGCAACAGAAATGTTGTTGACAAGTGCTGGAGAGAAATCAGTGCGGAAATGGAAGAAGACGGTAAGTGCAAACTCATAACATGCTCATAACATTTTGAAATAACCTCAAATGTCACTAGTGAATTCTTTCAGGCGTGCATGTACAGAATATTATCACGTTCTCTTGAGGTTTTTTTTCATATTTAAAGATAAAAAATCATGGCTTTACCGTCTATATTGAATGAGGATGGTAAATACTAAACATTTTGTATGTATAACGACATTTGCTGTTATTACAAAATACACCCACGCACTTTGCACGCAAGCATTTTTGTTTAGTTAAATTTTTGCAATAACCTCAAATGTCACAAGTGAATTTCTTTTATGGGAGCATATACTCAATATCATGTTCTGCATGTGTTTTCCTGGGGTTTTTTCATATTGAGAAGAAATGATAGCTTTACCATTTACACAATATGGGGCTGATAAATATCAAACATTGTGTATGTACGATTAATTACATTTGCTGTTATTACAATCTAAACCCATGCACTTTGCATGCACTGTCATTTTTCTAAAATTATGCAAAACTTACATTTCGGATTTATAATGTATGTTTATCAAACACTTGTAACATAAATAAACAGGAAGATCCTAATTCCTAATTGATTGTAGTGCCATCTAGCGGTAAAAATGTGAACTAACAAACACAATTAATATTTTTCAATTAAATTGAATGATTTTTTTTATTTTTTTATTTAATATTTAAAGTTTTTATTACAATAGATACACAATTTTTACATTTTATACAGTGGTAAAATAGTCGATAAGAATAGCTTTTCCTCACCATAAAGAGACAAGGCTCTTGTGTTTGGTGAGGGAATTTTAGTTCAATTATATTTCAATTATACAATATCATGTGTGAAAGTAAATACATTATACAATATGGCAAAAAAACAAGGCATATTTAAGAAATTGCAAGATTTATCAATAAAGGATATGAAAGAATTAATAATAATAGTGAGATATAGACTCTTATAGTTGTTTTAGGTATTTTTTTAATTTTTGCTGAAATTCCTGAATATTTTCGATAACTTTCAGATATAATGGTAGTTTGTTATAATATGTTATACCTTCATAGAGATAAGTATTTTGTGTGTGCTTTGTACTAAATTTAGGGATTTTGATAGTATTCTGATATCTTGCTGATGAATGGAATGGTAAGTTATTTAACTGTACTTCTTTGTAAATTTGTAGAATTGAATATTTTTTATATATTTTGTCTATTGTAGGTACATTGAATATTGAAAAGAGAATTTCAGTAGAAAATTTGGATGGTTTTTTCAAAATTACTTTAATTATCAATCTTTGAACAATTTTGAGTGGATTTAAAATATTATTATAAGTTCCTCCCCAACCAATAATACCATATTGTAATATAGATTGAACAATTGCATAGTACACTCTTTTTAAGTTTTCTAATCTAATAATATTTCTTAGTCTTATAAATATATAAATACATTTTCGAATTCTTTTGACAAGTTCACAAATTTGTTTTTTCCATTTAAAATGTTGATCTATATATATACCAAGATATTTAATTTCAGAAGTTGGACTAAGTATTGAACATGCTTGATTGCAATTTGTTCTGTTACATTTAAGTTGATGAATTGTAATTTTTAGTTCTGGTTTTAATCTAAATTTATTGATAGAGAATGGGATAAATTTGGTTTTTTCAGTATTTAATGAGAGGAGGTTTTTGTCGAACCAATTTTTCAGTATATTAATATCAGTATTTGCTAAGTTATTAACAGTATTCCAATCACAGCCTTCAATTATTATGACAGTGTCATCAGCATATGATATTATTTTTCCATTTAATCTTTGAATGAATATGTCATTTACATAAATGATAAACAGTAATGGTCCTAGGACTGTACCTTGAGGTATGCCGAAGTGAGTTGTTTTTTGTTGACTAAATACATCGTTGATTTTTACGACTTGAGGGCGTTCGAAAAGGTAGCTCTTTAACCATTCTAGAGCTGTACCATTTACTCCAATGTTTCTTAATTTCCTAATAAGTTTATCATGTGATATGCTATCGAACGCTTTTTTGAGATCTATGAAAATTCCAATGCATTTTAAAGATTTATCTAATGAATTATGAACAAGGTTAGTTAATTTTGCAATTGCATCCTGAGTGCTTCTACCTTCCATAAAACCGAACTGATTTTCATTAATTATTTTATTACTGCTTATAAATTGGTTCATCCTTTTTTTAACTATCTTTTCAAAAATTTTTGCTATGTTCGAGATAACTGATATGGGTCGGTAATTGTTTACTTCTTCCGGATTTCCAGATTTAAATATTGGAGTAATGGTAGTTTGTTTGTAGATTGATGGAAATACCCCGCTTAGGAGACTTATATTTATTATATGCATTAGTGGTTTAGAGATTAGGTTTTTTATATTTTTTAAAATATTAACTGTAATTCCATCAAAACCTGGGGCAGAACCTCCTTGCATATCGTTTATAATTGATACTATTTCGTTCTCTGTGGTGACTTGGAATGTTGTTATTTTATCGGTAGTATCAATACTACAGTCTGGAAATGTTATATTCGGATCAGTATGAATAAGATTGGCAAGATTTTCCCCTACGTTCGCAAAGAATGTATTAAATATGATAGTTAATTAATTGATGATGAATTTAAAGTTCAAAGAATTAATTGGATTGCTTAACTAATATCAACAATATTTTTTCAGAAACCAAACTGAGAAAAAAATGGAAGTATTTAAGAGACCAATTTGCTGTGGAGCTTGGGAGAATTCCACCTTCCCGCTCAGGAGACGCTGGGAGCTCATATTGCCCAAAATGGCCCTTTTTCCAATCACTTTTATTTTTGAAAGATGTGGTCAGACCGAGGACTTCAAGCGGGAATATAACTAAAATTATTGTTCCCAGTACACCACAGCCAACCGCCACAGCCAGTACCTCGCACACATACAGTGAAGAAATTATAGCTGTAGAAGATTCTCTAGATGCAGAGCAGTGTGAATTTTCTGTAGACATTATTGACACAGACAATCTGACGCCTCCTTCCTTATCTACTCCAGTGAGTAAAAAAAGGCGAAAGCCATCAAATGATTACAATCAACAAATAGTGAATATTGAAAATAAAAAATTAGAATTCCTTAAAGAAAAGTCTCAGCGGAGAGACAAAGAAAACGAAAACGACGAACATTTCTACTTTTTAAAAAGTTTACTCCCTCATGTGAGAGAAATCCCAAGGGGACGTATACTTTCATTTAGAAATAGAATACAGGAAGTGGTGGAGCATTACGCGTATGAATCGCACTGTGATTCACCAAAATTTTTCGATCACGATGTATCTTCTAATCTGGAAGAGTGCACATTGCCAACCACAGCAGAGGTTTCTCAATCTATTTTAAATTTCAGATGTTAACTTTTTAATATGTACTTCATGCCATCTAGTGCCATTGTTGAACTATTGTAAATGCACCCATTCCTTAAATAATAAAGAAATAATATAAGTTGATGTCTATTTTTTAAATAAAAATGACTCCAATGTGTTATTAAAATAAAAATTTGCACAATGTAAAAAAAAATAACTATTTAAATATGTGTGTACAAAAATAATTGGTTCTTTTCTTTTTCTTGAAAAAATTATTAGATTTTGGTCGACAATTATTTTTTTTTTAAAATTTTATGTGTGTAATTTATGTTTTATAGCTTTTTTGTTTTTAAATAAAAATAACTCATATATTTTTAAAAGAAAACTATGCATATTATATTGGTGAATGTTTTATTAAAATAAACAATATTTTTTATCATTGAAATAGTATAAATTATATGTTCAATGGTTACATAATGTATGTTCTAACATAAACCTTATAACTGCTTATTAAAAATATTTTATCTACATCATGTATTATGTAACTTAGAAGTTACAAGGACACTTTTTTTAATTTCTTAAATTTTATGCATATTTTCTCTTTTTTTGCTTTGGTTGATGATTCTTCATAAATTGTTTTGGCTGTGATCATCAAGGAATTTGTTTTTTATTTACTTTTTTTTTCTAAATGGCGGTGTTATATATTTCGTTTTCTTGTAGAGTGGTAGTGGCACTTAAGTCCTTTTTAGTTTTTATTGCCAGAATCTATGACATTTGGCGTGTTGTTCATTAATAAGATCTCAAATTTGACTTGTTTGTAACACCTCCTGTATTTTGGTAGTCTTTTTACAATTTTAATTAATAATAATAATAATAATAATTGGATAATTTGTATAGCGCCGTTTTTGTGAGAAATCACCTCAAGGGCGCTGTACAATTTATAAAATAATTCTTAGGCTATATTTAAGTTTATTATTTACAATTGTATACAGAAACATACTTACCTGGTCGGTCACTTCCGATAAACACACTTTAATAAGAAAGTTTATGCTTGGAGAAGATACCAATTTGATACATTAATTATTGTAACGCAAAGGGTTATTTGAAAAATATGTTGCATAAACATCTCTCACGCTTTTAGCTGCATTAGAGGATCGTCCTACAGCCTGTCTATATCCGAAATCCATAAAATTGCAAATTTTCCAAAACACCCGGAAAACTTTCCAGGTAAACCTACCAAATGAATATACTACCGGCCATTTTACAAAGGCCATTCAAGATGAAATACTGGATGCTATCTTGACTTCTATTATTTATTTATATTATTGTGAAAAACAGTATAATCCAATTACATTTCACAATTTACAGTTTAACATAACTACATACATTTAATAACATAGATAAGTAGATCAATAATAATATTATCAGATGAGATGGAGCCTTGTGTTGAGCGGTGATTATGATAGTTAATTAAAAATATACTACCGGTCATGGCTATGAAACAGCACCTTGAATATGCTACTGTTTTCAAAGGCCATTCAAGATGAAATACCTGATGCTATATTGAGGTCTATTATGATAGTTAAGTAAAAAGATTCTACCGGCAATGGCTATAAAACAGCACCTTGAATCTGCTACTGTAAAGGCCATTCAAGATGAAATACTGGATGCTATCTTGAGGTCTATTATGAAAGTTAAGTAAAAATAGTCTATTGGCCATGGCTATGAAACAGCACATTGAATCTGCCACTGTTTACAAAGGCCATTCAAGATGAAATACCTGATGCTATATTGAGGTCTATTATGATAGTTAAGTAAAAAGATTCTACCGGCAATGGCTATAAAACAGCACCTTGAATCTGCTACTGTAAAGGCCATTCAAGATGAAATACCTGATGCTATCTTGAGGTCTATTATTAAAGTTAAGTAAAAATAGTCTATTGGCCATGGCTATGAAACAGCACCTTGAATCTGCCACTGTTTACAAAGGCCATTCAAAATGAAATAATACTGGATGCTATCTTGACGTTAAGTAGAAAGTTTCGGAATGTAATTTTTTAGCGATCCAGGCGGATGAAACAACAGATGTTTCCACGATAAATCAAATGTTCCTCATTAGTCTCTACGAACGGAATAGCGAAAATTTTAAAGGTTTTGGAAATATCTAAAGACAGAGTCACACTGAATCTCCGAAATAATCAGCATAAATGATCATCTTCCAATCCAGCCCGTCGTGCAGAAGGTGGGTCGACGCACCAAGACCTGGACAAACATTACCCCATGAATCTGGGCACCCCTGCTAAGTCACCAAACGTAGCTAACAACTTGGGGTGATCCTGAGCGTAGGTGTTGGTTATCCATTAAATGGTTTCCAGGGAGGAGGTTAACACTGTCCGGGACGTTAAGGAACCCAAAAATAAAATTCCATGATAGTTTTTATTTACTTATTTATAATAAAATAACAAAAAGTACACAAAAATAAAATGAATAATTTAGGCATATAACAATTATATATTTTTAAACATTGGGTGCTCGATTGCCACGCGGCGGCATAAGTCAAACATACCGACCGCCACTCGCCAAAACTTTCCAAATATAATCAAAAGGCAATGTTTCGATTTTCGGAAGCCGGAAGTCAAAACTCGGAAGTCGGAAGTACACATCTCTATTGTTCTTCTTCGCACATCTAGTTAGCCTATTACCGGAATTAAATGAAACGTAAATAAATCACATTTTTTGAATGGAATTGCTACATGTTTTTACTAAATGGAGAATTAGAATGTATGTGTTAATGATTTTTCATTATAGCAAGTCCAAAGTAGACAATTTTGTGGTTCAAAATATCTTTCTAAATTGACAATAATGCTCGATAAGAAGCCTTGTATGTGAAATATAAGATTTACGAGAGATAAACCATATAAATTGCAGCATTCTGGAACTACGCACCCCGTATTCGTGTTTACGACCATAAATAAGTACTTGACGAACTGTTTTCAAACTCAACAGCCGCTCGCACAAACCGGCCTGCGGGCACAACTGGTTTTTTCTCGCCAGTACGCGCCAATCAGACGGTTCACTAATCGTTCATTTCCGTATTTCATTCAGCCTAGTTTACTCGGAATGACACGTCTGAACATGAAATGAAACGAAAGTGCAGAATACTGCCGAATGAAATCTTCAAGTGAACCGATCCAACAATGTTGGATATTTTCATTCGGCATCCTTCACTCGCGCGCGCATGCGCGCGGAAGAGAGCAGAATGAAACGTCTGAACACCGAGTGAAAACTCAATCAGTTTGTCTCGCGGCCTGTACGGGAAGGACCATGGAAGGACGCTATCACGTCGCACGCAAAACCTCAAAATGGTATTCGTTCGGCTAATTTGTTTGCTTTTGGGAACACCTCTCATATAAATGTTTGGGTATCCCTTATTATCCATGTATTATTTATATTTTTTAATATATGTAAGATTATTAATTTGTAGGAAAATGTTCGTAATAAAAGAAAAAAAAACCAAATTGTGTTATTATGTCATAAAAAATAAAAAGATTTATAAGACGAAACAATACTGTTTTTTTTATTTAATTGTGTAAACAAAATTGCGTATAAATGGATGCATCTGATATGTTTTTCCTTAAAATTCGGGGCCGGACCGCGCTGGAAATCAAACGAATTCCAGCGCGGATGACCTCGCTCGGCGACGCTGTGGTGGGAATGGACGAGTGGATGCTTATTTCTATAGCGCCGTCTGAACATGGAATGAAACGAAGGTGGAAGATTAGGCCGAAAAAACATGGCGTAAACCTCACTCGAGTGAACCGTCTGTTCCAGCCCAAGGAGCGAGCCAGGGGGGATAACTCCGATAAAAATGGCCGACCGCATGAAAATGGTTCGTGACGTCGATGTGACGTCAAATCTTCCCATCCAATAGAGAGCTTTTTGGCTTTATATGCTAATTCTGTGGTTGTTCACCTGTCAAAAGTCAAAACGGGTACACGATTCGCAAACGACGATTTCCCGGCGCGAACATATTTATCGAAAATACTCGATAATACAGTGTCAAAGGCTCTACAGATTTTGGTTTAAGTCGATATAAGGGACACACAAGATTATGAAGGTATACATCGGTTTTATATTATGTGAAATGAAACATTTTACATGTTTTGTTCGCGAAATTTGGTTAATGTATAATGTTAATGTTTCAGAGCGTGACAGTGACTTCAGAGTCATGCACTGTGTCGATTGCTGCCGGAAGGATTACAAAATATTACGAAACAAATCTGTGTTTCATTTTCCATACACATGCATCGGCTAATTCCAGGATTCATCGTTACAGCATTTTTGTTTAAAGGGTATTACAGACTACCGGACGTTCTGAATAATGTTAATCATCTTGCTTTGGTGATCCACGATCACATGAATTCATTCATATTCACTAGCTAATATCGTCCCAAAGAGAGACTTTGCACCAATATTCTTGTATTTCTTGTTTCTGGGTTAGGTATCTATATTAATATATAATAAAATTGTTAAACATACTATTATGAGTTTTCATTTTTCTGTTTTAAGCAGAGGAATGTCAAAATTCGATAATATCGCAAGAACGACCAATTATATTTGAAAATTTCCTTTTACAGGAATCGAAATTTCAAGTATTTTAGGATTAATTTAACGATATCTCGATTTCTTTACAGAGCAACGGGTTCCTACATGACAGCGCTATTCTGAGAATATGAGCTGTAAAGAAAGATACTTTAAAGCTCATTTTCTCAGGACAGCACTTTGTCAGATGAAACCTTCTTGTCCTGTAGGAACATTTTGACATTTAATTTTTAAAATAATATTTTAGGCCAATGGATTATATTGTCTATGGTCGTGCTTTTTTGAGTTTCCTCTATCCTCGTCTATGGTGTGTGACGTCAAAACTTCCCTTTTAGCCGGTTCCCACGGGGCGACTTTTGTCGGTCAACTCGACAGTGGAAAGCTAATCGACACGTGTGAACACTTTGTCAACAAAGTTATCAACTTTTTTTGTTGCTAGCGAAAGTTGATAGCCCGTCTACTTTTGTCGTTCAAGTATGACTATCGCCATTTTGGTTTTACTAATCGTTCGAGTTTTACATCGAATCGTCGCGTCTGAACACATGTTTCAAGTCGCTTATCATTTTTAGTTACTCGCGGGAAAAAGTAAACGTCAGGCGTTTCATTCATTCGGTACTATTTCCTACCGTCATGGAATCCGTTTCAACCAAAAAATATCTGAAATGGTCGGACGATTTAATGTTCAGATTTATGGATCTGTACCAAAGCCATTCCTGTCTTTCGGATCAAAAACAAGAAGTATACAAAAATAGAATATTATTTTTGAAATGTAAATAATATTATTTTGAAAAAAATTGTGTTGGATGCGCCTAATTCACTCCTTCTCATGATCCATTTTCTCATCCAAGTACGACGTTTTTTTATATTTTTTCATAATCTCCAGCTCCTCTCACAGAACATCAGAAATTAGATAGACGCACGCACTAACAATTTCAGTTGACGCCATTTTGAATCTCAAAATCGGTTCAACTTAAATTGAAACGTGGGAACAAAATGTTGCTCAACTTTTTTCGTAAAATAAAAGTTGGTAAACAAAAATCGAAACGTCTGAACGCCCCATTTGTTGCACTCTATTTTTTTCCATAAACTTGGGTGTTGCCTTTAAAAAAACGATATTAGGGCCTTTTTATCGAAACATTTCTGGGAATTGTGGCTTGTCTATGGTTTTGTTTTTGCTTAATGGCAACACCAAACCTACTTGTCATTTGTCATCTTATTACATGGACAATATAAGTTAGGTCCATATGTCATCAATTATTACAGTTTTATTGTTATCGTCCAGTCTAAGCGGTAAGTCAAATAATTAATGTCCCCCGAGCATTTACCTCATTACGCCGTAAAGATTCTTGCAACCAGATTGTCATAAGACAACCATCTAACATTACAAATTACTGATATTTTTAGACGAACTATTTTTGTATTTAAAGTGTGCTAGGTTGATATAGTAGTTAGAAATCTAGTGCTCCTCATACTACTAACTAACTAACTAACCATCACGCCGTTTCCCCGCAGGGGTAGGCAAATAGGACCGCCAAACAACTCGGGATTGGCACACACTTTTTGCCTCATTCACATTCATACATCTTCTCATACATTCTCTTCTATTATTCTGACTCTTGACATGGTCCGACTCAAGAATCTGATTCACTTGATTGTGCCACGTCTTCCTTGGGCATCCTCGACTTCTTCTACCATTCACACTCGCGTCATTAATTCTCTTTACACTCATTTCTTCATTTATTCGCTCAACGTGCCCAAACCATCTAAGCGCCCCTTCCTAATCTTACTTATTACGCTTACATCAGCCTTGCACTCTTTTAGGATTTCCATATTCCTCACACGATAATACATGGTTTTACCAGACATACGCCTCGGGGATCTCATTTCCACAGCATGCAGTCTACTCAGACTAGATAACATTATACTTCATACTATCAATTTGCAAAGATTTTATACTCATATACACATTGGTTACCTATGCAAAACATCAAATTACGTTGACTCAGTTTGGCTTTCACTGCAGTCTAAGGCGTAATAAAGGAGTAAATAATGAAAATGATGGTTTTACTATTCCAGAATGTTTTTCAAACATCAGATTGAGTTATCTGTTTACCTGAAATGGATCTCTTGACCTCGGATTTCGTTGTAATAAAGTCTGAACCGGAGACAATCCCCGAAGAAGGGAGTTCAACATCCCATTGTGATGCAATATTGCAGTACAGGATTGTCAAACAGGAGACAGACGACAAGTGTGAACCAGGGATTCTAACGGCAGAAGAACATGCGCAGGAATGTGGTGCATACTCTGAAATAGATATTGACTTTGCGGACATTAAAAATGAATGTTTCGTTCATCTGGAAAGGATCGAAATAGGTCGAGGTAAGCAGGTATTTTCCTTTTCCAATACTCTCTCCTGTCGAAGGGTGGTTTCCCCTGCCGACTGCATTCCGGAACAGCACAGAAAAACTGCACTCTAACCTGTAACGTTGGTGTCAATGTCATGGTCTACTCGTCTTCCAATTATGCACATGTAGGCTTAAACATTGTCAGCCTTACTAATAAAAAACACTAATAACTCAGGTACAGGCCATACGTCATTCCTATGTCTACCTACGTTAAATTATCGTGAAAACAAGATTATGTGTCCATGCGGTTAACGACCATTGAACTGTGTTTCTGTAGCACGTCGTGTAAAGTCTGTACATTTCGTTTTTCAAAATTCTTACTTAATATATATATATATATATATTGTTAAAATTATTTAACACACACTTTTTGATCTGACAAAGTTGTATTTTATCAGCCTTACTTAAAAACATACTGGAAAATTTCAACAATGGTTAACCGACCATGTGTGAAGAATCCTTACTAATTCAAACTGACAAAAAATTGTTCATGGAAATCCATACAGCATGCTTGATGGATGTTTAAAATTTAGATAAGCTGTTAAGATAAGAGTGTTGAAGACTAGGTTGAGTCAATTATTTCAACTTTTGAATTCAGAAACGCCCGGTATCTCAGAAGTTGCGTCTTACAAAGAAAATGAGAACTGCAAATAATTTATTTTTTTAATGGTTTTTAATTAGCTTGTTGAAATGCATTAAAAAACCTCCAAAACATGTACTTTTTCAAATCATTGTAAGTAATTAATATTTTTTCACAATAATTACTATTTTCATAACATGTTATTAAATTTTGAACATACATCATAAGCTTGTTTTCACGATAATTTAACGTAGGTAGACATAGGAATGACGTATGTCCCGTACCTGAGTTATTAAATTGCTCACTTTTTTTACCTGCTTCTCAATGTTTCAACTAATTTTATTTGGGACATGTAAAAGCTTCATGTTTTATTATGCATTAAAAATGCGTAAATTTAAATGGAACAAAACATATTTACATTGACTTTACCTAAACTACGTACTGTATGTGCTCAATAGTTGGGTTGTGTTCTTATTGAAGCATCATTCCTTGAAGCTAACATCTGGAATTATTCTTATTTCTTAAATTGTCCTTAACCCTCCCTTGCCTGCGATGTGTATCTACTACACATTGCTTCTTGCACCTTTAATATTTCTTAAATATGGAAAATTCTGGGTTCATATTTTAGGTAATCCTCCGTTATATATTTGCTCATTAAATAAAAATTTTAAAAAAATAATAATCAGTACCTTTCGGGCACATAAGAGGTATTTTGTGAGAATCGAAAACAAATTCCCCTTTACAATCAAACGTCTGGCGTATTATCGGTGCTGCGGGAGAGATGTACAAATACGTGAAGCGTGCGGCTAGTGCGACACTATAAACGTCTCACTCTCACCTACTTCGGATATAAGTGAGCGCGAGAAAGAGAACCGTGTGGTTACTGGTCAGGCGTCAATCGTGTTTGTTCTTTCGGTTTCCCCGCGGACGGTGCCGCCAGTCCGGCCAGTCGCCGCTCGGCATTCATTCGGAGTGGTCTCTTCGCATGTTGTATGAGCATCGTTTCTTTGAGCTACCGATGTTTTTTTTTCATGTTTTCAGCAATTAAACATCAATTATTATCATTTTTGACTTCAACTATAACGAAATAAAGCGATTTTCTATGAATATTAAGTTTTTTCGGCTTTTAAATCGACCATTTCTGCTTGTGTAGTGATTACACAGCACCGGAACGCGCGGATTTTTTCAGCTCAGTAAGGGAAAGGTTAAAATCTCTTTTACAAATTTCTGCTTTTACGTTGTATTTTAATAGTAAATAATTTATTTTAAAGTTTTTCTTATACATATATAATGTTAGGAGACGAGTAAAAAATGGAATTGAAATTTTGTTATCCTGTGACATTTTTGATGTTTTTTTATTCGACCAAAAACTTGAGTAAACGAACAGCATTTTTGTGTAGTTAGGGTAACGGGTTGGGCCGTTACTCGGCTGAGTAACCGGTGACGATGAGTGAAAGAATTTTTAATAATTTGACTTTTAAAATGAAAGAATAATAATCAAAAAATCGCCGGAGACTAAAATTTCATCTACGGTTCTTACTATGCCAATAATCACTATATAAATCAAGTACATCCCTTAACATTCTGTATGATAATATGTAAATCGCACCCCGGGAATAACAGTGGCACAAGTCAAAATACCACTTTTTTTCAGGAGAGCTGTTTGAATATTTCGTTTTAGTGTGTTAAATCAGTTTATTAACCAAAAAAAACATTTTTTCCTACAAAACTGTTGCACAATTTCGTTACATATCTGGGTTTTTGAAATTTCCTTCACTTTTAAGATATTTATGTCAAAATTCGATTTTGTGCCATTATTTTTGCGGAAATCTTTTAAAAATTTTTGACTTATATCTTAAGTTTATAATTTTGTTAAAAAAAAATAATTTTAGTTTTGAAACATTGTTTTAAAAGGTAATAACAACAAATAAAACACAAAAATGCTTCTAACTCTTACCAAATAGGATACACACATATGCAGTGGGTACACAATGGATACAAAAAAAACATTTTTAATCAACATTGTAGGTTTATTTAATGTATCTGTTGTTAATTGTATGTAATTGTAGATTTATGTATTGTATATCATCTGAGTTTTATAACTGGATTGTTCTCACGCAAGTAATATGGGGGCTCAGATATGGGGGCTCCAGCGAGGCCAGAGTTAAGTTAGCCTTTCAGAAACTGGGCGTACTGTACAGTGTACAGGGCCCGCAGATACTTTAATAGTACACAACTGCTAACACAGTACAAATCGCAAGCGCGCCCCACGGATGAATTTGGCAGCCACCTCTGCTCTGGAGTCCCAAAGTACCTGAAAAACACCCTTGACTCTGTGCAGAAACGGGCGGTCCGTTTGATAGATTCTCCAGTCTTAACAAACGGATTGCAATCTTTAGAGCACAGGCGTCGGGTAGGAATGCTATCCTTGTTCTACCGGTTTTTCAATGGAAGATGCTCCCATGAACTAGCGTCATTGATCCCCTCGGTAACTCTTGCCCAACATATGTACACGGTTGTCATTTTTCACATGAGAACTGGTCGTTTTACGACTCGTTCTTAAGTTCAACAGCTCGGCTGTGGAACGATTTGCCGGCCTCTGTGTTTCCTCCTTCCTACAACATGAGTCTCTTCAAGACCCGTGTTCACTCCTTCCTCTCCTCAAAAAGACCCTCCACGCAGCATCTTCAAAGATGACAAAGGCCCCGAGGGAAATTATTTTCCTCAGGGCCTCCTGTATGGAGTTAATATATAAAAAAAAATCTGTAAAACCCAGTATAAATAAATAAATACACATACAGAAGGTTCAGAGAAAAATTATTTCTCTTAAGGCTTATGTCATCTATGTATGCTGTGTGGAGAGTCTTTTAAAGTAAGGAAGAAGAGGGAGTTCTCGGAAGGAAAAATTAATGGAGGAGTGGATAGAAATCCCTCCAAATGCGGTGCATGGCGATGGGTCGAGAGAACCCGGCCGGAGAGGTCAAAAGACCTCCCTTAACCAGTCTTTCTCTATCCGGCCCGCCACTTTGTAGGTGGGCAAAAGCATCCGATAAGCCAAGGCTTTGACAAACCTCACCCCATAAATCTGGGCAAAGTTACCAAACTCATCGCATTACTTTCTTTTTGGGTGTGGCCTATTGTTAAAATCCTAAGACTGGTGCTTCGGATATTTAATTCAGAGAAACACTCAATAAATAACATGGCCATATACTTATTTTTGTTCTGACCACAGCAAATGTCTGATTTATAAATTACGTCTCTTCCGATAAAATAGATTTTCCGGAATTCAGGAAGACACGTTCTGACTTCATTACTTCTACGTTTTTCAACCCATTTCGCAAAATGTTACAGTAACCAAGAGGGGCCTTGTCATAAATTGATGGCCTTAGAAGCAAAAACGCCACTCTCCAAAATCACTGTTTTCTGTAAATGACAAAAAACCGATCAAAGAATGCTTCGCATTTTTCGTGTGATTTTTTAGTAAAATCTTAAAAAGTATAATTCAAAGTGAAATATTATAATAAAAAATGTTGTAGTAATGTGTTCATTGGTCATTTTGAATATATTTTGAATTCAGGCTTGTGATTGGATTTTGTGGAGAGTGGTTATTTTGGTTGTTAATCGCTGTGGAGAGTGGTGATTTTCATACAAACCCTATTTTCATTTGGATTTTTCCATGATTTGCGGTTGATTTTTCTAAGGATCTCAAAAACCATCTTGTACCTACGGACATTGCGCATAGATTGGCATTTATAACTCAATTTCGTCATTTGTGGAGAGTGGTTATTTTGGTTGTTAATTGCTGTGGAGAGTGGTGATTTTCATCCAAACCCTATTTTCATTTGGATTTTTCCATGATTTGCGGTTGATTTTTCTAAGGATCTCAAAAACCATCTTGTAGCTACGGATATTGCGCATAGATTGGCATTTATAACTCAATTTCGTCATTTATGGAGAGTGGCGTTTTTGCTTTTAAGCCCCACAATTGTCAAGTTATATGAACAATTTTTCTTTATGTAATAAGAAGAGTTGACTTCACCACAAGCGATTGCGAAAAACGGTTTATAGGAAAGTCGGTAAGGTTTTAGGTAAAACTGCTGTCGGAGCAACCTGTGATGCAATTTCTAGCAATTGCTTACCCATTAATTTTTCATAATCTTACAAGATTTTTTTGTCCTCAAATGTTTGTCATAATTTTCATTTAATATCTTTTTTTACGTGAATACCTCACAAGAGTCCCAACTGCTCCCTTCTGGAGCCAGTGAGACTATGTCATCCCCAAGTGAGGTATGTTGTGAGGCTGAAGGTAAGTGGGGAGAGGAAGGAGATTTGGTAGAGGAAGGTGGGGCAGTACCCGGCTATTCAGATCTAGTCACTAAAAATGGCTAAAACCAGTACTAGCAACGGTTTAATTCGGAATAGTGGTCTTACACCAGTGTGATTCTGAGAGTATCTACCACACTGGAACGAGCCGCAAATATACTATATATTAATTTTATTAATTAATTGTGAAAGAAAACAAATTAATCAAATAAAATTTATTTGCGCACGCCGGGTTCGAACCCGCGACCTTCGGAATGAGAGTCCAAAGCCTTGCCACTAGACTACGCCGACCGTCAATCTGTTTGCCCTTGCCCTCTGCTGTTTCATATGCTGCACCGGTAGAACATAGATCCTTTTTGGGACGAAGAAACCAATATTGTAATTTTATTAAAAAAATATTTTATTTGCTATCTTACTTATAACTCCTTTCTTAGCTGTTAAATGTCTTATGTATCTGAAAACACCCAAAAATTGCTTCTTTTCCCAGTAAAAAGCTTAATTATCCAAAAAAATCACGTTGTCAGAAGCTGATCAAACTTATTTTTATGAATTTAGACCATAGAAAACCAAAGAAATTCGCAAAAACAGTGGCACAACTTGACATTGACGTCAAGTTTACTCACTTGTGCCGTCTTACGTTTAATGTGTTCCGCGAAAACAATGGCACAATTATCATTGTGCCACTGTTTTTGCTCTAATTCGAGTAAAATATTATAATATCACATCGACTTTTCCGCTTTTAAAGACAATAAAATATTTGTAAGAAATGTGCTGATTTTTTCGAGGATAAAAAAGACATCCAACAACATTTCTGCATACTTATACTCAAAAATACATAAATTCATTTCCTTAAAATACAATATATTTTTTTTAAATGTCAGTGATCGTTTTACGTATTGTTGTTTTGTTTTTCCAGGTAGCAATAATGTGAGCCCTGTTCCCATTAGGGCGGAACTTGGACCCCGAGAAGAAGATGAAGGAGGGTTTCCTTATATGGAAATTGACATTGGCTTGCCGGACGTTAAAAAGGAATGCTTAGAACGCTCCGAAAGAATTAAACAGATAACAGCAAAAACCAATTCTGATTGTAAGATTTAACAATTCATTTAAACCATTTTTTTTACATTTTAACGAATTAACTGTCCTTAATTTATTTATATACTTAGAGTTATTATGCTTATGTAGTCCTTCGTTATCGGTATTATTCTTTCATTTTGAATTTTCAATTCGTTGACAGATCTGAAGATCCATCATGTGGAAAAACTATTCTTTTGCCCCCGTTGCAAATACTCCTGCTCAAGTAAGACGAATTTAAAAAGGCACTTTTATACCCATGCTCCGAAAAAACCCTTTTCGTGTTCCGACAGCAATTATTCATGTTCTCGCAAGGGAGTTTTAAATAAACACATGATGCCACACAGTGAAGAAAAACCTTTTTCGTGTTACGAGTGCAACTATTCATTTTCTCGAAAGACCCATCTGATGAGCCACATGCTGACCCACAGTGGTGAAAAATCTTTTTCATGTTCCAAATGCAACTATTCATGTTCTCGGAAGGACAGTCTGAAGAGACACATGCTGACTCACAGTGGAGAAAAACCTTTTTCATGTTCCGAGTGCAACTATTCATATTCTCAGAAGGGAAGTCTGACGAAACACATTCTGATTCACAGTGGAGAAAAACCATTTTTATGTTCCGACTGCAGCTATTCATGTTCTCGCAAGGGAGATTTACATAAACACTTAATGTCACACAGGGAAGAAAAACCTTTTTCGTGTTACGAGTGCAACTCTTCATTTTCTCGAAAGACCCATCTGATGAGCCACATGCTGACCCACAGTGGTGAAAAATCTTTTTCATGTTCCAAATGCAACTATTCATGTTCTCGGAAGGGCAGTCTGAAGAGACACATGCTGACTCACAGTGGAGAAAAACCTTTTTCATGTTCCGAGTGCAACTATTCATTTTCTCAGAAGGGAAGTCTGACGAAACACATGCTGATTCACAGTGGAGAAAAACCATTTTTATGTTCCGACTGCAGCTATTCATGTTATCGCAAGGGAGATTTACATAAACACATGATGACACACAGTGGAGAAAAACCTTTTTCGTGTTCTGAGTGCAACTATTCATGTTCTCAGAAGGGCAGTCTGACGAAACACATGCTGACTCACAGTGGAGAAAAACCTTTTTCGTGTTCCGAGTGCAACATTTCGTGTTCACAGAAGGGCAGTCTGACGAAGCACATGCTGACTCACAGTGGAGAAAAATCTTTTTCATGTTCCGAGTGCAACTATTCATATTCTCGGAAGGACAGTCTGACGAGACACATACTGACCCAAAGTGGTAAAATACCATTTTTATGTTCCGAGTGCAACCATTCATTTTCTCAAAAGTGCAGTCTGACGAAACATACGCTGATTCACAGTGGAGAAAAACCCTTTTTATGTTCCGTCTGCAGCTACTCATGTTCTCGCAAGGGATACTTTAATAAACACATGATGACACACAGTGGAGAAAAACATTTTTCGTGTTCCATGTGCAATTATTCATGTTCATTAAAGCATCATTTGACGAGCCACATGCTGACCCACAGTGGTTAAAAACTTTTTTCATGTTCCGAGTCCAACTATTCATGTTCTCAGACGGGCCACATGCTGACCCACAGTAGAGAAACAGTGGATCGCTAAAAAATTACATAAATACATAATAAATGCCATTACAGTAGCAGATTCAAGGTGCTGTTTCATAGCCATGGCCAGTAGAATCGTTTTACTTAACCATTATAATAGACCTCAAGATAGCATCCAGTGCTCCATCTTGAATGGACTTTACAGTAGCAGATTCAAGGTGCTGTTTCATAGCCATGGCCAATAGAATCTTTTTACTTAACTATCATAATAGACCTCAAGATAGCATCCAGTGTTTCATCTTGAATGGCCTTTACAGTAGCAGATTCAAGGTGCTGTTTCATAGCCATGGCCGGTGGTATATTCATTTGGTAGGTTTACCTGGAAAGTTTTCCGGGTGTTTTGGAAAATTTGCATTTTTATGGATTTCGATGAGCGCTTTCCGAATTTCAAGTTTGCCGCTCTATTGAAAAAATGGCTCATAATAGCAATTTTTGACAAAATCTTCTTTCCGACTCGTTTTAGGATAAAATAATTATTGATTAATTTCTTTTGTGACGTAGTTGGCATCATTGTCTCGTCAAAAAAGAAGTTGAAACCTCCATAAAACCTAATGTTAAATCTTTGTTTAATTATTCTAAATTATTACAAAACAACTAAGTATTATGAGCTATGGTGGTAAGACTTGAACCAAAACTGAGGATTTGTCAAAAGCGTATCTGAGGATGATATCTCTGTTGACGGTGTTCCTGAATTTGTCACTGATATTAACTTGCAACAGTCTCATCTATTGATTGAACGCAATTATATTATAGCCTCTATTAAACTAATGAAGCCAAAATCAAGTTCTGGTCCGGGAAATATCCCTCCCATATTACTAAAAAATTGTGTAAATAGTATAGGTATCCTATCCATTGTACTTAATATTTAACAAATCTCTTAAAACATGTCAATTCCGTAAAAGCTGGAAATCTAGCTATCTCACTCCAGTGTTCAAAAAGGGTTCTAAAAATGATGTATGCAATTACTGTGATGACTGTGGCCGGTTTCACATTGAGTTCTGGACTCCAGTATATGGATCCAGATTCCTTTAGGGTGGTACTCCAATAATAGATCGTAGGTAGACGATAACGTTTATTAAGAGATTATGTACAGGGTTCCTTCTTAGGAAGTCTGAAGGCAAAGAGGACGAATGGACAACAAACAAACCTTTTATGCCTTACTCATGCTGTCTCACTCATGCACGCATGTCTCTTTCATACCGCAAGACATACGTTCATCACATCCCTCCACACTTAAATCCGTAGACAGGTACACAACATGATGATGATAATATTATTTACAATACATACAATATTCCAATATTTACTGTGTAATTCATTATCATGTTGAGTCGAGAGCTGAATCCTGTCTTCATTGACTCATCTGTGTGTCCGTGGTCGTAATCTGTCCTTCCAGTTTCCCGACGTGGAAGCCACCGGTTCACTGGATCTGGAAGTAAGAGGAGAATCACCCATTAGATTGTCATCCGACATAAAGCCGGAGATATCGTACTCATCTGACGATAATCTCCTAGTCTCAGACGCGATTAAAGGATTGCTGGGGTTCTTTTCCCATGATACACACAATTTAGACAACTGATCTAAATGCCTTTTCCAATACATAAGTTTACCTTTTAAATTTACATCAATTATATAAAGTTTTTTTCCTATTTTTTTATGTATCTTCCCTGAAACCCATTTATCATTGTTTTGGTCTCTAAAATCTCTTACCATTACTTTTTGATTTATCGAAAAACCCAACGATTCTTTATTATTTCTTTTATAATAATATTTATGATTTTCCTGACATTTAGACATTTTAATTTTAGTTTCTTTATTAATTCTATTATCCTTATCTCTCCCCCCTCTCGGTACAAAACTGTTTAAGTTAGACCTTAGTTTTCTTCCAAACATTACAACTGCAGGTTCTAAACCAGTTGTACAGTGTGGTGAATTTCTGTAATCCACTAGAAAATTTCCTAATTTTTCATCGTAACCTGACTGAAACTTATTTCCTATCATCATTTTTTTCAAAAAATTTTTACAATTTTTCACGGCGTTTTCAGCTAACCCGTTCGATTGTGGATGATTTACCGGAGTAGTTAAATGTTTGATGCTATTCATCTCACAAAACTCTTTGAAGTCCGCTGACATGAAGGCGGCTCCATTATCTGACACTATTGTCTGTACACTCCCGAAATAACTAAATAAATTTCTTAATATTTTAATAGTATTATACGAATTTGGAGAATTTACCTCCACACAGTCTAACCATTTTGAGGTTGAGTCAATAATCACAAAAAAATATTTATTTGCAATGGGACCTGCATAATCAATATGCACCCTACTCCATATCTCTTCAGTTATGGGCCACGGAGTCAATTCGCTTTTTGGTTGAGATGGTTGAACCTCTGAACAAATTTCGTATCTTCTCGCTAAAAGTTCAATTTCTCCATCTATCCCTGGCCACCAAAAATACCCCCTGGCTAACCCTTTCATCTTAGCTATGCCCAGATGAGATCTATGCAATAAGTTTAAATTTTTTTCTCTTAAACTTACTGGGATTATTAGCCTATTATTCCAAAAAAAACAATCATCAATTATAGATAATTCATTCCGTTTACTCCAGTAAATCCATTTTGAATCATCCTTGTTAATTTTATTTGGCCACCCTGTTGTGAGATAATGTTTAATTTCCAATAAAATTTTATCCGTATTTGATTCCGATTTAATCTCCTCGATATCTATTGGTATATCTCTGTTATTTATGAATAAACTTAGAATTTGAGTATCAAAGACATTCTCTTTTAGTTTCAGATGTATTTTATTTTTATTGAATCTACCCAGTTTATCCGAAAAAACCTCCGGGAATTTTCGAATTAATTTATCTACTTCACTTCTATCATTCTCAACTACATTTTGAGAAAAATTTCACTTCCCTCCTGGGATGAAGTAGATTGTAACCCCGTAAATCCAATATTAAACTTTTTGATAAAGTCACGACCTAGAACAGCAGTTGTTCCATTTTTTACTACGCAAAATTCTAACATTTCCCTATAACCGTTATAATCAACTGTTAATAAAATACAACCCAATAAATTTAACTTACAGTTAGCGTAACCCGTCAAGGTTAAATCCTTTGGTTTTAAATCCAACTTATTGAAGTGTTTAACGTAATCTATCTCTTTTAAAATCGAGACTGCTGCACCTGTATCCAGTAAACCATTTAGTTCAACATTATTCACTAAGATTTTGCACAAAATTGGCTCACAATGCACTTCATTTATACACAACCGTTCCTGCGTATTTACAAACACTGAAGAAATATCTTTATACTTTAAACCGCGACATATTTTACTTATGTGACCTTTGCCTTTGCATTTATAACAAATCACGTTTTTAAATTTACAATTAACTGATTCGTGATAATTACCACAATGTTTACACTTCGTTCGGTCTAATGATTTCGGTCTGAACGATGTAACATTCTTGTCCGTAGGTCTAGAAAAATGTCTACCCGCCGTATTTTTTTTTTGTGACAAATCGATCTGCCTATTTTTAGAAATCATATCTACACTTTCCGTTTTAATTTGCTTATTAATTACATCGAACGAATCCATTGCAATAGCACATTCTAAAACCTTTTTTAATGAAAAGTTTTCAGCCTCGACAAATAATTTTTCTTTAGTACGACCAATTCGAAGACCGGTGATAAAAACATCTTTTAAATTATGTTCAAGTCTGTCTTCGAATTTGCAAAATCTAACTAGATTTCGTAAACGCGCTATGAAGTCATTAACTGATTCCGAAATCTTTTGTTTCGTAGCGAAAAAAATTTCACGTTCCTTGAACACATTTCTTTTAATACCTATATGATTTTCGAGTAATAACAATAAATTTTCTACCGTGAAATCTGTAATTTTTTTTGGAAAACACAAATTTATTAATAAATTTATTGTCTCTGTGTGCAAATGGGATATAAAAACCGCTCTCTTTTTTACATCCGACGTTATTTTGTCATCATTGACTAGGATGAACTGCTCGTACTGTAAGACGAATGTCTCCAGCTGGTCTCTCAAATGACAAAACCTGGGCAGTTCTCCTCCTTCCATCTTCACACAGATGCAATCAATGAAAAAAAAACAGAAAATTTTACAAACAGCACTCAACTCACGACTCTGATGTCTTGATGCTGTCCGATCTCGCCCTTCCGCGAACCGTCTTCTGCTCCTGAACCCTGGTCGTCCTTCTAAGCGCCTTCCTTGAGGTCTGCGCCCGGTTCCTGGTCTTCTCTTGAAGACCCAGACTTCTGAATTCACGCCTTACGCGAATGCTCCTCCAGGTTCTCGGCACTGAATCACCATCTATAGGATGCTGCTGCTCTTGCTTCCCCCTTGCTCCGCAATGATGTGGAGTCGTGATCTGACCCGATCACTCGTTGACCCCTGTAGCTACTATCTCGGTCTTTTTCGGCTGCCCAAATGTGATAATTAGGCTGCTCCGTGGTTCCTTTTTTCGGCTGCGCCAAATGTGATAATTTGGCTGCTCCTTGGTTCCTTTGTTCGGCTGCGCCAAATGTGATGACTGTGGCCGGTTTCACATTGAGTTCTGGACTCCAGTATATGGATCCAGATTCCTTTAGGGTGGTACTCCAATAATAGATCGTAGGTAGACGATAACGTTTATTAAGAGATTATGTACAGGGTTCCTTCTTAGGAAGTCTGAAGGCAAAGAGGACGAATGGACAACAAACAAACCTTTTATGCCTTACTCATGCTGTCTCACTCATGCACGCATGTCTCTTTCATACCGCAAGACATACGTTCATCACAATTACCTATTTGTATTTTATTTATATGATACCCGTTTATGCAAATTAAAACCTTGACAAACAACTTCATGTGCAGCTCTCTCTGTTGCCGCAACTATCTCACTCCCTTCATCAAACCTATTCTCCATGTACCTATCCCCTAACGAGTTGTGTGGCTAAAATCACCTACATGTGATATTTGAAGCAATAACTCAAGGCTATCAGTCTACTGAAGAAACCCGTGCAATTATCACCTCATATGGTATCTCGGTGACTTTAAGATGATAGACTTCGCTTTTCGGCCCATATAAAAAGGACGCCCGGGAAAAAACACTTTTCCATCGAAAATTGCACAAAATGAATATATTGTACTGCTAGAAGCTAGTCACCTTCTAGAAGGTGAAAGCTATGTCGGTATGTTTTCGAATTTTCGATGCGTTTCGTATTAACGTAAACATTCACGGTCAAACATTTACGATTTATCAAAAAATATTATTTAAGAAAAAAGTACTGCTAACTCAACTCGCAAACAAAAATAAATATTTTTTTAAATTTCAATTTCGGGAAAGTTTTGGTGTAGAATAGTGTATTCTCCGTAAACCCCTTTTCGAGCGATTTCTGTAGGTAAATTTGAATGTTTACTGCAGTCGTCGCATTCTCACGTTTGATGGGTCGTGGCAAGGAGTGCAAGGATTATGTTTTTATTATTGTCGTTTTTTAAAAAAAATTATATTAACTCCTTTCAAGATTCAGGGGGTTTCTCACTATTCCCATACTATAACGAATTTTATTAAAAATAAAATACTTGCAATAGTTAGAAAACTCGGCTAACTTATCCAATATATAGCCAATGTTCATAGGTTCGAGTACCGAACAATAAACTCCGACTTATTAAATAAATAAACCGTCTATTAAAGTATGGATAAGCTATTAGGAGGATGGTGAGAAACCCCCTCAGACAATTAGCGCAAATATGGGGGTCGCAATCGTAACTATTCTGGTAGTTAATTTTTTTTTAAATATGTTTTATAAACTGATCGCCTGTTGTAAAATCCTAGTGTTCGACCTTGGCGCACTTGTGCTCGAGCTGCCATTTTGAAAATACCAACAGAATGTAAACCGAATAAAACCCTCTTCCTCTGTTTCAATTTTTGTCCTGATTTTGATGGATTAGAACCTCGATACCTAATAAGATGAAAAAACATAATACATATACCTAAGTCTTTTACAAAATGTTATGCTCTACAAAATTGGTAATTTAAATTTTTCTCGAAAATGCACTGGAAAAGAGATAATCAAGAAAACACAAAACTAGTAGTGCAATATGCTTGTTTGTGCAAACTTGTACGACTTTTTATGGCTTTATAGTCCACTCGTAGGGTGGAAACATGTAGGAGACACCCTGGTGCCAATTGCAACAGAAGATCCACCAGCACCGGAGGTCCTTCTGAAAATGATATTTTGCCGCTGCACCAAGGATTGTGTAATTGGCAAATGTGGATGCCGAAAAGCATTGATGACCTATTCTGCAGCGTGCCTCTACTGCCAAGCATGCCTGTTGTCGAAGAAGGAATGTTTGATGAAAAATGTGAGGTAAAATGATTCTTTCGAAAATATGTATTTTAGGGAACGTTAACTCAAAAACGGCTGGGAATTCGAAAATCACGCATAGAATAAAAGTTGTAGATAATTTTATGAGCTTAAATTTATTAAAAAAAAATTCCCCCGCGACAAACCGTTTTCGAGTTATAAGCGGGAACCTGAAAATTGGGACACTTCCCCCCCCCCCACCCCCTGCCCCTCCTAGCTCGAAACCTACACGTCAAGACTTTAGGTAATGTCACACCCTAAGCACCCTGATAAAGTTTCTGAAGGAATCGCTTAGGTACCTGCTCACGCACTCTATACCACCTTCCTTGACTGGACTATTATATGTATATCAGTACTGTTTAGAGTTATGAGATAATAATTTTTTTTTTTTTTTTTCATGTTAACAATATACCTGCAAAGCTACTGCAAGTAGCTTGTCTGCAGGAAAACAGTGTGAACAAAACATTGTACAATTTAAATGTCTCAAGTATAATACAATAAGAAAAAAATTGCAATTTAATAAAATACATAATAAAAACATAAATAAGTATATATAATAATAATAAGTATAATAGAAATAATTGTAGCAAATTTTATGTTCCACGTATTTGCTACAGCTTCTTTGGGCAAAATTTGCACTGGTTGAGATATTTTAGATAAACAAGATTTCAAAATGGCGGCACGAGCACGGGTGTGCTGGTCGAAAATAATTTGGATTTTACGTCAGGGAACCAGTTTATAAAACATATTAAAAAATTGGAACTACCGGAATAATTACCATCGCGGATCGCTAATTGCACTGGCCTGCAAAGACCAAGGGCGGTGATTTAGTACCATTACCCGCCAACCAAATTGGCAAATAATCAGCATCAGCACTCATCACCAATCACCACCCTGGCTACCACAATGTGGGTATAAAGTTATGATCTTTTTTTACATTAGCTCCACACAGGAAGCCCTGAGGTCAATAATTCCCCTCAGGGTTTATGTCATCTTTAGGGATGTTGTGTGGAGGGTATTTTGAGGAAAGGAGAGGGAGTTCTGGCAAGGAAAAGGGGAGTTCTGGGAAGGAACAAGATATGAGGGGTGGGTAGGAATCTGGGAGGTCGGTTTCTCTAGGAATGACAAACATATAAATCCATCCCTCCCACTGCGGTGCAAGGTACAAGGTGCAAGTTGCTCGGCGATGTTCTGGGAGAGTCCGGCTGGAGAGATCAAAAGGTTTCCCTCGACCAGTCTCTCCCGATCTGGCCTGCCACGCAATTGGTGGGCAGATGCATCCGCCGCTAAGACCCGCACAAACCTAACCCGGACACCCCTGCTAAGTCACCAAACGTAGTAAACCACTTTGGGTGAACTATGGCAGAGGTGTTGGTTATCCAATAAATAGTTCCCCGGGGTGGCGGTATCTGTACCCGCCTTCCAAAATGAATAACATATCTAATATAATAATAACATATAGGTATATAGGTAGTTTTGAATAACGTCTAAAATTATAATAAACAATACATGAATTATTTTTTTTTTATTATATATTTAGTTTTTCATTCCAGAACAAAAGAAAATAACATTTTCACTTACGTAACTAGAATTTGAATTAAATTACATAACATTACACTAGATTAAATTACATTATATCATCATACATCATACAATATTATTTACTTTCACTATATTGTTGTTTGTGAATAAAAATGACTTTTTTTTTTATATCATATGGAAGGCAACTATATAAATTGTCCCCTCATAACTGATGTATTGCTTACCGTAGTTTGTATGAATAGTGTTTAAATGAATGAGTTTATTATTTATTTTGTATGTTAAGAGACATATATTTTATTCGTATAGTTTTCTTAATGTTAACAGTTTTGTTTCCAAATATAGTTTTTTTGTGGATGTTTTGGATTCGTAGTGAAATAGTTTTTTGATTATTACTTACCTAGTTATCGCCGAACGTGTAGGTACAAATTGATTATATTAGCATATCATTGTGATTGAGGAATCACAAGTCAAGGTATTAACAAATAATAATAATATTATGCACGCACTTCCGAATTCCGAATAGGTGGTAGGTAGATGATATTGCTGCTAGACGCTCGAAATGTGATGTGAATCCGCGGGGACTGCGGGGGTCACACACGACACACGTGATATGCGGGAACAGTATTACGTTTAGTCGTGTGTGTGCGTGCTTCTGTTCAGTATTGTAGTATGTGTGAGCTTCTAGCGAGCAGGACAGAGTTATGAACGATCATTTACCTAAACATGCCGCATCTTGCGTAAAAACTAGCCCCTTAAGTTCGATTCTTACGGAAACTTGTGGAGTGATCAACCCAGTGATTTATTTGTATTTTTTTATAGTGAACACCTCACCTGTCCCAACTGCTCCCGTCTGGAGACAGTGAGACTATTGCATCCCCAATTGGGGTATGTTATGAGGCTGAAGGCAAGCGGGGAAGGGAAGGAGACGAGGAGGAGGAAGGTGGGGTAGTACCTGGCAATTCAGATCTATTCACTAAAGCCATTTCAAGCAACGATTCAATTCTGAATGGTGGTCTTACACCAGGGCGATACTAAAAGTATCTTCCACTCTGGAACGTGTCGCAAATATTACTATATATTATTTTAAATAATTTATTGTGAAATAACACAAAGCAATTAAATAAAATTTATTTGCGAACGCCGGGTTCGAACCAGGTGTCCAACGCCCTACCGCTGCATTGCTTGGTGCATAGTATCGAACCTCACAAGAATGTGCTCTGTAGAAATAAGATAGGTCAGATTCCTTCTCAATGTCCACATTTCACCAAGCTTTTCTCATACTTGTGTTAATTTAAAAAACTACAGTCTCTCATTTACGTGAACATTATTCTAGAATAAACTCCGCGCCACTTATATGAAAGACGCCACAATAGTAATATCCTAGTTATATTAGTACCTTTACTGTACAAACGAACCTTTTTTTTTAAATAATTTTTTATGAATCTTGGGTTCAGCTTATCGAAACTAATCAACAAGAGTAGGAGCTAATGATTTATTAACGAATTTGGACATTTAATATACTGGCAACACCGGTCACAAACTGACAGATGCACACATCTAAATATCTATGGACTGGGATTCGGGAGGAAACCAGCCGCAGCGAGCATTCTTCATTCTGAAACAAGGTAAAAATTATATCTTGTCAAACATTTGATTCTCTGCTCAACACCTGAACCTTATTTCTCAGTTTAACTAGGTCAAACATCTATGAAATACCTTTTGGGGTGCTTGAGTTGATATTTATGGTTCAACTGAAGAAGAACAATTAAATTTTTAGTAAACTTTCGATCGAACTGGCCGCGCATATTACGAATATTTTTTTCAAAAAACCTTAAGATTTACCTTAATTACTATAAAAGACAACTTTTTGCATTCGGTGAAGTGGAAAATATTTCAGTTGCGTAAAATGAAAATTTACTGCCGTGTACGAGAACCTGATACTTTGTTTGGCGGCCAGCTGTCATTTTGTTATGTTGGTATTCCTGACACAGAAGATGCTAGATGAACGTCGCCGACTTCATGCGAAACATAATTGGCGCGTATAAAAACACTAAATAATTAATTTTTTTTAAGTTAATAGAAATATACATATTTCGCTTTGTTAACTTAATACATTGATACAAATAATATTAATAATGATGGTTTACTACCTAACACCAAGTAACACATTTGGTAATTTTTTGTTATTGGTGGCCACGGTTGTTACGAATAATTTTTAGAAAAAAACTTTAGATTCGCCTTAATCACTATAAAAGGAAACTTTTTGCATCACGGCTAGAGGAAAAAAAAGCATTTTAATTTTTAATTGCGTAAAATTTCACTTCACTTCGCGAACCGATATGTCATTAAACCGCCGCCTACCGCTGTCATTTTGTTATGTTGGTATACCCGATATATTACCGCAACATAACGAGGAGCTAGAAATGACACTACTACGCAATCTATGCAAATTAGGTAAGTACTAGTTTGGCGAAATTCTGGAAATAAAATACAGTAAAATGAATAAAGACCTTCAGGCACGTTTTTTTGCATTCATTTTTTTATGTTAAAAGCTTTACCTAAAAATCTGTTTTGAGCACTAGTTTGGCGAATACTGGAAATAAGGGGAGAGTAAGATGTTTCCGTGGCACCGCCATTTGACGATGGATTTCGATAAATCAACCCAAATAAATCGTATTTTTTTTATAAAAAAATACATTCACTTTTGTATCACAAACCATGTTACACAAACCTAGCGTAGCCGCTAAACTACTTGAAAACTGGGATGTTTTTCTTGCCTTGACGCGAGCAGGCGCTACGAAGGGGGCACTTTCTTTTGTATCACAAACCATGTTACACAAACCTAGCGTAGCCGCTAAACAACTTGAAAACTGGGATGTTTTTCTTGCCTTGACGCGAGCAGGCGCTACGAAGGGGGCACTTTCTTTTGTATCACAAACCATGTTACACAAACCTCCATGATTCCAGTGCCTCAGCTAGACTCTGAAGTGATTCTGATTAGAGGTTCGTTTACATTATATTATTTATTCCGTTTTTCACAATTACGCGCCTTTTCATGTATCCCACGAAGTCGGCTACAGTCGTATGCATACTCTTGTTTGTATCAGGGATACCAACATAACAGTAGTGACAGCGGCAGGCGGCGGTTTAATGACGTATCGGTTCGCGAAGTGAAGTGAAGAAAAATTTTACGCAATTGAAAATTAAAATGCTTTTTTTTCCTCTAGCCGTGATGCAAAAAGTTTCCTTTTATAGTGATTAAGGCGAATCTAAAGTTTTTTTCTAAAAATTATTCGTAGTAACCGTGGCCACCGATAACAAAAATTTACCACACATTTTTTTAAGTGAGAACATTTTGGTTTTGCTCATTAATTTTGAGAGCAAACAGTTTTTTTCTAAATATAATTATTTTATTTTCGGTTGTCAGGCTATCAGGAACGAGATTATATATGTTTATATCCTCACAGTCTATGTTTCTTTTGCCACACTCTGTATTTGTTGAATTTGTGTATAATTTATTACGTTGTCTTGTGTGGTGTTCATGTACTTTTGATGTTTTCATAAATGTAGTATTTGTGTGTATAAAGCCATTTTGAATTTTGTAGATTAATAAGCATATGTTGTATTCGTACAGTTTTCTGATTTTCATAAAGTTAGTTTCTTTGTATACTCTTTTGGTGGGGGTATCTGGTCGATAGTTAAAAGGTTTTTTTATGACTTTATTCTGAATTATTTGAATTTCGTTTAAGAATGTGATATTTGTGTGAGGTAATTAAGATGGGAATGAATTAAACTAAAGTATAATCCCCTCTTTACTTGTATTGGTAGAAGATGGGCTATTCTACCAAATACACCAATCAGTGGGATAATTTTTTCTTTTACTTTTTGTATGTGGTGTTTAAAAGACAAGTGTTTATCGATATACAGTCCCAGGTATTTTTCATTATCTGAAATTTGTAGGTTTATTCCTTCTATTTGCAAAGGTTTATGAGACGGCGTTTTTCTTTTTTGTGAACTTAAGATCATGTAATTAGTATTTTTAGTGTTAATAGTTAATACATTTTTAATTAGCCAGTCATTTAATTTATTAAGATCCAGTTGAGCTATTTCACGTAAGTTTTCTAAGTTTTTGCCAAAGTAAAATATAGCAGTATCATCTGCGTATAAAAAATTTTCCCCGTTTAGGTTTAATTGACAGATATCGTTAATATATATTTGAAATAATAATTGAATATTTATAATAATATAATGTAAAAAAACCTCTAATCAGAATCATTTCAGGTTCAGGACGGCTAGAAACAATTGGGAACAATTCACTTTTTTTTTACCAAACAGTTCGGGCTCGGGAGTACGGTGTGACGTCACAATGTCGCCAGTCAATGATGACTCGTTTTTGATATTTGAATTTTCATACAACTTTGAAAGTGAATGAATTAATTTAATCGTTTTTTTTTTTTGTGTTTTAAGTACGTTATTCGAGTTTAGTTAGCTTTTTTACATATATTAAAAGCATTAAAAACAGTATATTACGTACAGTGCATGTATACTATTAAATTAAATTAAAAGACTAAAAATAAATTAATATAATTGAATAAAAAAACTACTCCAAAAACTTATTTTGTTTTAAATATAAAATAGAAAAAACTTTTTAAAGCATTTTCATTTTATTTTACTTCCGGCACGGGTACGATTTCCGTGGCGCCGCCATTTGATAATGGATTTCGTTAAATCAACCCAAAATAAGTCGTAAATGAAGAATAAAATTTTTCGTTATCTCGCTTCGTATTCGAGATATTGACACTTTAAAGTTTTAAATGTTTTTAACTCTGAAAATATCCTCATCACGGAAGCCCGCCTTAACCCATCCTCCAGCCTTAATGCACACTGGAGAAAAATACTTGCACCCAAAGTAATTAGAGCATCCTTTTATTATAATTTCCTTTACGATTATTATTATTTTTATTATCTTTACTTTTTTAAAGTATATATTTTTTTATATACATTTATTTACCTACTTTTTTCTTTATATCTCAAATATTTATGTAGTCTATTTATCTCAATGGAATGTGTGGGACTGCACTAACCTCCCCGTATATTGGAATAAACACGTATTATTATTATTATTTAACTAGATAAGGATTTATAAATAAAAATAAAAATAAATGAACAATTAAAAAATGAAATATTTTATACTTTTTTTTTCACGTTGGGAACTTTATTTTTATCACAAACCTAGTGTGGCCGCTAAACTACTTAAATGGATATTTTTCTTGCCTTGACGCGAGAAGGCGCTAAAACGGGGGCAGTTTCTTTTGTATCACAAACTATGTTACACAAACCTAGCGTTACCGCTAAACTACTTGAAGACTGGGATATTTTTCGTGCCTTGACGCGAGCAGGGGGCTCTTTCTTTTGTATCACATACCATCTTTCACAATCCTAGCGTAGCTCCTAAACTACTTTAGAACAGGGATGTTTGTGTAACATTGTTTATGATACAATAGAAAGTGCCCCCTTTATAGCGCCTGCTCGCGTCAAGGTACGAAAAACATCCCAGTCTTCAAGTAGTTTATCGGCTAGGTTTGTGTAACATGGTTTGTGATACAAAAGTGAATGTATTTTTATTAAATTACTAAAACTTTAAAGTGTCGATATCTCGAAACGCACCAAGATATGGTAAAAATTTATTTTTCATTTTCGATTTATTTTGGGTCGATTTATCGAAATTCATTGTCAAATGGTGGCGACACGGAAATCGTACTCTCCCCTTATTTCCAGTATTCGCCAAACTAGTGTTTAAAACAAATTTTTAGGTAAACCTTTTAAGATAAAAAAAAAATTTATGTAAAAAAACGTGCCTGAAGGTCTTTATTCATTTTTCTGTATTTTATTTTCAGAATTTCGCCAAACTAGTGCTAACCTAATTCGCATAGATTGTGTAGTAGTGACATTTCCAGCTCCTCATTATATAACGGTTTATATCGGGTATACCAACATAACAAAATGACAGCTGGCCGCCAAATATCGCGGTATCGCGCTCTCGAACGCGGCAGTAAATTTTCATTTTACGCATTTGAAATTTTAATTGCAATGTTTTCTACTTCCCGAAATGCAAAAGTTGTTTTTTATTTCGATTAAATATTCGTAATAAGCGTGGCCAGTTCGATATAAGTTTACCAAATTTTTTTATAAGAAAAACTCTATTTTTTTTAAATTTTGAAGGTTATTCCCATCTAAGTAATAGTTCTTCTTCAATGAAGAATAACTATTTAAAGCTCTTTGACTAATTCACCAAATACGACTAATTCTTCAATTGTTACAGTTCTTATTTATTTTTAGCCGTACCAACTACCATCATATAACAGAACGTTATCACAGTAGTGCCATGGATCTTCCAAACCCAGAGAGTGTTTCCATCCAGACGGAACCAGGGTCCCAGGTAGAATGCGGGGATGAAATGTCGTATTCGGATGTAGATATTGACGTCAATGGTGTAAAGAAGGGATCTCTGCAGTACGCCGAGACTTCTTCGGCAGTCTTCTCGACAGCCAGTAAGTTGCATTGCATATGTGAAAAAGGTTCAATGTTTTAAATTTAGATGTTCGAATGTACCACAGCAAGGACAATAATTGCTTGTTTACGACGTCGCATTTTGGGTGTTAGGAGATTTTTAATACAAAGTGGTTTTGAGGCCAAATTATGTTTTTTTACATTAATTCCGCACAGGAGATCCTGATGAAAATATTTTCCTTCAGGGCTTTTGACATTTCAAGACCCATGTCATGGGAGAGAGGAAACACAGATGCCGATAAATCGTTCCTCAGCCAAGCTGTTGAACTCGGAAACGAGTGGTAGAAGGGACCCGTTCCCATGTGACAAATTTCGACCGTGTGTTGGGCGCGCGTTTGGCGTGTTTCCCGACTTTGCACCGGTGCCGAAGGGTTCAATGACGCTAGTTCCTCGGAGTATCTTCCATATCTGAAATACTGGTAGAACTAGGATTCTATCGCGGTAGACGACCCTGAATAATTCTCGAAGCACATGTGCTCCTGCGCTGTTTCTTCTTATTGGCAGCTCGTGTACAAAATACCCAAAATTTATTTGACTCTCTCGACTCATCGCCTTGCCCCGCTGTGGGAGAGATGAATTCATACGTCCGCCACTCCTTTTTTATATGAATACCTCACAAAAGTCCCACCTGCTCCCGTCTGGAGTCAGTGAGACTATGGCATCCCTAATTGGGGTATGTTGTGTGGCTGAAGGTGAATGAAATATTGTAATTATTTCTATAAATCTCATGACGTCCGAGCTCACCACTATATGTATATAGAATCCTTCGCGGGCATGTGCACAACAAATCACCTATTGTTTGAATGAATGGTATAGGAAATATTTTTATAATGCCAGAGCTCAGCACTACATATAGAAACCATAACAGGTATGTGTACAACAAATCACCAAAGTTTCTTTGCAATCGGAATAATGCTTTAGGTTCTGTATAAGGAATTACGAAGGTGTGCATTGAACAACTCACAAAAGTTTCATCACAATCGGATAAATAGTAGAGGAAATAAATTCATAACGCTAGAGCTCACTTGCACTATAATATATATAGAAACCTTCAAGGGCACGTACACGTACACGAAAAATCCGCCAAAGTTTCATCGCACTCAGATGAATGCTTTAGGTACCGAATAAGGGACAAACAAAGAAACATTAGTTTATTTATTTTTTTACAAATTTCATGACGCCAGAGCTCACTATTATTTATAGAAACATTGGCGGGTGTGCACATAACAACTCACCAAAGTTTCGTCACAATCGGATAAATGGTATAGGAAATAATTTCATAACGCTAGAGCCCACTTGCTCTATGTATAGATACCTTCAAGGGCATGTACACGACTAATCGCACGAGGAACAAACAAAGGAACATTCATTTTTATACGATAAAATAATTAATTATTTAATTTCTACTGGCTGGTTGATTGCTTGTATAACACCCATTTCCCCATTCATTCTTTCTACAAAATACATGGATAATATTTTCGTTCAGCGGACGGAACTGCAACGAGAGCGTGTGACCTCTCCCCTCAAATGTCCACTCATTACTGAACACAACACTAAATATAATCGTGAAACCTGGCCCTTAATGATTTCTTCCTTTGAATTTACTGATTTTTTTTATTTCTAAAGGTTTAAAATTGTCAAGTCTTAAACCTATTCCGTTCTTATGTAGGACATTCCTTCCCGAATCGTGGTTAAAATTATGATCTTTATCAATTAAATGATCTGCGAACTCTGAAAAACCTGAACTAGTTAAGCATCTTAAGTGTTCTTTTGTTCTAATTTTTACATTACGTGATGTTTGTCCAATGTAAAACGCTGGACAATCATTACAACTAAGTTTATAAATACCTGAGTGGCTTAAAATATCCTCTTTGTCTTAAGATTTTATTAAAAAATTTCCTTCGTTGTTATTAGTATAATAGGCTGGTTTAATTTCTTATGGGAATTTAATTACGCGTGAAGTGGAAAGGTTATTAATATGTAAAATCCTTCGCCATTGGTGGTTGAGATTATTATTGTTACTAGGTGGTGGACTATTGTAAATGTATTTGTTTATTGAAATCAATTTTAATTTTTTGCTAGAATTCTATCAATAAGGCTCATTTCATATCCATTATTACGGGCTGTTAGTTCAATTGTACTTAATTCTTTCGCATAATTAGTTTTTGATAAAGAAGTAGTGACTAAGCGAATGGATTTAGATGGCTATTTAAAAAAAATATTTGGTTATTAATAATATTTAATTTATACCCTGACGAAGAAACCATCGGTTTCGAAACATGTAGGTAATTGTGATTATATAATAGTGGTTGATACAAAGTTATTTGTTTAATTTTTTTTTTTTTTTCATTTATTTAAAATGTCAAGTAACGGTGTGTTTTTCTTTTGAAAAATTATTTTATTTTTATATAAATAGTATTTTTTATCCTTCCTGTTTAATGTTTACTATTATCACATGTGTCGTTTGTTGATAATGAGGTAATATTGTTTAATTCCACGGAAAACAATGAAATTAGAAGCAGTAGGATGGACTTGCGTCTTTCTGCTTCTAAGAATAATGGTAGTTTCATCCTTCTACATTTTTGAAAACCCTATATTTCTTCAAAATATGACTTCCATCTTTCTGACAATGATGAAGATGATCATTTACTGGACATCTTCATCAAAAACTCATTTCTTCACCTTTTGGAGTTGCATCCGTATGCTACTCAGGTACAGATATAAACATTTAAAATTTTCGATTTCCTTAATTTATTAGGGTATAATAAGGTAAAGAATTCACCTAAAATTCACCTAAAACCTAAAATCCATTAATATGTATGAAACCAATCCCATGAAGCCCTAGTGTAACATACTGGCGTCAGAATGTATGGAAAAGTTAAATTGTCACTATTCTATGCCAACGTGGTCAACGGGTAAGGCTCTCGACTGCCGATTCGAAAGTCGCGGGTTCGATCCCGGCTTGCGCAAATAAGTTTTATTTGATTAATTTAGACTATCACACAATTCCTTATTGAAAAATAATGTATAGTATATTAAATGGAAAATACGAATATCGCCCTGGTGTAAGAACACCATTCAGAATTAAATGAAATTGTTTAAGCTGTTTATGGTGAACAGATCTGAACAGCCAGGTACTTTCCCACCTTCCTCTTCCCGGTCTCCTTCCCCTTCCCCTCTACCATCAGCCTCACAACGCACCCAAATTGGGGATGACATAGTCTCACTAGCACCAGACGGGAGCAGTTGGGACTCTTGTTCCCTATGCATAGAAAAAAAAATCTTTGACTCACCCCACACATATTTAAATTCTCTTTCTATGTCGATTTATTTTGAAAATAAAATTTGAAAACGGTTTAACTTAATTTTATCTAGTTGGTACTTTCTCGAAAACGGACAAAATTATCGTGGATGCTCAGTAAGCTGTAGAATATCTGTGAATAGTTGTTTTGTTATTCCAGCTATCATCAATGTAGACGCTGTTACTGTCAATGCAGAACCAGGAACCCGAGGAGATGATGGACAGGGAATTCATTATACTGAAATAGACGTAGATCTCCATGATGTCAAAAGAAAACGTTTAGAGGAATCTGAAAGAATTTCCAAGACGTCAGGTAAATGCAGTGTTTGGTTGGTTGAATAGATAAATTGTGAATTTCTTCTTATGCTGTTTTTACGATAACATTTAAGATACTTATGAAGCTGTATATGTTTCATTTTCAGACTTGATTACAGACCACCAGTCGGATTCTGGGAAATTATCTTTTTTCTCATGTTCCCGAAAGGGAAATTTTCAAAATCACATTTTGACCCACATTGGAGAAAAACTGTTTTCATGTTCTGACTGCAAAAAATCATTTTTAAGAAGAAGTGGATTGAATCGTCACATTCGGACTCACAGCGGAGAAAAACCTTTTTCGTGTATTATCTGTGACCATTCATTTTCAAAAAAAAGAAGTTTAAAGAGACACATGCTGATCCACACTGGTGAAAAATCTTTTTCATGTCCCAAGTGCAAATATTCATGTTCTCAAAAACGACATTTAAATACACACATGATGATTCACAGTGGAGAAAAACCTTTTTCTTGTACCGACTGTGATTATTCATTTTCTCTAAAGCAACATTTAAAGAGACACATATTGACTCACAGGGCAATGATACTTTTTTCTTGTACCGACTGTGACTATTCATTTTCTGAAAGAGAAAATTTAAAGATACACATGTTGACTCACTGCGAAGAAAAACCTTATTCATGTACCGACTGTGACTATTTATGTTCTCAAAAAGGATATTTAAAAAGGCACGTGCAGAATCACAAAAGTGAAAAACCTTTTTCATGTACTGTCTGTGACTATTCATGCTCCGAAATGGAAAATTTAAAGAAACACATGTTGACTCACAGTGGAATGAAACTTTTTTCTTGTACCGAATGTCACTATTCATGCTCCCAAAAATTCTCTATGAATAGGCATATGCGGACTCACAGTGGAGAAAAACCTTTTTCGTGTTCTGTCTGTAACTATACAAGCTCTGATACGGGAAATTTAAAGAAGCACATTTTGACTCATACTAGACTGAAACCCTATTCTTGTTTCGATTGTAACTTTTCATGTTCTCTTAAGGGAAATTTAAAGCAACACATGTTGACTCACAGTGGAATGAAACTTTTTTCTTGTACCGACTGTAACTATTCGTGTTATCATAAGGCAAATTTAAAAGCACATATGCGAACTCACAGCGGAGAAAATCCTTATTCATGCACCGACTGTGACTATTCGTGTTATCATAAGGCAAGTTTAAAAGCACATATGCGAACTCACAGCGGAGAAAAACCTTATTCATGTACCGACTGTAGCCATTCATGTTCCCAAAAAGGAAACTTAAAAGTACACATGTTAACTCACAGTGGAGTGAAACTCCTTTCTTGTACCTACTGTGACTATTCATGTTCTCAAAAGGAACGCTTAAAAATACATATGCGAACTCACAGCGGAGAAAAACCTTACTCATGTGCCTACTGTAACTATTCATGTTCCCAAAGGGGAAACTTAAAAGTACACATGTTAACTCACCATGGAATGAATCTCTTTTCTTGTAACGACTGTGACTATTCGTGTTCTCATAAGAGAAGTTTAAAATTACATATGCGGAACCACAACCGAGAAAATCATTTTTCACGAAAACGAACTTAAGAAAACATATGTAGATTCATATTGCAATGAAACCATTTTCTTGAACTGACAAATATTTTCAATATTGCAAATATTCATTTTCACTAAAGGGAACTTAAAAGAATCACATTGTAAAGAAATTAATGAATGAACAAATCACGACGCAATTTTAACTAAGATTGTTATTTTCGTTGCTCGTTTTTGGGGTGTTATGCCGTGTTGCGCTACCTCCTTCTTTAGCCGTCTGACAACGTTGCAGTGTCCATCATCAGGGCAGATCCGACGTTGTGTAGTTGTTAGTGTTAAGTGTGTGATTATTTACTTGGAAGCGATACCGTGTCGCCAGCAGCAATCCACTACGAGCTGGTAGGTATTACAGTGAAAGGTAACTGCGATTTTGTGAAGATTGTTATTGATGTTTATATTATGTGGATTAGGGAAAAAAAGTTTTTTGTTACTGTTTGTTTTTTAAAGTAAAATTTTAACAATGAAATCCAAAACGGAATTTGTTTTAATCATTGCTAGTTTTTTTAGAGAAACTAGTAATTATTAATGACATATAGGTAAAACGATGATACAATACATACTTCTCTTTGCTGCCAGTGTTTAAGTCACGTAGCGTCCACAGGAAAACCCACATTAAAAAAATCGTACCTCCGAATTTGAATATGGAGACATGCAAACATATTATAGTTTTGTGTACTCAATGAATTCACTTTATATTTTGTATATTATCACATATTCGTAGGATTTATAAAAAAATATTATTAAATCGTTTTAAACATTTTTAAGAATCTAGCATATAATTATTTTGTTATATTTGTAAAGTACAATGTATTATAAAGTCAATAATTTTTTTTTAATTTGTAAGTTTTTGGCAACAAAACAATCGTGGTTTTGGAAATAGTGCCATATTGTGGCAAAAAGCGCTTTAGTGGTTATACTATCATGTAGAATCAGCTCCCGAAGTTAATGCGCTTTACCCCCGCACACCATGTATGTGGTTAGGTACCTTTTGAATAATTTTACATTATTGTGATCTCACCTCTTATAATTGTGATTTTTTTCTTAAAATTAGTAACCTAAAGAGGTACATTCTAAAACGTGATGATCCTGTATCAATTCAAATGAAATGTATTCAAAGTAACTGTCATCTTTTAACACTGGAGATGCATGAGAGTGTTATTTGTATATTATTTGAAATGTTTAAATCAAGAGAACAATTTTTTTTTTATGTTATATTTAATTTAATAGTCAACATTTTTTTCTTATTGACCTATCATTTTTTATGGCCATTGTCAAACTGCCAGTTAAACAACCTCACTTTTTATGTAAGAGTCCCAACCGCTAAAAGGAGATAGTGATACTATCGCATCTCCGATAGGAGTACGTATGAGGCGATGGGCATTGATAGAGGAAGGATTCAAAGTAAAGTAAGGTTAGGACATACCTGGCTTTTCGGATAATATATTCACTAAACTCCAAAAAATACATTTTTCCAGAAAATTTTCCGTTTTGTCTTTTACTGGGAGTATCTTAATGTGATTAGGTTCCGCGCAAGAGTCTCAACTACCAGGACCCAGTGCGACTATGGTATCTTTATTATTGTTTATTATATTAAATTTCTTACATTATCTTATTCAATTTTATTTAAATGTATTTATTTTAGTTTTATCATCTTGTTTAAATTGTAAATACCGTTCAAGAGTTCTAACTGCTCTCAATCGTCTGAAGTTCAAGGGCTAGTGAGACTATGGCATCCCCAATGGGCCATTTGCAGGCGGTCCTCCTGTCATTAATCTGGGTGTGATGTCTATGGCAATTTATGGACCGTCATTTCGATTCTACAGCTATAATAACAATACTTCGATCATTTCTGCATTGAGTAATGAAAAAATCACCTCAAGAGCGTCACCTTAATCTATCACCTAGGAATCATTCTTGATTCTAAATTCACATTTGATGTACACATTAACGACATTAAGTGCAAATCATTAAAAATGATGGGATTTATTCACAATATGTAAACCTTTCAAAGATCCTCAATCAATTCTAACCCTTTACAATGCCTTAATTAAAAGTAAACTTGAATATGGAAGCACTATTTGGAATCCACATTACTGCAAATGTGAAAACATTGTAGAATCAGTTTTTAAAAAATGCTAAGAATGTTATCCTTTAAATGTGGACTACATGATCATCTTCGATCATACGACGTACGTCGTGATTACTTCAAGATTGATACACTTAAAACTGGAAGGCAATTGACAGCTCTAATATGTTTACATAAAAGCATTCACGGCCATCTTGATACTGCACTATGTCTTAGCAATATTGAAATAAAAGTCCCCAATTCCCATTGTTTAAGACGCCATAACACTTTTTACCTGAATACATTTAAAAATAATATCGCCTACTTTAGCCCTCTGACCCAGATGTGTTGACTATATAACAACATAGAGCGTGCCGAAGTAGATATTTTCGTCGATAATTTGTAATGATTCAGAAAAACAGTTCTGGCCCTGTTAAAAAATATATTGTGTCAATTGTCTCTCTTTGCATGCCTCTCGTGATTCTTATGTCTATTGTCTCTCATTGTAATATGTGTTACTTGAGAAGCTTGTATAAAATTTTGTACTTTTTATTACTTTTATTTTTTATTTGTGATGTTTCTGTTTTCCTAATTGTATGTATCTGTATTTAATTGCATGTAATTGTAGATTTTTTGTAATCGTATGTCTCTATTTGTACAATAACTGAGTTTTTATAACTGGATGTTCTCGCGTAAGTGCAAACATTATAAAAACCCAGTATAAATAAATAAATAAACCTAAAGCTTCGATTTGTTACCTTTTCTTATATACTTATACAAAAATGTTTTAATTCAATTTTATCATCCGTTTTTAGAATTTCGTTACTGCACTTGAATAATTTCCTTCAAAATGCGTAAGCAGATGAATCCGCAAGGATAATTTTATTTTGCATTATGAATACAAGAAAATCATTTTTTTTTAATATACATATGAGTCCATCAATCCATCAGGGAAAATTATCGTTCTCCACAATGTGAATGGTTTTGCTGCTACTCTTGAAGCATGGAAATAGCGCGAGCAATCTCAGAATAATGGTGGACGGTAGATTGAGGTATGAAGAACACGTTAAAAGAAGTAACACGTTGCTATTCGAGGCTTCGTCCGTTATATAAATTATAAGATAATATAACTGAAATTTACGTAAGATTATTCTCGAAAGTCTTGTTCTAAGAATGTTGGACTCTGAAGACACAGTGTATGGTATCTCTTTAATAATATAAAAAAGGTGTCCAAATTGCGTACATCCAATACGTGTCCTGTAAATGCGAATGACTCTCTATGATTCTCTTTTACAATAAATGCGACTCTTATCGTTAAAAGATAGAAGAATACTTAATTTTATTCTATTTATGTATTAAAAGAATTTTATACATAACGTAGATATTGTGTTATTTCGCCCGCCATGCTAGGGATGTCCCTGTGTTATGGCGGGTGAAGTATGCAGATTATATAATTTAAGGTAATGAAGTACGTAAATAAATAATAAATGATGAAACAATAACTGGTTTGACTCACCTGAATTGGTCTCTTTAATACATTATCATGTACCTTGTAGCTTGTAGACCAACTCGATTCCAAACACCTTTTCATTTTAATAATTCTGGGACCACCGCAGAACAAAACTCCACAATAAATCGCTTGCATACTTTTGGCAATAAATATTCAAAAATCGATCACGCCAGTAATCTGGCCTCATACAAAAGATGTATCAAACAAAATCTGTCTTCCAGTACCATGTAAACGTAATAATCATGTAAACATAATATGCTTACCAATCTTGCACTCTAAAATTATCAATTCATTAGAAATCATAGGTACTTGTAAAATTTATTGTATCGGTTGATAATTATAATCCATAATACCTTCCTATTAATTATTTTATTTATTTTTTCTTTGCTCCTTTGAGGATTTCTTACTTTTTAAATTTTTTGTTTAAATCTTGGACCTAACTTCTAATGATATCTGGTTGGGCATTTACACAGCTACACTTACATACATACATCTAAACAAACCTATACACATACATGAACTGCTGTACTTTTTTTTTTTTTTTTTTTTAAAAGAAAGACAAACATTCCCGGGTTACGAATAACCCAACAACATTTGAAAATCTCCTACTACCACCACACTAAGCGGAAGATGTTGCTTGTGTTGTGGTGGAGGACTTAGCCAGCCGAGGAATCGAACACGGAACGCCTGGGTGGGACCCAAACGCGATGCCCACTGAACCACTGACCGGTCAAGGTAGTTGTAGCTAGTATTGTCACATTTCCTTCCTACCCTTCCCTATAAACCTGTCACTTTTTCCTGTTACCCACATCAGTCAATAATCGACCATCAACCTGTGAACATCCACATTATTTAGCCGTATCCGCATTTTTCGCTATTGACCGCCGCAGAGAAGAAACATACCGCAACAAAATATTAACACAGTGCAATAAAACCGGCCAGAGAAGAAAGTACAAGTCCCGCAGTGAGTAATTCTCTCCTTTTCCTTGTGTGCTTACCTTCTACTTGTGCAGTGGTTCAAACACATAACATACACATTTCAAGGTCCTTCGTTTAAAAAAACTACACAAAACACGCAACAATATCTTTATTTCTACATTTAACTTATTTTTTTATTATTTCATTCTCACTTTTACTTTTTATGTTTGCTTAATACTTCATAGTTTGTACTTTATACTTTACACTTTACACTTATACTTTATGCCATATTTTACCTTTACCTACTACTTATTACCTTACTTATACATAGTTTTTTAAGTAGGCTGAATGCTGTAGAAATGAGATCCCTGAGGCGTATGTCTGATAAAACCATGTATGATCGTGTGAGGAATGTGGAGATCCGAAATGAATGCAAGGCCGATGTGAGCGTCATAAGTAGGATTAAGAAAGGGACGCTCAGATGGTTTGTACATGTAGAGCGAATTAATGAATTAAGAAAGGAGTGTCAAGAGAATATATGACGCGAATGTGAATGGTAGAAGAAGTCGAGGACGCCCGAGGAAGACATGGCACGATCAAGTGAATCAGATACTTGAGTCGGGCCATGTCGAGAGTCAGAATAATAGAAGAGCATGTACGAAAAGATGTATGAATGTGAATGAGGCGAGGAGTGTATGCCAAGACCGAGTTGTTTGGCGGTCCGTCCTCTCTGCCTACGCCTGCGGGGAAACGGCGTGATGATTAGTTAGTTAGTTTTTTTTTTATACATACTTTTTACCTTTTTTTCTTGTATTTAACTTACATGTATAGTGTTATTCTTCATGTTGTTGTACTATTTATGTGTAATGTCAATTATGTTAATGGCACATGTTGTGCCGTATATGTGTAAATAAATCAATAAAGCGAGCATATATCTGGCCTTACCTGAATCACCATCGGATTCTAAATATGTTAAGCAGATGGAAGTTACATCGTATGTGTAAAACATGCAATAATTATAATATTATAAACATAAAGTAATTATTTGATAAATTCGAAGGTTCCTGCCTATCTGTCCTATAGGGGAAGATTGGCACCATTCGTACACTTTTCAGACTTTGATTTTTCAAAAATTGATGGTTAAAGATAGATTGCTCAATCAGTTATTATAACATTCAGCAAACATTCCGCTACTTATTCAAAAAAGTTCGAAGTCAATAACGTTTAAAATAAATTAATGGATTGAGTTTTAGAAAAATCTGAGAATTGTCCGAATCTACCCCACTACTGGGGTACATTCATACATGGGTAGGGGAACATTCAGACAGTGTGGGGTAGCTTTATACAGTTTAAGTAAAACAGCAAAATAATTATAAAAATCATATTTATTGGCCTTAAACATACCAATGATTTAATAAACTAAATGACAAAACCTTTTGTCAACAAAAAATATACATTACTCAGAAAAAAAAACGATTAGGAGTAAAAACACAACACGGTGTAGACTACACTAATTAATAATCAGACAAGAAGAGATCATTCTTTTAGTTATTGGGCACATTAGTAAAATAGTTGTCTGGTGCAATTGACATAAATAAAACATAAACCAAATCTTTATAATTAATTATTGAACATTCAATTATGACATATCTATAGGAAATGTGTATAAGTTGAAGGTCCTGGCCGTAGAGGATCCTGGAGATTTAGGGTTAGGAAGAATCCTTGCGACGTCAGAAATGCCCACGCTATCTTCGTCTTCAATATTGGGAAACATGAATGCCCAGGATAGTCCTGGTTCCTTTCTTAAATACGAGACCTTAAATTCTGTTTTGGAATAATGGCTTATATCTTTTGCTACGTAATAGACAACTTCTTTTTTGCAAATTTAACTAAAACAAAACAGTTGTTATTCATTTATTCAGGTCTCACGGTAGCATCAAAATCTTCATCTTCATTGTCATCAGAATAATCTTCTATCGATGTCAAACTTTCCTAAACAAACCTCAGAATTTTCAGATTCCGAATTACTTTGATTTTTTTGGCTTAGAATATCCGGCAATTTTTAAAGTGCGTTTCATCTCTTTCGCTTTCGATTTTCTTTCCTGTTCTAGTTTCTTTAATTGCTTCGCATTTTCCAAATCTTCCAGCCTATTTTTTCCGGCATATCGGTGTAAATTCTGGACTTTCCTGGTTGCCTTACCTTTACCGTTTTAATATTTTTCTCAGCTGTAGGATAAGGCCTAATCATTGTTGGTGTAATAGGTCCTGTATCTTTCAATATAGTCGTTCAATTGTGACTCTTCTTCAGTAGAAAATACTTGGTAACTTGTGTATTTAGACTGATATGTGGCATCATCATCAGGTTTATCTTTTATTTTCTTTACCCGACTCTCCAAAGTTGAAGCCTTAATATTACATTTATCCGCTGCCTTTCTGTTAGATAATTTTCTTTCCAAAACATCTTTTTATTGCCGCAGACATATTTTCTTCATTTATTATTGTGCACCTAGTCTCTTTTTTCTTATAATTCCGGACCATTTTTGCAAATTTTCTGAAATAAAAAGAAATTCGTTAATAGGGGTATATTCAGGCGCGTACGAATGTTCCCCTGGAGAAGGCGTATGAACGTGCCCCGAAGGTCAAAAATAACAGATTTTTCTCATGCAGAAAATCATGCAGCTAAATTTACAAAATAGATACATTATTATTATATTGATTGTAGTTACTTACCATTGAGCAATAATCCGTTAGAATATGACGCCTCACTAAAGCACTAAACATCCAACGAAATGGACAAGATATTTACTTTGAGCATGCGAAAACACATTATGTCCTCCCATGTTGCTCACAGTGGCCGCACTGGCGCTAACTTCGGGGAAAACTAGCGGTCGCCCGCGGCCTACCCACACACGCATAGCCATAATAAATACGATGTTCTAACAAGCTGTAGTAATCACTGTATGAAGGTTCCCCGTGTATGAATGGTGCCAATCTTCCCCTACTTGTTCTCCTCAGACATAAAACTTCTGTAATTGAGCGTAGTTTCAGCTTTTCATCTTCAAAACTTTAACAATTATTATAAGCAATAATTATTAGCCTGAAACACTCATCCATATTGAAAGAATCTTCCGAGAAAAGATATCGCCGACGGGACTCGAACCCGCACCCTTTTGATTGCCGGTCAAGTGCTCTACCATTAAGCTACGGCGGGATACCTCCTACACGCCAAATGATTCAATATATACCTAGTGTTTCATTCAACCATTACAGCTTATTACACTTTTTCACCTGCAAACAACCAACTTCATTTTTATATGGGAAAGGTATTAACTTATCTGTTCGTAAATCGCCTCAGGAGCGTTTAAGCGCCATTCAGACGTTTCACTAATCGCTCATTTCCGCATTTCATTCGGCCTAGTTTACTCGGAATGACACGTCTGAACATGAAATGAATCGAAAGTGCCGAACACCGCCGAATGAAATCTTCAAGTGAACCGATCCAACAATGTTGGATATATTCATTCGGCATCCTTCACTTGCGCGCGCATGCGCGCGGAAGAGAGCAAAGTGAAACGTCTGAACACCGAGTGAACTCTCAATCAGTTTGTCTCGCTCCTGTACGGGAAGGACCATGAAAGGACGCTATCACATCGCACGCAAAACGTCAAAATGGTATTCGTTCGGCTAATTTGTTTGCTCTTGGGAACAACTCTCATATAAATTTTTGGGTCTCCCTTATTATCCATGTTTTTTATATGTTTTTTAATATATGTAAGATTATTAATTTGTAGGAAAATGTTCGTAATAAAAAAAGTAAAATCAAATTGTGTTATTATGTCATAAAAAATAAAAAGGTTTATAAGACGAAACAATAATGTTTTTTATATTTATTTAATTGTGTCAACCAAATTTCGTAAAAATCGATGTATCTGACATGTTTTTCCTTAAAATTCGGGGCCGGACCGCGCTGGAAGTCAAACGAATTCCAGCGCGGTTGACCTCGCTCGGCGACGCTGTGGTGGGAATGGACGAGTGAACGCTTATTTCTATAGCGCCGTGTGAACATGGAATGAAACAAAATGGACGATTAGGCCGAAAAAACATGGCGGAAACCTTCCCTCGAGTGAATCATCTGATTCCAGCTTTACGGCGTAAGATGTGCTTTGTCTATGGTTGATCTGCGCGTAAAGCGCTTGATGCGGTGTCTTCCATAGCGAAGATACGGACTGGCTGATATACCGGCCCTATGACATCATTTTACCTATCTGTCATTATAATAGCAATCACTCAGTCGGAGCGCTTAGTCAGGTCAATAACTCGTCAGAATTTATTTCATTTGACTGTAATTATTCCATCAACTAGGCTGACATATAATAAACTATATGTTAGAATGTTTTGGTATGTATTACTTTAAAATAAAACCTATTGCTTTGAGTGAGAACTAAGTTTGGTAGTCAATACACGATTTGTCTTAATTACTATAAAATACAATTATTCACGTCCGGGGAGATAGTTAAATGCATAAAAGCTTAATTTTTTGGTAAATTTTTGTTATTGGTGGCCACGGTTACTACGAATAATTTTTAGAAAAAAACTTTAGATTCGCCTTAATCACTATAAAAGGAAACTTTTTGCATCACGGCTAGAGGAAAAAAAAGCATTTTAATTTTCAATTGCGTAAAATTTCACTTCACTTCGCGAACCGATACGTCATTAATTAATTAATTTTATGTCTCTTTTCGCGTACGAAATTATGTAAACTATGTCCCCGTAAACCTTAAATCTCTTGATCAACGCCGAGACACCAGAGACCTATTAATGCTCTATAAGATAATTCATAACTATATTGACAGCCCATACTTACTACAAAATATTCATTTTAGATGTCCAAAAAGAGTTACTCGATCTATGGATACCTTTTATATTCCTAAGAGCAAAACGAATTACCTTGAAAATGTATTTATAAGAAGAAGCTGTAGCACATTTAATAGATTATGCCCAAACATCGATGTGTTTAACACGAACCTTGCTAAATTCAAAACATTCATAAAAAAATGACATTCCATCGAATGCCATATGTTTAACCAAAAACTTAATTTCATTGAATTCTTTTTTTTTTATTAATTCGTCACATTTTCTCTTTTACTTTTTTAATAGTTTGTATTTTAATGAAATCTTTTCCTCAAAGATATTATTGATATCCTTTAAAATTTAAGTGTAAACCTTAGAAATATCTATATCATAAAACACTTTATAAATTGAAGATGCATCAGAATTGTTTGTATTAGGTATATTGTTGCATATTTTTTTTTTTTATTATGGTCCTATATTTAAATGTCGTTATTTTATTGGTCAATGACATATACATATTATTCACTGTCATATATAAATGTATAGACTGTTTATAACGCAAATAAATAAAATAAAATAAAAATTAAACCGCCGCCTGCCGCTGTCACTACTGTTTTTTTTTAAATTTTTTTTTTAAATTATTTATTAACCAAAAAATACATGTTATGTACATTCTTTTAGGTATATGCCACCTCACTAGGCTGAGCCTGTTCCGAGGTGGCAGTGATTTAATATTTTTTATATAATTTTCAAAAGAAAGAATAAAATAAATTATTAATTAATAAATAGAACTTTGAAAAATAAACATAAAATGAAAATTAAAAAGAGAAATAGAAAAGAAAAGAAAAAATGGAGAAGAGATGATATAAAGAACTTAAATTATTTGAAAAAAAAGAGAGATAAAATTTAATACAGGTAGCTATTATATTGAAGAAGTTATCATATGTCCGCAGTTATGTTGGTATCCCTGATACAAACAAGAGTATGCATACGACTGTAGCCGACTTCGTGGGATACATGAAAAGGCGCGTAATTGTGAAAAACGGAATAAATAATATAATGTAAACGAACCTCTAATCAGAATCACTTCAGAGTCTAGCTGAGGCACTGGAATCATGTTGGATTTCATCGTTATTATAATTGGAGATGTTGGTATATGTCGTCATTATAATTGAAGAATAGAAATAATAATAGAATGGAATCATGTTGGATTTCATCGTCATTATAATTGAAGAATAGAAATAATAATAAAGAACAAAAAAAATAAACTAGGGAATAAAATTTACTAGGGTTTGTAGGTTTCAGCAGCCATTTTGAAAAACGAGTGGAGTCGGTCTTTGTTTTTGGGCACCGATCTCTTCCACAGGAATTCGCAGAGATATCCCTCATAATGGGCCTTACTCCTCCCGAATCTGGGTACATTTCCCCTCACATCTCTCCAGCACCGCTCAATATTTTGAGTATGTGCTCCGGTTTCGTGATCTACAAAATTTATACTGTGGTTCACATTTAAATGGATGAAACCTTCATTTCCTAGGCAGTCATACGCCTTCCAACAATCGCTTATGATTGTGGTGCCCGGCAGTATGTACTCTTTAATTATTTTCAGTAAAGTTTCTTTTGACCGATCCTCTACTCCGCAGACAAACATCTTCTTGGATTCCCTCTCGAATCCACCGAAAATCCATTTTCCATCCACGATTCTACCACAATTGTTTTTACGCTTCCCAATCTTTGCCTCATCCACCTCCACGGTGATCCCAACACCTCCAATCTTCTGCTTCATTTTATCGCACCAGAGCACGCACACCTCTCGGCAATAAGAAGACCAATTGACAACCGTCTCGCTGCTTATATCCATCTCTTCCATCAGAAATGTAGTCCTGGGTGGGCGCATCATTGTCCAAAATGACACGAAGGTGCAGATTTTCGCGATGGAAAGATTAGAATTATCAAAAAATGTGCCCTTTCTCATCGACACTGACAAGTTGCACCTTTTTTTAACGCGGTTGTGGCCCGAACTAACCACATACGTTTTTCTGCAACGGTACAGCGGGTTCGCGAAGTTACACATATTTCCGCAAATATCACACTTCTTTTCTCGGAGAAGAACTCCGTGACTCCGCAACCACTCAAACATGACATCTTCATTTCGTACGATATCTCCAAACCCTAAAATACCGACAGAACACGATTGGCAGGACATTGTTTTCTTCTGGAAGGACTGTTCGGCGAAAGAAATTATCGGAACTAATTAAACGCATTGGTCGGAACCGGAAACAAAAAACCGGAAAGAAGAAATAAACGGCTAATGACAATAAAATTAAATTGATACTCTGAAACCAATTGTTTTAAATGTACAACAAGTTTTCAGGCAATATTTGATTATTTACACTTTAAACTCGTTAATACGGAATATTTTTTTAATTCAAACAGTAAGATTTAGCTTTATTATCACGAAAAGTGGGGTATTTATGTCGCGGGAGGTAAAAAAACATGCAAAAAGTATGTATTTAACATTTTAATTTTGTTTAAATTAATGCGCTTATGCGGTAACACCATTTTATATTTACCAAATAAATGAACAATTAAATTTTTTTTTTTTTTTCACTTTGGGCACTTTCTTTTGTATCACAAACCATGTTACACAAACCTAGCGTAGCCCCTACACTACTTTAAAACTGGTATGTTTGTGGTTTGTGATACAAAAGAAAGTGCCCCCTTCGTAGCGCCTGCTCGCGTCAAGGCAAGAAAAACATCCCAGTTTTCAAGTTGTTTAGCGGCTACGCTAGGTTTGTGTAACATGGTTTGTGATACAAAAGAAAGTGCCCCCTTCGTAGCGCCTGCTCGCGTCAAGGCAAGAAAAACATCCCAGTTTTCAAGTTGTTTAGCGGCTACGCTAGGTTTGTGTAACATGGTTTGTGTAACACGGTTTGTGATACAAAAGAAAGTGCCCCCTTCGTAGCGCCTGCTCGCGTCAAGGCAAGAAAAACATCCCAGTTTTCAAGTTGTTTAGCGGCTACGCTAGGTTTGTGTAACATGGTTTGTGATACGAAAGAAAGTGCCCCCTTCGTAGCGCCTGCTCGCGTCAAGGCAAGAAAAACATCCCAGTTTTCAAGTTGTTTAGCGGCTACGCTAGGTTTGTGTAACATGGTTTGTGATACAAAAGAAAGTGCCCCCTTCGTAGCGCCTGCTCGCGTCAAGGCAAGAAAAACATGCCAGTTTTCAAGTTGTTTAGCGGCTACGCTAGGTTTGTGTAACATGGTTTGTGTAACACGGTTTGTGATACAAAAGAAAGTGCCCCCTTCGTAGCGCCTGCTCGCGTCAAGGCAAGAAAAACATCCCAGTTTTCAAGTTGTTTAGCGGCTACGCTAGGTTTGTGTAACATGGTTTGTGATACAAAAGAAAGTGCCCCCTTCGTAGCGCCTGCTCGCGTCAAGGCAAGAAAAACATCCCAGTTTTCAAGTTGTTTAGCGGCTACGCTAGGTTTGTGTAACATGGTTTGTGATACAAAAGTGAATGTATTTTTTTATAAAAAAAATACGATTTATTTGGGTTGATTTATCGAAATCCATCGTCAAATGGCGGTGCCACGGAAACATCTTACTCTCCCCTTATTTCCAGTATTCGCCAAACTAGTGCTCAAAACAGATTTTTAGGTAAAGCTTTTAACATAAAAAAATGAATGCAAAAAAACGTGCCTGAAGGTCTTTATTCATTTTACTGTATTTTATTTCCAGAATTTCGCCAAACTAGTACTTACCTAATTTGCATAGATTGCGTAGTAGTGTCATTTCTAGCTCCTCGTTATGTTGCGGTAATATATCGGGTATATCTACCAACATAACAAAATGACAGCGGCAGGCGGCGGTTTAATGACATATCGGTTCGCGAAGTGAAGTGAAATTTTACGCAATTAAAAATTAAAAAGCTTTTTTTTCCTCTGGCCGTGATGCAAAAAGTTTCCTTTTATAGTGATTAAGGCGAATCTAAAGTTTTTTTCTAAAAATTATTCGTAACAACCGTGGCCACCAATAACAAAAAATTACCAATTTTTTATCAAAGTTTCCAACGTTCATTTGTTGACAGCTTTCTTCTTCTTTGACATATTCGGATTAAGCGTGTCCAGATACTCCAAAATTACACCCTAGCGAAACTGTCAAATTTAAAACCAGCATTTCTACTACATTACAAACTTTTGTCTGTTGTATTGTTTAAAGTCTGCCATGAAGCCATTTAAATCTTCCTGATCCGCCTTCAATTCTTCATTATCAACTTTGGTCTCCGGCCGTCCACGGGGCTTGTTCTGCAGGTCGAAATTTCCAGAACGAAAACGTTAGAATCAAAAACGCACTGTGTTTTCTTTTGCGGCACCGTCGCCATACACATCATTAATCCTTCGAGCCGTTTCTGCAGCACTGGTGCCACGGTGGAACTCGTACTCGTAAATAACGCGATATTTCAAGTTTTCCATTTTGTAAACTAAGTGACGCAAAAGAAAAAAAACAATTAAATAATTTTCGAACACACAAATACATGAGTAAATAGCTGTATAAATTTTATTTTTACCAGTTACTTAGAGCTCCTAACACATGACGACATTATACTTAATACTGTTAAATAGAACATGGAATTTTTGACTAATTTTGGCATATTATTGTGATGAACGTATGTCTAAACGAAAGCTATGAAAGAGATATTCGTGTATCAATGAGATTTGTTTATTTTTTTATACATAACCCCCTTTTATGGACTTTTACATATGGGTAGTAAAATATACATTACTTATTGTACATTGTACTTAAGTAAACTGCTTTAATATCAATATTTTGTAATTGTTTAGTGAAAAATTGACGATGTCCACTGAATTGGTATAATTATTTCTCTCCATTAGAACTCTGGTCAAAGAGGAATACATATGGCAGTTAGTCCCAGAATTGCGACACTGAAATAAATTCCGACTTCTAGTAGTACATGTAAACATGAAATTAATGCAAACAATTCCGTTCTTATGTAGGACTTTAATTCCCGAAGACCGGAATAGGTTTAAGACTTAACAATTTGGAAGCTTTAGAAATAAAAAAAATCAGTTAATTCAGAAGAAGAAATCATTAATAATCGACTAAATTTATCCTTCAGTCCAATTTTAAGTATGTTCCCCGTGTCTTCACTTATCCCCCATTCCCCTCCTCGCCCAACAACTGACGCTCTGTCCCACTCTAGTATACTGTCCCTTTCTTTCACAACATTATGTATATATATATCTGTACTTATGTATTTTTAGACATTATTTTTGTAACAGTCCTGATGATGGTACGGATGTACAGAAACCGGTAGACGTTAAATAAAAATAAAGTGACTTGACCACTCGGAGCACGTAAGCTTGTTTTCACGACAATTTAACGCAGGTAGACATAGGAATGACGTATGCCCCGGACTCGAGTTATTAAAACAAAGTATTTTCTTTTCATTTATTTAATCTTAATAAATGAACTTGGTGAGCGCATAATCTCATAACATTATGTAATCAACGTGTTGAATATTCAAAACTTATTTTTATCAAAAATTCAATTTCTCAGTTTTGCGTTCACGACAGTGTAGTTGCAGAGTGCGATATAAAATTTCGATATTTTTTTTAGAATATTTTGTTAACGTCTGAATAAGAAAGCACTTAATCTGAAATGGATCTTGTGACGTCAGATGTCGGTGTCATAAAGTCAGAACCAGAGACATTCTCAGAAGAAGAAAATCCAACATCTCCTTGTGTTTCTACAATGCCGTACAGGATTGTCAAACAGGAAACAGAAGACGCTCCTGTTATCAAGTGTAAACCGGGGACTCTAGCGGCAGAGGAACATCCGGAAAAATGTGGTGCATACTCTGAAATAGATATTGACAATCCTGACATTAAAAATGAATGTTTAGTTCATCTGGAAAGCATCAACCAAAGTGCAGGTGAGCTATTAATAACTTAATATATCATTTTTATAAATTGACAGACTTTTGATATAGTACGAGTATTAATATAGTACTTATTTCCTGAACCATACAGTCGATTTATCATCGAATTTAATTCTCCTTTCCCTATATTGTTACAATGGTAACATGCCACTGGTACGTTAGATTCTGGTAAACGATTCCTGATTTCATAAAAACCTGAGTTATTTCTTAAAAATTACGTCTTGGCAATTTAAAATTACGTTTCCTATATTCAGAATGAAGTGTTTAAATATCGAAAAATAAATTCTTCCGCTGAAATTATTTACAGTCGTTGATAGAAATCATTTCCGTAATCCGAATGCATTTATGAATGTTTTTATAATATTGGGATGGCCAGTGAGTTGATTTATTATTTATCGATCGTGGACCTCTTATCTGTTTCTTGTTCAAAATATATGTATTTTTCTTTATAGTCCATACAACCACACATAAATATATTGCGGTCTGAATGTGTTTCACACTCCACCGACGAGGATAGAGGTAACACTGAAATAATTATAAAAACTACTTGCTCTGAGCCAATGAGACTATAAGCTTTTAGCCTTTTTCGCTTCATTGTTTGTTTTTGGGGTGTTATGCCGTGTTGCGCTACCTCCTTCTTCAGCCAACGTTTCGAACAGCATTGCAGTGTCCATTATCAGGGCAGATCCGACGATGTGTAGTTGTTAGTGTTAAGTGTGTGCTTATTTACTTGGAAGCGATACCCTGTCGCCAGCTTCAATCCACTACGAGCTAGTAGGTATTACAGTGAAAGGAAACTGCGATTTTGGAAAGGAAACTGTTAGCCTGGGGCATGTCCACGTGAGAAATGCCAACATGGAAGTGGCGGCATCTTGTGGCGAATTCTAGAATTAGAAACCGAGTTAAAGCCATTAAAGCGAATGTAGCCAATATCAAGGTATAAACAAAATGGTTTTATACCTTTATATTGTATTATTATATGGTTTTACAGTATACTTAGACATGGTTTTTTTGCGGTTAGCTTTGGTGTAGCCGTCAATTACCGGATACCAAGAGCTGTTGAGCTTAGCTCCGTCGTCTCTATTAATATTAATTGGATTTTTGTAGATTTAAATTGCCTCCGTAATCAGGCGTGATCTATAAGTTTTGGGTCTTCCCAGGACCTCAGGAACAAATCCAAAGTAATGGCCGGTTTCAATTAAGTGCTCGGCAATTGCCGATTTATCAGGATGGCCAAGTTTACAATCACGAAAGTGTAATCAAGTGTACAAAATCGCAGTTCCCTTTCAAAATTGCAGTAATACCTACCAGCTCGTAGTGGATTGAAGCTGACGACAGGGTATCGCTTCCAAGTAAATAAGCACACACTTAACACTAACAACTACACATCGTTGGATCTGCCGGATCTGCCCTGATGATGGACACTGCAACGCTGTCCGAAACGTCGGCCAAAGAAGAAGGTAGCGCAACACGGCATAACACCCCAAAAACAAACAACGAAAATGCTTTTGGCCGTGAAAATCTAAAAACGTATCTTTTTCGCTTCAGTTTAAACACCAGAATTGTTTATCTTTTTATGAATACTAAAGTCCCTTTAAAAATCAGATTTTTGGGAACATTATACATTACGGTTAGAACATTACGGTTAGAAAACTAGAATAGTTTATCACTGTTGTAAATGCTAAAGTGTGTCTATAAAACCGATTTTAAGGTAGAATACGATACGAACCTGGACACCCCTGCTAAGTCACCAAACGTAGCGAACTACTTGGGGTGACCTGTGGCAGAGGTCTTGGTCGTCCAATAAATGGTTCCCGGGGTGGCGGTACCCATAACCGCCTCCCAAATTGAGTAGTCCCACGGATCCAGATATAATTATTTTTCGAAAACTATGCGTGTTTCGGAAATGTTTTACAGCATAATATATTGTACATTTGAACTTAATTCGACGACCGGCGTGGTCGAAAGTTAATACACTCGACTCCTAATCCGAAGGCCGCGGGTTCGAACCCGGCGTGCGCAAATATTTTTTTGTGTATAATTTGTGTTATTTCACAATAAATTAATTAAATATAATATAAGGTTTATTTGCAGCACGTTCCAGAGTGGAAGATACTCTAAGTATCGCCTTAGTGTAAGGCCACCATTCAGATTTGAAACGTTGCTTGAAATGTTACCTCAACACAGGCTTGTCCTAGTGAGGTTAAAAATTGTATTGTAAACTGTTATACCTAAAATGTGAAGAAGAAACAATAAACAATAAACAATGGCTTTATCCGTGTTTGGTGACCAGATCCAAATAGCCACGTAGTTTCACACCTTCCTCTTTCTCATCTCCTTCCCCTCCCCCTACCTTCAGCCTCACAGCATACCACAATTTGGAATGCCATAGTCTCACTGGCTCCAGACGGGAGCAGTTGGGACTCTTGTGTGGTATTCATAAAAAAATCATTTTACTTTTATGTTTTAATTTATCTGTCAAAAACATGCGTTGCCATCGTTAAATTTTACTTTGCTTTCAGAATTCGTTTCATCAACATCATCTATTGGTACGAAAAATCCGAAAAACGAAAAGTCCGCCAAAATGAAGGAATTATTTTTCTGTTCTTTATGTTCCTACAGTTCCAATCAAAAAAGTAATTTGGTCCGTCATACTAGAATCCACAGTGGAGAGAAACCATTCTCGTGCTCGGTATGTAGTTTCAAGTGCCGTCGAGAAAGCAGTTTGGTCGTTCATATTAGCACCCACACTGGAGAGAAACCATTCTCGTGCTCGGAATGCACTTACAGATGCAATCGAAAATACGATTTGGTCATTCATTCAAGAACCCACACTGGAGAGAAACCATTTTCTTGCTCGGAATGCACTTACAGCTGCATTCGAAAAAGCAATTTGGTCGCTGACACTAGAACCGACACCGGAGAGAAACAATTGTTGTGCTCGGAATGCACTTCCAGGTGTAATAAAAAAATCCCTCTGATCCGTCCTACAAGAACCTATTCTAGAGAGAAACCATTCTCGTGCTCGCAATGCATTTATAGGTGCATTCTTAAAAGCGAGTTGGTCGACCATTCTAAAACCCATACTGAAGAGAATCCTTTATAAACCATGAAATAGTCTTATTATAGTTATGCATTGTCATGTGGTAATAACATATGTTCCTTTTTTATTGCGGGCTGTGATTGGTTTGGTTACGTATTTTGTCATTGCTCATGTTCCTTTTCTATCGCTGGGTTGTGGAAAGAAACCGAAGGAACCAGAAAACGCTATACACGGCAAAAGATGTGTATTTGCAATGATTGTCAGGAGGTTTTTAATCCTCAATTAGTGCCAGTTATATTATATAAGTGTGTTAAAATATCCGTGTATTTTTGACTTTTGCACCCGCAGTGTGCCGACGATGCCATTTTGGATTTCTTGATAGTTCACTGCAACTGAAGCGATGTTATTTATTTACTTTTTTTAGACATATATTATACATTATTTATAGAATGTTTTGGCTGCCCAACTAGGAAGAATCCGTTTTAGGGCAGTCAAATTAGGATGATATATGGAACACATGGAACGTGTCCTGTACATTCAAAAATAAATGGAAGAAATAAAAAGAATAGAAAGAATAAAAATAAGAAATAAGAATTTTAAAAAAATGGTAATAAAAGAAAATAAAAGTTTTAAATACAATAACTGTTTAGCACAGATATTGAAATAATAATTTATTTCTGTATTTATTATAATAATTGATACTATACTTTTTCATGGATTTGAAATTTAAAAATAATGTAATATGTGTATGTCTATATGCGTACAATATATTTTTAAATTTTCTTTTTTTGTGAGTACTATCAGTAAACTTTTATTTTACTGTGGTCAATAATTATTGACTTTTTTATTTATTATTTGGGCATGATGTGAACGTTTGTTATTGGATTAACCTAACCTAACATAATTAAAATTATTATACTCTATTGTTTTCTTTGATGCATGTAATGTTATTAATCTGTAAATGTTCCTAATAAAATAAAATAATAAAAAAATCTGATAAAACAGTACAATTTACAAAACCATAATTTTGCACAAAACATGTAAACTGTCACGAAGTGTTGCCCGCTGGCGCACCTTGGGCGATTAGTTTTTTACTCCTGGCATACGTAGTAATAGGTCGCGGTAGGATGGAATTCTAAGGGTAAAATTTTATGAAAAGTGATGTAAACAAAGTTATTTTGTCTTTTAATTAAAATTAAAGCAATTGTTTCTCATCCCGAATTTTATTAGAATCCCGAGATTGAAAGAATCGAGTGTCCAGAGATTGTTGAAGGTTTTCAATTTTAACTAATCTTCATTAACTGGAACCGATGACCGCCGAAACATTTATTTTAGCAGAGTTAACTTAAACCACCTAGAAGTTGTAGTGCTTTTCTTTCAGACAATCTATGTTGTCGGTGACGGATATAACCATCGGGAACATAGAAATGAATGCTCTCCATGATATACGAGTTTTCGAAGCATCCACGAATCAGTCAAAAATGTGATACAATGTGCACATCTGTCATTCTATGTCGACTAACATAACTGTATAATTAGAATTTTATTTAAAAGCCCAGTAGGGCGTAAATAAATAAAACTAGTAATACGATTCTGGTGAAGGGGCCACCAAGAATATTTTATGCCACTGGTACAACCGGCCGGCAATACAAATAGAAATATAGTAGAAAGGTCAACTTGGTTCTGAAATAACACATTTAACTTCGAAACCATCTCGCATACTGACGGGAAATAGCTTTCGTCGTGATTTATATAATGGCGTGAAGCAAATTATAATATCCTCATATTGAAAAACTGTTTTTTTTATTTATTTAAGCACATTACAAAATTCATACCTCCGAATTTGAATATGGAGGAATACAAACTGATTACAGTACTATGTAGCCAATGAATTCCCCTATCTTTTGTCTATTATCACATATTTGTAAGATTTATAAAAAAATATATGATTAAATCTTTAATCTTAAAACATTTTTAAAAATCTAGAGAATATTTATTTTGTTTTATTTTGAATGTACAATATATTATATTATAGTCGTTTTAGTAAATAAAAAAAAAATTATTTGCGACATTTTGGCAACAAAGCAATCCGAGGTTTTGGAAATAGTGCCATAATGTGGCAAAAAGCGCTCGAGTGGTTACGAAAGTTTACAAAAATATCCTTAATGTATATGAAAACATAGTCTGTTCAATTTTATATGGATAAAATCATATGTGCAGTCACTTCCCTGTGTTTGATGTCCGGATCCTCGATTTCAAGTACAATAAATAGCACATTTTCTACGTCTTGGATATTATTGCACTACTTCACGGATTATTGGGATCACAACGACACTGCGCGGCGTAACTTTGCGGCCTGTCTCTATTGAGTGTGGCCAGACAATTCTTCTGCAGAAGGAGGCCGGTGATTCCTGGTCACGCGAACGTTGGTTTCCTCGGCGGGAAGCTGGTGGTCAGGGGGCGGCGGACTAGACCGAAGGACGGTCAGTATGCTGGTCGCAGAGTGTTGGCTTGGCGAAAGCCGTTGTGACTCGGGGGGGCACGGTGGCCCCCAAAAGGGAGGAGCTTCTCGGGTGGAAAGTGAGTGATGACTGTCTCGAGTTTTGAACTCCCGCTTCTTATCGGGCCGATGGTTGGCCCTACCGAAGGTGTGAGGAACTATTGTAGTTCCTCTTTGTTCCGCTTCTCAAACTGCCATTATTTCCTGGCGCTGAGTTTGTCCACTGGTCGTCAACTTCAACGCGAGATGTCGCTAGCAGTCTAGTTTGTTGGGAAAAATGCACTATTCGATATTTGCGGTAAACTTTTGAATTTATGATAGTTCAAACTACGTTTCTAAAGGCTTAGTTACAATAATATTCTTATCTCTAGATTAATTATAATAATTGTACAACAATGCATATTATAAATAAAACATAGCTAAATCATAATAGTTTTTTGTATTATTTGAAATCCTAAGGCTACATATTTCGTGAACATTCCTTAGTCGAATTTGTTACCTTTATTGCCCTTTTCTTGCTGGTCCCCAAGGTAGGGTTGCCTTTGGTTAACTCCTAGCTTTCAATTTTTATGACGGTTTTAAACTTATAATAAAGCTCTTTGTGTCTAATTTAGCCGTCCCGGATATCTGCGATTTCTACAGCTCTAATTGACGTTTACCGACCTTGGTAGAAGCCTCCTTGCCTAATTGCCACAATCCCTTGTGGACCAAATTACTGGCAACCAATTTGCACACTATTAACCTCTAAAAGAAAGAAAATAAAAATATTTACCAAAATCAAGAGTAGTGAAATGCAACACTAAATCTCATAGATTCGAATGCTGTCTGATCCAGGTTAATGTTGTGAGAGCTAAAAGACAAATAAACTAAATAATAATACATGTTCGTAATAAGCATTAACTTTGTGGCTCGCCATAATTTACAATAAAAGATATAAATTCAATTAAAATTAAAGTGGTCTAAAACAAATTTATATCTTTTATTGTGAAATAATAATATGAAACAGAGTAAGAACTAGGAACAAAATATTATGAATTATTTCGACATTTATTTAAATACTTGCAACACTGTCTTCAATCTGACATGACAACTAGGAGGCAGTCAACGTCGCATCACTCACGCTTTTAATACTATAATATTGGAAGTTAGGTAATATTGCACACTCAAACCTAATGGTACTTCCACACAGCAGCCAACCTTCCAACTCCGAACTTAGTTCGGAGTTGGAAGATTGGCCGATCGTGTGGTTGCTGCGGCCAACCTTCCAACTTAAAACTCCGAATTTCAACATGGCGGATGTCGAACAGCTGATTCGACGCTTATCTTATCAGTTGCCTACAATTATTACGTAGAAGTATATACACGACATGTTTTCAAACAATTGTTATACCACTCTCCAGTAATAATGTTTTCATTTTAATGGTACGCGGAACACGTGTCTTGATCGCCAGCGGTTCGCAGAATGATGTGTGCATAAATAAACCAATCCCGATGTGTGGCTGCGGTAGGCTGGTTCGTGTGAGTTGGCCGTCGCGATCGCCCCGGAGGCGATCCCGGGCCAACTCGAACTCCAACCTTCCAACTCGATCTTCCAACGCACGAACTACCCCTCCACACAATCGACCAAACGTTTGAAGTTGGAAGTTGGCCGCAGTCTGGACGTAGCATAACAATATTCGGTGAATGTTTCCAAAACCGGGACACGCTTAATATGCACTAAAAAAATAATATTTATATTGTAGTAGTTAGATATTAACCAGTAGTAATCAATTCAGCAACCGGAATTTAAAAAAATACATTTTAATGGTAATTTTTTAACTTTAAAAACACAAAATGTCATTTTTCACCGACAGCTATGTTACGTATTACGACGGTAAATACGAACTTTTAAATGAAAAAAATACTGCATCAGTTAGATAATAATAAAAAGTAAGTGTTGCAATTTTCAGAAATGAAAAATAATGTATATTAATCACTATTTTGCTCGATTTAACACACCAAAACTCACTGATCGCGATATTTGATCTGTGCGGCCGCCATTGCCAACAGTGCCATCCTAAAAGAACAGTAGTATTCATGTAACCAGTGACTAGAAACGATATTTAGACAATAATATTATTATTTATACATATATTTTTGAGTTTCTTGTATGGTTAGGACAGGTTATGATAGGTTAAGGTAGCGGGGTGGGAGGGGGGATGGAAGGATAGATTAGGCTAGGTTAGTTTAGGTCAGGTTCAAGTTAGGGTTATGGGGGGGGGGGACGGAAGTGTAGGTTAGGATATGTTAGATTATGTTAGGTTATAATACATACTTATATACATTAAAAAATCTTTTTAAATAATGTAATAAAAAATTATATTCCAATTTTTTTTTAAACTAACCTAACCTAACCTACCCTTACCTAAACTAACCTAGCCTAACTGACCCTTCCATTTCCTGGTTTGACAAAAATTTCCAGGTTGGTACGTAGTGGTATATATATATATTGAGATAGAGGATTTTTGGGTGAGGTGACTAATTATTGCATGACCTTTTTCGATGATCTATTGTTTGATCAGGATTTTGTATTTGTAAGGCGCTCCGCCCACTGAGGCAACTGAAAACCAACTAAAACCGTCTGTTTCTCTGTCTTGATTGGTCAAAAAGCTTGGTTAACCATAGAAGAAGAACAATCAGCTGACAGTTGGCAACTATCAATGGCCGCCCAGGGCAACCAGTAGAGCAAGTCGCAAGTCACCGCTTGCGTTACCATTGACAACGGGGTTTTGTGTGATAGTGTATGTGCGGGCCATCACATTGTCATACAAAGACAGTTGGCAGTTGAGAGTTTTCAGTTGCCTGAGTGGGCGGAGGCGCTTAATATTCTTCGATTGTCTTGCTTTGTCCGGTGGGTTATTGTATATTTTAGGCGCAATGTATTTAAAATTTCATTGATCAAATTTTGTGTTTGAATGAGTTCTTTGGTTTTGTGACGCGTTTTTACAATATTTTGGGTATTTTCATAAAATGTATGTGTTTTATTTTTAAACAGATGAGTTAAGATGGTTTTTTGTGTAAATTCTAATTATTCCATAGTCAGGTCAGGCAAGAATTTTGTTTACAGTTTGTTTTGCATTGATCTACTTTGAATAGGATAGAAGAGCATGTTGAACGCGCAGGTACATTAAATTAAATCTTATTTAGCGACTCTGGGCATTGAATAATATTATTAACTTCAATACAGAAATAGTGCATCTATATGATGCCTTTGTACATTCGTCTTTTTAGAGTTGTTTGCCCTAACAGTGGTGTCATGGACCTTCCTGTCACGGACAGTGTGACCATCAAGACGGAACCAGGGACTCAAGGACCTGACGAAGGAGGGTTGTGGTCCATTAATTTGGATATAAATCTACAGGATATAAAGCAGGAATGCCTTGAACACTCCGAACGTTCAGCAGGTACGGTGTATTTCCTGTTATAACAATATGTGTTTTACCAGTAAATATACATAATATGTATGTTAATATTATTAACATTGCTTCCACAAAAAGGACCTGACAAAAACAATTTCCCTAGGATTCTTGAAATTTCACTTATTTGTTATTCTTACCCCAAGAGTAAACTCTCTCAAAGTAACCGTCCATTATTTGCTTCAAAGCCCTCCGATCCGCTGGAGTTTATCATACTTTTGTACTAATAATGCCTATACTAAATTTTGTTTTATTAGATCACTCGGGTAGTTTGAAAATACATAAATGTGTAGAAAATACTCGCGTGCCCTAGTTAAGTGTGCACTGCAAATAATACAACATTGCCAGTGTATTTATAAAATATGTGTCTTTTATTCTATAGAATATGTAACAATTTATCTTTTTTATATTTTTTCAGCATTTCCTTCTGATCCCGACAAAAACTTTCCGAAGAAATCAGAACCATTAATGAAGAACGATGCTGATGCAGAAAGGATAAATTTGGAAACCCCCCCATATTCTGATTGCACTTATTTATCATCTTATGAATCATATTTAAAGAGCATTACATTACCGCAGGCGAAATCTGTAATAGACCAGAAGAAACAAATTACAAAATCATTCACATGTTCAGAATGTGAATATTCAGCTAAAAGTAAATCAAGTTTATTGGTCCACATCCTGAAACATTCCGGTATTAAACCATACGCATGTTCTGAATGCTCTTATACAAGTTATTATAAACGAAGTATAATGTTGCATACTCTGAAGCACTCCGGTGTTAAACTATTCACATGTTCCAAATGTAGTTATTCGTGTAACGTTAAACATTCTTTAAATGCTCATTTTCTCGCTCGTCATTGTTAAACCATTCTAATGTTTGGAATGTAGCTATTTATTTAATTAAAGTTGCGCAAAAATTACGATTAAAATTAAGCAAATAAAATTATTATCTATTAAAGTCATAATCGAGTCTATTATTTGAAACATTTTTATAAATGTAAAATTTTAATTTTTACATAGGGCATTTGGAAGATTTTATAAAATTGTTTTCCTTTCATTCAAAATAATTAATGTTGGATTATATTTTTTTGAATTTATATCCTAGAAAAAAAAACTCAGTTTCACTTATTTAATTAAAAAGCTGAACTACATACATTTTACATTACAACACTTTCATTATTTTGTTCACATTATTTTCTAATATCAACACATTGGCCAGCGGTACCGAGTGATACTCACATCTGTTTGTGTTTGAATTGTTGTATCCTATTGTTTGATCTATGCGCCGATAGAGTGAAACATTTTTAAAATAAGGATTTGTTTATCCACTGGAGCGACAGAGCAATTTAAAACTTTTTCCTTGGATTGCTAAAGGAAATTTTTCCGCCCACATTAAAAAAATCATACCTCCGAATTTGAATATGGAGACATACAAACTGATTATAGTTCTTTGTAGCCAATGAATTAACCTATATTTTGTCTATTATCACATATTCGTAGGATTTATTATAAATATATTATTAAATCGTAAACTTGAAGAGCTCGTACGCACTTTTATTTTAATATGCAACCGCTTATTTCGTACGCACTAAACCGTCGAAAAATTCAAACAAAATTCCACCTCTAATCGAACCGCCTAGGCGTCCAGCCGCTAGTGCGTACGAGCTCTAAAACATTTTAAATGAACCTAGAGAATATTTATTTCGTTATATTTTGAATGTACAATATATTATAGTCATTTTAAGAAAAAGTAAATAAAAATTGCCACATTTTGGCAACAAAGCAATCCGTGGTTGTGGAAAAGCGCTCTAATGGTTAAGAACATATTATTTTGTAAGCAATCTTGAAAATATTTTCTGTTTTACACTTCCATAATAAAGATGACATTCTTTCCCTTTCAACAATTACGTGCATTTTTTTACTCAATTTAAAATTCAGGTTTGTGGGCACCATGATAGTTTAAATTAGTTTTAAAATACACATACATTCTCTAAAACACGAAGCAAAATGCAATATAACAGAGACTGGAAGCAAATCTCAAAAGAGAAATGTAATTTTTTAGGTTAACAGTTAAAGCGTTTTTATACTAAACATTTGAATAAAATACTTATATTTATTCCTTCGAAAGGAGATTGACGAGTGGAATTCCTAATTTCATAATTGCTGAAAAACTGTCGCGAGATAAGCCTAAAACGAAAAGGTTTCACTGGTGTCGCACTAATTGTCCAATGCGCCTGCGCGCTGCACAACACCGTTTGGAAGATTTTATATGAGCAGAAGGGAAAACCTGACTCAGTGGCTTTAAATCCTTATGCACGAATCAGACGGTTCACTAATCGTTCATTTCTGTATTTTATTCGGCCCATTTTACTCGGAATGACACGTCTGAACATGAAATGAAACGAAAGTGCCGAATACTGCCGAATGAAATCTTCAAGTGAACCGATCCAACAATGATGGATATTTTCATTCGCGCGGAAGAGAGCAAAGTGAAACGTCTGAACACGGAGTGAAATCTCAATCATTTCATCTCGCGTCCTGTACTGGAAGAACGCTATCACGTCGCACGCGAAACGTCAAAATGGTATTCGTTCGGCTAATTTGTTTGCTTTTGGGAACACGTCTTACAGAAATTGTTGTCTCCCTTATTATCCATGTGTTATAAATTATTTTAATATATGTAAGATTATTAATTTGTAGGTAAATGTTCGTAATAAAAAAAGTAAAATCAAATTGTGTTATTATGTCATAAAAATAAAAAGGTTTATAAGACGAAACAATACTGTTTTTTTTTATTTAATTGTGTCAACAAAATTGCGTAAAAATCGATGCATCTGACATGTTTTTCCTTAAAATTCGAGGCCGGACCGCGCTGGAAATCAAACAAATTCCAGCGCGCCTGACCTCGCTCGGCGACACTATAGTGGAATGGACGAGTGAACGCTTATTTCTATTGCGCCGTCTGAGCATGGAATGAAACGAAGATGGAACATTAGGCCGAAAAAACATGGCGTAAACCTTTACCCGAGTGAACTGTCTGATTCCGCCTTTACCGAAGATAAATTAAGTAATACATGTAATGAACATATTTCTAGAGACGTCGCTAGAGAAAATATTGGGGAATTCTAACAAATGGATTCCGATTCTGTATTACTGTACTTGTTCGCAATAAATCGGGGACTCAAACCTTGAAATTACATGGTTATTGGTTTATTTATGTTAAGATGGCTCCCGCGGGAGAGGCAAGCACGGTGAAATGACTTAAGATGCTTCTACCTACCTACCTCCTACCTCTTATTGGCGTCATAAAAGATTCGTTACTAATAATTTAAACAATCCAAAATACAACTAAACGAGCATCACTGAATTTGTAAGTATTATTAAATTAACACAAACTTCATAATAACTAAAATAATGATTATTTTTAATTGATAAACTGATGTTTAAGTCAAGATATTTATGCATAGCACAAAGGGCAACAATTATTATAAACCAATAATTATTAGCCTGAAACACTCACCCCCACATTGAAAAAATCTTCCGAGAAAAGATATATGCCGCCGACGGGACTAGAACCCGTGTTAGCGATGGGAATGATCGAAACTTTTATATAATCGATTTTTTTTAATCGAGACATCACAATAATCGAATGATTAATCGATTTTTTGCTCGGAGTTCGGGAGCAATAGCTACGGTCAGGGGCAGGATTTTTGTCTGTGACGGGGGGGGGGGGGGTAGGAAGTCGAAAATTATTATGGTGCATCATGTATGGCAACGCTTATTGATTGTTGTAATTTTATTTGTTGTTTTTTGGTATGCATTTCACAACATAACAATTATTCTTAAGCTACTTAGTTTAGCCCATTGGTAAAAATTTCCATTAAAAATATTTATGTATGTTTAATAATATGAAAATAATTATAATTATATGACATTTTTGATCAAAAACAATCTCTAAATAACATGTTTAAATAACGCAACATTAGTAAGTAAGTACTGCAACAATAATTCAATCACCGTTTTTATTTCCTGGCAATGGCAAATTGGCAAATTCCTTTTTGTTTGATGGCAACATTAGTGTTATTCCATTTTCCACGAATTTCAAATATGTGGGCATCTCACAACAATAAAATTACTAATAAGATATTTAGTTTAGCCGGTTGGTACAAATTCCCATTAATAATATTGACAGTGTGTCTGTGTTTAATACGAAGATAATAATTTTATGTCGTTTTTGTTAAAAAAATAACCTCTAAATAACATGTAGGTTATGGACACCTTTTCGTATGCAATTATTTGTATTTATATTTTTATATTTGTAGTTTATCATTAAATAAAGTTTTCTTACTATAGAAATCGTTTCATTTTTATTACAAACTAAGAAACACCTGTTAATTTCAAATAAATTAAATATATTTGGTCATATAAAGCAGATATGAAAACATATTACCTACTTGCTGATTTTAGTAGAGTATTATTTACTGCCCTGAAGAAACTACGGTTTTAGCGAAACCCGGTCGGCATTAAATATAAAAATGGTATATACTAAGTTATTGTTTTATTTTAAATTAAATATACAATACCCAAATAGATGATACATAACTTCATAATAAACATTTTTAAATTGTTGAAAGCTATCACCATCGCAATCTTTTACGTATAAACTATACTGAAAACGTAAATCGTTACCTAAAAGTATTCATTCATAATTTAAAATTCACACATCAGGTTGATTATAACATGTACCTATAAAATATTTCGTTTGACAAGCAAAATCACTTTCGATGACGTTTCAAGACTATGCATTCGAATTCTGACATCGAGAAGCGAGAATCGATTCCAAGTTCGATGACGTTTAAAACCGATTGTCTCGGACTGTGCATTCGAATGGATTCTGACATCGAGAAGAGAGAATCGATTTCAAGTTCGATGACGTTTCAAACCGATTGTCTCGGCCGTGCATTCGAAAGAATTTTGACATCGAGAAGCGAGAATCGATTCCAAGTTCGATGACGTTTCAAACCGATTCTCTCGGACTGTGCATTCGAATGAATTTGACATCGAGAAGCGAGAATCGATTTTTCTATGGAAATGAATCGAAATCATTCGATGGTAAAAAAGATCGAGTAAATAATCGATTATTCATCGATTGTGCCCATCGCTAACCCGTGTCCTTCTGATGTTCGATCAGGTGCTCCACTGAGTTGCGGCGGCTCACCCCGAAGATTTTTTCAATGTGGATGTGTGTTTCAGGCTGATAATTATTGCTTATAATAATTGTTACCCTTTGTGCTATGCATAAAAATATTGTAAATATACCAACCATGAATTATTAGATTCCTGGTCAAATAAAATTATTCAAAATTATTCATAATTATTAAGCAAAACACTTCAATTATCTCAACCAAAGTATGTTGACAAACTTTCGTCAAACAAATGGTTGAGTATTGGAGAGTTGAGCGAATAAATAGAAGGATTTATGCTTGCAATTCAAGATAGAGTCATTAATACTAAAAATTATAGGAAGCATATAATCAATGATACAAATCAAATAGATGATTTATGTAGAAAATGTATGGCTTTTCCGGAAACTATAGAACATATTATATCGGGATGTTCTGTATTAGCGCCGTCCGAGTATACATTTAGGCACAATCAGGTTTTAAAAATAATTCACCAAAGTTTGGTAGTTAAACATAACTTGATTGACTGCCATAATATAGTACCATATTATGAATACGAAACAAATTAATTTTTAGAAAATGATTTTTATAAAATATATTATGATAAAACTATACTAACAGACAGAAGAATTAGTCATAATAGACTAAAATAATAACTTATATCATTGATGTAGCTATTACAAATTCCTGATATTGAAAAATCTGGTTCTGAAAAAAAAATACAGAATTAGGAAATGAGATTAAAAGGATTTGGCATTCTCAGACTATAAAAATATTACCTTTTATTATATCGGCTACTGGCATTATACCTCATTAAAAATGCAAAAATCAGTCATTTTAAATACATGGAGGAATACGAAAGATTTTTTAAATATTTATATTGAGGGATCAGTAGGATTTATCGGTATGGTTAGGAGTTCTACTGAGCTGAAATATCTGGAGTCGGTGAATTTTTTTCCCATTTGATTTTCTGGTGGGTTGACGTGTTGTTCTTGTATTGTTTTGTACTTATTATATATACTTAAAAAGTTCAATTACATAGCATGGATTGACTAGATGATCATTTGTGGAAAAGTGTGTGGAAGGGTTTTTCCTGTTGGGAAAATTTAACCCGGACGTAAAATCTGGTGAACAAAAAAAAAAAATAACCACATTATTTGATCGTTCACTCAAACACCTAATTTTTTTTGTACATAGCTGTCGATATTTTGTATCATAGTTTAGTTTTAATATTCTCCTAACGAAGGAAGGGTTCTTTCGAAACCGGTAGAGTTTAATTATAATTAAAGTGGTCTAAAACAATTTTATATATTTTTATTGTCAATTATTCATTAATTATTAATAAATTATTAGAAAATATCTATAAAGAATCACATTCTTTTAGGCGGGTACGTTGAGATGTTCAGAGATACATTGATTCCTTATTAACCGACACTAATGCCTGGATCACACCGACCGAGTATATGGTGAGACAGTACTCGGTGCGTGTAAACACATCACTTTTGCTCGGCTGAGCGCTCGGCCTAGCAAAAGGGTGAGACAGTCACTCGGACCCTGTTCTATCTACTAGGCCAAGTGTCCAACCCCGCGCCTCCTTGCACTGTCTCGCTTGCCCACTCCGCGGGTGTAAACCTGCTCTCGGTGCGTACCTACTCGCCACTCGGCACGCTCACGTCGCTCGCAGCATGCTACCATTTCCCGCAAATCCGCAGCGTCGAAGGTGCCGAGTTAAAAAATACGTGTAAACACCTACTCGTCCACCCAACCCCCACGACCTAGTATCTGTCACTTAACTGACAGGTACTGCCCCACTTTTTCGTCAATAGTTCAAAATATTTATATTTAGTTATAAATACATTGTATTAAGTGCAAAAAATATATGTTTTATACTGTGCCTGGGAAGTTGCTAGTTTCCGTCAGGACTAATCCGCAAATGAGTTTGCGCGTGTTTTATTAAGGCAGACTTTCGTAAACATGAATAGTTACAATCGGAACACGAGAAAGGTTTTTCTCCAGTGTGAGTAAGTAAGTGCCTTACTAAGTGCGATTTTTGTGAAGATAAATAACTGCAGTGGGGACATGAGTAAGGTTTCATTCCCGTATGAGTCCGTATGTGCAATACTAAATGAGACTCCCGTGCACATGAGTAATTACAATAGGAACAAGAGAATGGTTTTATTCCACTGTGAGTAAGCATGTGACTTCTTAAATGAGCATTACGTGAAAATGAAAAGTTGCAGTCGGTACACGAAAAAAGCTTAATACCATTATGAGTTAGCATGTGAGTTTTTAAATTTCCCTTCCATGAACATGAATAGTCGCATTCTGAACATGAAAAAGCTTTTTCTCCGCTGTGAGTCAACAGGTGATTTTTATAAATTCCTTTTGTAGCACATGAATAGTTGCAGTCAGAACATGTAAAAGGTTTTTGTCGACTGTGAGATAGCATGTGAATTTTCAAGTTTCCTTTTCTTGAACATGAATAGTTGCAGTCAGGACATGAGAATGGTTTTTCTCCAGTATGGGTGCTCAAGTGCCGCGTTAGCACTGACTTGTGTGAGCAGGAGTAGTTGCAATGAGAACATGTTAATATTTTTCCTCCGGGATGCTTCTTCAGGTCTGTAAAAATGACCAAATATGTTAACTAAGTCACATAAAATTAAGTAAAAAAATTATTTCAAAGAATTCAAACCTGTTTTACCTGCTCTATTTGTAATTTTGGTTTGCTCTAAGCAATCCTTCTTTACATCCGGAAGATCTATGTTTGTTTCCGCACAAGGAATTCCTCTTCCAACTTCTTCTCGGGTTCCCGCATATGCCTTGACTGTATCAGTCTTAACATTGATACAATCTGGAAAATCAGTATGAAAATGACTGACAACTGTGACATTATACATATTCTTTAATAATACACATAACAAATAATATACATAACTATATCTAATTACCACTTAAGTTATAATCATGTACAAAACTTAGCTTATATAGAAACTAAATAAATGTCATCGAATGGAGCTGGAATTCTGAGTTCCGAATTCAAACACGTTCTTACCATCTGCCTGATGCTGACAATTCTCTTCAAAATAATCCAAACTTTCTTCCTTAATATTTGGTACTTCTATTTCTATATATGTCGAGGGTATTACACAATCGTCTTCATGTTGAGTTTTTGGTTCAATCTTGATGATAATATCATCGGGGCTGGTTTGATCCATGGCGCTGCTATGAGACGTGAAGTAATACTATAATTCTTGGAAACGGATACTGATTTCGGCTGGTCAGAATTAAACCTGAAATGGCGCCTTCTTGATGACTGTAAATATTAAAATAAAATGGAAAAATGTTTACTATTTACCAACAAATAATTAGGCAGGTACGTAGCTAAATAGATTTTGCAGTAGTCATAAAAAACTTATAATTTCAGCGGCCATCTTTAATTTCTATTTCTTTAACTTCTGAAAATAACGTTCAATATATATATGCCATCTTGATGTCGATACTGATATGAAACGTATCTAGATATTTGTCATAAAGAGAGACAGGTCTAACCCACAACAGCTTCAACTACAAGCTTCATGAGCCAGTCAATAGCTTTAACTACAAGCTTCATCAGCCAGTCAATAGCTTTAACTACAAGCTTCATCAGCCAGTCAACAGCTTCAAGTTGATAGAACAAAAGTTAGCTAATTTTACTACCTTGTATTTAATTTTAAGTCAAGAAAGTGAAATGTTAATTTCTTAATAAAATAAAATTAAAAATTAAAAATTAAAAAACTACAAGCTACATCAGCTACTCAATAGATTAAATTACAAGTTTCATCAACCAGTCAATAGCTCCAACTACAAGTTTAATCAGCCAGTCAATAGATTCAGCTACAATTTTCATCAGCCACTCAACAGCTTCAACTACAAGCTTCATCAGCCAGTCAATAGTTTTAACTAAAAAATTTATCAGTCAGTCAACAGCTTCAACTGTAAATATAATCAGCCAGTCAATAGATTCAGCTACAATATTCATCAGCCACTCAACAGCTTCAACTACAAGCTTCATCAGCCAGTCAATAGCTTTAACTACAAACTTTATCAGTCAGTGAACAGCTTCAACTATAAGTATAATCAGCCAGTCAATAGATTCAGCTACAATATTCATCAGCCACTCAACAGCTTCAACTACAAGCTTCATCAGCCAGTCAATAGCTTTAACTACAAACTTTATCAGTCAGTGAACAGCTTCAACTATAAGTATAATCAGCCAGTCAATAGATTCAGCTACAATATTCATCAGCCACTCAACAGCTTCAACTACAAGCTTCATCAGCCAGTCAATAGCTTTAACTACAAACTTTATCAGTCAGTGAACAGCTTCAACTATAAGTATAATCAGCCAGTTAATAGCTTCAACTACAAGCTTCATCAATCAGTCAACAGTTTCAATTACAAGTTTAATCAGCCAGTCAAAAGATTCAGCTGCAATCGTCAATAGCTTCAACTACAAGCTTCAGCAGCCAATCAACAGCTTTATCTAAATGTGTCATCAGCCAGTCAATAGATTCAATTACAAGCTTCATTAGCCAGTCAATAGATTCAATTACAAGCTTCATCAGCCAGTCAATAGATTCAATTACAAGCTTCAACAACCAGCTACAGCAACTAGTTACAGTTACAAATGAGATCCCTGAGGCGTAAGTGTGGTAGAAACATGGTAGAACCAGGCTTGACTTCATTTAACAATGTATATATTTATCTTTATATTTTATGTATAAGCTGTTTGTCTCTTACCAATAAATAAATAAATGATCGTGTGAGTGAATATCCGCAAAGAATGCAAGGCTGATGTAAGCGTAATGATCTCATCATCTGATTCTCATCATCCACCTTTAGACATTACTATATTATGTAACCCTATAAAATACCAAATTAAAAACCAGACGCAATTTCCCAACTTTAATAAAGCCAATTATGTTGCAATACGTGATTATCTATATAATACTGACTGGTCTATACTAGAAGGAGGTAATCTCGATGATAATATTAAAGCCTTTTATGATCATCTATATAAAGCCATAGAAAACTTTGTTCCAATTAGTTATAAATTATCTTCAAATTTCCCTAGCTGGTTTAGCAAGGACCTCATTAACATTGTAATCGAGAAGAAAAAAGCTCATAAAATTTACAAAGAAACAAAAAATCTTTCTGATTTCACAGTTTTCAGCAAGCTGCGAAAAGATTGTAGTAAATTTTCAAAGATTTGTTATAATAATTATATTAAGAATGTTGAATTTTCAATCGCTAACAATGTAAAACACTTTTTCAACTATTGTAAATCCCAAAATAACAACAACCTTGGCATACCTGAAACTATGCACTACAAAGTGAAAACTTCTAGTAAAATCAAAGAAATAGTCAATTTGTTTGCAGACTTTTTTAAGGATGTGTATGAAACAGATATCCCTGATAAAGACATTCCAAACTTCGAGTCAGATATTAACTTACAACTATCTCAGATACATATTGACATTAAGGAAATTGCAGTTTGTATTAAACTACTGGAACCTAAATCTTGCTCAGGGCCAGATAAAATTCCCCCCGTATTTCTTAAAAACTGTGGGGGTAGTGTCTCTTACCCACTGTACCTACTATTTAATCAATCACTTTTAACAGGCAAGTTCCCGCAAATATGGAAAAATAGCTTTCTCACTCCAATATTTAAGAGTGGAGACAAGTCTTTAGTTGAAAATTACAGACCAATATGCATACAATCGTCGATTCCGAAAATTTTTGAAAAGTTAATTCTTCAAAAAATATGTTCTTGTATTAAATTTAATATCTCATCATTTCAACATGGGTTTATCTCTGGACGAAATACCTTAACTAACCTTACACTGTACGAACATTTTATCTCAGGTGCCTTAGCTAATAGAGAACAAGTTGACTCGATTTATACGGATTTCAGTAAAGCTTTTGATAAGGTTTGCATTAAAATTCTTCTAAATAAATTGTCTAAACTAGGAATTAGTGGTAAATTATTATGCTGGATTAAGAATTATTTATCAAAACGTGTATTAACTGTATCTATTAAAGGACACTTGTCTTACGAATTTGAAGCCACTAGTGGCGTGCCTCAGGGTTCGCACCTTGGTCCAATACTGTTTTTATTATTTATAAATGATGTCACTTTCATATTCTCCGATGTTAACATATTATTATTTGCTGATGACATGAAAATATTTAAAATCATCAAAAATATATACGACTGCTTGTCCCTACAGTCCAATTTTTTTAAATTCGCAGAATGGTGTACCATCAACAAACTTACACTTAACATTAAAAAATGTCAAATCATGAGTTTCTTCAGAATAAAAAACCCTATCAAATATTGTTACTCACTTAACAACCACAGTTTATTGTCAGTACCTGTAATAAGGGACCTCGGAATAACCTTCGATACTAAACTCCTATTTACTAATCACATTGATATCATTACTAATAAAGCAATGAAAATGCTGGGCTTCATTATAAGAATATGTAAAGATTTCAAAAATATCCAAACATTTAAAATACTATATACAACTTTAGTTAGAAGTCATTTGGAATATAATTCCCCCATATGGAACCCTGTCTACAAAAGCCATGCAAATTCCATTGAAAGAATCCAACACAAATTTCTCAGATCAATTAATTTCAAATTAGGAATTCCCGCGGATGACATAAACTATGATTCTCTATTACAAAAAATGCGACTCTTATCGTTAAAAGATAGAAGAATACTTAATGATCTAATTTTTTTATTTAAAATAAATAACAACTGGTTTGACTCCCCTGAATTGGTTTCCCTGGTAAATTATCACGTGCCCTTTAGACCTACTCGACTCCAAACACCTTTTCATTGTAATACCTCTGGGACCACCGCAGAACAAAATGCAACAATAAATCGTTTACATACTTTTGGCAATAAATATGCTAATATCGATCACGCCGGTAATCTGGCCTCATACAAAAGATGCATTAAACAAAATTTGTCTTCTAGTACCATGTAAACATAATAATCATGTAAACATAATATGCTTACCAGAACTTGCAAAACATTAATTCATTAGAAATCATAGGTACTTGTAAAAATCGGTTAATATTTGTAATCTATAATATCTACCTATTAAATATTTTATTTTTATTTTTCTTTGCTCCTGTGAGGACTTCTTACTTTTTATATTTTATATTTAAATCTTTGTTCCTTTTAAAGATATCTTATATTTCTACATTTAACTTTTTTTATTATTATTATTTTATTCTCACTTTTAAATTTTAACTTTTTTATCTTTGCTTAATAATTTAAAGCTTGTACTTTATACTTATACTTTGTACCATATTTTTCACTTTACATTTATATTTTACCCCTTTCCTACTACTTATTACCTTACTACTTACTTTTTACATTTTTTTTCTTTATATTTAACTTACATTTATACTTTTAGTTATTCTTCATGTTGTTGTACTATTTATATGTTATGTCAATTATGTTAATGGCACATGTTGTGCCGTATATGTGTAAATAAATAAATAAATAAATAAGTAATGAATATGATCAAGAAAGGGGCGCTTACATGGTTAGGCCATGTAGAGCGAATGAATGAAGAAAGGAGTGTAAAGAGAATTTATGACGCGAATGTGAATGGTAGAAGAAGTCGAGGATACCCAAGGAAGACATGGCACGATCAAGTTCAATGTCAAGAGTCAGAATAGTAGAAGAGTATGTATGAATGTGAATGAGGCGAAGAGTGTGTGCCAAGACCGCGGAAACACGGGGGAAAAAAACGCAGATTTGTTAGTTTAGAAAAAACACGTTACGTAAAAACTTTGACATCAATAACAATGGCCGCCAAGTAAATAATCAATTTTAATTATAACGAAATAGCTACAAAAACGCATTATTTTCCATTTCAAGAAACTCAAATACTACTCTTTTCATTTCATTGGTACGAAGCGTTTTTTTTAAAGTGCGTATTAACCGTTTCCCACTTTTCTGTATATTTATCTAAAATCTGTGCCTATTAAAAATGCGGCGGCTTATTGCAAAATTAATATATATTCTTTTAACAAACCAGTAGCAGGCAAGGGGCTTAAATCTTTAGTCATTTTAACAATAATTTACTTACGCCCAAAGCGAATCGCAAAGGTCAATTTTTACAATGTGTTGAAGATACGTCACTAGAAGTATAGAAGCGCTTGAATACGAAAACTGCGATAAACATGACGTGACGGTTAAGGAAATAATCTTAGACCATTACAATTGAATACAAGTATTATGTAGTTTGTAAAAAATTGATGTAGAAAACACAGCATCAATCATTTTATTATTAGTGTGTGCGAGGCAAAGGAAACGTGAAATACTCAAAAGTCAAGGCTTAACAAAACCATAGACAAAATCAAATGTAGATAAGTCCCATATCGCGGCGGTACCTACTTTCACCAGAAAAGTTAGCTCATATGGACTTTTATGGAAAAAAAACCGCGTCGGACCGCTTTTAAAATTTGGAATGCGTGACGTAGCTTGGAGTAAAATAGTGCCACTTGTATTGCAATTAATTCAAAACTCCCAGTGGAACATGAACTTCAAGCTGATTCACGATTTTTTAGCAAATCACAGCTCTACCCCCTCAAAGAGCTAACCTTGAAAAACGCATTTTTACGAACCTTGCATCAGCTCCACACAAGAGGCCTTGGGAAAATAATACTCCTCGGGGTCTATGTTATCCTTGGCAGTCTTTTGAGGGAAATGAAGGTCTGAGAAAGAAAAAGGTCTAAGCCTTATCTACCATCTTATATGGATATGAATATTTAGCCGTATTCATCACCAAGACCTAGAAAAACTTTACCCCATGAACTTGGGCACTCCTGCTAAGTAAACAAACGTATGCTTTTTTCAATGTATTTTTGCAACATTCTTCCTATTATCTCAACACATTTTCTTCTTCATATTTACGTCTGTCAAGTTGCTCCCTGGTAGAAGTCCTAGCAAAATAAGTAATACCATTACAAAAAATGGGCGTAGAGGCTGGTGACCAGAATGTTCAGTACAAACTTTTCATCGGATGTTAATTCCTCACATGATAATTCATCATTTCTCGAAGCGTCGAAAACTGATAATTTAGGTTAGGTAAGGTTAGGTAAGGTTAGGTAAGGTTAGGTAAGGTTAGGTAAGGTTAGGTAAGGTTAGGTAAGGTTAGGTAAGGTTAGGTAAGGTTAGGTAAGGTTAGGTAAGGTTAGGTAAGGTTAGGTAAGGTTAGGTAAGGTTAGGTAAGGTTAGGTAAGGTTAGGTAAGGTTAGGTAAGGTTAGGTAAGGTTAGGTAAGGTTAGGTAAGGTTAGGTAAGGTTAGGTAAGGTTAGGTAAGGTTAGGTAAGGTTAGGTAAGGTTAGGTAAGGTTAGGTAAGGTTAGGTAAGGTTAGGCAAGGTTAGGCAAGGTTAGGCAAGGTTAGGCAAGGTTAGGCAAGGTTAGGCAAGGTTAGGCAAGGTTAGGCAAGGTTAGGCAAGGTTAGGCAAGGTAAGGCAAGGTTAGGCAAGGTTAGGCAAGGTTAGGCAAGGTTAGGCAAGGTTAGGCAAGGTTAGGCAAGGTTAGGCAAGGTTTGGCAAGGTTAGGTAAGGTTAGGTAAGGTTAGGTAAGGTTAGGTAAGGTTAGGTAAGGTTAGGTAAGGTTAGGTAAGGTTAGGTAAGGTTAGGTAAGGTTAGGTAAGGTTAGGTAAGGTTAGGTAAGGTTAGGTAAGGTTAGGTAAGGTTAGGTAAGGTTAGGTAAGGTTAGGTAAGGTTAGGTAAGGTTAGGTAAGGTTAGGTAAGGTTAGGTAAGGTTAGGTAAGGTTAGGTAAGGTTAGGTAAGGTTAGGTAAGGTTAGGTAAGGTTAGGTAAGGTTAGGTAAGGTTAGGTAAGGTTAGGTAAGGTTAGGTAAGGTTAGGTAAGGTTAGGTAAGGTTAGGTAAGGTTAGGTAAGGTTAGGTTAGGTTAGGTAAGGTTAGGTTAGGTTAGGTAAGGTTAGGTAAGGTTAGGTAAGGTTAGGTAAGGTTAGGTAAGGTTAGGTAAGGTTAGGTAAGGTTAGGTAAGGTTAGGTAAGGTTAGGTAAGGTTAGGTAAGGTTAGGTAAGGTTAGGTAAGGTTAGGTAAGGTTAGGTAAGGTTAGGTAAGGTTAGGTAAGGTTAGGTAAGGTTAGGTAAGGTTAGGTAAGGTTAGGTAAGGTTAGGTAAGGTTAGGTAAGGTTAGGTTAGGTTAGGTTAGGTTAGGTTAGGTTAGGTAAGGTTAGGTAAGGTTAGGTAAAGTTTGTCCAATCGTCTATGGTTAAACAATTATAACGCGAAAAACTTTTTTTTTTTTATGGAATAGCCAATTCACCCTAAGAAGAGTGCTTTGTGATGCGCGAAAAACTTGTAATAGTGAATTTAATAAAATGTTGATATTTCCTGGATCATTAGTGGGATATTTCAAAATGTTATACTAATCTACCGGACTGTTGTGCCTCGTGATGTTATATTATAACACATTTAATATGTAAAACACAGACACGAGTAAATTATATTTGATTTCTGATGAGCATTCGAATACCTATTCCTTTCCTCATTATCACAAAACTTAGTATTTAATAGTAGACTAATCACTAATCAACTCGACGATTGATATTGTAAGCTTTCGGTTTGATTTTCGCCGGGACGGTCCCGATCCGGTGAAACCACCGGCCTACAGTCTATCAGCGCGCTAATGGCGGAATCAGACGGTTCACTCGAGTGAAGGTTTACTCTATGGTTACTCGAGCGAATGTTCCCATCTTCGTTTCACTTTTGTTTCATTTCTTGTTCAGACGTGTCATTCCGAGTGAAATTGGTGGAATGAAATACAGAAATGAACGATTAGTGAACCGATACGTTTTTAGATTTTCACGGCCAAAAGCATTTTCGTTGTTTGTTTTTGGGGTGTTATGCCATGTTGTGCTACCTCCTTCTTTAGCCGACGTTTCGGACAGCGTTGCAGTGTCCATCATCAGGGCAGATCCGGCAGATAGGGCGATGACGACGTCGGATCTGCCCTGATGATGGGCACTGCAACGCTGTCCGAAACGTCGGCTAAAGAAGGAGGTAGCACAACACGGCATAACACCCCAAAAACAAACAACGAAAAAGATTAGTGAACCGTCTGATTCCAGCCTAACGGATCCCAATAAAAAAACATTTTTTTATTGCTATGAAATATACAAGTACCTAACTTGCCTCGACTTCCACAATACATCAATACTACGTTTTGTGCATCGGGCTTAACAACGAACAATTCCATAGAAAAACAATATAATTTTTATCAATGTTATGTCAAACAATGCTTATCTGACGTTTGTCATTTCGCTCGCTTCGTATCGTGTGCATTATATGCCGATATCTTTAACAAACTCGTTATAATTCATGCTTAATGCATTTAAAACTTCTGAAATGGTGTTTAGCAGTATTTAAATAGAACGGACATCGCATTAAGCGCTATTAGAGTCAGAAAATTTGCAGTCTGTCATTGTGACTTTTGGAGTTTATCACTGCAGTGCAATGGATCTCAATACAGGTGTTCCCGTCAAGGAGGAGCCAGGGGCTTGTGATGAAGACGAAGAGGAAATTCTTCACACAGAAATCGATATAGACGATCCAGAACCAAGGGAGGAATGTTTTGTTCAGTATGTCGAAAACAATCGGTCTGCAGGTAACCTGACTTTTATTCATAAGTAAATATGGTAAACCTTCGATCGCCTTAGCCACGCTTAATACCAATATTTTTTTACAAAAAACCTTTAGATTTACCTTAATTACTATAAAAGACAACTTTTTGCATTTGGGGTGATGGAAAATATTGCATTCAAAATTTCAATTGCATAAAGGAAATTAATAGTGAAGTACTCCGCCTACTGGTTAATACGGAATATGTTTTATTCAAACAGTTAGATTTAGCTTCATTATTACAAAACGTGAGTATTTGTGTCGGGGGAGACCATAGACGTATTATGTATAGACCTGCCCTAAGTGATAAAAGCCTATTATTTCCCCCTCCTTAATTCTGGGTTCCATGGAACCGGCCGGGCTGGCGTATAGGTTCGAATGAATCTAGAAAATGTGACGTCATCATTCTTGTGCGGACTAGCGTCGAGCTCTCATCGGTACATTTTATGAAATAACATGGCAAAATACAATAATAATAATGGTAACTTGTGCTATTAAAACGTGTAAAAATATAAGTGAAAAAGAGTATAAATCCAATTGTCGTATTACCTTCCATATGCAGGCATTATTTGTCTTTATTTTAAGCTTATTCACATCATATAATATGATCAGTTTTATCACACCGAGGAATATGAAGCGTTGGCATCCAAAATTCCCGGTCCCGTCGTGTGCACGTTGCTGTTTACTGGGGTAAGTAAATTATGAAACATTTGTAAAAGTGCCTTAACTGAACACGGTAACAAACTATTCGACTCTCAAAACAAGCGAACCTTTCTTCCCTTTATACGGATTACACAAGTTTGTTCAAACCGGGCAAACAATTAGCGCTCCCATGTAAAAAGGTCTATTCATTCAAAGGCAGATTTTACTTTTAAGAGCTAAATGGTGATATTATAATGCGAGATGCCTATATACTGTCAGATTGAATTATTAATGAATAACATATAGTTACAGTCAACTCATCCCTCTGCGCCCTGCCACAGTTGGTCTTTACCCCTCTCCCTGATTCTCTGGTCTATGAATATTCATATGTCTACGGGGGAGACTAAAAAATATGCATTTTGTATAAGAATTTTTCACTTCATGCAAATGTTAGACTCCATACTTGGCCAAGTGAAGCGGCCTTTTACAATTCATTTCAACAATTACTACAAGAAACAACTATTTATGTGCACAAAATAGGTTATTAGGTTCTTGGTTTGGGTAAACTAAGTAATTCCTGCGTATTTAGTAAGTAAGCGGAGTACTACACATTTACCTAAAAGGCAACTTTTTTGCTTTTGGGGCGACGGAAAATATTGCATTCAAAATTTCAATTGCATAAAATGAAAATTTACTTTTGCTTACAGGACCGCGTCAATTCGCAGCCATTTATAATAATTTTGTTATGTTGTTATTCCTGATACTATATGAAGAGCTAGATGCTAGTTCGTAGCTGACTTCTTATTTATAAAAACATAACATATTTTGAGGGGCTCTTTAGAAATACAGTAGAATTCGGATATAGCGACTTCGCTCATAAAGGCTTACCATTTTTAGCAACGACAATTTAAACTCAAGTTAGGTAATAGGAAAACATCCGTTTAGTACGACATAGTTTTAAGCGACCAACTTCTTAAAGCGACCTATTTTAATGATAATTGTTCCGGTTAGAAGGACGCGCAGTGTATTGTTTACAAAATCAACGCACCAATACATCGTCGCCTAAGGCTGCCTTAACTTGTTGAAAGCATTCATACAAAAAATATATTTTTTCAATACAACGTAAAATATTTGACAGTTCTCACCTTTCTTACGAATTCAATTTTTATAACATTTCTTTTGTGATATATTACAAAAATTACATCAAAATAATGTAGATAAAACGAACTTCCTAATAATCACTCAAATCTATGCTTTCCACAATGGATTTATATAAAAAACAATGAATAAATATAGACTTCGAATATGACAGCATTCATATTATCAAGCGGCAGCCAATTTGTCCGCCATCTTTGTTGCCCGGCGCATCATTGGCAATTAATTTGAATTTTTCGGAGTGGCTAAATGCTATCCAGTATTTTGTTATGTCAAGAACGAGAATGGCCCAAGCGATTCTGACCTTGTTCTTCATAGAATTTCTTTATGCATAAGGGGCAAAATCGCTTAAAAAATCCGGACTCGCCGGGGGGACTGCGGCATGCAAGAGGTTAGTCGCTCAAGTGACTTCTGGCCAATAGGAACATTGGTTTTTGCTTATGTGAGCGATTTACGGTAAAAAAACTTACATGTGTAAAGGCAGCCAAACACCTATCCTTATTAGCAAGCGTTAATCACAGTGAGTTTTTATCATCTGTTGTGACAACCGTTTGACACAATGAGTTCCGTGAAGCCAAAGTGTTTTTCAATTGAAGAAAAAAGTGCTATATTACAGCGTTTAGGAGCTGGTGAATCAAATGTAACCCTCGCAAAAGAGTTCGGCGTAATTTGTATTAAATGTTTTATTTACTTAAAAAGAAATTTATCTATCTATACTATTACATATTTCATAACAATAATTACAATAAGGAAGTTGAGTCCTTTTTTTTATTTTTTTTTATCACTGTTCACAGGCAAACTTAAATACCAGATTTTTTTTTTTTTTTAAATTTCGTTTTCCTAATTAAATTAATTCTACAAGTTTGAATTTTATTAAGCCCGCGAAAACGGCGGCAAAGCATAATACCGTGCGGCAGAGTTCGTGACGTAACCCGGCCCTCGCTTGTGTGAAATATAAGGGAAAATATTTACAAAACCGGGACACGCTTAATAAATGAAACTTGCAACAGTTCCTAACATAGCGGTCGGTGAAAAATAACCATTAAAATGCATTTTTTTCGAAATTCCAATAACTGAATTGATTAGTGCTAGTTAATATCTAACTACTACCACTTTTTAAATTTATTTTTTTCGTCCGTATTAAGCGTGTCCCGGTTTTGTAAATATTTTCCCTTATATTTCACACGAGCAAGGGCCGGGTTACGTCACGGACTCTGCCGCACAGTATTATGCTCTTGCCGCCGTTTTCGCGGGCTTTAATAAAATTCAAACATGTAGAATTAATTTAATTATGAAAACGAACTTTAAAAAAAAAAAAAAAACACTGGTACCTATTTAAATTTGAACGTCATCTACATGAACATATTTTTTATAAGTCAAAATATTTTTCACTCAACTTCCCTATTACATTAATAAGTATCATAACAAAAACAAAGCTTAGATTATCCGGCCGTTTTGTGCTTCGTCCGGTTAGTATGTCAAATTATCGCCAGCCCCTTGAGGGTCATTATATCCACATGTTTCTTTATTTGGTTTCTTTTCCTTGGATTTCATCCCAAATAACGAGCTGCCTCGATAAACCAGTGTACCAATTAAACGGAATCGACTGTATTTCATTTAATAATGCAAAATTTTTATTGTTTTTAAATTACAGGAGGAGAGCGTAAAGTCCATGTGCCATTAAAAAGAAATGAAGGTCCTCGGGGGAGTACGCATCAAAATCTCACAAATCAAACTTCACGCATGAACTCTCTCCCATCAACTACGCACATAAGGTATTCTAATTCCTATTACTAATCTTCTCGCTTTTCTAATTTCTTCTATTCTTATTATGTATACTGTAAAATGGGTGTGACTCATAGACATATGAATATTACTAGACCTGCCCTAAGTGATACAATCGTGTTATTTTCCCCTCTCCATACCGGTTCCATTTGGAGCCAGTCGAGCTCGCGTGTGGCTTCGCGTGTATCTAGAAAATGTGACGTCATCATTCTTATGGGGACTAGCGTCGAGCTCTCATCGGTACATTTTACGAAATAACAAGGCAAAACTGGTGGCGTGCTATTAAAACGTGTAAAAATACAAGTGAAAATGAGAATAAAACCAATTGCCGTATTACATATCGAGTTAATATTAACAGAGCTAATGCGTAGTGAATATTATTAAAACGCCAAAATATTGATTAATTTGCCGGTACTCACCCATTGTGAAGCCAGTACAATGTTTAATTTAAGGTTATTTGTCGAATTATTAACACAATAACTTTAATACATTTTATTTAGTAATGAATTTATTATCAGAATGTTTGAAAAAAAAATCTTTTTCTATTTAGTGTTTTAAATTATTAACTCCAATCTCGGTCTACTGTTTACCATTTGAGTAAAGAAGTAAAAAATGAAAACAGAAGTAAACATTCCTTTTTTTGCACTGATCCACTCGCAAATTATAATTTTTCATATTGAAATATTGTTTAAGCTCTTTATTTTTATCTCTTGTAACAGAACATCTCTCAAGATTCAACGAATTTTTCTCTAGTTTTATCAGTACAGAATTTAACAGTTTAAATTATTCCAAGCAAATTACGTCAACAATGATAAACACGCTTTCGCGAACTTATTATGAACTAATATTCAAGATGGCTATTGTTTATCACACTAAATATTTTCGACTGACATTTTTTGACATCTCACTCTAATATCTATAGATCTAGGTATTTCTGTTGCACCGCGGTCATAACCTTGCTGTCCTTTGAAAATATAATTGTACAATACCAAGCATCCCCCAGATATGATAGAGTTTATCTCCTTTGTCTTTATAGCAAAGAAAGGGAAAAGAGATATTTTTCGGTCAATACGGCGAGTGACCCCACGGTTGATGCATGCAATAGCTTCATATTTGGCCGCTAGATGGCAATGGAAACCGCTTTTACGATACGAATCTGCACGAATGTTAGAATAAATTTAAAATCGGGTACCTAATTCATTGTTACTAAATTCATAATATTGCTGCATATTTTTGTGGGGTTTTTGACCAAAAGACCTCTATGGAACGGCCGCCACTGGTTAAGAGGCTGGGCGGTTACTCGGCTGAGTGACCAGGGACTGAAAAAAAAAAATACATCGTCAAAAAAGTCACCGGAGACAAAGATTTAATTTACATTTTTTAATCCAAATATGCTCAGGAATCATTGGTTAAAATCTCTCGGGTACGTCCTGTTAAACCCTGTATACAGGGTGTTCGGGGGTAAAGTGCATTAACTTCGGGAAGTGATTCTACATAGATAGTGTAAGTAAAAAAGAAAAATAACTTTTTTCGAAATTCCAACTTTTAAAGGTATGGTAATGGTAAAAAGATAAAATTTGTACGGCATGTGCGGCCAGCACTATTAAGTATTTTCCGCTGTTACGACACGCGCCAATCAAAACCAACGTCGCCACAACGCGCCCGACCGACTCACAGCAAATTAATCGGGTAAGTTTCTACCTTACACTAAGGATTTTAAATAGGTACATCTTTTTGTATGAGAAAAATAGTTGGAATTTCGAAAAAGTTGTTAATTTTTTTGGTAAACTTTCGATCGAATTGGACACGCTTATTACGAAGATACTTTGTTTGGCGGCCAGCTGTCAGTTTGATATGTTGGTATTCCCGACAGAACTAGGAGCTAGATGATCGTCGCCGACTTCATGCGAAACATAATTGGCGCGTATAAAAACACTAAATAATTCATTATTTATAATAATAATTTTTTTTTTCAAAAAACCTTTAGATTCACCTTAATTACTGTAAAATACAACTTTTTGCATTCGGGGAAGTGGAATATATTGCAATTAAAATTTCCGTAAATTAAAAATTTACTGCCGCGTACGACAGCGCGATGCCGCGATATTTGGCGGCCCGATATAATACCGTAATATAACGAGGAGCTAGAAATATGTCACTACTAGACAATCTATGCGAATTAGGTAAGCACTAGTTTGGCGAAATTCTGGAAATAAAATACAGTAAATTGAATAAAGACCTTCAGGCACGTTTTTTTGTTTACATTAAATTTTTTAATGTTAAAAGGTTTACCTAAAAATCTGTTTTAGCACTAGTTTGGCGAATACTGGAAATAAGGGGAGAGTACGATTTCCGTGGCGCCGACATTTGACGATGGATTTTGATAAATTGATCCAAAATAAATCGAAAATGAAGAATAATTCGATATCTTGCTTCGTTTCGAGATATCGACACTATGAAGTTTTTTAGTGATTTAATAAAAAAATACATTCATTTTTGTATCACACACCATGTTACACAAACCTAGCGTAGCCGCTAAACTACTTGAAAACTGGGATGTTTTCCTTGCCTTGACGCGAGCAGGCGCTACGAAGGGGGCACTTTCTTTTATATCACAAACCATGTTAGACAAACCTAGCGTAGCCGCTAAACTACTTGAAAACTGGGATGTTTTCCTTGCCTTGACGCGAGCAGGCGCTACGAAGGGAGCACTTTCTTTTGTATCACAAACCATGTTACACAAACCTAGCGTAGCCCCTAAACTACTTGAAAACTGGGATGTTTTTCTTGCCTTGACGCGAGCAGGCGCTATAAAGGGGCACTTTCTTTTGTATCACAAACCATGTTACACAAACCTAGCGTAGCCCCTAAACTACTTTAAAACTGTCATGTTTGTGTAACATGGTTTGTGATACAAAAGAAAGTGCCCCCTTCGTAGCGCCTGCTCGCGTCAAGGCAAGGAAAACATCCCAGTTTTCAAGTAGTTTAGCGGCTACGCTAGGTTTGTGTAGCATGGTTTGTGATACAAAAGAAAGTGCCCCCTTCGTAGCGCCTGCTCGCGTCAAGGCAAGGAAAACATCCCAGTTTTCAAGTAGTTTAGCGGCTACGCTAGGTTTGTGTAGCATGGTTTGTGATACAAAAGAAAGTGCCCCCTTCGTAGCGCCTGCTCGCGTCAAGGCAAGAAAAAACATCCCAGTTTTCAAGTAGTTTGGCGGCTACGCTAGGTTTGTGTAGCATGGTTTGTGATACAAGAGTAAGTGCCCCCTTCGTAGCGCCTGCTCGCGTCAAGGCAAGAAAAACATCCCAGTTTTCAAGTAGTTTAGCGGCTACGCTAGGTTTGTGTAACATGGTTTGTGATAAAAAAGAAAGTGCCTAAAGTGAAAAAAAAATTGTTTATTTATTTTTATTTTTATTTATAAATTCTTATCTAGTTAACAACATTTAAAACTTGAAAGTATCGAAATCTCAAAAACGAAGCGAGATATTAAAAACTTTTATTCTTCATTTTCGACTTATTTTGATATATCGAAATCCATTGTCAAATGGCGGCGCCACGGAAATCGTACTCGTGCCGGAAATAAAATAAAAGGAATAATGGCTTTAACGCAAGTTTTTTTTTACTTTAAAAAAAATTCTCATTAAAAAAAAAAAAAAATTCTAACCTAGTTTATATTTAAAACAAAATAGGTTTTCACACTAGTTTTTTTAATCAATTGTATTAATTTATTTTTAGTTATTTAATTTAATTTAATAGGGTACATGCACTGTATGTAATATGGTATTTTCAATGCTTTTAATATATGTAAAAAAGTAACTTAACTCGATTAACGTACTTAAAACCCCCAAAAAATTATTAAATTAATTAATTCACTTTCAAAGTTGTGTGAAAATTCAAATATCGAGTCATCATTGACTGGCTACATTATGACGTCACACCGCACTCCCGAGCCCGAGAAGTTTGGTAAAAAGAAAGGGTGATGGTTCCCTATTGTTTCTAGCCGCTCGTTTCTTCCCGCTTATTTCCGATTTTTAATTAACAACTAGTTAGTTTTTTCGCTCAGATAGACCTCTTGCAAAACGAAAAAAAATGGATTGTGTATCGTGTTCGGTTGGTTTGGTGGGATTTTTAGAGATCATAGGAAAGGAGGAAATGTTGGTGGAATGGTTGAAGAATCACGGTGTGAAATTATGTAGTGTTTTTATACGCGCCATTTATGTTTCCGCGTGAAGTCGGCTACGATCATCTAGCTCCTAGTTCTGTCGGGAATACCAACATATCAAACTGACAGCTGGCCGCCAAACAAAGTATCTTCGTAATAAGCGTGTCCAGTTCGATCGAAAGTTTACCATTTTTTTTTACTTCTACCATCATGTAGAATCACCATCCGAAGTTAATGCACTTTACCCCCGGACACCCTATATATATATAAGAATATTTTCCTTGTGATTTGGATTTTTTGTTCAATTAAAACACAATTGAGTTTCTCTGTGAAGAAAGAATGGTTTATTTTGTTAATCTAAATAATAATAATCTTAATCTCACAAGATTAACATAAAGAAATGTATTAAGGTAATAAAACATTACCTGTGAAGAAAGAAACGACATTTAATGTTATTAATTGTAATTCCTTAATCTCAATCACAATAGTAATTAATCTTCTCAATTTGTTCTGTCAGCTCATAGACTCTTTTTACTATTGTTTTAATAATTCATTTTCAAATTAAGAATAAAATATTGAGTCGACTATTAAGTAGGTACTGGGCGCATATCCAGTGACAGTCTACAATACATATAACCACAATGGCGAGACAAGCTCGGCATTGTTTTAAATCAAAGAAAATTATATTTTTCTTTATATATATATATGAATAATTGGGATCCTTACAAAGACATTGGTTTACAATAATCGTAAAAAAATATTTGACAGAAGCGCTTTTCCAGGCATTCAAGTAGGACCGGTGTAAAAGTGTGTTAAAAACGATTTGAAATAATAATTTTGTTATGTGTTTAAAATGAATTAATTGAGTATTCACAACGTGTTTTAATACTGATGTGAAGACTGACTCGTATACTTGCATATACTGACGTACTGACAATATTACTGATGCGCATCTAGATATTTGGATGGACCTAAGTCGGACCGCCCTCCGCCGCGAAAGAAAAACGTCTTTGCGACATTTATAGAGGCGTACGAATCACACGATCTACTGTGGAACACAACTCACGGTGACTACAAAAATACAACAAAGAGAAATCGGGCCTTGGACGACTTAAAGGCTATTCTATTTGCTACAAACCCAGACATTACGCGGCAAGATGTACGCAAAAAAATAAATACCTTGCGATCCAATTATAGAAAGGAACTCAAAAAAATAGACGCTTTCAAAAGATCCGGTCTCCCGTACACCCCAAAATCCTGGACATTCGAGGCACTGAGATTTCTACAGAGAGTAGAAGGACCTTTTTCTTCCAGTCAGACACAAGTAAGTATTTTTAATTATCTATTAAATAATATGGTCTATAATATAAAAATTAAGTTGGTTGTTTGCAGGTGAAAAAATGTAGCAGTAATTGTTGAATGAAACACTAGGTATATATTGAATCATTTAGCGGGTAGGAGGTAACCTGCCGTAGCTTAATGGTAGAGCACTTGACCGGCAATCAAAAGGGTGCGGGTTCGAGTCCCGTCGGCGATATGTATCTTTTCTCGGAAGATTCTTTCAATATGTGTTTCAGGCTAATAATTATTGCTTATAATAATTAATAAAAATTAATGTTTGTTTTTGTGTTTGTACCTTATGCGCGGCCATACCGTTCATCCGATTGCGATGAAACTTTGGGAATATGGTGTGCGCATACCCGGGATGATTATAGGGTAGTAAGCTCTGGCGTTATGACATTATTTCCTATACTATTCATACGATTGCAATTAAAATTTCATCCGATTGCTATTAAATTTTTTTGAATTGGTGTGAACATGTCCATGAATATCTGTATATATATCTATATATATAAAAAATTAAATAGGTCACACGAGTTGTTGGAATAATGGGTGTATTTTATTTAGTTAGGCGGCAGGCTCGGTTGGGGAATTAAGGAGGGGGGCTTTGCTGGAGGGGGGACGAGGGAGAGGGGAAGGCGAAGAAGATGGAACCGGAATGCGTGAGGCGGGGGCGGTTCGCGAGAAAGGGGAGAGCGGTATAGGGGCGGGGGAACGCAGGAGGGGAAGGGGAAGACGAGTCGGAAGGGGAACGGGGACGAAGGGGAAATGACACAAAGGGAGAAACAATTTATTTATTTAATTGGCATTGCAACGGATGTCAAGTATCAGCTAGTTATTAATAAAGTATAGTTAAGTACTGTAATATTTCTCTGTAGACCTCTCCAGAAATATTACGTTTTATTAGTACTGGGCCAGTTCTCAGTACTGTTCTGTATTGATTAAAAGTCTTTATAAGTGCTTTGAGATCACAGTGACTGCTTATTGATATTTTGTACTATACAAGTATTGATATGATTTAAGATTTTCACGGCCAAAAGTATTTTTGTTATTTATTTTTGGGGCGTTATGCCATGTTGCGCTACCTCCTTTAGCCAGCGTTACAGTGTCCATCATCACTTTCGAGCATGTAAACTCGGCCACCTTGAAAAATCGGCAATCACCTAGCATTTAATTGAAACCGGCCATTACTTTGGATTCGTTCTTGAAGTCCTGGGAAGACCCAAAACTCACAGAGCACGCGTATTAGGCAGTTGAAATCCACAAAAATTCCATTAATATTAATAAAGACGACGGAGCTAAGCTCAATAGTTCTTGGTATCCGGTAATTGATGGCTACACCAAAGCTAAACGCAGAAAACCATTTTTATAATGTAATACCAGCTCGTAGAGGAGTGGAGCTGGCAACACGGTATCGCATATATGTACATAAGCACACATTTCACCACTATCATATACACATCTACCCCGATGATGGACACTGTAACATTGTCCGAAATATTGGCTAAAGAAGGAGGTAACGCAACACAGTATAAGACCCCACAAATGAATAACAAATATTTACAAGTATTATTTAAATTTTAAATGGACACACATCCTTATAACTGGGAAGCTAGTTTTGGTCTGGAGAGCTCTCGCAAAATAATGACTTTGCCTACCCGTGTTCGGCTATCTTCGTCACAAGTCGTAATCGACACTATGTTGAATCTGATCATGTCAAATATATTTAATTGAAGAATAATCTCTTCGAATTTAATGTTTCAAAGACCCAATCATATCTGATTACGTCTAAAAGGGATCGAATTGACAATCTAGTATACTTCAACGGTAGCATACTTCCGAACAGGCCCTCTGTTGATGTGCTCGGTGTAACTCTTAAGTGATCAGCTCAGATATGGGGGCTCCACCAAAGCCAGAGTTAAGTTAGCCTCTCAGAAACTGGGCATACTGTACAGGGCCCGAAGATACTTTAATAGTACACAACTGCTAACCCTGCACAAATTGCAAGAGCCCCCGTGGTTGAATTTGGCAGCCAACTCTGGTCTGCAGCCCCAAAATAGCTGAAAAAAACAGAAATGGATGGTCCGCTTGATAGATTCTCCTATCTTGATAAACGGATTGCAATCCTTAGAGCAGATGCTATCCTTGTAAGATGCTCCGAGGAACTAGCATCATTGATCCCTTCGGCACCATTCAGTGGATAGTCGGGAAACACGCCAAACATGCGCCCAACATATTTACACAGTTAACATTTGTCACATTAGGACGGGTCGCTTCTACGACTCGTTCTTGAGTTCAACAGTGGAATGATTTGTAGGTCTCTGAGTTTCCTCCCTTGGTATCTTCAACACCCATGTTCACTGCTCTCTTTCCTCTAAAATCCCCTCCACACAGCATCCACAAAGATGAAGTAGGCCCTGAGGGAAATAATTTTTTTAAGGACCAGAATTGATATATTTGTCCAAAACTGCTTGTAATAAATACATTTTCATTCTTCCTTTGTATTTGGCATCTGTAAAAATAATAAATGTTTTTCTCATTTTTAGAACGAACCGCAAACACAAGGAACCAAGGAAGAATCTACAGAGCAACAAACACATCATGCGATCTCTTCAACACAATCTATTCCACCTCCAAAAAAGAAAGAGAAAGACGCGTCCGGAATAGCCACACAAATTGAACAGTTACAGAAAGCGTGCTTGTTTCTGTCACAACGATCAACAAATACTGCTATTGAAGCGGCTATTTGGGCCGAAAAGCTGTCCAAAGTTGATCCAACGCAAAAAATATTTGCAGAAAAGGCCATTAATGATATAATCTTCGAGGCCCAACTAGGTACTCTAAATAGATACTCGGTAAAAATAAATGAGAATTGGTCTTCAACATCAGCTACATGTACAGCAAGTACGCAAAATTTATCTCACGTACAGGAGGCTTGTGAAATTCCCGTTCGAAATTCTTCTGTGATAAGAGATTTTCCCTCTGAGCTTGAAATAGAACCATTTACCGGAAATATCACCGGTTCTCAATAAACTTAAATGTGGAGTCTGGTTCAGCCGAGTGTTTTTTCCAATGCGTTTTTTGCAAAGATATAGTTTATTTTCGTTCATGAAACTTTTTTTATGCTAGTGTCAGTCAAAAGGCAATTCCTCCTTTTTTTCCTTTTAACCTGTCATTGGCCGTACATACTCCGGTGTATCATCGATTTTGGAAGCGATTTTGTCCCTTATGTATAAAGAAATTGTATGAAGAACAAGGTCAGAATCGCTTCGGCCATTCTCGTTCTTGACATAACGAAATACTGGATAGCGTCTAGCCTCTCCGAATAATTCAAATTAATTCACGATGACGCGCCGGGCATCAAAGATGGCGGACAAAATGGCTGCCGCTTGATAATATGAACAGAGTCATATTGGAAGTCCATATTTTTTCAGTGTTTTTTTTTTTATATAAATCCATTGCGGAAAGCATAGATTTGAGTGATTATTAGGAAGATCGTTTTATCTACTTTATTTTTGATGTAATTTTTGTAATATATCACAAAAGAAGTGTTATAAAAATTGAGTTCGAACTGTCAAATATTTTACGTCGTATTGAAAAAAAATATTTTTCTTACGCTGGTTTTCAACAGGTTAATTGTCAAGAAATTAAAATGCAATTACACAAGTTGAATACCTACCAAACTTAATAAGAAGATTAATTTGTCATTTTCAAATATAATCTCCGTCCATTTTTACAGTTTTGGTCCATCTTTTAACAAGGGCTTGTTTTCCAATGTGGTAAAGAGCGCAGTCCTGCTTCCTATATACAAGCCATTGATGCACAGAAGTTTTCACGGCCTCCGCATTTTCAAAGTGAATCACATCACACTGCCTTTACTGAAGGAGAGAATGCATCACAATTCATCTATAGTTATCCGGCGGTCACCACAAATGATGACATCGACTCGCTGAATGTTGCTTGGAGTCACTGCAGCGAACTGCAGGTAACACATAAACATTCTGCCTATCATTCAATGGTACACCGGTTAATAAAAATCCCTCTATCATCTGTTAATTTCACAATTCAACTATCTAAAATTAAACAAATTGCTCTAAATAATGGTTATTCCACACACTTAATTGATAAAATCCTAAATAAGAAACTTAAGCTCATTTCAACTAATAAATTTTTATTTGGTAAACCTGAAACTAATAATAAAATCACAAATCCCTTTCAATGGCGTAGGATCTTGTATATATCCAATTTTTCATCACTTAGAAAAAAAAAATGCCTTCCTGTATTATCTATCAATATTTTGTATCATAGGTTAGTTTTAATATTCTCCTGACGAAGGAAGGGTTCTTCCGAAACCGGTAGAGAGAGTGTAATTAAAATTTAAAGTGGTCTAAAACAAATTTATATATTTTATTGTAAATTATAGCGAGCCACAAAGTTAATGCTTATTACGAACATGTAAGTTTCCTTTTGATAAAATATTCTTCCACACAAAAGACAAAGGGCATAAGAAGATGGGGAAGACTTGTATCAGATATACATATAGTTGGGACTCTTACAAAGATATTGGTGTACATGTACAGTACTTATATAAAAATATTTGACAGCAATGCCTTTCCAGGTATTCAAGTAGGACCGACGTAAAAGATATAACTACCCGTCATGCCCAAATGTGTTAATGATATTTTTGTAATTTTATTGAATAAAGAAAATTGATTCAAAATTTCAATTCTGTTTTATTTAAGTACCTAAATATAATAAAGTTATTATTATTAATTTAAAACTTGCCTTTAAGGATGGGCTATTACCTGCTCAAAAATAAGACGGAGAGATAAGATAATACGAATGTTAGGAGGAGTGTGCTAATATTAAAAACGATAATATTCAACGAGAATTGGGAAAATGTTTAATAAAACACAACTCGTTTAAAATAGAGCAAAATTCTCGTGGGGGTTGTGGTAAGTGGCATTTAAAAAAAACATTGTGAATTTTTTCATGCGTATAAAATGTAAAATAACAGAAAGAAACATGTAAACAATATTTCTTCAAATTTTGCAAATTCACTTTGTGCCACCATTTTATTAATGACAAATTAAAACACTTTGTTTTTACCACGATAATCTTTATTTTAACACATCGACATGTTTCGAGAACGATGTTCTCTTCCTCAGGACATAAAATAAAATGTATTAAAATATATATAAATATATATAAAATGTACTAAAACTAAATAATCAAGTATACAAAGCTATGCGTGGGTAGAAATTTAAGTAGTGGGGGGAAGGAGTTGGTAAGGGGAGGTGCTTAGAAGATCAACAGGGAAGAGTGGGGAGGGGGGGAGAGGTGGAAAGGGGAGGTGCTTGAGAACATCGAAGACAAAAAATTACAATGGAAATATGTTTAAAATAGGGTTATTCACAAAATTTAGTTTTAGTACATTTTATGTCCTGAGGAAGAGAACATCGTTCTCGAAACATGTCGATGTGTTAAAATAAAGATTATCGTGGTAAAAACAAAGTGTTTTAATTTGTCATAGCTAACTAACTAACTAACCATCACGCCGTTTCCCCGCAGGGGTAGGCAGAGAGGACGGACCGCCAAACAACTCGGTCTTGGCATACACTCCTCGCCTCATTCACATTCATACATCTTATCATACATGCTCTTCTATTATTCTGACTCTTGACATGGCCCGACTCAAGTATCTGATTCACTTGATCGTGCCATGTCTTCCTCGGGCGTCCTCGACTTCTTCTACCATTCACATTAGTATCATATATTCTCTTTGTCATTAGTGTAAATAATAGTTTTCGGAGCATACTTTGCGATTTATTTCTATCGAGGGAATTTCGTATAATTACCGTTTCAGCGTGGGGAATGTATAGATACTATCTTAAACATTTGAAGTTTTTAAGCTCTTAAAAATATAAGTTATTCTTTAAGGAAAATATTAAAGAAATCGTTAGAAATTCGGGATGTCACGGTTTAAGTAAATGTCTAATATTCCTCGGTTAAATTTTTCGCCTCCCAAATTGAATATTATTGCCGCTGGAGACAGAATCGTGACATGAAAATTTCAAATTCTCAAAGTTTCTGCCGGTTGCATAGAAACTTAGAGCTATTTTTTCTCTTGGCGTAATCGAAGCTCCCACGGCTGTATTTTGTTTCAAAATATATGTAGTAGGTTGTTTCAAAAAGTAAAAGTTAATCTTTTTTATCGGGACACCCTTGTCAACATGCTTTTAATAACAAAAATAATATACACATATTTTTTTTTTCATTTAAATAATTTTTAGGGGTCACTACCATTTATCAAAGTTTTGAAAATACCCGACGTTTAGGGCAATGATTGCAACGCTTCAGACTAAACATGTCGCTGCATATAGAAATAAGAATAAAGTGACTTAAAACAAAGTATTTTCTTTTCATTTATTTAAAATGTCACAATGTGTTTGCTTCTTTTGAAAGAAAAAAAATTAAATAAGACACAGATAGATATGAAATTAAACAATTTTTTTCACTTTGTTCCACTTGTTTATTTACACCAGGACCGGTTTCGTCCTACTACGGACATTTTCAGACTGGTAGTTGAAATTCTTATGCTACAGAATTTATACAAACTTAGGCAGGGGTACACAACATTGTCTCTATATGATTAATGTTTCTATTTTGTTAATTTAACGTATTATAAGTTATTTTGTTAAGTTAAGGTACATATAGAGTGGAAGATACTCTCAGTATCGCCCTGGTGTAAGACCACCATTCAGAATTGAAATGTTGCTTAATAATGGCTTTAGCCGTGTTTAGTGACTAGATCTGAATAGCCAGGTACTTTCCCAACTTCCTCTTCCCTATCTCCTTCCCTTCCCCACTTACCTTCAGCCTCACAACATACTCCACAATTGGGGATGCCATAGTCTCACTGGCTCCAGACGGGAGCAGTTGGGACTCTTGTGAGGTTTCTCTATAAAAAAAATATATATATAGATAATTATAAAGTTTATTATTAAAATTATGAATGATGATACATAGTTAAAGGATATTTTTAATTGACATGAATCTATATGAATTTATATAATTGAAAAGGTTTGTGATCACTGATATTTTATTTTGGTAATGTTGGGATATTCCCTCCTTGTTGCTTAGGGCTTAATTAACAAATATTGATAGCACTATGGTAATTATTGTTATTGGGGTTCTCCATATATTTGGGTTATTACATTTTTTAATTACATACTTAAATTACACCACTGCTCTCTGAAGTAAAATTAATTATAAATGTAAATGAGAATTATAAATGTAAATTGTCACATAAATTCTGTGTTTTTAAGGGTATTCGAGTCAAGAATTTCGAAAAAAACTGTTTAAAAAAAACGTAAAAAACTTTTTTTTTTCCCAAACGGCTACCATTTTTTGAAAAAAAAAAATTTTTATTCTTTTTTTTTTATAGTGAATACCTCACCAGAGTCCCAACTGCTCCCGTCTGGAGCCAGTGAGACTATGACATCCCCAATTGGGGTATGTTGTGAGGCTGAAGGTAAGTGGGAAAGGGAAGGAGACGAGGAAAAGGAAGGTGGGGAAGTACCTAGTTATTCAGATCTAATCACTAAAGCCATTTCAAGCAACGTTTCAATTCTGAATGGTGGTCTTACACCAGGGCGATACTGAGAGTATCTTCCACTCTGGAACTTGCCGCAAATATACTATAAATGATTTTAAATTATTAATTGTGAAATAACACAAATCAATTAAATAAAATTTAATTAAAGTAAAGAATAAACCAAGTAAAGAATAAATATTAATTCTAGTAAAAAAACTACACATTTACAATTTAAAAAAAAAAATTTAAAATACAAAAATGTAAGATTAGTTCACTTCACAATTGTGTTTTCCTGCGCATAGTCCATGTAGTCTCTTTTTACAGCGAGCGCATATGAGATTGTATCGCCTTATCTCATTTGCTTTGCTGCACTCTATATACTTGCGTAAATTGCAGCCGGACAATTGATGTTTTTGTAATTGGAGGAATAATACGAAAAATCTCGTTTGTAGTCATCTGAAGAAGATAAAAGTGAATCCGGAGATTCACTTTCTACTCTCAATGTACAAGAATGTCACCTTCGTCATCACTGTCTTCACTTTCGTCATCAAAAAATAATTTAAAAAAAACACATGGAAAATTGCAGTGGCATAGCGCTGCATCGCACTTTACGCAAGTAAAGCTTGCGGCGCGATGGAGCTGGGCCGCACTCTAACGGCTAAATACCAAATTCTTATATTTTTTGGTCAAACCCCTACATTTTCAACCTCTAAAACAGCTTAGAAAATTTTAAAAAAAAAAACTGTTTAACTTTTTAGATATTTGGAAACATATGAAAGGGTATCCCATAAAAAATTCGAAAAAAATATTTTTCATTTGATTTTGAACCATCCTTAAGTTGTATTATAAAATTACTCACAGGTGTTTCTTTTGGATTGTAATTAAATTAGGTATGGGATAGCTGATATATAGTTATTATATTTTGGCGGCCTCCGTGGTCGAGGGCTAAGGCTCTCGACTCCCAATCTGAAGGTCGCGGGTTCGAACCCGGCGTGCGCAAATAAATTGTATTTGATTAATTTGTTTTATTTAACAATTAATTAATAAAAAATAATATACAGTTCCGGGGTGGAAGATACTGTCAGTATCACCCTGGTGTAAGAAATTCAGAAATGAAACGTTGCTTGAAATGGCTTTATCTATATTTGACTAGATCTGAATAGCAAGGTACTTTCTCATCTCCACCCAACATACCCCAATTGGGGATGCCATAATCTCACTGGCTAAAAACAGGAGCGGTTGGGACTCTTGTGAGGTATTCACATAAAAAATAAATATATATATTTTTTTACAATAGCTCCACACAGGAGGCCCTGAAGAAAATAATTCCCCTCAGGGCCTATGTCATCTTTGGGGATGCTGTGTGGAGGGTTATTTTTAGGAAAGGAAGGAAAGGATGTTCCGGGAAGGAAAAAAGTATGAGATGTGGGTAGGAATCTGGGGGTCAGTGTGTCCAGGAGTGACGGACGAATGATTCCATCCCTCTCACTACGGCGCAAAGTGATGTTTCGAGAGATCCCTGCTGGAGAAGTCAAAAGGCCTCCCTTAACCAGTCTCTCCCGATCTGGCCTGCCACGCAATCGGTGAGCAGACGCATCCGCCTCCAAGACCTGTACAAACCTCAACGCATGAACCCGGATCCTATACTCTTGTCTCTGTTCTTCTTCCAGTAAGAAAACGAGATCAAACCAGCGCCAAATGAATTTCTTGATCGACTTCATGATGAACCACCCCGAGTTTGCAGCCGGCAGATACTTTGGAGCCCAAGGTCCGCAGACCAACCGGGCCTTGTGGAAGAAGCTAGCAGAACAACTGGCGGAAATAGGTCCAGCTAAATCCGTTGAGCAGTTGAAGACAGTAAGTACAGATTACCTAACATAATTCTCTCCTTCTCTAATCCAACCCTAAATGCTGGGTGTTATCTTTCTTAACCTCTTTTATAATAATCAAATTCGATTATTGTATTAAAAATGTGTTAGAGTAAAAATGACGTAATATGCAGATATAAAATAAGGCGCTCCGCTGACGAGGCAACTGAAACCAAACTAAAACCGGCTGGTTTCTATGTCTTGATTGGTCAAAAAGCTTGTTTAACCATAGACGAAGAACAATCAGCTGACAGCTGGCAACTAGCAACGGCCGGCCACGGCAATCAGCAGTGCGAGTCGCGCGTCACCGCTTGCGTTACCATTGACAACGGGTTTTTGAGTGATTGTGTAGTGTGCGGGCCAACACATTGTCATACAAAAACAGTTGCCAGTTGACAGTTTTCAGTTGCCTCAGTGAGCGGATCGCCTTAAAGGTGGCTGTAGGCTTTATATTTTTTTAATGGACGCCACTGGTCGCTGTGACCAGAGCCGACAGCGGAGAGCTAGATTCTCTTTTACAAGGTTGTGGGGGACTAAACACACTTTGCATAATTAAGGAAATCAATTAAAAAACGGTAATAATGAAGAACAATAGATTATAATATATTTCTAAATTAAACAAATTATTAAGTTACAGTTATATAAATTACATAAAATTATACAGATAAGGAGCTTACTCCTGGATCGATCATTATAATAATCTAGTCTAGCTATTGTGATGTTATTTAGTGTGGTAAACGCCCATCTGTCCGATCCTCTGGTGATTGGTAGAGTCCCACAATGAAGAGATCGCTCCAACAAATGGACAATTTGGCGTCCTGTCGAGTCAGATCTCTCCTTGGATTGCTGTGACTTCCAAGTTCCCAGTCTCCATGGTCAAACGGGGGTCAGTCATCCTGAGGTTGTTCTTCTAAAGTTCACAAGCGCTCCGGCTTGTGTATGGAATAAGCAGGATAGCCTCGTGATCCAGCAAGATATGATAATTATTTATTATGATTTCCAATCAGAACTAGAAACCTTGTCTCATGCCGTTTTGAATCCGGTGCAAAGGTCTCTTTTGAGAAAGCCAATTTTACATTTATGTATTAATTCAACATAACGTGAATTGTAAAAAACGTTAATTGACTTCAAAGCATGATGCTACAAATTACAGATCAAAAGGTCACGTTTCACCGTTGCTAAGGAGTCTGCCTTCAAAGAAACCAGAACAACCAGTGACAAGCTTTTTCTTTTTGTAAAAATTTTGCTTTTTTCCTAATAGTTCGAAAATAAGAAAATTCGCTGAACTTCCTTATTTAAAAAAAATAACTAATTATCCACTTGAGCGTTTTTTGCCACATTATGGCACTATTTCCAAAACCTCGGATTGCTTTGTTGCCAAAATGTGGCAAATTTTCAAAAAAAATGTTTAAATTAAAACGTCTATATAATGTATTGTACATTCAAAATATAACAAAATAAATATTCTCTAGATTATTTAAAATGTTTTAAGGTTAAAGATTTAATTATATTTTTTTTTATAAATCCTACAAATATATGATAATAGATAAAAGATAGGGGAATTCATTGGCTACATAGAACTATAATCAGTTTGTATGTCTCCATATTCAAATTTGGAGGTATGATTTTTTTAATGTGGGTGGAAAAATTTCCTTTAGCAATCCGAGAAAAAATATTTTTATAGAAATTATGTGATACTCCTTTGAAAACGTAAAATATTTTTATTTTTTTCTCAAACTGTTCAAAACCATTTTGCGAAAGATGATGGCTGTTCTCCATAGAAAATTAATTTGAAATAATTCCGAGAAGCTCATTACTGAAATTGAGTGATATTGGCGCAAGCGATTCTGAGCTTGCCTTTGTACAATTTCTTTATACATAAGGGTTAAAATTGCATAAAAAAAAAAAAAAAACATTTTTATAATGTTATTTTTTACTTTTTAAGACATGGCGCGATTTAAAATGCAAGACTCGAGCCGAAGCCAAAAGAGCTTCCCTCAGAACGGATAATGCTGCCAATATACCTGATCTGACAGACCAAAGGAGAAAAGTCATTAACATACTTGACAGAACTGAAGGAAGTGGACTGGCAGATAGCAGCGCTTGGGAGGGAACAGATGAACTTGTTCTGGAAGTTGAGGTAATGTCTTAATTAACTAACTATGTTTGCCTTATCCACAGGCATACATTAATAACTGTGTTGTGTAACTCTTCAAGAATAATAAGTCCTTGTTTCTAACTGATTTATCTTACTTTTTTTTTTTTTTTTTTACATTAACTCCACACAGGAGGCCCTGAGGAAAATAATTTCCCTCAGGGCCTATGTCATCTTTGAAGATGCTGTGAGGAGGGTCTTTTTGAGGAGAGGAAGGAGTGAACGTGGGTCTTGAAGAGACCCATGTTATAGGAAGGAGGAAACACAGAGGCCGGCAAATCGTTCCACAGCCGAGCTGTTGAACACAAGAACGAGTCGTAGAAGCGTCCCGTTCTCATGTGACAAATGTCAACCGTGTACATATGTTGGGCGAGCGTTTGGCGTGTTTCCCGACTATGCACCGGTGCCGAGGGGATCAATGAGGCTAGTTCCTCGGAGCATCTTCCATTGAAATACCGGTAGAACAAGGAAAGCATTCCTACCCGACGCCTGTGCTCTAAAGATTGCAATCCGTTTGTTAAGACGGGAGAATCTATCAAACGGACCGCCCGTTTCTGCACAGAGTCGAGGGTGTTTTTCAGGTACTTTGGGGCTCCAGACCAGAGGTGGCTGCCAAATTCAACCGTGGGGCGCACTTGCGATTTGTACAGGGTTAGCAGTTGTGTACTATTAAAGTATCTGCGGGCCCTGTACAGTACGCCCAGTTTCTGAGAGGCTAACTTAACTCTGGCCTCGATGGAGCCCCCATATCTGAGCTGGTCACTTAGAGTTACACCGAGCATATCAATGGAAGACCTGTTCGGAAGAATGCTACCGTTGAAGGAGACTAGATAGTCATACTAATATTGTAAACGCGAAAGTTTGTATGGATGTATGTGTGTTTGTTACTCTTTCACGCAAAATTTACTGAATGGATTTAACGAACTTTACAATAACATAGCTGATAAATTAGAATAACATATAGGCTATAATTTACAAAGCTAGCTATTTATTTTCAATGCATTGAAAATAATAATTATTTTTTTTTTTTACATTAGGTCCACACAGGAGGCCCTGAGGAACATAATTTCCCTCAGGGCCTATGTCATCTTTGGGGATGCTGTGTGGAAGGTATTTTTTAAGGAGAGGAAGTTCTGGGAAGGAAAAAGGTATGAGGGCTGGGTAGTAATCTGAGGTTCAGTGTGTCTAGATCATCCGCCGCCAAGACCTAGATAAACCTTACCCCATGAACCCGGGCACCTCTGCTAAGTCACCAATGATAAATGATAAAAAACCTATTTTTATTTAATTAGTGAATTTATTTGAAGCACCTACTCGCCTAATACTTTGAATCGAATCAAGAATTATAGATATTTTAGATAAATAGGTTAAACTACGCAGACGAGGTCGCGGTCAGAAGCCAGTCTGATATAAATGAAGTTTTTTTTGACGTGTACAAATTCAAAATGAAAAAAAAAAAAACACATTCAAATAATGTTAATGTCTATGTTATTGGCTTTATTTAATAGATAATTTTATGCCATTATAGTTTAAATATGCTTTCGGGCATATGAGCGCCACGGCTAGCTCCAATAAAGCACAATCGTGAAGTCCAATTTTCGACAACAAAATAAATTTGCAAGCGCTGTTCTGACGTCAGCGTTCATGGTGAATTGGCAAAACGTACTGAATGTAAATCAACTGTCAAATTGACAGTCTGTAGAAACAATCTTGCCAGTTTAAAAACCAAACCTCCAAAAAAAAACATCTTTATTTATGTTGTTTGTTTTCGGGGTGTTATGCCGTGTTGTACTACCTCCTTCTTTAGCCGACGTTTCGGACAGTGTTGCAGTGTCCATCATCAGGGCAGATCCGACAATGTGAAATTGTTGTGTTAAGTGTGTGCTTATTTACTTGGAGCGATACCGTGTCGTCAGCTTCAATCCACTTCGAGCTGGTAGGTATTTCAGTGAAAGTGAACTACTTTGAAAGGGAAATTTTGTGAAAGCGCAGTATTTACGTTAGCCTGGGGCCCGTCCACGGAGAAATGTAACGAAATGTCCAACGAAAGTAGCGTCATCTTGTGGCGAATTTTAGACATGGTTTTTTGCGGTTAGCTTTGGTGTAGCCGTCAATTACCGGATACCATAAATACTGCGCTTTCACAAAATTTCCCTTTCAAAGTAGGTCCCTTTCACTGAAATACCTACCAGCTCGTAGTGGATTGAAGCTGACGACACGGTATCGCTTCCAAGTAAATAAGCACACACTTAACACAATAATTTCACATCGTCGGATCTGCCCTGATGATGGACACTGCAACGCTGTCCGAAACGACGGCTAAAGAAGGAGGTAGCACAACACGGTATAACACCCCAAAAACAAACAACGAAAATGCTTTTGGCCGTGAAAATCTAAAAATGTATATTTATTTATGTTCAAAATTGTGGATTTTTCGACAACAAAATAAATTTGCACAATTTGCAAGCACTGGTATGCGGTATAGGTAGGTGTGCTCTCGAGTAGAGCTCTCGGGTAGAGCTCTCGACCGGCAATCGAAGGGGTGCGGGTTCGAGTCCCGTCGGCGACATGTATCTTTTCTCGGGAGGTTTTTCAATTTGGATGAGTGTTTCAGGCTGATAATTATTGCTTATAATAATATTGTTACCCTTTGTGCTATGCATAAAAAGATCTTGTCTTAAACACTAGCTTATCAATTAAAAATAATCAATACATACTTGGTTCATTCTAGAGACGAGCGACTGTAGATCTTCTATGTGGTTAGAAATCAGTACAGCATCATAAGCATACAACAGGCAACATACTTTCAGATTACTCAATTTCGAGCCTAACCCTACCTCTTTCAATTCTTGCATACAATAATGTATAGATTGAAAAACCACGTCATTCTTCAATGATGTACTTAACCTCTCGTAGGCCGCAGTCCCCCTGGCGGGTCCGGATGTTTGAAGAGATTTTGCCCCTTATGTATAAATAAATTGTATGAAGAACAAGGTCAGAATCGCTTGGGCCATTCTCGTTCTTGACATTACGAATTACTGGATAGCATTTAGCCACTCTGAATAATTCATATTAATTGCTAAAGACGCGCCGGGCACCAAAGATGGCGGACAAAATGGCTGCCACTTGATAATATGAACGCTGTCACATTCGAAGTCTATATTTATTCATTGTTTTTTATATAAATCCATTGTGGAAAGCATAGATTTGAGTGATTATTAGGAAGTTCGTTTTTCCTACTTTATTTTGATGTAATTTTTGTAATATATCACAAAAGAAATGTTATAAAAATTGAATTCGTAAGAAAGGTGAGAACTGTCAAATATTTAACGTCGTATTGAAAAAAAAAAATTTTTGTATGCTGGCCTTCACCAAGTTAATGAACGAATATTTTTTGCAGTATAACCAGCCATCTACCAGTCATAGTCCTACTTCAAGACGTTTGAGCGATCCTGCTGTTCAGTCCATCTCTTGTTCCGGTTCCGACTCTGGACGTACACGTCGCACGGAGAAGAGAAAGCGAAAGAGAACTCCATCGCCTGAACTTGCCGGTGATCAGACGGCGAACGCTTTGGAGACTGGCGATGGACAATACAATCAGTTGGTAAAAGCAGTCAATCGGATTGGCGACATTTTAGAGGTATTATTTCTGTATATTCTACCGGTATTTCAATGTAAGAGCCTGTCGTTGATCCCTTCGGCACCGGTGCAGTCGAGAAACAACGCCGAATGCCACATTTTGCATATCCCATAAAAAAGTCAAAATAATTCATTTTACAAGAGAAAGAAAACAAATGAATAATTGATGACAAGCTGTCCCATCAAATAGAGATACTAGCGACATCTTGTGGAAATGGAGTGATCTAACTTAAATACGATTTTTTTGAGATATAGTAAATCTCTTTTTCGTTGTTTGTTTTTGGGGTGCTATGCCGTGTTGCGCTACCTCCTTCTTTAGCTGACGTTTCGGACAGCGTTGCAGTGTCCATCATCAGGGCATATCCAGCAGATCCGACGATGTGTAGTTGAACACCCCAAAAACAAACAACGAAAATGCTTTTGGTCGTGAAAATCTAAAAACGTATCTGTAGTAAATCTCAATCACTTTACTTTTCAGAGATAAAACGTAAAATTGAAAATTTTGACTTATGACACTTTTCTATGGGGTGTGCGATTTGTCATGTGAGAACGGGTCATTTCTACAGCTCGTTCTTGAGTTCAAAAGCTCGGCTGTAGAATGATTTGCCAGCCTCTGTTTTTCCTTCATTCTACAATACGAGTCTCTTTGAGATCCACGTTCACTCCTTCCTTTCACACAGCATCACCAAAGATGACATAGGCTGTGAAAGAATTTACATTTATATATATACAGTGTGTAATAGCATGTACCCGAAAGATCTTTTGCCATATTTGGAGAAGAAAATCCTTCAAATACGATATACGCGGTGTCCGGGGGTAAAGTGCACAAACTTCAGGGGTGCTAGCATGGTCGATCGATAAGGATCGGTAGGATAATTGTCGGTAACTTCTCATCGTTCCCTAGAAAAACTGCAGATCGCAAACGTACAAACAACAGTTGATATCGAATATATTAAGGACACCTCGTCATTGAAATCTGTCAGCGGGCGTTTTAGCGGGCTTAATAAAATTCAAAATTGTAGAATTAATTTAATTATGAAAACGGACTTTAAAAAAAAAATACAAGTATTTAAGTTGTCATGTGAACATTGATAAAAAAAGTCCTTTTTTTAAATTATTTATCATAAATACATTTGTACAAAATACGGGTAGTCCCACAAAGCTGTCGTATGGCAGCTTGTCTGTAGGTTCTACAATTTATCACTCTTAAATTATACATAAGAAAATATTTGTTAATACATATCGTCGACGGCATTCCATCACCGCGTATGTAACATCACCGCGTAAGTCATTCTGATATGCCATTCGACGGCGGTCCTAAATCTACATCGGTGGGATTATTATAGGATTTTTTTAATGTAAGGAAATAGTCTTACAACGAAAATAGTATCACCGCGCATCTCATTTGCCTTCCGTTTCGGTAAAATCATCGCCTATCTCAGTCGATGACCATGTCGATGACCAACCGTCATTGCCGCAACACGTTATTTCACTGATTACAACGTTTTTTTATAAATTTATGTGTTTTTTTTTTCAACGGAAGTCTTACAAAAGGTATGTTTTATGACACTTAGAAATTATATATTGAAAATATTGTTTTTTGCACACGGTACACGTTATTATTAATCATTATGGACTTACGCGTTGATACACCTCGCAATGATTCGTTCCATTGTATCGGAAAACGTGAGATACGCGCTGATTTATTCTTTTTTGATTTCTGCTTTTTTTAAATCAAATTGAAATACTTTACTAATAATTATATATTATACTTTACTATTACTTAAGTAATAGTATATAGTGAAACAAAGATATTAAATATTCTTTTTTAATTTTATTTCAATAACAAAATGTTCGATTCTAGCGATGATGAGTTATTTGTTGATGCCATGTGCAAAGAACTCCGAATAAATACAATATCTAACAAACAGGGCAATGGAAAAAAAGTAGGTGAATGTTCTACAAATGAAAACATAGAAAACAATGATATAAATAATATGAAATTTTCAATCGTTGATCATTCCCAAAATCAGCCACCAACAACAGAAGACAGTGCAGAGTTGATCTCAGTGGTATCTCCTGAATACGTATTATGCCAAGATATTCATAGCATTAATAATAATTCAACATCGTTTGTTATAAATAATGACAAAATTATAGTTGATTCAACTTCAATTGATATGCAGGTAGTGAATTACAGTAATCCTACACCAGGTTCCATGTTATCTCCTTCGGAAATAATAACATCACCATCAAATAGGCCGAGTGATGGCGACATACACGCAGATACATCCAGATTAATAAACAAGAAATTGAGGATGCAAGGGAAAGATTATTTAGGCTACAGAAGAAGTTTACTGCAAAATGGGAAATTCAACATGGTACACGATGTGCCTTAAGAAGCTTGTCAAATGGGTCCAGTTGCAAATCCAAAATGTGCATTCGATCAAAACTACGAAACTGTCCCAAACTTAACCAAGGTTCTAGAGAATCTATTTTATTTAAATATTTTGGCCAAAACTAAATTGGGATCAGAGAAAACAATTTGTTGCATCTAATGTAATAAAAACAGAACCCCAACAAAGAAGATCGGAAACCAGTTCTTTTCGTAGACAAGGCACGTTGGTGTATTTTTTGCCCATTGAAAATATTAGAGAAAACATTAAAACATTATAAAATATTATAAACGCAAGTGCAATTTATTACAAAATGAAATTATGTGTGCATAATTTTACCGTCTTTAATTTGGCAAGTAAGACTGTAGTGACATATAAGTTTGACGAAACCCACGTCGGACTGGAGGCATCTGTATTAACCTCCGGCATTATTGATTACATTGTAGGAAAATTAAACAAAGCCCCTGCTCGTCCAGTTATAATTTATAGCGATGGATGCGGCTATCAAAATAGGAATGTGATCCTCAGTAATGCTTTGCTTCGTCTCTCCGTGAAATTCAAACATCATGATTACACAAAAATTCTTAGAGAAGGGACACACCTACATGGAATGTGACTCAGTACATAGTAGAATCGAAAATAAATTTGCCGAATTGCCACGACGACCAAAATTGTCGAATAATATAAATTAAAATGATATTATTCCAAAACTTTACAAAGATAGAATTAAAATAAAAGAATCCAAGTGGAAACATTTACAGGAACTAAAATCTGTAATACCGCAAGATTGTCATAGCTATTATGATTCATTACTGTATCAATTACTTAAATTTTTTGTATTTTTAACATTACACGAGGTACCTACAATGTAAGTTTATTTTTTTTTTTTATAAAAAATTGATGTGCTTTATTTTTACGTTAATGATTGTCGCTGTCATTGGGTAACTAATAATTTTGTGTATTTTTATGATTAGGTACCTATCTACTATTTTATTTGTCTAAATAATGTCATGTAACATAATGTTACTTCGTTATATTTATTATTTTTTTTTATTTTGTTTCCTCATTCCCGTGTTTTAAAACTATAATAATATTATATACCTACCTTCCAACAAGAATACATTTCCGCGTAAGTCAAAACTTTTGCCGTATTTTACTGAACATCACCGCTTAAGTCATTTATTATTTTATTTTCGGTTAAAAACATATATTTGTTTAAATACATAGTTGAAAAGACAATTGAACATGAAAAATAAAATGGTTTGCCGCGATTTCGATGAATATATATTAAGAAAAGTGGTTTTATGTCTCTCCTGAAAAGTGGCCAAATATGATTTACGCGGTGATGGATTGCCGTCGACGATATATAGTTTTAAGGAAACATTAGGATAGATCACATAATAATATTGGATTATTTGAATTACATCTATAAGTTATTTCAATGTACATGCCTAATAATAAGATATATAGGCAGCAAGATATATAGCAATCAATTCAACATATTTAAAGATACATGGAGTTTTCGTTAATTAACCACATTTTTATCATTTTAGGGCATAATCTGTCATTTTTTTCAAATTTTATTTATTTTATTGAAAATTACTGGTATTTGGTATTCAAGAGTACGCCTTCCATATTTATTTAATATTCGAGGAGTTTTTAGGCCCTTTCCTTCTTTAAATCTTGTGGTATGTTTATGTACCATTGGGTGTTTATACTTACATATTACAATTTACTAATTAGAATAATTATCGTTAGTTATTTGTTATGAAAGGTGAATTTATGTTTTATATTTTGTCATTTCAGAGGTTCACCGCGGCATATGTTGAGAACGTGGAGATGCGTCGAAACCGAAAAAAATCAAGAAGGTATTTATATATATTTCTAAACACAACATTATTTTTATGACTTCTTTTAACTTGTTGAAGGCCAGCATACAAATTTTTTTTTTTTTCGATACGACGTAAAATATTTGACAGTTCTCACCTTTCTTACGAATTCAATTTTAATAACATTTCTTTTGTGATATATTACAAAAATTACATCAAAATAATGTAGATAAAACAAACTTCCTAATAATCACTCGAATCTATGCTTTCCACAATGGATTTATATCAAAAACAATAAATAAATATAGACTTCGAATGTGACAGCTATCATATTATCAAGCGGCAGCCATTTTGTCCGCCATCTTTGGTGCCCGGCGCGTCTTTAGCAATTAATTTGAATTATTTGGAGTGGCTAAATGCTATCCAGTAATTCGTAATGTCAAGAACAAGAATGGCTCAAGCGATTCTGACCTTGTTCTTCAGACAATTTTTTTATACATAAGGGGCAAAATCGCTTCAAACATCCGGACCCGGGGGGACTGCGGCCTACGAGAAGTTAAAGGTCTGGGAATTACAGAACTCATTAATTCGTCATCCCAAAACCGGGCAATTGTCCAATTATTGAAAGCAACGGATTGTTAAATGTAATTGAAGAAGAAGATAATACTTATAAATTTAAACGAAAATATGAAACAGAACAAGACACAGAAAAAAAAAGTTAATAGTCGTAACTGAAACTTGAACCCAGAATCTTTTCTCTTATCAGGACAAACGCTTTAACCAACTCAGCCGTTGGGATCTCTTATTTTAAGTATTTTTTGTCAATCTCATATTTCAAATTCAGAAATAACAATATTATCTTCGACCAATTTTTCCCACATTTTTAGCTTTTTAAATGATTCAAAGTTCTAAAGAATTGGTTTGTAACTTAGATAGTGTTTCTATTTTTGAAACTGATAATTCGTGGTGGAATTCCATTATAATAGTATAATAAAACAAATTTAAAACTTTTTCCACTTTTAATTAGCGAAGGCAATTAAAAGTGGAAAAAGTTTTAAATTTGTTTTATTATACTATTAGATAGTGTCTCGGATTAACATATCCTACCATTCTCATTTGCGTCACGTGTTCTCCTTACACTCCTTTCCTCGTTCATTCGCTCTACATGTCCAAACCATCTTAGTGTCCCTTTCTTAATCTTACACATTACGCTTACATCAGCTTTGCATTCTTTGCGAATCTCCATATTTCTCACACGATCATAGGTTGTTTTACCACACATACGCCTCAGGGTTCTCATTTGTACAGCATTTAATCTACTTTCATCCTTATTCTGCCAGTTCCATGCCACACTGCCATATAATATAATTTTTTTATCAGGGTAGGTACCAGCATTCCATTGTGGACTTCTAGCTTCGCTTCTATGGACAGTATTTTGTTAGCACCAACCGCGTCAGTCCTCCATTAATGGAGTTACCTGCATTTACCCTTTTTTCAATATCTCTATCAGCCTTTCCATCTCTCGTAAACATACTTCCCAAATACACAAACTTATCCACCTGCTCCAAGTATTCATCATTCTCAACTATATTGCACACTGTTTTCATACTCTCTCTTTCAAACACCATGACTTTAGACTTACTTACATTCATCATTAACTCATTCTCCATACATACTCCGTTCATCCTAGACACTAGAGACTGTAGATCTTTCATATAGCGTATAATAGGCAACATACTTTCAAATTACTCAATTTTGTGCCCAATCCGATCTCTTTCAGCATACAATTAGCCATGTATAGATTGAATAACCACGGTGACATTTCGCAGCCTTGCTTAACACCTTTGTATTAGGTAAATACATTTAATATGAGTAAAATGTTTTTTTTTTGGTTTTTCAGGCCAACCGCTAACGAAGAAGGACTCGCTGCATATTCGTCCTCAGACTCAGACGAATGATAAATTTATATAATACGAGGCGGGTGTAGGTACGACCGCTCTGGAAACCATTCATTGGATAATCATCACCTATTGTGCCGTAGTTCACCTTACGTGAATCGATACTTAGTAACTTAGATGAGGCCGGAAGAAAGAGACCCATTGACCTCACCAGCAGGACTCTCTCGACCCGTCGTCTTGCAATGCAATGAAAGGGTTGGGTTCATACGTCTGTCACTTCTGACACAATAACTGGCAGACTCCTTCACACCTTACTTACCTTTTTCCATCCCAGAACTTCCTCTACTTTCATTCCTTTCCTTTAGTTTTTTACTTGATCCAAGCATTTTGATCATATACAATGCTTGTAGCAGTTTCAGCCAAGCATTACGTCATAATCTACGTACTTACCACATGCTTGATGCAATTTTATATTTTTTTGATAATGAACAAATAAGTACCTATAGACGTAAAACATTACATTTTGTTTTTGAAGAATTTTATTTCACATGTACACTTGTTAAAGTAATGATTTTTTATTAATATGCTACCGGTTTCGACATATCCGTGTCATTCACTAGCAAACTTACTTCAAAAAACTAACTTCAAAATTATATAAGTTCAGAAATGGTTAGATTTTATTAGGTGGGGGCGGTGGGAGGGATTATTTTGAGGGAGGGAGTAGAAAAATGGGAGGAGTCAATATAACATGGGAACATTGTCAATAAGGGTGATTTACAGGTTGCTATTATTTTTTAAAAAATGCTAATTGAGCCTTTGCGCAGAATAATGTTGTATCCAACAATATTCTTGTTCCGAGAAAAATGGAAAAAACGAAACCGGTTATGTTTTATAACATTTTATATTTAAAATACAATAAACATACAATTATTAAGACTTTTAAAGGGAAAGTCGTGGAAAAAGGCTATTAAATTAGAATTTATTACAAGAATTTGTGCTGATTTTGTGGAAAAATGTTGGATATAAAAATTTCACAGGCAACATTATTCCACAAAACGGATTTTTTAAAATTTTTCGTACCTTCAAGAAAGCACCATGCTCTTCTAACATCAATTTACATATGTCATTGATGCATTTGAGCTTAAAAAGCAAAAAAACGATATGAATAAATAAAACCATTTACATTCGAGATATTGTCTTCAGATCAACATACAACATTATTCGACTAAACTGTTTCAACGGCTAAAAAGCAGCCTTAACAATATTTTTTCTGGAAAAATTCTACTTTCCTGCATTCTTCAGCCTCTAGGCTTTAAAGTCTTTCTAGATGAAGCCATAACACATTCGTTTTCTCCATTTATTCCCATGAATTAAACCACGCTCCGTGATTTTGATAAACGGCCTTATACAACATTCTTACACAAACCAACCGTTAAAATGCTGCCACAGGCCTAAAAAATTTGTCACTACCATAATCCCTTTCTTAAAAGATGCATAATAATATGCCCAACATTATTTCACCATTAACTCAACATTGATAGTTTCGTTGGATACAACATTAAAGTGTAAAAATTAAGTAACAATAATTGTACACGTGAATTAAAATTCTTCAAGAAATACAAAGAAAGAAAAAATTACAATAAGTAAAAATAATTAAATATTAGGAATCCTAGAACAATTATATATAAAATTATTTTAAAATAAGTAATTATTGCATTTACGTATAACAAGCTTCTTCCCGCGACTTCGTCTGCGCAGGATTAGTAATTCTATTAGCCTATTTTCTATTCCTAAATCCATCTATGTTTATACCAAAATTCTTAACCTATTTATTTAAAATATCTATAATTCTTCATTCGATTCAAAGTATTAGACGAGTACTTTAAATAAATTCACTAATTTTCTAAAATAGAATATTGATTTAAATGAAATTTGATTGTTTTGCAAAATGTCCTTCTCAAATTTTGACATTTTCTATTAAACAATAATTATTATTTATAATATATTAAAATAGCTAGCTTTATAAAGCCTATATGTTATTCTGATGTATGAGCTTTATTATTGTAAAGTTTCATTAAAATCCATTCAGTAGTTTTTGCGTGAAAGAGTAACAAACACACATACATCCATACAAACTTTCGCGTTTATAATATTAGTAAGATATATTAAAAACTTTTATAAATTAACACAAAATGATCAAAAAATTAACGAAAATGTCTAAATTACAAACAATAAATTATTCGCATTATAGATATTAATGTGAAAATAAATTTAAGAGATGGCTATTTTGAAAAAAATATTTTGTTAACTATAATATTAAATTGACTATTAACACTTTTTCTAGTTTGTAAAATGTATGTGTTCGTGTATTTATGCGTTTATATGAATGTGTGAATGTATATGTTATATATAAATTCACACATTCATATAATATGTACATATCTACTTTAAACTAAGTCAGTATAATAAGTTTTTTCAATGTTTGAAGCGCCCATTGATAAATTACTAAAAAATATTTTATTTGGGACTTTTATCTTTTTTATATCATTTATTTCTTATTATATTATATGCTTATAAATTTTTTTAATCTTTTTTAACATTTCTTTGTTTGTCCGGTACGCGTTCCTATACCTTCATCCGATTGCGATGAAACTTTAGTGAGTTGTTATTTGCACATGAAGGTTTTTATATATAATGGTGAGCTCTGGCATTATGAAATTTGTATAAAAAAATTACAAAAATGGCTTGCGAGTTGTTTGAAAAATGTGTGTATTTCGTATAGTTTAGTGATAGGGAAGGGAGGAAGGGAATAAAGGAAGAGGAGGGGCGTTAAGGGAGGGGCAGAGAGATGGTTTGCAAAGGAGACATAGTAGCGGTAGGGGAAAGCAGGGGGTAAATTTGTAAAATCCATGTTTCTCACACCAGCTTTTTGTGGACTGCTCACGTACCGGAAAAACTTTATTTGTGAACGCACCAGACGATATAAGAGTATGTATGAATGTGATTGAGGCAAGGATTTTGTCCCAAGATCGAGTCGTTTGGCAGTCCATCCTCTACCTAAGTGACGGTGTGATGGTTTTTCAGTTACTTAGCCACTGGAGCGACAGAGCAATTAAAATATTTTTTAAAGGAAATTTTTCTGCCCACATTAAAAAAATCATATCTCCGAATTTGAATATGGAGACATACAAACTGATTATTGTTCTATATAGCCAATGAATTCCCCTATCTTTTGTCTATTATCACATATTTGTAGGATTATAAAAAAAATATAATTAAATCTTTAACCTTAAAACATTTTAAAGAATCTAGAGAACATTTATTTTGTTTTTATATAGTCGTTTTGACAAAAAAAAATCTGAAAATTTGCCACATTTTGGCAACAAAGCAATCCGAGGTTTTGGAAATAGTGCCATAAAGTGGCAAAAAGCTCTCGAGTGGTTAGTTATGTATGTATATTATAATGTCATTCTGTTCTTTCATTCTGACTTGCCGACAAGTTTGTCGCTATTGTGGAAGCACTATGAATTAGAATGTCACTTATTTAGCTTTATAAAAGTATAATAAAACCATAAAAATAACTATAGAATTCTTTATTTAACTATTGTATATGATGCACATAAGAAAACACTGTATTATAACCTCAAAAAATAAAAGCTTTATCATAATAAAAACAAATTATTTAAATATATAATATTTCGATTTGGAAGGCGGGTATGGGTACTGCCGCCCCGGGAACCATTTATTGGATAACCAATACCTCCGCCATATGTCACCCAAAGTGGTACGCTACGTTCGGTGGCTTAACAAGGGTGCCTGTATAAAAATAATTTGAATTTATTTGCACACTCCTGTTAGTGAAATCGCTCCTCTGGATTCGTAGTCGACGATCTTAGGTGGGAAAGAAACAAATAATATTATGGATTACCACCAGCATGAGTTGAAATGTGACATTTAAACTCATTTTCCCGAAAACACTCTAGCTGCATTCTGTACACTAAAATGGTTTTTCACCATTGTGGGTTAAGAGGTGTTCTCCTATAGATCCTCGATAGATTCTCCTATTTTAACAAATGGATTGCAACATTTAGAGCACAGACGTCGGATGGGATGCCGTCCTTGTTCTACCAGTATTTCAATGGAAGATTCTCCGAGGAACTAGCGTCATTGATCCCTTCGGCACCGGTGCGTAGTCGGGAAACATATGTACATGGTTGACATTTGTGACTCGAGAATGGGTCGCTTCTACGACTCGTCTCTTCAAGACCCAGGTTCACTCCTTCCATACTTTCCACAAAAAGACTCTCCACTCTGCGTCCACAAAGATGCCACAGGCCCTGCGGGAAATTATTTTCCTTGTAGTCTACTGTGTGGAGTTAATGTTTTTTTTAAAAAGCGTGTTTTTATTCATAACTTTCGAGAACACAAATAGTTGCATTCGGCACATGAGAATGGTTTTATTCTAGAATAGGAGAGAATATTGTGTATTTTTAAAGTTTTTTTTGGGCACATGAATAGTGGCATTCATGGCAATACTGCCTTTCAACGGCCTCCGTGGTCGGGGGTAAGGCTCTTGACTATTAATTAGCGAGCTGGAGATCGCTGGTTCGGATCCCGGCGAGCGCAAGTAAATTTTATTTGATTAATTTGTGTTATTTCACAAAACAGTCATTCGGCACGTTCCAGCGTGGAAGATACTCTCAGTATCGAGGTGTAAGACGACCATTCAGACTTGAAATATCGCTTAGAATGGCTTTAGCGGTGTTTGGTGACCAGATCTGATAGCCAGATACTATCCCACCCTCCTCTTCCCTATCTCCTTCTTCTCTCGACTACCTTCATTCTAACAACATACTCCAGTTGGGTATGCCATATTCTCACTGGCTCTGGACGGTTGGGAGCAGTTGAAACGGTTGTGCGTCATTCACATTAAAAAATATATATTATTTTACGCCGGTATGAGTCAGAAGGTGTCGTGTTAATGTAGACTTAATAAAACACACAAAGCTGCAAATGGAACACGATAAAGGTTTTTCACAAATTTGAGCTAGAAGGTGATGTTTTAAACTTGATTTTTGTGAAAATGAAGAGTTGCATAGGGAACAAGAGAATGGTTTTATCTTGTGAGTGAGAATGTGTCGTGTTAAATTAAACTTTTGAGAACACGTATAACTGCATATAGAACATGAGAATGGTTTTTTAAAACTGTGACTTGGAAGGTGTTGGGTTAAGCGTGACTTTTGTGAACATAAATAGTTGCATTCAGAACAGGAAAACGGTTTAGCTCCAATGTTAGTTGGAAGATTTCGGGTTATGATAGGACGATCAACACCTTTTAATGCGTCCATGGTTTTAGATTTCCCTTCTGTAAAACGGAAAATATTCAGAAATTAGTCTATCTCGTTAGTAGTTAATATTTCGAGATCATATTTACGAAAAAAAAATATTTTAAACAATTTTCATCAAATCTCACCGTTCAAAATCATGTATCTATAATCAACGGTACAAATGGGGTATTTACAATGTTTTTTTATGTTGATGAATACATTTTCTACTGACTAACCATCACGCCGTTTCCCCGCAGGCAGAGAGAACGGATCGCCAAACAACTCGGTCTTGGGACACACTCATTGCCTCATTCACATTCATACATTGTCTCATTTTATTTTATTTGGAAAACCAACAGTTATAACATTTTATAAAGTGTAATAAATAATGTGTAAATCATTTAACCAATAATAGGTTTCCACTGAAGTATCTTAATTTCTTGTAAACAAAGAAAAATAGTTACATTAGCCTATGGGGATGGGATGGTGGGAGGGAAGGGAAAGGGATGGATCTATTCTGTATAATTAGTAGGGTGTGTGTATGGTATGTAAGTAGTTATAGTAAAGTATCGAGAGATTGCCTGTGTGACTTTAAGGAGTGTGGTGCAGAGTTAAAAATGTCAAATTGTGTATAGTTTGTATTGAAAGTGTGTGATGCACGATACATGAAGGAGTGTTGCTTAGAATTGGTGTTGCATCGAGGGAACTAAAAATTTTGTCTGATCTGGTTCGTTTGTTGGGAACTCGTAATTGGATTCGTTGTAAGAGTTCCGGGCAATCTACGATGGACCTGGATATTTTCTGTATATATATTCATATATACTCTTCTATTATTCCGAGTCTTGACATAGTCCGACTAAAGTATCAGATTCACTTGATCGTGCCACGTCTTCCTCGAGCATCCTCGACTTCTTCTACCATTCACATTTGCGTCATATATTCTCTTTACACCCTATCTTCAATCCTTCGCTGTACAAGCCCAAACTATCTAAGCGTCCCTTTCATAATTTTACTTATTACGCTTACATCAGCCTGGCATTCTTTTCGGATATCCATATTTCTCACACTATCATACATGGTTTTACCACACATACCAGATCTCATTTCTACAGCATTCTCTGCCAGTTCCATGCTTCCCTGCCATACAACAGAGTAGGTACCAGCACTACATTATGGACTGCTAGCATCGCTTCTTTTAACCTATTTTTGTTGGCGCCAACGGCGTTCAGTCCTCCATTAATGGAATTACCTGAATTTACCCTTCTTTCAATATCTCGATCAGCCTTTCCACATCTCGTAAACATACAAGTATTCATCATTTACATTTTTATAAAAAAACCTTTTAAAAAATATGGCTACCTGCAGTCCGGTTGTACTGTGCCAAACATTCCTCTTTGATATCTCGGTAGTCTATATCGATATCCTTACGAAGTAATTCTCCTCCGTGCCACGTGCCACGTTCTTCACGTGCCAATGGTTCTGTCTTGATGATGGAAACATCCTTGTTGAGATCCATGGCTTTGCAGTAAGATTTAATATATTATACAATATTCGCAACGTAACAGTAAGAGACTCTAAGTATTTTGTTTCTAGTTAATCTCTACGCGATGTCCATTGTATGAAGATGTATAAAATTCTGTTAAAAACTAGTTCAGAAGTTTTAACGAGAATCTTGAGGTAATAATAAGTGCTATGAAGAAAACAATACGAGAAACGTCAGATGAAAAGAACCGCCAATTCTGTTTTTATGGAATTGTCTATGGCTATAATATTAAGTTCGATGCACAGAGGCATAGCGGATCTTATGTGTCACATAGGCATAGCCGATCTTATGTAACACAGGGTATTAGTGAACTAACTAACTAACTAACCATCACGCCGTTTCCCCGCAGGGGTAGGCAAAGAGGACGGACCGCCAAACACTTCGGTCTTGGCACACACTATTTGCCTCATTCACATTCATACATCGTCTAATATTAGTGAACTACTGTTGCTTAAGGTTGGAATCAGACGGTTCATTTCTGTATTTCATTCCACCTATTTCACTCGGAATGACACGTCTGAACAAGAAATGAAACAAAAGTGAAACGAAGATGGGAACATTCGCTCGAGTAACCATAGAGTAAACCTTCACTCGAGTGAACCGTCTGATTCCAGACTAAGTAGTTTTGTATGGCAAACCCTCAGGCCTCGAAAAAACAATTTCATGTCTTCAAATATTTCCGTTTGACATTCAATTTCAAATAGATTCTCAATGTTTGAATGTATTTCTAAATAAAATACTGATTTGGAAATCAGATGACACTCAAAATCCCCCCAGACTTAAATATTAAAAATTGCAAAATGTCCTGCATTGGTTCAATAATAACTAAATGGTTGATTGGCTTGGGTAGGGAGGAGTCTGAAAAACTGTTATATAATGTGACTTAAAACGATACATGGTTACCTATGAATGGCACATTTAGTAAAACTTAGTACATAGGTATTAATTAAAAAGAATAATAATAATTTAAATTGCATTTGGCACTTTACACATTTTGGTTCCTTAGAACAGGCAATCTGCCTAGCTAGGAACTAATATCGACCTAAAACAACGTAATAACACTTGTATTAATTTTAAATATATTCTCTTATTATGTAATATTATTTGTTATTTTGGCTTTAAATGTATCAAATGTAAATAAAAATAAATAAAAAAAAATGTATCGTAAGTTTTTTTTTTTGTATTTCATTAACATAATTTAAATTTTCTTTATTAAAATTGCATTAGCTCTTCTCAGGAGGCCCTGTGGAAAATAATTCCCTTCAGGGCCTAAGTCATCTTTTGAGATGCTGTGTGCAGGGTATTTTTAGGATAGGAAGGAGAGGAAGTTGTATGAGGGGTGGATAGAAATTTGGGGGTCTGTACGTCCAGGAGTGATGGACAGTACGGTATGAATCCATTTCTCCTACTACGGTGTAAGGCGATGTTCCGAGAGAGTCCTGCTGGAGAGGTCAAAATATCTCCCTCAACCAGCCTCTCCCATTCAAGCCTGCCACGCAGTTGGTTGGCAGATGCATCCACCACCAAGATCCGGACAAACCTTACCTCATGAACCCGTGCCGTGCACCCTAAGTCACCAAATAATGCGAACCACTGTTTTGATACTGTTCTGATTCTGCTTTATCCATTGTTCTATTTTGTTGCAGTTCTGATAAGTCACTGTTCCTTTTTAAAACTGTCCTGATTTGATACTATTTAGTTTTGTCATATTCACTTTGGCATAGTTCTAATTTGCCACAGTTCTACTTTGTCAATGTCTATTTTTGTCATCGTTCTGTTTTGTCTCTGTTCTGTGATGAACAGAACAATTCTGTTTTGTCACTTGTATGATGATTCTTCTTTCTATATTTGAACTTCAACTACTGTCACTGTTCTTATTAAAAACTCTCCTGATTTGTCACTGTCTTGTTTGTCATTGTCCTGTTGTATTTATTTATACTGGGTTTTACAGATGTTCTCACTTGCGTGAGAACAATCCAGTTATAAAACTCAGTTAATGTACAATAACAAAAATCTACTAACTACAGTCTAAGTTTCCCATTTTTGTAATAGGGCCAAAACGACATTTTGGACGTATGACGTCAAAAGCGTTGCCCGGCTATGAAAAAATTCTGACAGTAGTTCTTTCTTGTTTGTTGACGTGCATATGTAGCGTCGTTGTCAACCACGCGCCGTTTTGGATTTGTCAGTTTTTGAACGTTTTTAAAACCAATAAATTTGAATGAAAACATAAAAAACAAACATTTTTAGTAGAATGATTAAAATCAGAAAAATGATCTTTAAATATTTCATAGATTTTCAACAGAATCCCTTGTTTGTGAAAATACCCCATTGTTCTGTTTTGACACACTAATGTTCTGCTTTATCACTGTTATATTTTCTCAGTGATATTTTGTCAATATTTCTGTTTTTGTCACTGTTCTGTTTTGTCAATTCCCTTCTTTTCGCTGTTCTGTTTTGACTCTGTAATGATTTTTCAACTGTTCTGTTATTTAAATGGTCTGTTTTATCGCTGTTATAGTTTCACACAGGGTTATTATGCCAGTGTTCTGTTTTGTCCTTGTTATATTTGTTCACTGTTCTGTTTCGTAACTATTCTATTTTGTAATTTTTATTTTTTTAATTGATAAACTAATGTTTAAGACAAGATTTTTATGCATAGCGCAAAGGGTAACAATTATTATCAGCAATAATTATTAGCCTGAAAAACTCATCCACATTGAAAAGGTCTCCCGAGAAAAGATACATGCCGCCGACGGGACTTGAACCCGTTCTTCTGATTTCCTGTCAACTGCTCTACCCACTGAGCTACGTCGGCATATCTCTTACCTACCCGCCAAATAATTCAATATATATACTAGTGTTTCATTCAACAATTACTGCTTATTACATTTCATACATATCAATTTGGGAGGCAGGAATGGGTACCGCCGCCCCGGGAACCAATTATTGGATAACCAACACCTCTGCAATAGGTCACCCCAAGTGGTTCGCTACGTTTGGTGATTTAGTAGGGGTTCCCGGGTTCATGGTGTGAGGTTTGTCTAAGTCTTGGCGGCGGTTAATCTAGACACACTGAACCCCAGATTCCTACCCAACCCTTTTCTTTCCCAGAACTTCCTCTCCTTCATTTTCTTAAAAATACAAGGCCTCCTGTGTGGAGCTAATGTAAAAGAAAATAAAAATACAGTAGTAAATATTGAATTATTTAGCGGGTAAGAGATAAGCCGACGTAGCTCAATAGTTAGTTAATTCTGAAAATTATGTATTGATTGATTTTGTTGTATGATTATATGATTTTAAATTTGTTTAATAGAATCTATCGTTTGAAAATTGAACAAATCTGCCAACGACCAACGGTATAACCTTAGTATATTAAAAATAAACTTAGTTTTTCAAAAATTTTAAACTGCGTGTACCAGATAAAATAACAATTTTACAAATCCAATTTATGTTTTTTTGAAAAAAAGTGTCAATACGTCTAGAATTTGATTTAAAAGGGACTAATTTCCGGTATTCTCTGGTAATATCCTCTCAATAATTATTTCTTATAATATCTAATTGATTATATTTTGTTATTTGTTCTATTTTGCAACTCTTCTGATTTGTTTTATCATGGAATCGTTTATTGCACCATTTCCTAATAATTTAGTATCATAATAATGGTAGATTCAGACTGGGTCGACGTACGTATGCATCGCTATGCCTAACAATATCTGAGGCCCTAGCACGCTCGCTCCTTAAGAGGCTAGACTTTAAACTACACGCGGAACACCCGCGACTGTCATTCTGTCCCGCTCACAATAAGCTCACGCACACTTACAATACATGCGAATGCGAAATGTGCGAATGAGACAACGCTCAAATTTACCTACAGAAATCGCTCGAAAAGGGGTTTATGGAGAATACACTTTTTTACACCGAAACTTTCACGAAATTGAAATTTAAAAAAATATATATATTTTTAGAAAGAAGAAGCTACGTCGGCAGCTTTTTATAATTTTATAATTCTTTATGAGAGTTGAGTTAGCAGCACTTTTTCCCTAAATAATATTTTTTGATAAATATATTCGTTTTGTGCAATTTTCGATGTAGAAAAGTGTTTTTTCCCGGGCGTCCTTTTTGTATGGGCCGAAAAGCGAAGTCTATCATCTTAACGATCGATAGGATAACTATCGGTAACTTCTCATCGTTCCCTAGCATGACTACAGATCGCCAACGATTAAGTGACAGTTCACAATGACTAAGTGTCCTTAACATATTCGACATCAACTGTTGTTTGTACGTTAGCGATGTGCAGTTGTCCTAGGGAACGATGAGAAGTTACCGATAGTTATCCTATCGATCGTTATAGAGCGAGCGTGCTAGGGCCTCTGGGCTACCTAGCAACTATAGATTTTCAATGAAAATTTATGTTTTAGGCTCTCCGCTGGCGAGGCAACTGAAAACCAACTAAAACCGGCTGTTTTCTCTGTCTTGATTGGTCAAAAAGCTTGTTTAACCATAGACGAAGAACAATCAGCTGACAGCTGGCAACTAGCAACGGCCGGCCAGGGCAATCAGCAGTGCAAGTCGTAAGTCACCGCTTGCGTTACCGTTGACAACGGGTGTTTGAGTGATTGGGTAGTGTGCGGGCCATCACATTGTCATACAAATACAGTTGCCAGTTGACAGTTTTCAGTTGCCTCAGTGAGCGGATCGTTTTAGAATCACATTGGCCACACGCATCGCGACGTGCGATGTCTGTGGCCATTTTCATAGAAAATGTATGGGTTGCTAAGCATTGTTTGGCGTAGCGATGCGTACGTACGTCGACCCAGTCTGAATCTACCTTTAGTCCATGATCTTGTGTGGCGTGTGCATTTTTCGCTAGGTACTGTGAGATCATGACGTTATCTACGATGTTTAGAATGTGGTGGTGTTGTCATTGTGGGGTCGCGGCACTGGAAGGAAAGAACAAGGTATAAACAATAAACAAGCGGAACCGATACACAAGGAAACACGTGCGGGTCGGGAGCCAGGGGCTCTCAAACTACCAAAATAATAATAAAAAAACGTCAATAGGTTATATAAGTATTTTTTTTTTACATTAGGTCCACACAGGAGGCCCTGAGGAATATAATTTCCCTCAGAGCCTATGTCATCTTTGGGGATGCTGTGTGGAGGGTATTTTTAAGGAAAGGAAGGAGATGAAGTTCTGGGAAGGAAAAAGGTATGAGCGTTGGGTAGGAATCTGGGATTCAGTGTATCTAGATCATCCGCCGCCAGGACCTTACCCCATGAACCCGGGCACCCCTGCTAAGTCACCAAACGTAGCGAACCATTTGGGATGACCTATGGCAGAGGTGTTGGTTATCCAAAAAATTATTCCCGGGGCGGCGGTACCCATTCCCACCTCCCAAACTCTAATATGAAAATTGTTTATGCATTGGCGATTTTATATATTAATAGTTAGTGGTAGGTGGATAGGTACGATTTAAACAAAACAAAAAAAACAAATTTTGATAATAATATGTAACAGGTTTAGGCTCTCTGGCACGCTCGATCGATAAGGATAGTATCTCTATAACCTCTCATCGTTTCCTAGCACGACTGCTGATCGCCAACGATTAGATTACAGTTCACAATGACTTCTGTGTTCAATGCAATATGCATTTTGAAAATCCAATGTGCCAATTGGTCAGAATTCATAAACTTACGAAAAAACTTACAAGTGTAAAGCTAACCTGTTTAACTTTTACTGTATGTAGCGTTGAAACAGACGGCCCCTAGTAAAGACACTACTCAGAATTTTTAATTTTAGTTCAATTAAAATCATTAAAAAATAAATTCGAGAACGTGTTTTGTGACGAAAATACCTCAGATTATAAAGTCTTACACAACTAAAATATTTCTGATTTTTTTTACACACTCCCAACTAGCGATGGGCACAATCGATGAATAATCGATTATTTACTCGATCTTTTTTACCATCGAATGATTTCGATTCATTTCCATAGAAAAATCGATTCTCGCTTCTCGATGTCAAATTCATTCGAATGCACAGTCCGAGAGAATCGGTTTGAAACGTCATCGAACTTGGAATCGATTCTCGCTTCTCGATGTCAAAATTCTTTCGAATGCACGGCCGAGACAATCGGTTTGAAACGTCATCGAACTTGAAATCGATTCTCGCTTCTCGATGTCAGAATCCATTCGAATGCACAGTCCGAGACAATCGGTTTTAAACGTCATCGAACTTGGAATCGATTCTCGCTTCTCGATGTCAGAATTCGAATGCATAGTCTTGAAACGTCATCGAAAGTGATTTTGCTTGTCAAACGAAATATTTTATAGGTACATGTTATAATCAATCTGATGTGTGAATTTTAAATTATGAATGAATACTTTTAGGTAACGATTTACGTTTTCAGTATAGTTTATACGTAAAAGATTGCGATGGTGATAGCTTTCAACAATTTAAAAATGTTTATTATGAGGTTATGTATCATCTATTTGGGTATTGTATATTTAATTTAAAACAAAACAATAACTTAGTATATACCATTTTTATATTTAATGCCGACCGGGTTTCGCTAAAACCGTAGTTTCTTCAGGGCAGTAAATAATACTCTACTAAAATCAGCAAGTAGGTAATATGTTTTCATATCTGCTTTATATGACCAAATATATTTAATTTATTTGAAATTAACAGGTGTTTCTTAGTTTGTAATAAAAATGAAACGATTTCTATAGTAAGAAAACTTTATTTAATGATAAACTACAAATATAAAAATATAAATACAAATAATTGCATACGAAAAGGTGTCCATAACCTACATGTTATTTAGAGGTTATTTTTTAACAAAAACGACATAAACTTATTATCTTCGTATTAAACACAGACACACTGTCAATATTATTAATGGGAATTTGTACCAACCGGCTAAACTAAATATCTTATTAGTAATTTTATTGTTGTGAGATGCCCTCATATTTGAAATTCGTGGAAAATGGAATAACACTAATGTTGCCATCAAACAAAAAGGAATTTGCCAATTTGCCATTGCCAGGAAATAAAAACGGTGATTGAAATATTGTTGCAGTACTTACTTACTAATGTTGCGTTATTTAAACATGTTATTTATCAAAATTTATTATTGTTATAATTATTATTATAATTATTTATTGTTTTTGACAAAAATGTCATATAATTATAATTATTTTCATATTATTAAACATACATAAATATTTTTAATGGAAATTTTTACCAATGGGCTAAACTAAGTAGCTTAACAATAATTGTTATGTTGTGAAATGCATACCAAAAAACAACAAATAAAATTACAACAAACAATAAGCGTTGCCATACATGATGCACCATAATAATTTTCGGCTTCCTACCCCCCCCCCCCCCCCCCCCCCCTCCCCGTCACAGACAAAAATCCCCTGACCGTAGCTTTTGCTCCCGAACTCCGAGCAAAAAATCGATTAATCATTCGATTATTGTGATGTCTCGATTAAAAAAAATCGATTATATAAAAGTTTCGATCATTCCCATCGCTACTCCCAACTTATTTTGTTTCGACATTATTGAAAAATTATAAATACTTATGATCAAAAAATACTTACAAGAAGTACACGATATTAAAAAATGTATCATCACGCGTTTGAGCATTTTTATTGCTTACTTGAATGTAGGTAAATACTAAAGAAAATTTTGAACGAAATAAATCAATATTAAATTTAGTTTAAAAAATTTGATACAGGGAATAATTGATCTTTCTCATCGGAACCTCCCTGTACAGTTGCAAGCATTTTGGAACTTTAATTCTCAGCCGCTGGTCAATCACTCTTAATAAAACACGACTCGTTTAGAATAGAGCAAAAATCTAGCGGGAAAAGTTTTAAAAAGTATTTTTAAAGAAATCCTATGAAAATTTTCTTACTTATCTATGTAACCCATCCAATAACATTAAACAAACGTGTTTATAATAATTTTCGTAGCATACTTTGCGATTTTTTTTTATTGAGGAAATTTCATATAATCAGCAAATGTATAGATATTATTTAAAAAAATCTAATATATAAAAATCTCATGTCACGGTGTTTGTGGTCGCACTCCTCCGAAACGGCTGGACCGATTTTTATGAAATTTTTATGTATATTTGATAGGTATGAGAATAGGTCGTAAAGTATATTTCATACCGCGAGCTCTGGCTTTATGAAATTTTCATACAAAATTTGAAATATGTCATGGGGAGAGGAATCCGGGAGGGGCGGAGAGGAATTATAGAGGGGAAGGCGGAAAAGAGCGGAGAGGTAAGGTGAAAGTGGAAGGTGGGAGGGGAAGGATTCGTGGAATGGGCAGAGATAGCGGAAGGGGAACAGAACGAATGGGAAAGGACACGCAGGGAGAATAAAAATTATTTATTTAATTGGCATTTCAACGCATGCCGGGTATCAGCTATAAGCAGTAACATATATTATTTTAGACAAGCTTCTGCCCGCGACTTTGTCTGCGCAATATATATGTTGATAACAAAATTATTAACCTATTTATTTAAAATATCTATAATTCTTGATTCGATTCAAAGTATTAGGCGAGTACTTCAAATAAATTCACTAATTTAAATATTTTCTAAAATAGAATTTTGATTTAAAAATCATTGTTTTGCAAAATGTCTTTCTCAAATTTTGACATTTTGTTTTAAACAATAATTATTATTATCAATATATTGAAAATAAATAGCTAGCTTTATAAATTATAGCCTATATGTTCTTCTGATGTATGAGCTATATTATTGTAAAGTTGTTTTTGCGTGAAAGAGTAACAAACATAGATACATCCATACAAACTTTCGCGTTTATAATATTAGTAAGATTAAAAAACTTGAAGGGTTCTAGAGAATTGTTATAATGCGGTAGAAATTCGGAATGCCTCGGATTTTAAAAGTTTGAGAACCAGTTATCCAAGTAGTCGAGTCAGGTGGGTTCTTGTCTATTAAAAGTATGTACGAAGACTTGTAGGGCGAGTTGACAGATTTACAGACACTTGAAAAAACGCTGGGAAATCAAAAACACGTGTTTCTTTGCTTCTGTTTTTGACTTATTTTTGGTTTTAGAAAAAAAAACTTGTCGTAATTGTTCATGGGTATATTTGCATTAAAATAAGTCAGATATAATTTATAAATTATTTATCAGTTTAAATCACAAATCTTTCGGACAGCGTTACGATGCCCATCATCTGGGCAGAGTCTAAAGGAGGTAATGCAACACGGTGTAATACCCCAAAAATAAATCACAATAATAGATACTTTTGGTCGTGAAATTTTCAAATCATATCTAACCTGTCAATATTTCTAAAGTTCCTACTGCTTGCCAACATTATAAGCCGAAAATGATGTCTGTGCAGCGATGGACGACTTAGTGAGCGTTCACATTTCCGTTTTAAAAACGGAGGCGGGTCCCGTTTTAAAAACGGATGTCCTAGCGGCTGTAGTGGATGTATGGAGCTGTTCACACTTGTCCGTCTCCGTTTTAAAAACGGATCCGTTTTTATTGTCGGAGAGATCGCCAGCGCAGCGCATCCGTTGTAAAAACGGATGTGTCTCGCTCGCCCATAGGTTTGCATGGAGCTGTTCACACTTGCCGCCTCGTAGCTCCGGCGAAACCCGCCACGCCCCGCTCCTCAGCCCGAACGCTCCCAGTCGCGAGGAAGCACCAGAGTTGCGTGGTCGCATCTGTTTGTTTTAAGTATACGCCAAATCACTATTTAGATTTCTCTTTACTGAATCGGTTTACATCATGAATATGAAAAAATATGCTATTTATATATTGAAACTTTTCCTACCTTTTAAATTCATTGGAATTAAGATAGATTTATTAATTACGTTACAAAAAATATAAGCGTAAAGTACTAAATATTTTGTTTTTTCATTACATAAATCTGAAGTTATACAAGAAACCACTTTTAAAAAATACCCCTTTATGGCTAAGATTATTTTTGACTCAATCCATTGACTAACTTTTTTTCGTTCTTGTAAAATTATTCATAAAAATAATAAAAACAACTTTTGTGCTACTTGTGCAGATAATAACACGCGGAGGGGTAGTAAAATATTTTTGGCTTTTCTATTCCTCAGTTCATTAATTAAAACTATAATAATGGACGAGCACTACCAATTATAGAACCTACCTAAGCACCTATCTAAGTATCTACCTAAGTACCTAAATATGAACCTACACAAGTATCTACCAAAGTACCTACCTAAGTATCTATCTAAGTGCCTACCTAAGTTCCTACATAAGTACCTATCTACATAAGTGCCTATCTACCTAACAACCTATCTACCTAAATACCTATCTACCTTAGAACCTACCTATGTACCTACCTGAGAACCTACCTAATTACGTACCTAAGTGTCTACATAATTACCTACCTAATTACCCAAATACGAACCTACACAAGTACTTACAAAATAATCCACCTAAGTAACTTCAAAATTTTCTACCTAAGTATCTACATAAGTACATATCTAAGTACCTACCTACCTTAGAACCTACCAAAATACATACTTGAGAACCTACCTAAGGATTTACCTAAGTACCTACCTGTGAACCTACCTAAGTACCTACCTAAGTATCTACCTAATTACCTAACTAAGTACCTACCCAAGTATCTATCTAAGTGCCTACCTAAGTTCCTACATAAGTACCTATCTACATAAGTGCCTATCTACCTAAGAACCTATCGACCTAAATACCTATCTACCTTAGAACCTACCTATGTACCTACCTGAGAATCTACCTAAGTATCAACCTAAGTATCTACCTTAGTACCTTACTAAGTACCTACAAAAGTACATATCTAAGTACCTATCTACCTTAGAACCTACCAAAATACCTACTTAAGGTTCTACCTATGTATCTACCCGAGAACCTACCTAAGTACCTGCCTAAGTATTTGCAATTTGGGAGCCGGGAATGGGTACCGCCGCCCTGGGAACCATTTATTGGATAACCAACACCTCTGCCATAGGTCACCCCAAGTGGTTCGCTACGTTTGGTGACTTAGCAGGGGTGCCCGGGTTTATGGGGTAAGGATTATCTAGGTCTTGGCGGCGGATGATCTAGACACACTGAACCCCAGATTCCTACCCAAACCTCATATCTTTTTCCTTCTCAGAACTTTCTCTCCTTAAAAATACCCTCCACACAGCATCCCCAAAGATGACATAGGCCCTGAGGGAAATAATTTTCCTCGGGGCCTCCTGTGTGGACCTAATGTTAAAAAAAAAAGTATTTACCTAAGTCCCTAACTAAGTAAATACATAAGTACCTATTCACACAAGTACCTATCTACCTAATAACCTATCTACTCAAATACCTATCTAACCAAATAAATATCTTTGAACCTAACTAAGTACCTACATGAGAACCTACCTAAGTACGTACCTAAATATTTACCTACGTACCTACCTAAGTACCCAAATACGAACCTACACAAGTACCTACAAAATAATATACCTAAGTAATTAAAAAAATAATCTACCAAAGTAGTTACATAAGTACCTATCTACCTTAGAACCAACCAAAATACCTACTTGAGAAACTACCTAACTATCTAACTAAGTACCTACCCAAGTACCCAAATACGAACCTACACAAGTACCTACAAAATAATCTACCTAAGTATCTACATAAGTACCTATCTATCTTAGAACCTACCAAAAACCTACTTGAGAACCTACCTAAGTATCTACCTAAGTACCTAACTAAGTACTCAAATACGAACCTACACAGGTACATACAAAATAATCTACCTAAGTATCTACATAAGTTCCTATCTAAGAACCTATCTACATAAGTATCTATCTACCTAAATATCTATCTACCTTAGAACCTACCTATGTACCTACCTGAGAACCTACCTAAGTATCAACCTAAGTATCTACCTTAGTACCTTACTAAGTACCTACAAAAGTACCTATTTACATAAGTACCTGTCTACCTAAGACCTATCTACCTAAATACCTTTGAACCTACCTAAGTACGTACCTGAGAACCTTCCTAAGTACCTACCTGAGAACCTACCTAATTACGTACCTAAGTGTCTACATAAGTACCTACCTAAGTACCCAAATACGAACCCACACAAGTACTTACAAAATAATCTACCTATCTAGTATCTAAATAAGTACCTATCTACCTTAGAACCTATTAAAATACCTACTTGAGAACCTACCTAAAGATCTACCTAAGTACCTAACTAAGTACCTACATAAGTACCCATCTACATAGGTACCTATCTACCTAAGAACCTCTCTACCTAAATACCTGTCTACCTTTGAACCTACCTAAGTACCTACCTGAGAACCTACCTAAGTACGTACCTAAGAATTTACCTAAGTACCTACCTAAGTACTCAAATACAAACCTACACCAGTACCTAAAAAATAATCTACCTAAGTATCTACATAAGTACCTAAGTGCCTACATAATTACCCAAATACGAACCTACACCAGTATATTCAAAATAATCTACCTAAGTATCTACATAAGTACCTAAGTACCTACCTAATTACCGAAATACGATCCTACACAAGTACCTTCAAAATAATCTACCTAAGTATCTACATAAGTACCTATCTACCTAAATACCTATCTACCTGAGAACCTACCTAAGTATGTACCTAAGTATCTACCTAAGTTCCTAAATATGAAGCTACATAAGTACCTACCTAATTACCCAAATACGAACCTACACAAGTACTTACAAAATAGTCTACCTAAGTAACTTCAAAAGATTCTACCTAAGTATCTACATAAGTACATATCTAAGTACCTATCTACCTTAGAACCTACCAAAATACCTACTTGAGAACCTACCTAAGGATCTACCTAAGTACCTACCTGTGAACCTACCTAAGTACCTACCTAATTACCGAAATACGATCCTACACAAGTACCTTCAAAATAATCTACCTAAGTATCTACATAAGTACCTATCTACCTATCTACCTATCTACCTATCTACCTGAGAACCTACCTAAGTACGTACCTAAGTATCTACCTAAGTACCTAAATATGAATCTACATAAGTACCTACCTTATTACCCAAATACGAACCTACACAAGTACTTACAAAATAGTCTACCTAAGTAACTTCAAAAGATTCTACCTAAGTATCTACATAAGTACATATCTAAGTACCTATCTACCTTAGAACCTACCAAAATACCTACTTGAGAACCTACCTAAGGATCTACCTAAGTACCTACCTGTGAACCTACTTAAGTACCTACCTAAGTATCTACCTAAGTACCTAACTAAGTACCTACCTAAGTATCAATCTACATAAGTACCTATCTACCTAAGACCTATCTACCTATCTACCTGAGAACCTACCTAAGTACGTACCTAAGTATCTACCTAAGTACCTAAATATGAATCTACATAAGTACCTACCTAAGTACCTGCCTAAGTATCTACCTAAGTACCTACAAAATAATCTACCTAAGTATCTACATAAGTACCTAAATATGAATCTACATAAGTACCTACCTAAGTACCTGCCTAAGTATCTACCTAAGTACCTACAAAATAATCTACCTAAGTATCTACATAAGTACTTATCTACTCTATCTACCTAAATACCTATCTATCTTAGAACCTACCAAAATACCTACCTGAAAACCTACCTAAGTATCTACCTTATAATCTACCTAAGTACCTAAATATGAACCTACATAAGTACCTACAAAATAATCTACCTATAATCTTTGGTTGAATTGACAGTTATTTGTTTTCGTAGAGTAGGATCCGTTTTTAAAAACGGATCCGTCGCTAAAACGGATCCGTCGCTAAAACGGATCCGGCGCTAAAACGGAAGTGTGAATAGTGCCGTGGGGCTCCGTTTTTAAAAACGGAACCCGCCTCCGTTTTTAAAACGGAAGTGTGAATGAGCTCTTAGGTAACAGAGGCAATGGTGATTTAAGATACCCACTTTATGTAAATGTCATAATTATGTAACATGTATAATATAAATAAATCTGTCTGAGTTTTATACTACATTTTTTTAATCTATATCTAATATAAAAATTAATGTTTGTTTGTTTGTTCGTACCTTATTTTATTTTGTTATTAGTTTTGTACAAAGGTTGAGTCGGGCCATATCAAGAGTCAGAAAAATAGAAGAGTATGTGTGAGAAGATATATGCTATGTGAATGTAGCAAAAAATGTATGCCAAGACCGAATTGTTTGGCGGTCCATCCTCTCTGCCTACCTCTGCGGAGAAACGGCATGATGGTTAGTTAGTTAGTAACTAAAAATATTAAGATTAAGAGGCTAGACTTTGAACGGCACGCGGAACACCCGCGACTGTCATTCTGTCCCGCTCACAGTAAACTCACGCACACTTACAATACATGCGAATGCGAAATGTGCGAATGAGACAACGCTCAAATTTACCTACAGAAATCTCACGGGTTTATGAAGAATACACTTTTCTACACCAAAACTTTCACGAAATTGAAATTTAAAAAAAAAAATATTTTTTAGAAAGAAGAAGCTACATCGGTAGCTTTTTATAATTTTATAATTCTTTATGAGAGTTGAGTTAGCAGCACTTTTTCCTTAAATAATATGTTTTGATAAATTGTACATGTTTGACAGTGAATGTTTACGTTAATACGAAACGCATCGAAAATTCGAAAATATACCGACATAGTTTTCACCCTCTAGAAGGCAGTATAAAAAATATATATTCATTTTGTGCAATTTTCGATGTAGAAAAGTGTTTTTTCCCGGTCGTCCTTTTTGTATGGGCCGAAAAGCGACGTCTATCGTCATGACTTGGTTAGTAGGTATATTTACAAGAATTTGGTAGCTGTAATAGAGTGAAAGGCTGGTAATGTTTTAAACAGGCATATAATTACGTGTTAGGGTGCATAAATCTAAATTAGCAACGAAAACTTTCAAACAAAAATGCGACAAATTCCCCCAACTTTTTGTTGACAATTTGAATATATTACAATATTGTACCTTGTACCTATTTTTAAAATCTCCTAAAATAGTAAATGCACCATTTACATAAATTTATGTTAAATTATTTGTCTTTTAGAAATACGCAACAGTTTTTTACATTTACTGCACACAGGAGGTCCTATTTGGGGATGCTGTGTAAAGGGTTCTATCTAAGGAGAAAACATGGGTCTTGAAGGGAGTCATGTTATAGAAGGTAGTCGAGCTGTTGAACTCAAGAATGAGTCGTGGAAACGTACTGTTCTCATGTGACATATTTGCCAACCGTGTACAAATGTTAGGCACGCGTTTGGCGTGTTTCCTGACTGTGTTCCGGAGACGAAGGGATCAATGACGCTGGTTCCTGGGAGCATCTTTCATTGAAATACCGGTAGAACCTGGATAGCGTTCCCACCTGAAACTTGTGCTCTAAATATTGCAATCCGTTTGTTAAGATATAGAAATCTCTCAAATGGACCTGTTTGGGGATGCTGTGTGGAGGGTTCTTTTGAGGAGAGGAAGGAGTAAACATGGGTCTTGAAGGGAGTCATGTTATAGAAGGTAGTCGAGCTGTTGAACTCAAGAATGAGTCGTGGAAACGTACGGTTCTCGTGTGACATATTTGCCAACCGTGTACAATTGTTGGGAGCTCGTTTGGCGTGTTTCCCGACTGTGTTCCGGTGACGAAGGAATCAATGACGCTGGTTCCTAGGAGCATCTTTCATTGAAATACCGGTAGAACTTGGAGAGCGTTCCCATTTGAAACTTGTGCTCTACAGATTGCAATCCGTTTGTTAAGATATAGAAATCTTTCAAATGGACAGCCCGTTTATGCACAGGGTTTTTGTGAAATATTTTGGAGCTCCAGACCAGAGGTGGCTGCCAAATTCAACAGTGGGGTGCACTTGCGATTTGTACAGTGTTAGCAGTTGTATACTATTAATATATATAGATACTATTAATAGGTAGGTACTTCAAGAATATTTTGCGTTACGTTTCAGAATGGTAGAATCGAATCTTTACTAGAAATGGCTTTAGCTGTGTTTGGCGACCAGATCTGAATAGCCATCTCCTTCCCCTCTCAACTTTTATTTTATTGTTTTTATAGAGAATACCTCACAAGAGTCCCAACTGCCCCCGTCTGGAGCCAGTCAGACTATGGCATCCCCAATTGGGGTACGCTGTGAGGACGAAGGTAAGTGGGGAAGGGAAGGACATGGGAAAGAGGAAGGTGGGGAACTACCTGGCTATTCAGATCTAGTCACAAAACACGGCTAAAGCCATTATTAAGCAACGTTTCAATTCTGAATGGTGGACTAACACCAGGGCGATACTGAGAGTATCTTCCACTCTGGAACGTGCCGCAAATATAGTGTATATTATTTCTGCCTCACAATATTAACCAATTAAGGATGCCATAGTCTCGGCCCTAAATGGTTTAGGGGAGCAGTTGGGACTCTTGAGAGATTCTTCAAACTCAAACCGGTCAGTGGTTGTGTGGGCATCGCGTTTGGCTCGCGCAAATCGAATACTTTTACCATCATTTATGATCTTCATTAAAAAAAAATACTATTTAAAAATATGGCACTTCGTTTAAACGCCGACAGGGGGCGAGATCAAAACGCGGGTTCCAATTTCAAACTACTGCTGTCAACTGTCACGGTGACGTTTAAAACGTCAGTTAGTTACCCTACCGTTAAATCGCTGACAGCTGACAATTGAGATGTAAATCAAGTGACTAATTATCCTTGTTACGAAGTTAAGGTTACATTTTAAGGGCAATTTGGATTTGACACCTCTTGCGTTAGTATTTTTAATTTAATTTTTTTTTTTTTTAATTGCTATATTTTAATTTTTAAATTTATAGAAGTTACATCTTCTTCGTGTGCCCTATCAGAGGCCCTAGCACGCTCGCTCTATAACGATCGATAGGATAACTATCGGTAACTTCTCATCGTTCCCTAGTATGATTACAGATCGCCAACGAATAAGTGACAGTTCACAATGACTAAGTGTCCTTAACATATTCGACATCAACTGTTGTTTGTACGTTAGCGATGTGCAGTTGTCCTAGGGAACGATGAGAAGTTACCGATAGTTATTATATCGATCGTTATAGAGCGAGCGTGCTAGGGCCTAGACGTTGGCGATCACTCTGGTAAATATGTAATATATAAGAAGATACCTACACGTTAAATCTTATATATTAAAAATTATGTTTGTTCGTATCGTGCCGCTGCTATATCGTCCATCCGATTGCAATGAAACTTTGGGGATATGATGTGCGCATGCTCGCGTATGTTTTTAAGATAGTGAGCTCCAGCGTTATGAAATTATTTCCTATACTATTCGTCCGATAGCGATGAAAATTTGGTGAGTTGTTGTGATCATGCTCGCGAAGGTTTCTTAATAGCAATATTTTTATATTGGGGAGCTCTAGCTTTATGAAATTTGCTAAAAAATATTTCAATGGTTCAAGCGAGTTGTTTAAAAAAGAGGTGTATTTTATAGAGTTTAGTGGCAGGTAAAAAGACGGGATGGGAGCGGAGTCCTGGAGGGTCGGAGGGACATTTTGTAGGGGAAGTTCGTGGGAGGGGAACAAGCCAGAAACAATATCCCATAAATAAATCACTAGTTTACTTTTGTGTGTAAAAATCTAAAATCATACATTCTGTGATTTTTCAACAGGACGATAATTTTAAATTCGATTTCAAATTTCCATCCTCTCGAACGCTTTTTGCCACATTATGGCACTATTTCGTAAACCTTATTCTCTAGATTCTTTAAAATGTTTTAAGGTTAAAGATTTAATTATATATTTTTTTATAAATCCTACAAATATGTGATAATAGACAAAAGATAGGGAAATTCATTGGCTATATAGAACTATAATTAGTTTGTATGTCTCCATATTCAAATTCGGAGGAATGATTTTTTTAATGTGGGCAAAAAAATTTCCTTTAGCAATCCGAGAAAAAATATTTTAATTGCTCTGTCGCTCCAGTGGTTAGTCTCAGTTTACAAATTAATCACTTTGTAAAAGTATTTTAGGACCTGTGAAAACTACCACAACTTTAAAACTCTTGTAACCAAATGGGAAGACATATTACACCGTCAGGAAGGACGTAAATTATTATAAAAGAAAAAAAACTTTGGAATTTGCAGCACGCGTTAATTGGAGGAATACGACACCAACTGGATGATACTGGATGAAAGAATTAAAAAAATTAAAACACTCAGATAGAAGACTTATTTCCAAAATTATGTAACTAACCATCAGGGTGTTTCCCCGCAGGGATAGCCAGAAAGCAAACAACTCAGTCTTGGCATACACTCCTTGTCTCAATCACATTCATAAAAACTCAATAATTTAATACCGGAAATTAGTCCATTTTAAATCAAATTCCAGACGTATTGACTCTTTTTTACCAAAAAACATGAATTTATTTTGAAAGATTGTTATTTTATCTGGTACACGCAGTTTTAAAATTTTGAAAAACTAAGTTTATTTTTAATGTACTAAGGTTATACCGTTGGTCGTAGGCAGATTTGTTAAATTTTCAAACGAAATATTGTATTAAACAACACAAATTTCAAATCATACAATAAAATAAATCAATACATAATCTAGTAAACATTTTTTTTTAAATTTTAATTTTAGTTCAATTAAAATCATTCAAAAATAAATCCGAGAACGTGTTTTGTGACAAAAATACTTCAGTTTTTCTATTTATTTAAGGTATTACCAACTAAAATATTGAAAAATCATATTTATGACCAAAAAATACTTACAAGAGGTACACTATATTTAATAATTTATCATCATGCGTTTTGAGCATTTTCATTGCTTACTTTAAGTTTTGAAAGAAATAAATCGATATTTAATTACAATAAAATATATAAATTTGTTTTAGACCACTTTAAATTTTAATTAGACTCTAATGGTTTCGGAAGAACCCTTCCTTCGTCAGGAGAATATTAAAACTAACCTATGATACAAAATATTGATAGATATATACCAAACATTTAGGTGCTTTAAACAGAGCGGTTTATTGGAAACATATCTAGAATGGGACTAAACGATAAATTAATTTGGTTATTCATATATTTTCAAGACACTTTTCCATATAAATGATCATCTAGTAATTCCACGTTATGCAAGTGTATTATATAAGTATAATTAATACAAAACAATACAAGAACAACACGTTAATCTACCAAACTATTAAATAGGAATATAATTCACCGTCTCCAGATATTTTCATATCAGAGGGTTCGGCTCTGTGGAATTCCTAATTTGACCCATAAATCCTACTGATCCCTCAATATAAATATTTAAAAAATCTTTCGTAATTCTACATGTATTTAAAATGACTGATTTTTGCATTTTTATATACAAATTCTTTGACAAATCTAATATGCCTACATTTTTAATAAGAGAGCTAGGTATAATGCCAGTAGCCGATATAACAAAAGGTAATATCTTTATAGTCTGAGAATGCAAAATTCTTTTAATTTCATTTCCTAAATCTGTATACTTTCTTATTTTTTCAGAAACAGATTTTTGAATATTACAGGAATTGGGAATAGCTACATCAATAATATAAGTTATTTTTTTAATTTTGTCATGTAAAACTATATCAGGTCTATTATGACCAATTGGTCTGTCTGTTAGTATAGTTTTATCATAGTAAATTTTAAAGAAATTATTTTCTAAAAATGAATTTGGTTCGTATTCATAATATGGTACTATATTATGACAGTCAATCAAGTTATGTTTAATTACCAAACTTTGGTGAATTATTTTTAAAACCTGATTGTGCCTAAATGTATACTCAGACGGCGCTAATATAGAACATCCTGATATAATGTGTTCTATAGTTTCCGGAAAAGCCATACATTTTCTACATAAATCATCAATTTGATTTGGATCTTTAATTATATGCTTCCTATAATTTTTGGTATTAATTACTCTATCTATTATTAGCGTTACAATATTTTAGCGACTCTAAACTGAAAATTTGAATAGAAAAATCAGAAAAAGATACTTTCTTATTTCTTGCATATAGAAACAAACCGTTCTTAATACTACAAAAAAATTAAATCACACGTAAATTTACTTCTAAAGCAATAAAGAGAAATTACACATGAATGTAAATAAATCTAATATCGAAGTTTGGCAGCGGCTCCATTGAAGGGGCCATCTGCTATTGGTTACTTCCTACGAATTAACTTCCAGTACAGGGTGTCTGGAAAATCGTGCATAATCCTAACTAAACTAACTATCTACATAATTTAAAAAAAAATATATATATATATTACAGTTCACAGAAGATCTTGAGGAAAACTATTTTCTCCCGTCGCTGGTCATCTTCGGAGATGCTGTATAGAAGGTTTTGCCGGCGTAGTCCAGCGGTAGGGCGTCAGACTCTCATTCCGAAGGCCGCGGGTTCGAACCCGTCGTGCACAAATAAATTTTATTTAATTGATTTGTGTTATTTCACAATTAATTATTTAAAATAGTATATAGTATATTTGCGGCACGTTCCAGAGTGGAAGATACTCTTAGTATCGCCCTGGTGTAAGAACACCATTCAGAATTGAAACGTTGCTTGAAATGGCTTTAGCCGTGTTTAGTGACTAGATCTGAATAGCCAGGTACTTCCCTATCTTCCTGCACTTCCCTAGCACTGCTGAAAACCAGCTGCATCCAAGGAGAATTCCTGAATTGCAGCTGAGCAGTGACCTTTTCGTCAATAAAACCAATGTTTAATCAAAAATGTATATATATGTAAAAAAAAAAAATTATTGATGAATAAATGATTTTATTATTATTATTATTATTCCTCTCCCTCGTCTCCTTCCCTTCCCCACTTACCTCCAGCCTCATAACATACCCCAATTGGGGATGCCATAGTCTCAGTGGCTCCAGGCGTGAGCAGTTGGGACTCTTTTGAGGTATTCACTATAAAAAAATGATAAAAAGGAGATGAATTTCTGTGAAGGAAAAAGGTATGAGGGGTGGGTAGGAATCTGTGGGTCAGGGTCTCCAAGAGTAACGGACGTACGAATCCATCCATCCCACGGTGGTGCAAGCATATGGGTCGAGAGAGTCCTGCTGAAGAGGTCAAAACGTCTCCCTCAATTGATCTGGCCTGCCAGCAGCTGGTGAGCAGATGCATCCACCGCCAAGACCTCACCACTGCTAAATCACCAATCGTAGCTAACCACTTGGGTGACCTACGGCAGCGGTGTTGGTTGTCCAATAAATGGTTCCCTCTTCGGCGGTACCCGTACCCGTCTCCCAAATTGCTTGCTTCATTCACATTCATACATCGTCTCATTCATACCCCTCTGTTATCCTGACTCTTGACATAGTCGTCCTCGGGCGTCCTCGACTTCTACGTTTCACATTTGTATCTTGTATTATTTTCCTTATACTAAATGTCTACAAGCAATAAAAATGCTCAAACGCGTGATGATTAATTTCTTAATATCGTGTACTTCTTGTAAGTATTTTTTTATGTTTTTTGTAGTTTCTAAGCAAAATAAGTGTGTAAAAAAATCTGAAATATTTTAGTTTTTAAGACCGTAAATAAATAAACAAACCGAGGTATTTTCGTCACAAAACACATACTCGTTTTTTTTTAATGATTTTATTTGAACTAAAATTAAAATTCGAAAAGGTGGCTTTACAAGATAATGTATTGATTTATTTTACTGTATATATGATTTGAAATGTGTGTTGTATTGGACTGCTGCTTCCGTATATATATATTTTTTTAGCGCCAACTGCAGTACCATAAAAAAACTCACTTTTCTTAAGAGATTTGAGTTTGTTTATAGACAAAACAATTTATTAATATTCACCTGTCATTCTTTTTAATATTAACCCTTCAAAAATTTTGCGAATTTTGTCAGAGGCTAAAAATATTCCTGATTTGCAATAAAATCCAAATAAATGGAATATTAGTTAACGTATCCTAAAACTAAAAACTGTTTTCGAAAGGTGATGAAATAGGCTTTGAAATTTTATTATTAGAAATAACTACGTAATTTTTTAAATATAAAAATTTTGGATGAAAACTTTTAAAAATAACTCTTTTCGATTTTTGTAAACTAACTAAAAATACTGAAAATGAAAAAAATAAAAACACATACATATTTCATTAGACAATAAAATAATAAACCTTATTGTCACCTCACTTTTTTGTCGTTTAATGTTTAAAAAAAATCTTAAAAACTTTACAAAGTTTCATAATTTTGTTTTCAAATTGCGATTGGAAACTTTAGTTTCGTAAAGGTGTACATTTTAATTTTTTTGTGCTTAACTTTTTGATTTGAATATATAGCGTCTTGCATTCTCTTTCCAATACCATTTAGATCACATTTCTCACTATGATAGGTAAAGGAGAACGATTTCTATGAGACCTATGTGAGCTGGGACAAATATGGTCTCCTGTGATTAAACAGGTTTTAACTTAACAAAAAGTGTTTTTTCATAAAATCTATGAATATTAGCAGATTATGAATTCGTGTAAGTACCACCTTAGTGTGGTGATTGCACGAATGGCCATACACCATGTAAGATATTGTACGTGTTTTATTATTTACATTAACTTGTTCTGCAGTTCTGGCATCCTGGTTTATTTATAATTAGATCTCACGATACCTGACGCATGCCTAATTAACACTAACCAACACTCCCCGACAGGGTAAGCTGTGAATATAATATGACGGAAGTAGAAGGTGAACCATTATTAGACAACAAACACCTCTGGAATAGGTCACCACAAGCGGTACGCTACGTTTGGTGATTTAGAAGGGGTGCCCTTGTTCACGGGTTTGTCCAGATCTTGGTGGTGGATGCGTCTAACCACAAATTATTGCGTGGCAGGTCGAATCTCGAGATACTGGTTGAGGGAGACCTCTTGATCTCTCCAGCAGGAATCTCTCAAATAACACCGTAGGCATAACGGTCCGGTACACTAGTATGACATTATTAAATATCCTACTAGTGACCCAGAATTTTTTTTACATTTATTTTAATTCGCTATTACTAGTTTTTGTGCATTATAATTGATTTGGTGGTATTTATGAGTAATCTGAGTATTGTACCAGATAGAGGGTACACTGATATAACTGTATACTCAATTCAAATTTAAATGTTTCGAGATAGATTATGTCCTGCTAAAAACTGTGTGGGCAAGTAGTACATACCTATTTGCTTACTCATGAGTTCTGGCGTCATGAAATTTACATAGATTTTTTGGTCGGTGGCTTGGGTTATACATATTTGACGGCCGGCGTAGTCCATCGGTAGAGCGTTGGACTTCCATTCCGAAGGTCGCGGGTTCGAACCCGGCGTGCGCAAATAAATTTTATTTAATTGATTTGTGTTATTTCACAATTAATTATTTAAAATAATATATAGTATATTTGCGGCACGTTCCAGAGTGGAAGATACTCTTAGTATCGCCCTGGTGTAAGACCACCATTCAGAATTGAAACGTTGCTTGAAATGGCTTTAGCCGTGTTTAGTGACTAGATCTGAATAGTCAGGTACTTCCCCACCTTCATCTTCCTTGTCTCCTTCCCTTTCCCACTTACCTTCAGCCTCATAACATACCCCAATAGGGGATGCTATAGTCTCACTGGCTCCAGAAGGGAGCAGTTGGGACTCTTGTGAGGTTTTCATTTTATTTTTATTTTTTTAAATACAGGAACTTTTTTAACGATTCTCTTAAGAAATTGATAGACCAATATGCATCGAATCGAAACTTTGCTAGAAATGGCTTTAGCCATGTTTGGTGATAAAATCTGAATAGCCAAGTCGTTACCGATCTATTATAATATTTCTTCTTTCTTTATATATAAAAATCTCGCGTCACGATGTTAGTCCAAGGTAAACTCCGAAACTATTTAACCGATTTTGATGAAATTTGGCTTACTGTCTGTAATTTGATCCAACTTAAAAGTAAGGATAGTTTTTATCTCGATTATTGACCTCAATATTTATTATTGCGAATTAAATGTTTGTTATGGGACAATGATTTCAAATTATTTGTAAGTTTCTGACATTCTTAATTTATTGAAACGACACTTGGTTATCTAGGTAAATAGGTAACCATCCAGTAGATGGCGTTGTGTTTCGTCAGCCACTTCAACGCATGGGCGGATTAGCTAGTTTTTTTATAAAGTTATAATCTTAATATATAAAAATGAATGTTTCTTTGTTTGTCACTCAGACCTAAACCATTCATCCAATTGCAATGAAACTTTGGTGAGATGTTGTGCACACGCCCGCGAAGATTTCTGTATTTACTGATGAGCTCTAGCATTATGAAATTTTAATTAAAATATTTGCGATAGGTGGCGTGCAAGTAGCTTGAAGAATGTGTGAAGTTCATGTAGTTTAGCGGCAATGAAGAAAGGCGGGAGAGGGAAGGGAATTAGAGGCCCTAGCACACTCGCTCGATAACGATCGATAGGATAACTAACGGTAACTTCTCATCGTTCCCTAGCATGGCTACAGATCGCCAATGAATAAGTGACAGTTCACAATGACTAAGTGTCCTTAAAATATTCGACATCAACTGTTGTTTGTACGTTAGCGATGTGCAGTTGTCCTAGGGAACGATGAGAATTTACCGATCGTTATAGAGCGAGCGTGCTAGGGCCTCAGATCGCTAACGTACAAACGATAGTTGATATCGAATATATTAAGGACACTTAGTCATTGTCAACTGTCACCTATTCGCTTGCGATCTGCAGTTGTCGTAGGGAACGATAGCACAAGCGTGCTAGGGCCTCAGAGGCCCTAGCACGCTTGCTCTATAACGATCGGTAGGATAACTATCGGTAACTTCTCATCGTTTCCTACGACAACTGCAGATCGCAAACGAATAGGTGACAGTTCACAATGACTAAGTGTCCTTAATATATTCGATATCAACTGTCGTTTGTACCTTTGAGATCTGCAGTTGTCCTAGGGAACGATGAGAAGTTACCGAAAATCGGTCGGTAACTTCATATCGATCGACCATGCTAGCACACCTGAGGCCCTAGCACACTCGCTCGATAACGATCGATAGGATAACTATCGGTAACTTCTCATCGTTCCCTAGGACAACTGCACATCGCTAACGTACAAACAACAGTTGATATCGAATATGTGAAGGACACTTAGTCATTGTGAACTGTCACATACTCGTTTGCGATATACAGTTGTCCTAGGGTACGATGAGAAGTTACCGATAGTTATCCTATCGATTGTTATCGAGCGAGTTTGCTAGGGCCTCTGGGATAGGCGAAGGCGAATGAAGAGGGGGGAAGGAAAGGAAGATCGCGGGGAAAGCGGGAGGGAAAGGGGGCAGGGGAAGGGAGGGGAGGCGGAAGGGAAACGGGGAAGAATGGAAAAGGTCACGCAGGGAGACAATTTTCATTATTTAAGTAGCATTTGCCGGGAATTCTCAAGTTTTTAATAAAACACGTAGGTAAGTAGGTACTTATACATAGTTTTATTTAATTTTATTTTTTTAATTACAATAATATAATTCATATTTTACATCTTTGGTATCAATGAAAAGAATTGCCTAACATGCAGATTTGATTGTAAGCCAATCTCGACTTAGTACTTTTTGGTTCTGCCTTGCCTGACATTGTACATCACCATCCCATTTGAATTTTAAAATAATTTTGAAACACACTTCTATAATAAATTTGTGAAATTTAAGCAAACAAAAATAAATATTCATCCTAGATGTGTAGAAAAGTCAATAGATGTCGCATATTAATAAAAAATTGTCTAAAATTCATCCTGATACTATCTAGATTGGATTTAGTTGGAGTTGAATCTTGCAATCATACATAAAGATAGCAGCCAATAAAAAAATGCGTTAAGAAAATGAAGATAATGTTGGTAGTTATCAAAATTAAATAATATGCCCGAATTGGATTTGGACACATTAGCTCAGTCGGTAGAGTCGCGGCCCGGAAAGCCGAAGGTCCTGGGTTCGAGTCCCAGATGTGACCCAATTTTTTTTTTGATTTTTCTGTTTCTGATTTTCGATATAGTCTCGCTAATATTGTCTTCATTAATAAAAAAATATGACAATATTTGATATTCGTTTTATATAGTAGAAAAGAGAACATTGGTTTGTACCATTTTTGTCTGCGAGGAGTAAATTTGTTTTCCAGCTAGCTTTGTGAAGATTATTTTTGAAACACAAAATTAGGGCAGTTAGAGATATTTTAGCTACGAACATTATTATTAACAATAAAACTCTTCAAAAATTTGGCATATTTTTTCAGAGGCTAAAAATATTTCCGCTTGGCAATAAAAAAAAAATTTATAGTGAATCCTCACAAGAGTCCCAACTGCTTCCGTCTGGAGCCAGTGAGACTATGACATCCCCAATTGGGGTATGTTATGAGGCTGAAGGTAAGTGGGAAACGGAAGGAGACGATGAAAAGGAAGGTGGGGAAGTACCCAACTATTCAGATGTAGTCACTAAACACGGCTAAAGCCATTTGAAGCAACGTTTCAATTCTGAATGGTGGTCTTACACTAGGGCGATACTAAGAGTATCGTCCACTCTGGAACGTGCCGCAAATATACTATATATTATTTTTAATAATTAATTGTGAAATAACACAAATCAATTAAATAAAATTTATTTGCGCATGCCGGGTTCGAACCCGCGACCTTCGGAATGGTAGTCCAACGCCCTACCGCTGGACTGCGCCGGCCGTCGTAATGGAACATTTGTTGGCGTATCCGAAAACTAAAAACTGTTTTCGAAAGGTGATGAAATAGGCTTTCAAATTTTATTATTAGAAATAACCATGTAATTTTTTAAATATAATTTTTTGGATGAAAGCCTTAAAAAGTTTTAAAAATGGCTCACTTTTCGTTTTTTCTAACTAAATATACTGACAATGAAAAAAATTAAAAACACACATATTTCATTAGATAAATAAATTATCAACGTTACTGTCACTTCACTTTTTTGTCGTTTCATGTTAAAAAAAATCACAAAGTGTCGGAAACTTTGGTGTCATAAAGGTGTAAAATTTTTTTTATGGTTTTTTTTAGATTTGTATATATAGCTTGTTGTGTTCTCTTTCCAATACCGTTTAGATCATACTTCTCACTATGATAGTAAGGGAGACACAACCATTTCTATGAGACCTGTATGAACTAACTAACTAACTAACCATCACGCCGTTTCCCCGCAGGGGTAGGCAGAGAGGACGGACCGCCAAACAAATCGGTCTTGGCACACACTCCTTGCTTCATTCACATAGCATACATCTTCTCATACATACTCTTCTATTATTACATAATCTTCTCTTGACATGGCACGACTCAAATCTCTGATTCACTTGATCGTGCCATGTCTTCCTCGGGCATCCTCGGCTTCTTCTACCATTCACATTCGTGTCAAATATTCTCTTTACACTCCTTTTTTCATTAATTCGCTCAACATACCCAAACCATCTAAGCGTCCCATTCTTAATCTTACTTATTACGCTCACATCAGCCTTGCATTATTTTCTAATCTCCACATTCCTCACACGATCATACATGGTTTTACCATACATACGGCTCAGGGATCTCATTTCTACAGCATTCAGTCTACTTTCATCCTTTCTCTGCCAGTTCCATGCTTCACTGCCATACATCAGGTTAGGTACCAGTACTCCATTGTGGACTGCTAGCTTTGCTTCAAAATGTCAACGAAACTTGCAACAGTTCCTAACATAGCGGTCGGTGAAAAATTACATTTCGTGTTTTTAAATTTAAAAAAATAACCATTAAAATGCACTTTTTTCGAAATTCCGGCAACCGAATTGATTAGTACTAGTAAATATCTAACTACTACAACTTTTTGAATCGATTTTTTTCGTCCATATTAAGCGTGTCCCGGTTTTGTAAATATTTTCCCTTATATTTCACACAATCAAGTACCGGGTTACGTCACGAACTCTGACGCACGGTATTATGTTCTTGCCGCTGTTTTCGCGGGCTTTAAAAAATTCAAAATTTGTAGAATTAATTTAATTATGAAAACGTACTTAAAAAAAATGAATAAAAATACTGGTATTTAAGTTCGCATGTCATCTACATGAACATATTAAGTCAAAATATTTTTCACTCAACTTCCCTATTGGATGGGTGGTTTGAATTACGAAATTGCCTACAGGTGGTGCTACTGTTGGACTGAAATAAGATATGGGAAGGTTTATCGATGATTATTATAGATTTTGTTCGTGTTTAAGTTCGAGAGCCCAGACGTGCTGTGGCCATCCCGTTCTGCCTTTACTTCTTCTGTCCTGAGAAGAGGGAGACAGTTCTTTCATCTGAAACAAAATAAAAAAAATATATATGAATTACTTGATATTATGTACCTTTTTTAAATGTTACCGCACAAGACTCTCAACTTCTTTGAGACTATGGCTATGTTTTGTATGGTAGGCTGAAGGGAAAAGAATGGTGAGGAAGGTGAGGAATTAGTGTCTGGATGTTCAGATCTAGTAACCAAACACAGCTAAAGCGATTTAATACAACATTTCGATTTTGAAAATTAGTTAATTAAACATAAATTATTGTAGATATTGAATTCATTTAAATAAAATAAAATTAATTGTATTTTATTAATTAATTAAATCAATCTTATATCATTTATTTTTGTTGTCTGTTTTTGGGGTGTTATGCCGTGTTGCGCTACCTCCTTCTTTAGCCGACGTTTCGGACAGCGTTGCAGTGTCCATCATCAGGGCAGATCCGGCAGATCTTTTATAATTTAATTTATTATTATATAATTTAATTAATTATTAAAAAATAATTTAATTTCACATAGTTATGTAACAATATTAAGTTTATTGTAATTAATTAACCAAATTAAATTATTTTAATTAATTAATATTAATTTTTAATTTCTTAAACTTATATCTCTATTATTACTTATATCTCTATTTATTTTTAGCAGGGCGGTACCGAAAATATATTGCGCACGTCGGGATTTGAACACGCGATCTCCGGATTCGTAGCCAAGGATTATAACCACTCAAAAAATTCCACACAGCAACTAAAAAGATGACATAAGCCCTGAGAAAAATTATTTTTTCAGGGCCTCCTGTGTGAAGCTAATATAAAAAAGCAACTGAACGGCGATCTTTCACCAGGGCGATACTGAGCGTATTACCACTCTGAATGTAGTTAGGTAGGTACCTACCCAGAAGTAAAATTCTCCCATCATTTAAACATCTTGAACACACATGCATCTTCCACTTGTAAATGAATGCAAGGGACTTATCTTTGACAAATAACAACATATAAAAAAGAGACATTAAATTTTACAGTCAAGTGGCCCACAAGACATTTTGGCGCCAACTCCCGTTTGACAGATGATGTCAAATTGTTTCGTGTTTCCCGCCATATTTCATTATTGGTCGAAGCTTCTAATATATAAAAATGAATGTATCTTTGTTTGTACCTTTTGCGGTAACTAACTAACTAACTAACTAACCATCACGCCGTTTCCCCGCAGGGGTAGGCAGAGAGGACGGACTGCCAAACAACTCGGTCTTGGCACACGCTCCTTGCCTCATTCACATTCATACATCTTCTCATACATACTCTTCTATTATTCTGACTCTTGACATGGCACGACTCAAATATCTGATTTACTTGATCGTGCCACGTCTTCCTTGGGCGTCCTCGGCTTCTTATACCGTTCACATTCGCGTCATAAATTCTCTTTACACTCCTTTCTTCATTCATTCGCTCAACATGCCCAAACCATCTAAGCGTCCCTTTCTTAATCTTACTTACTACGCTCACATCAGCCTTGCATTCTTTTCGGATCTCCACATTCCTCACACGATCATACATGGTTTTACCACACATACGCCTCAGGGATCTCATTTCTACAGCATTCAGTCTACTTTCATCCTTTCTCTGCCATTTCCACGCTTCACTGCCATACATCAGGGTAGGTACCAGTACTCCATTGTGGACTGCTAGCTTCGCTTCTGTGGACAACTTTTTGTTGGCTCCAACGGCGTTCAATCCTCCATTAATGGAGTTACCTGCATTCACCCTTCTTTCAATATCCCTATCAGCGTTCCCATCTCTCGTAAACATACTTCCCAAATATACAAACTCATCCACCTGCTCCAAGTATTCATCACCTAAATAATTCATCTGATTACGATGAAACTTTGGTATTTCGTTGTAGACATGTATATAATAGTGCAAGTGAGTTTATTTATTTTTTATTTTATGTATTAACTTTTGAAAATAATTTTCCTCGGGGCCTCCTATGTGGAGCAAATTTAGAAAAAAAAAAACAGTTTTGAATTTCATACAGGGAGGGGGGGAATGAGAAAGAAAGGGGGGAGGCAGAAAAGGTTTAAGAGGTAGGTTTAAAGTGAGGGAGGGAAACGCTGGAGGTGGAGAGGGGAAGGCTAGAAAGGTGAAAGGGGAGGCGGAAAGGGAACGGGGACGAATGGGAAAGGACACGCAGGAAGAAATGATATCTTTATTTAAGTGGCAATATGCTGGAAACTCGCTAGCGTATAATATAAGGAACTAGCTGAACACTAGATATATCCTCCAGTTGATTATCAGTCAGACATCTCCAAATACTATGTTTTGAGATAATAAGGAAAGCAATATTCGTATAAGTTCGTCTATATTTTACATAATAAATCTTACTAATATTATAAAAGCGAAAGTTTGTATGGATGTATGTATGTTTGTTACTCTTTAAATCGAAATTTAATGAGTGGTTTTTAATGAAACTTTACAATAATATAGCTCATACATCAGAATAACATATAGGCTATAATTTATAAAGCTTGCTATTTTTTTTCAATATATTGAAAATAATAATTATTGTTTAATAGAAAACGTCAAAATTTGAGAATGACATTTTGCAAAACAATGATTGTTAAATCAAAAATTCTATTTTGGAAAATATTTAAATTTGTGAATTTATTTGAAGTACTCACCTAATACTTTGAATCGAATCAAGAATTATACATATTTTAAATAAATAGGGTAAAAACGTAGATGGGACCTAGGAAAAGAAAATAGATTACTCGAAGTATTAATCCTACGCAGACGAAGTCGCGGGCAGAAGCTTGTATATTATATAATAACACCGGGAGGCATAACGGTCCGGTATATTAGTATGACATTTTGAAATATCCTACTAATGACTCATCAAAATTTAGTTTAATTCACTATGACAAGTTTTAGTGCATTATAAATGATTTGGTTGTGTTTATGAGTAATCTGAGTATTGTACCAGATAAAGGGTACACTTTTACATATAACTGCATACTCACCCACTCAAATTTAGATTTTTCTGACTAATCACCAAGATGATCGATGTATCTGGTGGTGTCCGGGCTTTACAGAAGAATACCACAAGAAATATCATGTGGGCCATAATATCCTAAACCTATATTATATACTTTTACATTAAAGGCCTTGAGGAAAACATTTTCCCTCAGGGCCGGTGCAATCTTTGGGGATGCTGTGTGGAGGGTCTTTTTGTGGAAAGGAAGAAGTCTGGGTCCAGAAGAGTCCCATGTTGCAGGAGGGAAGAAACACAGAGGCTGGCAAATCGTTAAACAGCCGAACTGTTGAAGTCAATAACGAGTCGTAGAAGTGACTTGTTCGTGTCATTAAGAGGATACCCGGCGGTGATTTTTCCATACAAACGTATTCCCTATTTATCTCTCTGGATTTTAACCCTAGAGAAAATATTGTTTTTGCATAAAATAGATATCAACTACTAGCGTGTCGGTACTTTTTGTTTTTTTTTGATAAGTTACTTTTTATAGAAGTTATGACCTTCCAAAAATCAATAAAATTGACTGGTTTAAACGCCGTCAAAAGATGTTCAGTATACAAACCAGACAATGTTTTTTTAAAAAAAGCAAAACGTACAGACATAGAATAGTTTTTTCTTATGTAGTTGATAAAAAAAATTGAAAATCAGTCCACTTTTGGAGGAGAAAAGTGGGGAATACAAAACCTCCATTTTAGTTAGGTTTCAGTGCATTGTCCCTTTCGCTCAATATCCGGTGAAGTAAGAGCAACAGTGACAGCAATATTTTAGTAAAATCTATTTTTGTGGAGAAATTTGAAATTTGGATTTTATTAAATTGTTGTTGTCACTGTTGCTCTTACTCCACCGGATATTGAGCGAAAGGGAAAATGCACCTCGGGCTACTAATACTTAACTAAAATCGAGGTTTTGTATTCCCCACTTTTCTCCTCCAAAAGAGGACTGATATTCAATTTTTTTTTTTACCAAATACATAAGAAAAAACTATTTTATGTCTGTACGTTTTGCTTTTTTAAAAAAACATTGTCTAGTTTGTATACTAAACGTCTTTTGACGGCGTTTAAACCAGTCAATTTTATTGATTTTTGGAAGGTCATAACTTCTATTAAAAGTAACTTAAAACAAAAGTACCGACACGCTAGTAGTTGATATCGATTTTATGTAAAAACAATATTTTATCTAAGACTAAAATCCAGAGAGATAAATAGGGAATACGTTTGTATGGAAAAATCACCGCCGGATATCCCCTTAATGTCAACCGTGTAAAAATGTTTGGCGGGCGTTTGGCACGTTTCCCAAAAAAAAAAAAAAACAATGATACTACTTCCTCAGAACATCTTCCATAGAAATATCAGTATAACAAATACAACATTCCCATCAGGTGCCTGTGCTAAGATTGCAATCCTTTTTGTTAAGACAGGAGAATCTATCAAACGGATCGACTTTTTCTGCACAGAGTCGAGGGTATTTTCAGATATTTTTGGCACTCCAGAACAGAGGTGGCTGCCAAATTCAACCAAAGGATACACTTGCGATATACAGGGTGACCAGAAGTCTACTATCTGCAGTATCTGCGGACCCTGTACAGTACGCCCAGCTTCTGAGAGGCAAACTTAACTCTGTGAAGTCCCTGCATAAGGACATATAAATATAATATATTATATTTAAAAAATATATTAAATCCGAACGATTTGCCGGAATCTGTGTTTCCTCCCTTCTACAATATGGGACTCTTCAAGACATAGTAAAAATATTCTAAACACAACATTTACAAACATAGTTCCTGAGCAAAAATATTTTCCTCAGGGGCTCCTGTGTGGATTTACCACTTAAACGCGTTTTGCCACAATATGGCACTATTTCCAAAACCACGGATTGCTTTGTTGTCAAAATATAGCAAACTAGCTTCGATTAGTACTTCGAGTAATCTATTTTATTTTCCTATGTAGGTCCGTCCCATCTACGTTTTTACCAAAATTCTTAACCTATATATTTAAAATATTTATAATTCTTGATTCGATTCAAAGTATTAGGCGAGTAGGTACTTGATTTAACAATCATTGTTTTGCAAAATGTCAATATCAAATTTTGACATTTTCTATTAAACAATAATTATTATTTTCAATGTATTAAAAATAAATAGCTAGCTTTATAAATTATAGCCTATATGTTATTCTGATGTAAGAGCTAAAGTTTCATTAAAATCTATTCAGTAAATTTTGCATGAAAGAGTAACAAACACACATACATCCATACAAACTTTCGGGTTTATAATATTAGTAAGATAAGATAAGATATTCTTTAGATGCTTTAAAATGTTTTAAAGTTAACGATTTTATAATTTTTTTTTTTTTATAAATCCAACGAATATGTCATAAATGTCATAATAAACAAAAGATAGGGGAATTCATTGGCTATATAGAACTATAATCAGTTTGTATGTCTTCACATTCAAATTCAGAGGTATGATTTTTTTTAATGTGGGCGGAAAAATTTCCTTTAGTATAAATAATTTTAAATTGAACTGTCGCTCCAGTGGATAAAATACATTAAGAATTGCAAGGATTCACGTAGGAGTACATATCTACTTATGAGGCTAGACTTTGAACCACACGCGGAACACCCGCGTCTGTCATTCTGTCCCGCTCACAATAAGCTCACGCACACTTACAATACATGCGAATGCGAAATGTGCGAATGAGACAACGCTCAAATTTACCTACAGAAATCGCTTGAAAAAGGGTTTATGGAGAATACACTTTTCTACACCGAAACTTTCACGAAATTGAAATTTTAAAAAATACATATTTTTTAGAAAGAAGAAGCTACGTTGGTAGCTTTTTATAATTTTATAATTCTATATGAGAATTGAGTTAGCAGCACTTTTTCCTTAAATAATATTTTTCGATAAATTGTACATGTTTGACAGTGAATGTTTACGTTAATACGAAACGCATCGAAAGTTCGAAAACATACCGACATAGTTTTCACCCTCTAAAAGGCAGTATAAAAAAAATATGTTCATTTTGTGCAATTTTCGATGTAGAAAAGTTTTTTTCCCGGGCGTCCTTTTTGTATGGGCCGAAAAGCGAAGTCTATCATCTTAAAGAGCACAAGAATCTAAAACTCGTCCCGATATGATATTCCCACTGATACAAGTAGGAACGTTTTATATTATATTCAAATAACCATGGGAAAGAAATCGATAATGCATCTCGAGTGGTCTCATATGCAACTGTATAATAGGTTCACAAGCTTTATACATATCAAAACCCATTCAAGTTATATGGATTTTTTCATATATACGTATACCATTAAAGATAAGAATCGATTGACATGGCGTTTCCAAGTGTCCTTAACCCTTCAGGCCTATTTTGTCGGAAGGTCAAAATTTTTCCGATTTGCTATAGAATCGAAATAAACGTAATATTTCTGATCGCATCCGAAAACTAAAATTATTTTCCCCGAAAAATTTTCCCTAATGCATGAATTTCAAGTGGTACGATGTTCAGTGTCTTGCGATTTTGTGAGACTGAAGGTAGTGGGGATAGAAAGGAGATGGGAAAGAGCCCAAATTTTTATAGTGATTACCTCACAAGAGTCCCAATTGCTCCCGGCTGGAGCCAGTGAGATTATAGCATTCCCAATTAGGGTATGTTATGAGGATGAAGGTTAAATGGGGAAGGGAAGGAGACAAGGAAGAGGAAGTTGGTAAGTACCTGGCTAGTCAGATCTAGTCACTAAACACGGCTAAAGCCATTTCAAGCAACGTTTCAATTCTGAATGGTGGTCTTACACCAGGGCGATACTAAGAGTATCTTCCACTCTGGAACGTGCCGCAAATATACTATATATTATTTTAAATAATTAATAGTGAAATAACACAAATCAATTAAATAAAATTTATTTATTATTTTTAATTGATAAACTAATGTAAGACAAGATTTTTTATGCATAGCACAAAGGGTAACAATTATTATTTTTTTAGAGAGTTAGCACTTACATGCCTTTCTCATATAAAAATAAAGTTGGTTGATTGCAGGTGAAAAAAAAAGTAATAAGCAGTAATTTTTTAATGAAACACTAGGTATATATTGAATCATTTGGCGGGTAGGAGGTAACCCGCCGTAGCTTAATGGTAGAGCACTTGACCGGCAATCAAAAGGGTGCGGGTTCGAGTCCCGTCGGCGATATGTATCTTTTCTCGGAAGATTCTTTCAATATGGATGAGTGTTTCAGGCTAATAATTATTGCTTATAATAATTAAATAAAATTTATTTGCGCACGCCGGGTTCGAACCCGCGGCCTTCGGAATGGGAGTCTAACGCCCTACCGCTGGACTACGCCGGCCGTCGTTAAAAAAATCATACCTCCGAATTTGGATATGGAGACATACAAACTGATTATAGTTCTATGTAGCCAATGAATTCACCTATCTTTTGTCTGTTGTTATCACATAATATTCCTAGGATTTATTAAAAATCTGTATGTTTCTCTTGGTCACGCCATAACTTCAGAACGACTTTACCATTTTCATTCATCTTTTTTTTTAAGTTTACTAATACTTTGTAGAAGGTTCTTACGGAAAGAAAAATTAAGAAAATTGCGCAGAAAATTGGATAATTTCAGTAAACTTAAAGACAAACTTTTTTTAACTTCAAACGTTTGACAGTTAGCGCGTTTGATATATTTAAAGATATTTCCTATACCTATACCATTAATCCGATTGCGATAAAAATTTGTGAGTTGTTGAGGACATCCCCGTGAAGGTTTTTATGTAGCAATATTTGTATATTGGTGAGTGATAATAATAAAAAAAAAACTGAAATACTTGCTGAACATGATAATAGGTACTTTAAATTTAATTTTTTTATTCATTCGATTCCATTTGGGAGGCGGGTATGAGTACCGCCGCCCCGGGAACCTCTCATACTCTTTCCCACTCAGAACTTCCTCTCCTTCCTTTCCTTAAGACCCGGTATTACCCGCTTAAAAGAAGAAGAAGGAGAGATACGACGATACCAATGTAGGAGGGAGCTCGCTAATATTAAAAACGATAATATTTAAGCGAAAATTAGGAAAATGTTTGATAAAACACGACTCGTTTAAAAAAGAACAAAAATCTCGTGGATGTTGTGTTAAGTAGCATTTAAAGAAACATTGTGAATATTGGGAAGTATGTTTACGAGAGATGGGAAGGCTGATATGGATATTGAAAGAAGGGTAAATGCAGGTAACTCTATTAATGGAGGACTGAATGCTGTTGGCGCCAACAAAAAGCTGTCCAAAGAAGCGAAGCTAGCAGTTCACAATGGAGTGCTGGTACCTACCCTGATGTATGGCAGTGAAGCATGGAACTGCCAAAGAAAGGATGAAAATAGACTGAATGTTGTAGAAATGAGATCCCTGAGGCGTATGTGTGGTAAAACCATGTATGATCGTGTGAGGAATGTTAATAATGAGCGTCATAAGTAAAATTAAGAAAGGGACGCTTCGATAGTTTGGACATGTAGAGCGAATGAATGAAGAAAGGAGTGTCAAGAGAATATATGACGCGAATGTGAATGGTAGAAGAAGTCGAGGACGGCCGAGGAAGACATGGCACGATCAAGTGAATCAGATACTTGAGTCGGGCCATGTCAAGAGTCAGAATAATAGAAGAGCATGTATGATAAGATGTATGAATGTGAATGAGGCAAGGAGTGTGTGGCAAGACCGAGTTGTTTGGCGGTCCGTCCTCTCTGCCTACCCCTGCGGGGAAACGGCGTGATGGTTAGTTAGTTATTAGTTAGTTGTGAATTTTTTCATTCATATAACTTGTAAATCAACAGAAACAAACGGGTAAATTTATTTATTTCTATCGAGGGAATTTAAAAAAATTACCGTTTTGGCGTGGGGAATGTATAAATACTATCGTAAAGAATAACATATATTTTTTTAAGAGCTTAAAGCTTCAAATTTTAAATTTGTAAGAAATCGGTATAAATTCGGGATGTCGCGCCTTAAACATACACGGCATTGTTTTGTCTAGGTTCGGAAAGTTAAAAAATATATCTAAAATAATTAATTATCAATTATTTCTCCGACTGTACAGTGCAAGCATTTTCTTATCTGTTAAATTTAGGGTAGGTATGTTAGTATCACGAGTTTCCGCACGCTGCGTACTGCATAGCTTTACAATGTTCCACATGGCCCAAGAATAATTACATTAACTTCTATTCTCGAGGAGTTTATCGCGCGAGACTTGCGCCACATGGCCAAGACTTTACCCGAATTCTTTGCTCCATAATATACTTTCCTGATTATTTACTGAAACAAAAATAAACAGACAAAATTAGATATTAAATGTTTCCGTTTCTTTAACAGGTGAAAACGGATGTGTTTTTTTACTAAAGATTTAATAAAAACAATATATTTCTTACTGGATAGTTTATTTGGCAGTTTTATGAGCGTTTGGTTTCGATTGACCAGCAGCTGAGAATAAAAGTTTAAAAATGTTTGCAACTATACAGGGAGGTTCCAATGAGAAAGAGCGATTATTCCCGGTATCTAATTTTTAAAATTAAAAATTTAATATCGATTTATTTCATTCAAAAGTTGCTTTAATATATACCTACATTCAAGTAAGCAATGAAAATGCTCAAAACGCACGATAATAAATTATTTAATATCGTGTACTTCTTGTAAGTATTTTTTGATCATAAGATTTATGATTTTTTAATAATGTCCAAACAAAATAAGAGTGTTAAAAAAAATTGAAATATTTTAGTTTGTAAGACCATAAATAAATAGAAAAACTGAGGTATTTTTGTCACAAAACACGTTCTCGGATTTATTTTTTAATGATTTTAATTAAACTAAAATTAAAATTTTTAAAACTGTGTTGACTATATTATGTATTGATTTATTTTCTTGTATGATTATTATTAGATATTTTCTTAAAAAATTATATTATTTTATTAACTTATAAACTTAAACTGTTTAAGAGAAATATATTATAAATCGGTAGAAATTCGGAATGCCGCGGCTTAACCATCCTTGGCTACGAATCCGGAGTTCGCGTATTCCAATCCCAGTGTACGCAAGTAAATAATATTAATTAATTTGGTAAATATGATAATTTATTATATTAAAATAATATATTTCATATTTGCTGCACGAACACCATTCAGAATCGAAACGTTGCTTGAAATGGTTTTAGCTGTGTTTTGTGACCAGATCTGAATAGCCAGATACTTCCACACCTCCCCTTTTCCCATCTCACTCCCGTCCCCACTATCTTCAGCCTCACAACAGACCACATTTAAGGATGCCGTAGTGGCTCCAGACGATTGGGAGCAGTTGGGACTCTTGTGCGGTCCTTAAGTAAAAAAGGAGGAATTCTGGTATTTTCCAGAATGAAGTTAAGTCTGAGACCCACCGCTTTCGCGCCCTGGTAAAAGTAACTAATGGTTACTCCTTTAAGGCTCTCGCAAGGACTCTAATTTTTGAAAGAACGATTCTAAGGGTCGGCGTAAGCTGGGAGTCAGAATGTGTCGCGCGTGCAGACGACGTCGACGCAGGAAATATATGGGCTTATACGAAGCATGTCGCACAAGTTCATACATTTCCTGCGACGTCTGCACGCGCGACACATTCTGACTCCCAGCTTACGCCGACCCTAATGGTAGGTTCAGACTGGACGACGTACGTACGCATCGCTACTCAAACAATGCTTAGCAACCCATACATTTTCTATGAAAATGGCCACAGACATCGCACTTCGCGAAGCGTGTGGCCAATGTGATTCTAAAACATAAAATTTCATTGAAAATCTATGGTTGCTAAGCAGTCCAGATATTGTTAGGCGTAGCGATGGGCACGTACGTCGACCCAGTCTGAATCTACCATAAATGTATATGAATGAAGCTAGACCTCGAAATGTCCCTGCATACAGTATTACGAAGCAGTATGCAAGTGCTTACGAAAGTACAGGACAGCAAAGCGGCAAACAAGTTTTTTTTTTCATCTAACTAACTAACTAACCATCACGCCGTTTCCCCGCAGGGGTAGGCAGAGAGGACGGACCGCCAAACAACTCGGTCTTGGCACACACTCCTTGCCTCATTCACATTCATACATCTTCTCTTACATACTCTTCTATTATTCTGACTCTTGACATGGCCCGACTCAAGTATCTGATTCAATCGATCGTGCCACGTCTTCCTTGGGCATCCTCGGCTTCTTCTACCATTCACATTCGCGTCATAAATTCTCTTTACACTCCTTTCTTCATTCATTCGCTCAACATGCCCAAACCATCTTAGCCTCCCTTTCTTAATCTTACTTACTACGCTCACATCAGCCTTGCATTCTTTTCTGATCTCCACATTCCTCACACGATCATACATGGTTTTACCAGACATACGCCTCAGGGATCTCATTTCTACAGCACTCAGTCTACTTTCATCCTTTCTCTGCCATTTCCACGCCTCACTGCCATACATCAGGGTAGGTACCAGTACTCCATTGTGGACTGCTAGCTTCGTTTCTGTGGACAACTTTATGTTGGCTCCAACGACGTTCAATCCTCCTTTTTTGTTTTTTTACATTAGGTCCACACAGGAGGCCCTGAGGAAAATAATTTCCCTCAGGGCCTATTTCATCTTTGGGGATGCTGTGTGGGGGGTATTTTTAAGGAAAGGAAGGAGAGGAAGTTCTGGGAAGGAAAAAGGTATGAGGGTTGGGTAGGAATCTGGTGTGTCTAGATAAACCTTACCCCATGAACCCGGGCACCCCTGCTAAGTCACCAAACGTATTGAACCACTTGGGGTGACCTATGGCAGAGGTGTTGGTTATCCAATAAATGGTTCCCGGGGCGGCGGTACCCATTTCCGCCTCCCAAATTCCTCCTAATCTAAATGTAATTATTTCGTTCTTCTAAATGAGATGAGTCAATAATAGACCGTAAATAGAATAATGGATCATAGATAATAATTATTATCTATGTAATTTAATATTTGTAATGTAATTATTTAGGGGGCGTCATATCTTAATCTCTCTTTATCTACAAATCTCTCATCTCTCTTTTAGAATTATAGTCTGTTTATGTACTCGGCATCGTATCGTTCGACCATATTCTGTCAATAGGTCAGAATATTCCACCTTACATAATCCAAATAAACGGAATATTTCTGAACTAGCTTCCGCCCGCGACCTCGTCTGCGTAGGATTAGTAGTTCGATTAATCTAATTTCTTTTCCTAGGTCCCATCTACGTTTATACCAAAATTCTTAACCTATTTATTTAAAATATCTGTAATTCTTGATTCGATTGAAAGTATTAGGCGAGTACTTCAAATAAATTCACTAATTTAAATATTTTCTAAAAAAGAATTTTGATTTAACAATCATTGTTTTACAAAATGTCATTTTCAAATTTTGACTTTTTCTATTTAAACAATAATTATTATTTTCAATATATTGAAAATATATAGCTAGCTTTATAAATTATAGTCTATATGTTATTCTGATGTATGAGCTATATTATTGTAAAGTTTCATTAAAATTCATTCAGCAAATTTTGCGTGAATGAGTAACAAACACACGTACATCCGATACGTTTTTAGATGTACATCCATACAAACTTTCGCGTTTATAATATTAGTAAGATAAGATAAGATGTATCCAAAAACGAAAAACTGGTTTTGAAAGGTGGCAAATTACGATTTCAAATTTTATAATTGGAAATAACTATATAATTTTGTAAATATTCATGATTTTGAATGTAAATTTTAAAAAGTTTTAAGAATGGCTCTCCTTAACTAAAATTATTAGTTAAGCAAAATAAAATAAAAACATAATCATGTTTTTTTAGACATATTTATTATAGACTTTATCATCGCCTTACTTTTTGTCGTTTTATGTAAAAAAAAAAATTATTTCACAAAGTTTCGTAATTTTTTAAAAATTTTGCTCGGAAACTTTGGTTATATTAAGGTGTACATTTTAATTGTTTCGTGGCTAACTTTTGGATTTGACTATAAAGTGTAATGTTTTCTCTTTCCAATAGCGTTTAGATTATATATCTCACCCGGAAATTAGTCATTTTTAAATCAAATTCTTGACGTATTGACTCGTTTTTTACAAAAGCACATAAATTGATATTAATAGATTGTTATTTTATCTGGTAAAGTTGTGTTTTAAATTTTGAAAAACTTAATTTATTTTTAATATAGTAAGGTTATACCGTTGGTCGTTGGCAGATTTGTTCAATTTTCAAACGAAATATTGTATTATACAACACACCTTTCAAATCATATAATCATACAGTAAAATAAATCAATACATAATCTAGTAAAGCTATTTTTCAAATTTTAATTTTAGTTAATTTAAAATCATTAAAACACAAATCCGAGAACGTGTTTTGTGACAAAAATACCTCAGATTTCCTATTTATTAAATGTCTTACTAACTAAAATATTTCACATTTTTTTACACACTTATTTTGTTTAGACATTACTGAAAAATCATAAATATTTATGATTAAAAAATACTTACAAGAAGTACACGATATTTAATAATTTATCATCGTGCGTTTTGAGCATTTTTATTGCTTACTTGAATGTAGGTATGTATTAAGGCAAGTTTTGAATGAAATAAATCGATATAAATTTTTTTATTTTAAAAATTTCATAAGGCGAATAATCTATATATCTCGTCGGAACCTCCCTGTACAGTTGCAAGCATTTTGGAACTTTAATTCTCAGCCGCTGGCCGAAACCCAGTTAATTTGTTTGTAAGAACTTCAGTCCCGTTTTTAACAGTTTTTACGAATAAAATGATCGTATTTTCTCCGTGGATGAACGGTTTAGCCGCACATAACATACGAACACACAAACAAATAAACAAAGAAACATTAGATTTTAAATATTAGACAGAAAAAACTCCCCACTTTGACGCCCCCTATTTAATTGTTATTTTATTTGGGGTTGGGATAATGACATTATCACAAAATGATGATGGCATCCCCAAAAACAATTATTCCCTAAGCGTTTCTAATTCTGTTAAATTCAACCCTTACGTTTAATGCGAGGGGCGGTTTATATTAGATTCAATATTCGGTGTTACATAGTCAGAGTTACAAAAAAAATTTCCTCGCGCATATTTTTTCAGAATCCAAATAAATGGAATATTTCGGAATGTATTCAAAAATGCTTTCAAATTTTATAATCCGAAATAAACCTTTTTTATTTAATAACTTCATATAGAAGGACTATGTTATTTTTAAAGATTTATTTTTATAGTGAATACTTTACAAGAGTCCCAACTGCTCCCGTCTGGAGCCAGTGAGACTACGGCACTCCCAATTGGGGTATGTTATGAGGCTGAAGGTAAGTGGGGAAGGGAAGGAGACGAGGAGGAGCAAGGTGGGAAGTACCTGGCTGTTGAGATCTAGTCACTAAACACGGCTAAAGCTATTTCAAGCAACGTTTCAATTCTGAATGGTGGTCTTACACCAGGGCGATACTAAGAGTATCTTTCACTCTGGAACGTGCCGCAAATATAATATCTATATTGTTTTAAACAATTAATTGTGAAATAACACAAATCAATTAAATAAAATTTATTTGCGCATGCCGGGTTCGAACCCGCGGCCTTCGGCATGGGAGTCTAACACCCTACCGTTGGACTACGCCGGCCGTCAAAGATGCTGGGTAGGGGATCTTTTTGAGGAGAGGAAGGAGTGAACATGGGTCTTGAAGAGATGTTTTAGGAGAGAGAAAACACAGAGGCCGGTAAATCGCTCCACAGCCGAGCTGTTGAACTCAATGACGAGTCGTAGAATAAGCGACTTTGTACATATGTTGGTGCTTTTGGTGCTTTTCCCGTCTATGCACCGGTGCCGAGGGGATCAATGACGCTAGCTCCTCGGAGAATCTTCCATTGAAATACCGGTAGAACAAGGATAGCATTCTTACCCGACGCCTGTGCTCAAAATATTGCAATCCGTTTGTTAAGACGGTAGAATCTATCAAACGGATAGCTTGTTTCTGCACAAAGTCGAGGGAGTTTTTCAAGTAGGTACTTTTTCAGACCAGAGGTGGCTGCCTAATTCAACGGACCCACTTGCGATTTGTACAGGATTAGCAGCTGTGTAGTGTTAATCCTATGTCTACTTTTTGAAATATAAAAATTTTGAACACAAACATAAAAAGTTTTAATAATGGCTTACCATTTATTTTTTTATGAATAAAATTACTGTAATGAAAAACATTGAAAACACGTAGGTACTTTTTGAAATATAAAAAATTTTAATTTATGGGGGGGGGGAAATTTTCAAGGAAAGCAAGGTGACGAAGTTCTGAGAAGTAAGAAGATATTATGAGTGGGCAGGAATCTGGATTTCAGAGTGTCTAGGAGTGATAGATGTACGAATCTATCCCAGCTTCTAATTTGCAAGGCAATGTTCCGAGAGAGTCCTGCTGGAGACCTCAAAAAGTCTCCCCCAACCAGTCTCTCTCGATCTGGCCTGCCACGCAATTTGTGGCAGATGCATCTGCCGCCAAGACAAGGACAAACCTCACAAATGAACCCGGGCATCCCTGCTAAGTCACCAAACGTAGCAAACCACTTAAGGTGACCTGGGCAACGGCACCCATTCCCAAATTGATTATTGTAGATACTAATTTACAGGTAAGTACTTTATCGCTTGTCCGAATTCTACACATATCAGTTCCAACTTTACAAATGACTGTTAAAATAGTACCTATTCTGTTAAATATATATATATTGCAGATCGTTACTTTATCGCTTGTCTGAATTCTTCGCACAATCAGCTCCAATTTTTAAAATGCAACTTAAATTCAAAGCAAATTTGAGTTCATTGGAGCATAGTTACGCAGGACAAACACACAACCGAAATTACTATTTTAGATAATGATGATGATAGTGATTGAAAAATAATCAAATTATTTGGCAATAAAAGGGGACACCCTAATGCAATTATATCAAAACATGTTTTGACACTTCCACCCTAATGCACTCGCACACTTTAAATAATGACATCCTTGTTATTGGCTCGGTAGCTTAGAGGTTAGTTTTGTTTATACGCCCCTCCCTGTCGTAGTGATTATGACACCATATGACTCTTATATTAAGTCCTTACATATGAAATTGACGTTTTGCCGTACTGGCAACTTTGATCTCAAATATCTTATCTTTGGTTAGGAATTCCAAATTGAAATTTATACAGCTAGTTACTCATGTATTTCTGTTTCGAAAATTATAATTAATTTGTTTTTTCCATAATTGTTTTATTTCTTTGCGTCACCAGACGCTCACAAGTAACTTTTTTGGAGTCAATTTTCTCTTGGGGCATGGTTTGGCTGGTTCGGCAGGGTTCAGCCATTGCGATGAGCGCTTCCGATTATCGTACAGGATCCACTTTTCATCACAGGTAATGATTCGATTTAAAATCCCTTCATTATTTTGCCGGTTGAGTAATGCATCGCAGCAGTCAACGCGCGTTTGTTGATTTGCTTCACTCAATTCGTGTACCCACCTTTCAAGCTTTTTCACCTTCCCAGTTTGCTTCAAGTGGATTAAAACAGTTTTATCACTAACTCCGCAGCCTGCAGCTTGTGTGGTTGTGACACACACATATTTCTTTAGAAAAACAACTAAAAAAACGTCAAAGTAACATTTTATTTCTTTTAAGTAAGTACTATATCTAAATTAATTATATCGTAACACTACTCAACTGAAATTTAGGTGTTTCGGAGATGCCTGACAAATCAACTGGGAAATCAACATAGGCCCTACATGAAACATGCTACATCCAAAATTAAAATAATAATTATCAAAAAATATATATTTTTAAATCTCTCACCTGACAATTGTTGGTCTCCCCGTTATTATTATTGTTGTTTCCTTTTTTTCCTCCTCCTTGTCCTCTGTTCGATCTCCTTCCCTGTCCCGCTAGCTCAGCTCTGAACCCTTCGGCCGGCTCGAGCAAGTCTGACTCCAACACTCCCATCAAGTAGGATATGTAGGAAGTGGCAAGCCTCAAGGTCTTAATCTGGTACCACAATTAAAAACAATTTTATTAATAAAGGAACATTTTGTATATTTTTTTGGGTTACAGGACAAAACAGAACAGTGACAAACTAGAACATTAATAAAAGTTTTAAAAAAACTAACCTAAGCTAAACTATATTATATACAGTTATCATTTTTTTGAAATTACAACATTAGATGCAAGATTGGAGGATTATTTTTTATGACACGTTAGAATCAGAATAAAGTTATGTGAAATAGAAAATGTTTGGAATTACTGAATAGAAAAGCTATACAAAAAAATATACAGGTTGTATCAATACGAAACCGAATGACATCTGGTTCAATGAACTCAAAATTGCTTTGAATGTAAGCATCATTTTAAAAAGTGTATTTTTTTTCATTAGCTCCACACAGGAGGCCCCGAGGAAAAAATGCCTATGTCATCTTTGGGGGTGCTGTGTATAGGGTCTTTTAAACGAAAGGAAGGAGAGGAACTTCTCAGAAGGAAAATGAATGAGGAATGGGTAGGAATCTGAAGTCAATGTGTCCAGGAGTGATGGACGTATGAATACAGCTCTCCAACTGCAGTGCGAGGATATAGACCGAGAAAGGTAAAAAGATCTCCCTCAACAGGTCTCTCCCGATACGGAAGCCACACAGTTGCTGGGGAGACGCATCCGTCACCAAGATCCAGACAAACCTCACCTTATGAACCCGGGCAGCACTGTTAAATCACCAAACGTAGCGAACTACCTAATAAATGCCACCCAGGGCAGGGGTTTTTGTTACCCAATAAAATTTTAAAAAATGTGTTATTGGTGTAATGCTGAAAAATACAGAATAAAAACAAATCGCAAAGAAATACAATTCACAGTGGGGATCGATCCCAAATTTCAGAGCACCAGCGCTTTCTAGAGTCTAGGTATAGTGTCTAGGGAAGATAAGATGTCTACAATCTGCTGGGAAGGTCTGGAGTCTAGATCTACCATCTAAAATTATAATTACGTTAACTCTCCAATAGAAGTAAATTAATGTCAACTTTATTAGGAACAAATAATATTGAATTTTTTTAATAATTTTTCAATCCAAAGTTCCACAAAGAATTTATAAAACAAAACCCAACGTAAAAAGCGTAAAACATTATGTAGGTAACCTAAAAAAGACACGGTGTTAGTTGTTTCTTATTTTTTCACAATAATTGAGATGGTAAAAACTACAATATTTCTAATTGCTATATACGACTTAGACACCAGACCTAGACTCTATTAGCAGACTCAACATCAAAAATCTAAACGTAAGCTACATACTAACAGCCGCACAACGCACTGATCCGCACCCAACTAGCAAATATATGATTAAGCAGTCAAAAGAGCAAAAAAAAGTGTATGACACCAATAAGCAATTGCTTGCACATTTATAGAAAGGTAAAATGAATATACTGTCGGTAACAAGTCGTTGCATGCATTCCTTTGACCCTTTACCGCTAACGAGAACAGCTGCTTTTGAAGATACTGATTCTAGGCCTTTTCGGGATACATTAAGAAGAAAGATTCTTGGTTTCTTCTAAAGTGGCTGCATTCGTTTGCGACAAAGGGTCAAAGCAATGTATGAGGTGACTCGTGACAGACAGTATCTTTGTTAGGCCTTTCTACAAATGAGCAGGCAATACTTGGCGTAGGGATGGATTTATCATTATAGGAAACAGTGATGCCGTCAAAAGGGTTGATTCTATGATGAGAGGGCCTATTATGCGATATACAAATAATTTCATCCACTTTACGTTGACCTTTTTATTGCTTAATTATTTATTTTAGAATAATTGGGGCGGCTCAATTGCGTTGTGTGCCCATCGTATTTTGAGAGTTTTAATCGAAATTTGATATAATTTCAAATTTCTGTAACATCCAAGAGATGTTAGACTCAATCAAATAAGAAATAATTTGTTCCCAAAACACTATTCCTAGTACCTTAGAGAGCTTGGTGTCCGTTGGCACGTTTGGGATCCTATTTCTCAGCAAAGAGAATGCACAGTTAATAGTGTCTGTCCTTCTTGTGTCTCTCTTTCCAGCACTAACCTTGCTGAGTTTGGTATCGCATGGGACATTGGGAATACAATCTCTCAGGTCAGCAAATGCAGTATTAATGGACTGTGTTCTTCTCCGTTCCTTCTTGTTGGCGGTGTTTCGTCTTTTGACCACTCGTACTATCGGTGCACAGACTGAGGACATCTTGCCGTTGCTGCCATTTTGGTGAAGGGTTGTGTGTTGTTGAGTCTCGCAGTCCATAGACAAGGCAGGAGCGGAGTGGGATAGTGACGCGTTGGTGTATTGGAAGTATTGGCCATCGGACATGTGATGACTCTCTTCGTAACCTGAGAAAATAAGAATGTCAAAGGTTAGGACCAAAAGACTGTACTAGAGAAAATTGAAAATAGTTTATCATGAGAATTTAAGAATGACTTGGTGATGGAATTAAAGAAACATATTTTATAATTACGAAATACATATCTCCTAAGAGTTAAGCCTGTTTGGCTCCTTAGCCCCCAATAGGCATTTGAATATATTTTACTGATAACATTATAACTATATAATATATAAGAAACATATTTTATAATTACAAAATACATATCTCCTAAGAGTTAAGCCTGTTTGGCTCCTTAGCCCCCAATAGGCATTTGAATATATTTTACTGATAACATTATAAATAATTATTCCTGTAGGAATTTTAGAAACCAGAAAGAACTAAACCACATATATGTTAGATCTAATAAATGTAACTTGTCCGCATGTGTAATTGATTCGACAATTGCTGATCATTTTATAACGGGATTAAATGTATATTACCATGTCAAAAATATTGTACAAAATGAAAAAACTACCACTCTGTCTCAAAAAAGTATTGATAAAGAAATAAAAAAATATAATTGGAATATCCTTTTGAAAGAACTGAATTGCGTTGCTCTGTACAATAAAATTAAAACTAAATTTAATGAAATCTATGAAAAGAGTATTGTAGTAAAGTCTTTTAAACCCCAAATTAGACCTAATGCCATAAACGAATGGATAAATGATGATTTATTATCAAAAATCAAATTAAAAGATACACTTTACAAAAGATGGAAAAGTAATCCTACAAATAAATTTTATGAAAGAGAGTATAAATGCACCCGAAACAAAGTTACAAAATTAATCAGTGTTTACAAATTAAAATTTTTCAACTCAAAATTTAAAAATTATTTTGCAGACTCAAAGAAAACGTGGGATGAAATAAACAGATTGTTAGGAAGAAAGAGTAAAAGTAACTGCGATGAAGTAATATCACAATATTTCTTAAAAGAACAAACCACTGAACAAACATCTAACAATTTTGCTAATTTCTTTTCTGATAATGTTAGGCAATTATTACATAGATGTGATAAAAAAGCTTTTAATATTCAAACACATAGACTTCCACACAGCATGCTCTTAACACAAGCAAAACTCTGTGATATCGAAAAAGTAGTTAGAAGTTTAAAAAATAGCCAGTCGCCGGGGATAGATAAAATTAGAATGTCTGATATTAAAAAACATTTTGATATCTTAGGACCTATTTTAACTCAATTAATTAATATGATTTTAACGGAGGCAATTATACCAGAGGACCTCAAATGTAGCATCATCCGACCCATCTACAAAGGTGGTAAACACAGTGAAATTGAAAACTATAGACCGATCAGTATTTTACCTGCAATTGAAAAGATCCTAGAAAAATATATATCTATAAAATTAATAAAGTACCTTGAAAAATTTTCTATTATTGATACCCATCAATATGGTTTCCAGAAAAAAAAGAGCACAGATATACTACTTCAAGATTTTTCAAACATAATTAATAATGATCTTAATAAAAGAAAACATGTACTCGTATTATTTATTGATAATTCAAAGGCGTTTGATACTATTGATCATAGTAAATTACTGGAAACTCTTGAAGCAATTGGAATTACAGGAAACTTACATAAATTATTTGTTAATTACTTTGAAAATAGAAAGATTTGTGTAAAAATTTTAGATCATTATAGCAAAAAAAAGAAAGTTTTCGCCGGCGTACCACAAGGGTCCATACTAGGCCCTACCTTGTATATTATATATGTTACTGCAATGAAATTGATTTTCTCTCATGTAAAACATTATGTTTATGCTGACGACACTGCCTTAGTTATTTCACACGAGGATTTATTAATGGCGAGTATTTTACTGCAAATTGACTTTGTCACTCTTCAAAAATGGTCACATGATGTAGGATTAATAATCAATGCTAAAAAAACGAAGCTTATGCACATAAGATCTCCTCATGCCAATATCACCATAACTCCTAAAATTGTTTCTCATGATTTTGATTGCATCCATAATTCTGTAATACAACCATGCTCTTGTAAAAGTATTGAACTTGTTTCAAAATATGTATATCTAGGCTTAACAATAGATTGTAATTTTAAATGGGATTTACATATACAAAAAGTTTGCACAAGGCTTAGAGCTATAGTGAGCAAACTTTATAGACTGAAGTTTTTTATTCCACTGAATACCCTTAGAATAATATATCTATCATTGGCAGAATCCCTAATAAGATATGGAATAACTACATGGGGACATTCAACAAAAACAAATCTTCTTTCAGTGCAAAATTTACAATATTCCTTAGTAAAATTATTATTAAACAAAGCTGAATACGAACAAAGACATGATGTATCAAAATCATTACTATATAACTCTGTGAATTTATTATCTGTTCGTGCTATATTGTGGTTCAAAATTGCGAATCAGCATACATCTCAATCTGAGTATAATAAAATAGTGGTTCATGTTCATAATACAAGACTAACTGCAAACAATGGACTTGTTATTCCCAGATACCTAAATAAATACGGTCAAAGAACTCTAGAATACCTCGTACCAATAATTTACAACATGTTACCAAATTCAATAAAAAACTGTGAATTGACTTTCAGAAGAAAATGTATGCTAAAAAAATGGTTATGTGAAAGAATTTTTTTGTACTAACGTCTAATTTCTAATTTTCGTTTTTAATGTTTTTTCCATTTTTATAATCTTTTTTCTTCTTCTTTCTTTCGTTTTTCCTCTGCTCTTTATTTTATATATGTAAAAATATGTGAATGTATGTATATATAATGTATATTTTATAAATTCTCTAAAAATTATTTGTAAAAGAACCCGTTGACAAACTGATATAAATCAGTTTAACGGGACTTAATGTTCAAATATGTAAAAAAAGAATGTTAAATAAATTAAAAAAAAAAAAAAAAAAAAACTCCAAACGCATTGGGATACGTATGATCGAAGTACTGCAAAATTCATTACAGACATTACATACAATTCATTACATAGACAGAAGACAGAAGATGTAGAGTAGAAGGCCGGATGAGCTATACATATGCACTGCTCTAACACGTGATTTCCCGTTATAAGTGTAATCTTTCTCTTTCATGCCACAGTTTCAATGCAAGCAGCGCAATGTCAAAAATGAAGTAAAACAAAGTTTTGTGAACATGATAGAAGATAGGAGACAGAAGACAGGAGACAGGATACAGGAGATAGGATACAGGAGACAAGAAACAGGAGAGAGAAGAGACAGGATACATGAGACAGGAAACAGGAGAGAGAACACAAGGGACAGGAGACAGGAAACAGGAGACATAAGACATGAGACAGGAGACAGGAGTCAGGAGACAGGAGTCAGGAGACAGAAGACAGGCGAAATGAGACAGTAGACAGGCGACATAAGACAGGCGACAGAAGACAGGAGACAGAAGACAGAATACAGGAGACAGGCTATATGAGACAGGAGAAAGGCGACATGAGACAGGTGACATGAGACAGGAGACAGGGGTCAGGGGTCAGGGGCAGGAGAACGGAGACAGGAGACAGGCGATATCAGACAGGAGACAGCCGATATAAGCCAAGAGACAGGCGACATGTGACAGGAGACAGGAGACAGGAGACAGGAGAAAGGAGACAGGAGACAGGAGACAGGAGACAGGATACAGGAGACAGGGGACAAAATACAGGAGACAGGAGACAGGAGACAGGAGACCAGCGACAGGAGACAGGAGACAGGAGACCAGCGCCAGGAGACGAGAGACGGGCGATATGAGACAGGAGACAGGAAATAGGAAACATGAGAAAGGAGACAATAGACAGGAGACAGGAGACATGAGACAGGAAACAGGAGAGAGAACACAAGGGACAGGAGACAGGAGACAGAAGACAGTAGACATAAGATGTAGAGTAGAAGGCCGAAGACAGAAGAGGTATAATTTAAAGATGTGAGCATATCCTGACTATAAAACTTACCATAACCATTATAGCCCCCGTGCTGGTGATGCATGAAGCCATGCGCGTGGTTTCCGTAGGACTGCGGGCTGCCCACTCGGCTGTGCGGCCAGTACTGCTGCGGGGATATGTCCTCCTCGGAGAGCCCGAGGTGTTCCGCCGGACTGGCCAGGCCATCTGCACACAAATCAACAACACTTACATCAAGGCATAATCAATGTTTCAAATTAACACCACTCTACATTAACGCCTATCAGACTTACTAAAAAAAAACACTCCGCGGCTGTTAAACGGTGTTTCTGTAGCACGTTGTGTAAAGTCTGTACATTTCGTTTTTCAAATTCTTACTAAACAAAATATATGGTTTTGATCTGACAACGTCGCCATTTTACCAGCCTTACTAATAAACTTTCTGAAAAATTTGTACAATGGTCAAACAACCATGTATGAAGAATCCTTACTAATTAAGAACTGACAAAAAATTGTTCATGGAAAGATATGTACATTGCTTACACGGCCAAGGAGGGTAGTTTATCTGTTGTATATGTATATTTGTTCCATTTGTAATTTTCAACGAATTTCGATTTTTTTTTAATGTTATATACCTATATTTATTATTTTTTGAGATGTCGTAAAAACAATTACCATTTTAGAACCAAAATTTAATTATCTTTAAGATTTTCATATCTAAAATATACTTAAATGTTTAAAAACTGTAGTATTTTAAGCTTCAAACATCAAGTTGAAAAAAAAACTCACTTACCCCAAACACTTTCTATTAAAACATTGAAATATTTGGAAAAATTCAAAATTCAAAAAACACAGTCCTTTTATTTAATGATTTTGAAATAAAACAGTCACCTCACTTTTTACTCCTTCAAACAATAAAAAAATATAAAAATATCTTGAAATTAGCTTTCCATTCCCAAAAATTTACAATAAAAAAACTCACGTTTGAAGACATTGCTTGCACATCTTAAGACATTAATTTCTTTGATACGTTTACTAAAATATATATTAGACATTTTAGTCACCAAAAAACATCACTTTCAAGAATTTATAATAAAATAAAGATCTTAAAATGCAAATTATTTCGGAATATAACCTACAGAACCATTTTCTGACAGGTCAATTTAGAACACACGATTTTAGTGTCACAATTTGACTTAAACTAACGAAAAACAACACAAATTAATAGTAAATATATTGCGTAAATGAATATAAGTGCGAATTAGTCAAGGATTGAAATCATTAACGAAAATATCATCTTAATCACACACACACTGGCGACCGACTTTTTTCTGCATTTCCGCGGCTTTTTTTGTTTCAGCGGGAAAGCAATGCGCAGGCGCATCAATCACACCACATAGCGGATTATTATGAAAACTCCAATTTGAACAAGAAAATACGGCGTTGTCAAATCTAAAGATTAACAAAAACACCGTTTAACGGCCGCGGAGTGTTTTTTTTTTAGTAAGGCTGTATGTCATCTTTGAAGATGTTGTGTGGAGGGTCTTTTTGAGGAGAGGAAGAAGTGGAAATGAGTCGTGAAAACGAGACCCATATGCTGTAAGAGGGAGGAAACACAGAGGCCAGCAAATCGTTCCACAGCCGAGCTGTTGAATCATGAACGAGTCGTAGAAATGACCCGTTCCCATGTCATCCGTGTACATTTGTTGGGTGCGCATTTGACGTGTTTCCCGACTATGCACAGGTGCTGAGGGGATCAATGACGCTAGTTCTACCGGTATTTCCATCTTCCAGTGTAATATCTGCAGAACAACGACATCATTCTCACCTGACGCCTGTGCTCTAAAGATTGCAATCAGGAGAATCTCTCAAACGCACCGCACGTTTCTGCACAGAGTCGAGAGTTTTTTCAGGTTTTTTGGGGGCTCCAGACCAGAGGTCGAGAGCTGATTAAGAGAAAAAAAAGACGCTAGACCTGAAGATCTACGATGTTTGACAACTACGGTTCTTAGCTAGGCACCTCTACAAGAATATTTACTCCACACGACATTTTTGGAATTGTGATAGGGCCAGTAGTGTGGTATATCAGGTCGTGCCAGATAATTAAGAGCGATTGACCAGCAGCTGAGAATAAACGTTTAAAAATGCTTGCAACTCCTACAGGGAGGTTCCAATGAGAAAATACGATTAATCCCCGTATCAAATTTTTAAATTAAAAATTTAATATCGATTTATTTCATTCAAAACTAGCTTTAATATATACCTACATTCAAGTAAGCAAAAAAATGCTCAATACACACGATGATAAATTATTAAATATAGTGTACTTCTTTGAGTGTTTTTGATCATAAGTATTTATGATTTTTCAATAATGTCTAAACAAAATAAGTGTGTCTAAAAAATGTTAATATTTTAGTTTGTAAGACCTTAAATAAATAGAAAAACTGAGGTATTTTTGTCACAAAACAGGTTCTCAGATTTATTTTTAATGATTTTAATTTTACTGAAGTTGACTAGATTATGTATTGATTTATTTTCTTGTATTATTATATGATTTGAAATTTGTGTTGTTTAATAGAATCTATCCTTTGAAAATTGAATAAATCTGCCAAAGACCAACAGTTAGTAAATTAAAAATTCACTTAGTTTTTCAAAATTTTAAAACTGCGTGTACCAGATAAAATAGCAATATTTCAAAATCAATTCATAATAACGCCAAATACATCGATCTTCCAGTTTAGTCAGACATCTCCAAATTCAAAGTATTGAGATAATGAGGAAGGCAATATTCTAATGCTCACCATAAATCAAATATTATTTAAACATGTCTGTGTTTTATATATTAAATATGCTATAAAATAACGGTCTGGTACATTAGTATGGCAATTTGAAACATCTTACTAGTGATCCAGAAGACAATATCAACAATTTGTTTAATTCACTATTGCAAGTTTTTGTGCATTATAGATTTGATGGTGTTTATGCGTAATCTGAGTATTGTACCAGATAGAGAGTAGACTTTTACACATAATTGCATAATCAACTCTAATTTCAATTTTTTGAAAATGTCTGACTAATCAAGAGGACTATCGACATATATATATATAAGACTGTTTGTTGTCTTTAGGTTTTAAATGACAAATAAAACAATGTGTTGCTCTGGAGTATAAAGAAACGATAATTACGGCCTTACTAAAAAAAAAACACTCCGCGGCCGTTAAACGGTGTTTTAAATGTGGCAACGCTGGAAATTTTACTTGTAAATTGGAGTTTTCATAATAATCCGCTAGGTGGTGTGATTGATGCGCCTGCGCATTGCTTTACCGCTGAAAAAAATAGCCGCGAATGCAGAAGTTAGTCGGTCGCGATTTTGTATGTGATTAATATGATGTGTTCGTTAATGATTTGAATATTTATGACTAATTCGCACTTATATTCATGTAATCAATATATTTACTATTAATTTGTGTTGTTTTTCGTTAGTTTAAGTCAAATTGTGGCACTAAAATCGTGTGTTCTAAATTAAGCTGTCAGAAAATGGTTCATAGGTTATGTTCAGAAATAATTTGCATTTTAAGATCTTTATTTTATTATAAATTCTTGAAAGTGATGTTTTTTGATGACTAAAATGTCTAATACATATTTTAGTAAACGTATCAAAGAAATTAATGCCTTAAGATGTGCAAGCAATGTATTCAAACGTGTGTTTTTTTAATGTAAATTTTTGGATATGAAAAGCGAATTTCAAGATTTTTTTACATTTTTTTATTGTTTGAAGGAGTAAAAAGTGAGGTGACAGATTTATTTTAAAATCATTAAATAAAAGGACTATGTTTTTTGAATTTTGAATTTTTCCAAATATTTCAATGTTTTAATAGAAAGTGTTTGGGGTAAGTGAGTTTTTTTTTCCAACTTGATGTTTGAATCTTAAAATACTACAGTTTTTAAACATTTAAGTATATTTTAGATATGAAAATCTTAAAGGTAATTAAATTTTGGTTCTAAAATGGTATTTGTTTTTACAACATCTCAAAAAATAATAAATATATAGGACATTAAAAAAAAAATTCGAAATTCGTTGAAAATTACAAATGGAACAAATATATACAACAGATAAACTACCCTCCTTGGCCGTGTAAGCAATGTACATATCTTTCCATGAACAATTTTTTGTCAGTTCTTAATTAGTAAGGATTCTTCATACATGGTTGTTTGACCACTGTACAAATTTTTCAGAAAGTTTATTAGTGAGGCTGGTAAAATGGCGACGTTGTCAGATCAAAACCATATATTTTGTTTAGTAAGAATTTGAAAAACGAAATGTACAGACTTTACACAACGTGCTACAGAAACACCGTTTAACGGCCGCGGAGTGTTTTTTTTAGTAAGGCCGTTTTGTCATATAGAGGTTATTTTTATAATTGTCTAAAAATATCAGCAACATAACATAGTGTAACCAAAGTAATGACATTTGAAAAAAAACAATAGAATAAAATAAAATTCATAATTCAAATATAAAGGAATCTTAGATATTTCTAGGTAGATACTTAAATACTAGGTAGGTAGGTAGGAAAATATAAAGGAATCCTAGACATTTCTAGGTAGCTACTCTTATTCCTTTACATATATATTAAAAAACTTACTTTGACAATGAATCTCTCTGAAATGTGGCCTGGTGTTGCAGAAATATTGTTGTCCGTAACAATCCATATCGGCTGGTCCTTCTTCGGGTGAACACGACTCGTATCCCGACATACTAATGTCAACAATAACACTATCAAAACTGTTATAACAACAACAATAACTGGGCGAACTGTCACTTATTTTGCAGTGGTTTTGACACTGACACGCTGTGATTTATCTAATCACATTGAATCTGACACTCAATTATTGTTCATTATAATGACAATTTGTCAAATTGATAACTTTCTTTAATGTAATTTTGCGCTGGATTTGACACTTGAATTTCGTCGCATTTTATCAGGGATTATTGACACTGACTTTAACTGTTGAAAAATGGGTTTGTTTTTAGATCGTGAATTGAATTTGACCCAAGATCGCACTGTAATTTATCGGTGTTTATTCACGTTGAATCGACAATCAATTGTTATTTCTTATTGTTACAATTTGACAAATTCATAACTTTCTTGAATGTAGATAATTTTGCGTTGGATATGACACGTGAATTTCGTCGCATTTTATCAGGGTTTATTGACACTGAATTTAACTGTTGAAAAATGGGTTTGTTTTTAGATCGTGAATTGAATTTGACAAAAGATCGCACTGTAATTTATCGGTGTTTATTCACGTTGAATCGACAATCAATTGTTATTTCTTATTGTTACAATTTGACAAATTCATAACTTTCTTGAATGTAGATAATTTTGCGTTGGATATGACACGTGAATTTCGTCGCATTTTATCAGGGTTTATTGACACTGAATTTAACTGTTGAAAAATGGGTTTGTTTTTAGATCGTGAATTGAATTTGACAAAAGATCGCACTGTAATTTATCGGTGTTTATTCACGTTGAATCGACAATCAATTGTTATTTCTTATTGTTACAATTTGACAAATTCATAACTTTCTTGAATGTAGATAATTTTGCGTTGGATATGACACGTGAATTTCGTCGCATTTTATCAGGGTTTATTGACACTGAATTTAACTGTCGAAAGATTGGAATGTTTTTTAATCCTGAATTGAATTTGACACAAGATGTGACTTATAGACTTTTAACAATGTAATTTTTGATTGGATTGACACTGGATTTCACCACATTTTGGCTGCGTTTATTATGGCACTGAATTTAACAATTGATATATATGTATTTTAGATCCTGAATTGCATTTGGCACAAGATTTACACTGTGTTAAATTCGTTCTACACTAAACTTGTTGACTTTTAACACATAATTGCAGTTAATTCAAATATAGGCCTATGACACAAAAGTGTAATTAGTTAGTTAGATAGGTACCTAATTGCGTTAAATTTAATTCAAAGGTTTTTGACACTTAATTTTAATTGTCTTTATTATAATCAATACCCCAAGTTATTGCGATTACTCGGTATTTTCGGCTTCCTTCGTTTCATATTGTCGATTTGCTCAAAATTCTGAAACAAGAAAACAATATTTATTTTCTAGAAAGCAGAATGATTCAATTTCTAGAAAGCAGATTGATTCAATTTCTAGAAAGCAGATTGATTAAATTTCTAGAAAGCAGAATGATTAAATTTCTAGAAAGCAGAATGATTCAATTTCTAGAAAGCAGAATGATTCAATTTCTATAAAGCAGAATGATTCAATTTCTAGAAAGCAGATTGATTCAATTTCTAGAAAGCAGAATGATTCAATTTCTAGAAAGCAGAACGATTCAATTTCTAGGAAGCAGAATGATTCAATTTCTAGAAAGCAGAATGATTCAATTTCTAGAAAGCAAAACATCTTTTTTTAAGTCTTGCTGAAAACGGCAAGTTGAACGGCATCATGAAGTTTGCACAGTCATTTTCTATCTCTAGGTCTCTTAAAATACTGCACACATAAATAATAAAGTAAACTTACACTTTTGAAATTAAAAAATATTCTTTTAATTTTCACAACTTCAACGCCCTATCCACTCGAGCGCTTTTTGCCACATTATGGCATTATTTCCAAAACCTCGGATTGCTTTCTTGCCAAAATGTGGCAAATTAAAAAAAAAACGTTAGCGATCTGCAGTTGTCCAAGGGAACGATGAAAAGTTACCTACAGTCGGTCGGTAAGTAAGTTTAGTCGGTAAGTTTACTACTAGTCGGTCGGTAACTTCATATCGATCGGGCGAGTGTGCTAGCACACCAGAGGCCCTAGCACACTCGCCCGATAACGATCGGTAACTTCTCATCGTTCCCTAGCATGACTACAGATCGCCAACGAATAAGTGACAGTTCACAATGACTAAGTGTCCTTAACATATCGACATCAACTGTTGTTTGTAAGTTAGCGATATGCAGTTGTCCTAGGGAGCGATGAGAAGTTACCGATAGTTATCCTATCGATCGTTATAGAGAGAGTGATAGGGCCTCTCTGGTGTGCTAGCATGGTCGATCAATATGAAGTTACCGACCGATTGTCGGTAACTTCTCATCGTTCCCTAGGACAACTGCAGATCTCAAACGTACAAACGACAGTTGATATCGAATATATTAAGGACACTTAGTCACTGTGAACTGTCACCTATTCGTTTTCGATCTGCAGTTGTCCTAGGGAACGATGAGAAGTTACCGAGAATCGGTCGGTAACTTCATATCGATCGACCGTGCTAGCACCCCTGAGGCGATATACGAACAGATAAGTGCCCCCCTCTCCTGCCGAAAATAGGAGAGGGGTCATTTTTATATATTCTTATATGAGTAATAATGGATGCGTCGTCATCTGAAGATGAGCATGGGATGAGATATCCATCAGATCTAGTAGCAATTTGCGAGAAGTTTCATTCATTATCGACAAGTATAGAAAACGCGCGAATGTCACCTGTCAAATTCTCAGATCTAGTACAAAATCTACAAAGAAATGGTATCTCGCGGAAGTAGTTATCGAGCATCATCTGAGGCCCTAGCACGCTTGCTTTATAACGATCGGTAGGATGACTATCGGTAACTTCTCATCGTTCCCTATCATGACTACAGATCGCCAACGAATAAGTGACAGTTCACAATGACTAAGTGTCCTTAATATATTCGATATCAACTGTCGTTTGTACGTTTGAGATTTGCAGTTGTCCTAGAGAACGATGAGAAGTTACCGACAATCGGTCGGTAACTTCATATCGAGCGACCGTGCTAGCACATCTGACCCCCTCTCCTACCGTAGGAAGAAATATTTGATAGCGGTATGTGGACGGTACAAAATAAAAACGCTCACGATTCAACAGATATCTGCTCGCGGTTTATAGCTGTGTCTGAACAGGGCTTAAGATGAAATCCGGTGGTGGAGAAATTTGAAAAATAGATTTTACTAAATTGTTGCTGTCACTGTTGCTCTTACTCCACCGGATATTGAGCGAAAGGGACAATGCACCTCGGGCTACTAATACCTGACTAAAATCGAGGTTTCGTATTCCCCACATTTCTCCTCCAAAAGTGGACTGATTGTTATTTATTTACCAACTCAAAAATCAATAAGATTGACTGGCTTAAACGCCGTCAAAGGACGTTTAGTATACAAACTAGACAATGTTTTTTTTTTAAATAGCAAAACGTACAGACATAGAATAGTTTTTTCTTATGTAGTTGGTAAAAAAAAATTGAAAATCAGTCCACTTTTGGAGGAGAGAAGTGGGGAATACAAAACCTCGATTTTAGTTAGGTATTAGTAGCCGGAGGTGCATTGTCCCTTTCGCACAATATCCGGTGGAGTAAGAGCAACAGTGACAACAACAATTTAGTAAAATTTATTTTTCAAATTTCTCCACCACCGGGTATCATGGCAAGAATCGTCGCACCACTAAATAAAAACTACAGCTATGAAATAATACTATAAACATTGTTGATCGTTAAAAAAGACTTTGCGTAAACAGTGCTTCACGTGGTTGACATATTTTAGGTAAATTCTTATAAATAAACTGCTCATTCTGTCACAGGATGTATTTTAAATTCATTTACGAAACGATACAATAGTAACACCCCAGCCAGGAGCACTCCTGTCCCGATAAGACAGCGGCAGAAAATAAAAATTTAAAAATGCTTGCAACTCTAGAGCGAGGTTCCAATGAGAAAGGTCGATTATTCCACGTATCAAATTTTTTAAATCAAAAATTTAACATCGATTTATTTCATTAAAACTTGCTTTAATATATACCTACATTCAAGTAAGCAATAAAAATGCTCACAACGCATGATGATAAATTATTTATTAAATATTGTGTACTTCTTGTAAGTATTTTTTAATCATAAGCATTTAATAATGTTAAACAAAATAAGTGCGTAAAAAAATTAGAAATATTTTAGTTTGTAAGACCTCAAATAAATAGAAAAACTGAGGTATTTTTGTCACAAAACAAGTTCTCGGATTAATTTTTTTATGATTTTAATTTAACTAAAATTAAAATTATGTAAACTGTGTTGACTAGATTATGTATTGATTTATTTTGCTGTATGATTACATGATTTGAAATTTGAGTTGTTTAATAGAATCTATAGTTTGAAAATTGAACAAATCTGCCAACGACCAACGGTATAACCTTAGTATATTAAAAATTCACTTAGTTTTTCAAAATTTTAAAACTGCGTGAACCAGATAAAATAACAATCTTTAAAAACAATTTATGTTTTTTTGTAAAAAAGAGTCCAGAATTGGATTTAAAAAAAAAAGTAATTTCTTGTATTCTCTGATAATACCCTCTTTATACGCCATAACTATGTCAAGTAGTGTAGATCTGAATTGCCGGGTAATTTCCTAACCTTCACCTTCCCCATCTTTTCTTCATTCACTCAAAAACTACAAATAAAACAGCATGCAACTTACTTTAAAAATCACAAAAAAAAAATTAATTCACAACTTTTTAAAATAATAATTTATTAAAATTATTTCAATTTGAATTGAAAATAAAAAACAAGACAAAACACTTTTTTTCAACTCGTAGGTAATTATTAACTGTCAAAATTAATAACGAATAAGGTGTAGAAAGGGGAGCTTGATCCTAGCTTCACCAAAAACTCCGAAACACTGAATTTAACCAAATCTTTTGACAAGTCAATTCAAACCAACCCACAAAATGTCAGAAGTCAATATATTTATTTGACAGTACCAAAACAATAAAGGTTAACACCCATTTTAATTGTCTTCTCCCTCTTTTACATTGGTTTTTGATACGTTGGAAAGAGACAGGAAAATTTTTGTCGGTTTCGTAGAAAAATATTGTTGTGTATTTTTTGTTGGAAGATGAATATAAATGCGTTTGTAAAAATGTGGGATCACTTTCATATAAATTACTTGATTTTTTGTGGATTTTTTATGAAGTTCCGTGAAAAGTTGGTTGAATTCGGTCAGTATCAGTAATTTGTTTATAGGTTATAGAATAGTAGAGGATGAAGAAATGGTTTAAAATAATTTTTAAATTTATTACGATATTTTTCTGTAATTATGTTTATATCTATTCGGCGGTTGAGTGGTTACATTAATTTAATTAAGTTTAATTTAATTATTTTGTTTTTATTTATTCTTTGTTTATTTGGTTTGCTACGTTTGGTGTAAGAGTTTATCGGGCGAGGTGTGTTCAGGTCTTGGCAGCGAATGCGCCTGACCACCGGCTGCGTGGTGGGTCAAATCGTGAGAGGCCGATTGAGGGAGACCCTTTTCTCCCGCTGGTCTTTCTCGACCCATTGTCTTGCACCGCAGTCCGAGTGATGTATTAATACGCCCGTATCTCCTAAATACACTCACTCCTAGATAACTTTTCCTTCTCAGACCTTCCTTTCCTTAAAAATTGACCTACACACAGCATTCCCAAAGATGACAAATGCCCTTTGAGAAATAATTTTCCTTAAGGCTTACTGTGTGAGATTAATATAAAAAAATAAAAATCGTGACAATAATTAATCCAATTACATATCACAATTTACAGTTAATAACATATATATTTATTTATTTCTATGCTTGTACATACATTTAACAAATAATTACAATGGTTTACATAGTAATACAAAAAAAACTTCATATTCAGTAACAGGGTGTAAAAAGGTACACGGAGAAAAACGTTATTCTAAAATACGATCATTTTATTCTTAAAAACGTTTAAAAACGGGACTGAAGTTCTTAAGAAGAAATTAACAGGGTTTCAATGATTATTCTTACTTTTTCCCGCCAATATACATTGAAACACTGTTAGTTTGTTCGTAAGAACTTCAGTCCCGTTTTAAACCGTTTTTACGAATAAAATGATCGTATTTTAGAATAACATTTTTCTCCGTGTATGTAAGAAGGTTAATAGTAGCATTTTGTGAACACCTCACTGGGAGAACCTGTGCTTAGGTGTTCGCATGTTTAGTATTAAGAGGTATTCTGTATTATATAGGTAGATTCATTTAAGTAATTCGGTTGAGATGTAGTCCTGTTTTGAAAAAAATCATTTATTTGAGATATTTTCTAAGGTTTTAATACTAAAAATGTCTAATTTTTCTAAGAAAACTTCTTATTTATCTTACTTATAATTCTTACATCGAATCACTTTGCAATTTTTCTACGTCACTTTGTGATGGCATTATTTATTTTATTAAAAAGACAAATATCTTAGTTTACATCGCTTTATTTATATGTACATATTCTACATGTTTCGTGAACAATTTTCACATCAAGGTTAGATTGCCCTGAGGCCCTAGCACACTCGACCGATAACGAACGATATGATAATTATCGATAACTTCTCATCGTTCCCTAACATGATTACAGATCGCCAAAGAATAAGTGACAGTTCACAATGACTAAGTGTCCTTAACATATTCGACATCAACTGTTGTTTGTACGTTAGCGATGTGCGGTTATCCTAGGGAACGATGAGAAGTTACCGATAGTTATCTTATCGATCGTTATCGATCGACCATGCTAGCACACCTGGTGTGCTAGCACGATCGCTCGATATGAAGTTACCGACCGATTGTCGGTAACTTCTCATCGTTCCCTAGGACAACTGCAGATCTCAAACGTACAAACGACAGTTGATATCGAATATATTAAGTACATTTAGTCATTGTGAACTGTCACCTATTCGTTTGCGATATGCAGTTGTCGTAGGGAACGATGGGAAATTACCGATAGTTATCCTACCGATCGTTATAGAGCAAGCGTGCTAGGGCCTCTGACGCTATAAATTTACTATCTATGCATACACCTCCAAAATATACCAGACGGAATATTTTATTCCACAACAATAACTTCGCTATGAATTCTGACATAGAAAGAAAACATAGGTTGGGCAATGAACTAACTGATGTCTCTGACATATTTATTTTAAACTTCGACACATTTAAAGCCAAATTAGTCCAACACTTTTTAAATGTAAAGAATGAATGAGAAATCATTTTCTTTTATTTCGATTTTGTTTTATTTGTTTTTTATTTTATTTTTCGTATTCTAGATGCAAACAACGAGTAATTAAGTAAAAATTAATATGTTTTGATTTTTTTATATGAATTGTACCTCCGAGTTCTCTAAGGCCATTCACGTGGATTTAGCATTAGATATATTCTTATTTATTTATGTGTTAACCCATTTAATCACAGGAGACCATATTTGTCCCAGCTCACATAGGTCTCACAGAAATCGTTGTTTTTCCCTTACTATCATTGTCAGAAATGTGATCTAAACGGTATTGGAAAGAGAATACAACAAACTATATATTCAAATATAAAAGAAAACCACAAAAAAAAAAAATTACCCCTTTCTGAAACCAAAGTTTCCGATAGCAATTTGAAAAAAAAATTATGGATCTTTGTGAATTTAAAGTTTTCGCAAAAAAAATTTATATTTAAAAAAATACATGGTAATTTTTAATCTAGAAATTTGAAAGCCTATTTCATCACCTTTCGAAAACAGTTTTTAGTTTTTAAATACGTTATCAAATGTGCCATTTATTTGGATTTTATTGCAAAGCGGGAATATTTTTAGCCTCTGACAAAATACGCCATTTTTTTTAGGGGTTAAATTACACGCTTCGTCATCAATGCTTACCTACGTCATCAGGGCTTACTAAAGAGGAATATAAACGGCAGAAATATTTGACTTCTTACCCATTTAGAACTCCGCGTGTTTTTGGTATTATCTGCATGAGGAAAGGAGCGCCAAATTTGTTTTTATTATTTTCATGAATAATTTTACAAGAACAAAAAAGTAAGTCAATCAATCGAGTCAAAAATAATCTTAGCCATAAAGGGGTATTTTTTAAAATTTTTTTTAATATAACTGCTTGAAAAAAACAAATTATTTTTTGTAACGTATTTAATAATTTTATTTTAATTCCATTAAATTTAAAAGGTAGGAAAAGGTTCAATGTTTCCATAACATATTTTTTCATATTCATAATGTAAACCGATTCGTAGTAAAGATAAATCTAAATAGTGATTTGGCGTATAACTTCATCTTCATCTTAAGCAATCCAAAAATTTTCTTTCGCTTTCCGCCAAAAAAAAAAAAAAAATTACTAAAGTTTTTCAATAGCATATAACATCTTATTAATAACACATCTTCCATAATTTTATCGCCATTTTAGTTATAGAGGGGAGATAATATTTCTTGTACTATCTATCTCTTTCTCTCGCAGTGATGTTCGTTTTAAAAATGATTTTCATTCCTTTCTAGCGCGTACAAAATGCAATTTGTTAGAGTGAAATAGCGAGAAGGACGTATTTTTATGGACACACGTTTATATCACAAATAAAGTGGAAGACCATCTTAAAATGAATTTAGCCGTGTTTGGTGACCAGATATGAATAGCCAGATACTTCCCAACTACTTATTTCCCACCTCCTTCCCCTCCCCACTACCTACAGCCTCACAACGTACTTTAATTGGGATGCCATAGTCTCATTGCCTCCAGACAGTTTGGAGCAGTTGGGACTCTTGTGCGGTATGCAGTAAAGCCTACATACTTTCAGTTTCGCCCTGGTAAAAGACCACCATTCAGAATTGAAACGTTGCTTGAAGTGGCTTTAACCGAGTTTGGTGAACAGATCTAAATAACCTGAATCTCCTTTCCTTCCCCACTACCTTTGGCCTCGCAACATACTTTCCTGAATCGGGGATGCCATAGTCTCAATGGCTCCAAGCCCCCTAACACAGTCGACCGATAAGGATTGATAGGATAACCTCTCATCGTTCTCTAGGACAACTGCAGATCGGTAACGTACAAACAACAGTTGATTTCGAATATATTTAGGACACTCACGCATTGTGAACTGTTAATTATTCGTTGGCGATCTGCAGTCGTGCTAGGGAACGAATAGAAGTTACCGAAAGTTATCCTGTCAACCCATGGGGTTGATCGTGCTAAGGGTTTTGGGTGGTTAATATTCTTAAAATTTCCCGAAAATTTCAGAAATATAATTAATAATTATTAATAGAAAGAGACGAATGCAGAACGTATGTCGTTTCCTTTTTATTGACTGTGTAATAATTTTGTACTTATATTTTGTTTAAGCCCCTCCCATTCTAGATTCCAGTCCTCCCATTGGTCCTATGAAAACATTCCAAATTTGAAATTAGTTTTGACATTTGGGCAGGAAAATTCTGGATAATTTCGTTTTTAATTGAAAATAATTGAATTATTTTTATTGCTGCGGAATTTATGGGTTTATAAAATGCAGCAGATTTTTTTTTTTCATTAGCTTCAAACATGAAAAAAAAACTCTTAACGTTGCTGTGTGGAGGATCTTTTTAGGAGAGGAAGTTCTTGGAAGGAAAATATATGAAGAGTGACGAATTCATCCCTCCCACTGCGGTACAAGGAAATGTTCTCAGAGAGTCCTGCTGGGGTGCTAGCATGGTCGATCGATATGAAGTTACCGACCGATTGTCGGTAACTTCTCATCGTTCCCTAGGACAACTGCACATCGCTAACATACAAACAACATTGCAAACGAATAGGTGACAGTTCACAATCATAAGTGTCCTTAATATATTCGATATCAACTGTCGTTTGTACGTTAGCGATCTGCAGTTGTCCTAGGGAACAATAAGAAATTACCGACAATCGGTCGGTAACTTCATATCGATCGACCATGCTAGCACACCAGAGGCCCTAGCACGCTTGCTCTATAACGATCGATAGGATAACTATCGGTAACTTCTCATCGTTCCCTAGGACAACTGCACATCGCTAACGTACAAACAACAGTTGATATCGAATATATTAAGGACACTTAGTCATTGTGAACTGTCACTTATTCGTTGGCGATCTGTAGTCATGCTAGGGAACGATGAGAAGTTACCGATAGTTATCCTACCAATCGATATAGAGCGAGCGTGCTAGGGCCTCTGGGGGGGTCAAAAATCTTTGTACCAGTCTCTCCCGATCCGGCCTGCCACGCAGTAGCTGGGCAAACGCATCCACCTTCAAGACCTGGACAAATTGAACTCGGGCACCCCTGCTAGACGTCCAAACGTAGCGAAACACTTTGGGTGACCTATGACAAGAAAAAGAAATATTAAATTAATGCATTTCTTGAGTATCTACAATTCCCTTGTTTCAATCGCATGCATACATCGTTTATTATCAAGCAATAATAGACAAAGGAGACGGAAGTTTACACAATCTTAGATACCTTTTTTACATAAATACTGCACAAGAGTCCCAACCGTGGACTACATCAGTAAAACCTATTATAATAAAATAAAACTGCTCCTAACAGTCTGGAGCAAGTGAGACTATGGCATCCCCAATCGGTGTATGTTGGGAGTTTGAAGGTAGTAAGAAGGAGAAGGAGGTGGGGAAGTAGGTACCTGGCTATTCAGATCTGGTCACATTACACGACTAAAGCCATTTTAAGCAACGTTTCAATTCTAAATTACGGTCTTACACACGGAGAAAAATGTTATTCTAAAATACGATCATTTTATTCGTAAAAACGATTAAAAACAGTACTGAAGTTCTTGCGAATAAATTAACAGGGTTTCAATGTTTATTGGCGGGAACATGTAAGAATAACTTGTAAGTATACGTAATTTCGTACGTATACCAACAAATTATTCTTATATTTTCTCGTAAATAAACATTGAAACACTGTTAATTTCTTCGTAATAACTTCAGTCCAGTTTTTAACCATTTTTACGAATAAAATGATCGTACTTTTGAATAACATGTTTCTCCGTGCACCAGGGCGGTACTGAGAGTATCTTCCACTCTTGTGCGAATTTTAAATTAATTATTTATGAAATAAGACAAATTAATCAAATAAAATTTATTTACGCACGTCTCTATTTGATCCTGCGACTTTCGGATTGCTAACCGAGAGCCTCGACTACGGGAGTAGAGAAGATTAAACACTAGGTAGGTACCTACAACTATAGGTAGGTTCATTAATTTTTCAGAAATGTAGATATCTATGCACTCTTTGCTTTATTCACATTCATGTGTGTTCGTCTCAAACATGACTCCCACAACGTGAGGGTCTTAAGAGGCTAGACTTTAAACGACACGCGGAACACCCGCGTCTGTCATTCCGTCCCGCTCACAATAAGCTCACGCACACTTACAATACATGCAAATGCGAAATGTGCGAATGAGACAACGCTCTAATTTACCTACAGAAATCGCTCGAAAAGGGGTTTATGGAGAATACACTTTTCTACACCAAAACTTTCACGAAATTGAAATTTAAAAAAATATATATTTTTTAAAAAGAAGAAGCTACGTCGGTAGCTTTTTATAATTTTATAATTCTTTATGAGAGTTGAGTTAGCAGCACTTTTTCCTTAAATAATATTTTTTGATAAATCGTACATGTTTGACAGTGAATTTTTACGTTAATACGAAACGCATCGAAAATTCAAAAACATACCGACATAGTTTTCACCCTCTAGAAGGCAGTATAAAAAAAATATATTCATTTTGTGCAATTTTCGATGTAGAAAAGTGTTTTTTCCCGGGCGTCCTTTTTGTATGGGCCGAAAAGAGAAGTCTATCGTCTTAAAGAACACACGGAGAAAAATGTTATTCTAAAATACGATCATTGTATTTGTAATGTAATGCAAAAAAGGTTAAAAACGGGACTGAAGTTCTTACGAACAAACTAACAGTGTTTCAATGTTTATTGGCGGGAAAATGTAAGAATAATTTGTTGGTATACGTACGAAATTACTTATTCCAACAAATTATTCTTACATTTTCTCGCCTATAAACATTGTAACACTGTTAATTTGTTCGTAAGAACTTTAGTCCCGTTTTTAACCTTTTTTACGAATACAATGATCGTATTTTAGAATAACATTTTTCTCCGTGCAAGGTTCAATCCTTCCTTGACACAAAAAAAAACCCTCCACCCAGCATCCACAAAGATGACATATGCCCTGAAAAAGTCAGGGCCTCCTGTGCGGAGTTAATTTGAGAGGTAATATACAGGTCACCCCTAGTTGTTCGTTGCGTTTGGTGACTTAACAGGGTTGCCATGGTTCATGGGGTGAGATTTTTCCAGGTCTTAGCGGATGCGTCTGCCCATGAACTGCGTGGCAGGCCGGATCGGGAGAGACCTTTTGACCTCTCCAGCAGAACTCTCCCGGAACCAGGAACCGGAACCAGGACACACTATCCAGATAACCCACACCTTTTTCCTTTCCAGAACTTCCTCTCCTTCCTTTTCTAAAACGATTCACCACACAGCATCCCCACAAATGATATAGGTCCTGAGGGAAATAATTTTCCTTATGGCATCCTGTATGTAGTTAGTGAAAAAAAATTATATCTAATAATAAAATATCTATTTACATTTTTTTCACCCAAACAATGGCAAATTATAATATAGCTTTTTTAATATACATACATGTTCACATACTTAGAAAATACGTTAAATGAGTCAAATTGGCGCCAGTATAAATCACAAATCATTTCAGTCGAAACTTGTTTAAAAAAAGGTTTCATGTCTAATCGGACTACGAGATCTCAGCGTCTGAATTCCCATATTAAATTTATTCAGACACGATACTTCCTCACACATGATAATTCATCACATCATAACTCACATTAACCTAACCTAATCTAACATCTAACCTAGCCTTACCCCACCTAACCTTACCTAACCTAACCTAACGTAACCTACCGTAACCTAACCTAACCTAACCTAACGTAACCTAACCTAACGTAACCTAACGTAACCTAACCTAACCTAACGTAACCTAACGTAACCTAACGTAACCTAACGTAACCTAACGTAACCTAACGTAACCTAACCTAACCTAACGTAACCTAACGTAACCTAACGTAACCTAACGTAACCTAACGTAACCTAACGTAACCTAACGTAACCTAACGTAACCTAACGTAACCTAACGTAACCTAACGTAACCTAACGTAACCTAACGTAACCTAACGTAACCTAACGTAACCTAACGTAACCTAACGTAACCTAACGTAACCTAACGTAACCTAACGTAACCTAACGTAACCTAACGTAACCTAACGTAACCTAACGTAACCTAACGTAACCTAACATAACCTAACGTAACGTAACGTAACCTAACGTAACCTAACGTAACGTAACGTAACCTAACGTAACCTAACGTAACCTAACGTAACCTAACGTAACCTAACCTAACCTAACCTAACCTAACCTAAAGGCAAAAATTAACAACGCCCACCAACCACATGGCCCAATCAATGGAATGCCCTATCTACAAAATAAACGTAGAGAGATATAGGACCTTGATCGACTATGGACAACCGTAAGGTAATTAAGTTTGCGCAGGCAAACCTACAGAGGTGCGAAGCTGCTACCGTCAACTTCTTACAAAACGCGATTAACAGGAAAATAGATATTGTCATCATACAGGAACCATATACAGGAAACACAGGAAAAATAAATAAATCGTCCTTCAATGGAACTATTTTTCAAAAATCAAGTGTGGACAGCCCAGTCAATGCGGCAGTTTTAGTCTTAAATAAATCAATCGCTTCCTCGTGTGTTCTCCTCCACAATTACAGCAACAATTGCAATATATTTGTTGAAGCCCAAATCCAAGGCATTCCTCTAGTTGTTGGATCAATATACTGTCCCCCAAATGAAGATATCGACATCAGCCTCGGAAAATCAAACCAGCTACTAAATACAAACACGAAGAAAATCGTCATTGGAGCGGACGTAAATGCTAAAAGCATTTGGTGGGGCAGCAAAAAGACAGACGGCAGAGGGGATAAATTAAGCGACTTCATTGCTCAGAAACAACTACAGGTTGTCAACGAAGGAACAACACCTACCTTTGAAACTGTACGACAAAATACTCTTCTGAGCAGCGTGATCGACATCACCTTATGTTCCGGCAGTTTAATAGGATATATAGATAGCTGGAAAGTTGACAAAAGAATTGCAGCCATGTCTGACCATAACGGCATAACAATTAAAGTGTCATTTAGCAAATCAAACACAGACGAATTTCCAGAATCAACATTCATGTACAGAACAAGCAAGGCAGACTGGACCAAATTCGGAAAGACGCTGAAGACCAATGCCGAAAGCAAGAAATTAACGCCTCAAGAGATCGACTCCAATACTCAACCTAGCATTCTCAACAGGCAGGTGGCCGTCCTCATGGATATAATATCTGATGCGTGCAGAGCCTCAATTCCTCCCATGAAAAAATCGAAGCAAAAAATTTGCCCATGGTGGAATGAAGACTTGGAAAAGCTGAAGAAAGAAGTACTCGTAGCGAAGAGGAAAATGATGAATTCAGGTCCAGCAAGAAGAACTGCAGTAACACTACCGACATATCTCGAACTGAGAGATCGTTACAAGGAAGAAATTGCGACTGCCAAAGTTCAAAACTGGAAAGAATTCTGCACCAGCCAAGGGAAAGAAACCGTCTGGTCAACAGTCCTCAGGGTTCTGAAATCATCACAGAAGACCCCCCCCCAAACGCTCACATTCAGCAACAATCTGTCCACCACGTCCGCCCAAGAAACGGCGTCCACACTTTTAGAACACTTTTTCCCCAACGACACTCAAACAGGTGAAACACCAGAACAAACTCACATTCGGAATAATGAGGACGCTGAAAACCTTAGCGAGATCAACCCCCCGTTTACAAAGCTTGAATTAAAAAATATACTTACTTCAATTGACATTAAAAAATCCCCTGGAAGGGATCACTTCACATCAGACATTTGTACACAAGCATTCGATGCTCTCCCCGACATTTTAATGGCAATTTATAATGCGTGTCTTCGAATTGGCTGCTTTCCGATCCTTTGGAAGATTGCCAGAATAAAGATAATCAGGAAGCCAGGAAAAGAAGACTACAGTAATGTCTCTTCCTACCGACCAATCGGACTCCTTCCTGTATTTGGCAAAGTCCTAGAGAAACTCCTCATCAAGAGAGTTACTTGGAAGTTTACCACAAAAGGGAAACTAAATTTAAATCAGTATGGGTTTACGCAACAAAAAAGCACCGAAGACGCAATGCTTGATGCTGTCAACCACATCAAGCAAGCAACGAAAAAAGGTCTTCACACTTGCCTGATATCTTTAGATATCAAGGGAGCATTTGACAATGCATGGTGGCCCCATTTGCTTTCACAAGTCGCTAAAAAAGACTGCCCAGCCAATATCTACAAGGTTTTTACAGACTACCTATCAGACAGAATGGTAGAAAAAACAATCAAACAAGGGCTGCATTCAAGGATCTGCATGTGGCCCTGTTCTCTGGAACGTAGTTCTAGATGAACTTCTAAATCTAAAATTCAATTCAAGCGTACAAATTCAAGCATTTGCAGATGACGTTCTCCTCATCATAACGCATAAGGATCTAGCCGTTCTACAGCAAACAATAAAAGACACACTGTTAATAATCACAAATTGGGGAGACAAAGTAAAACTTCAATTCTCCGAGGAAAAAACAAAAGCACTTTTCATCACAAAGAGGAAGATGTTACCACCGGTGGTTATAATGAATGGCAAAACTGTACCTATTTCAAAAGACTGCAAAATACTGGGAATCGTCATAGACGACAATCTAAACTGGAGCAAGCACGTTGACATGGTATGTCAAAAAGCTGCTAATATTACCAAAAAACTTGCCTTCATGGCGAAACCCACATGGGGCCTCAGCTCAGAAATATTAAGGATCATATACATAGGAGTAGTTGAACCAATAATTACATATGCAGCAACCGTTTGGGCCTCAGCTGCAAAACGGAAAAGTATCCAGAAGAAACTCAATAGAATTCAAAGGGACATCGGAATTAGAATATGCAAAGCTTATCGCACCACATCCCTAACTTCTGTCCAGGCAATAGGTGGCCTGACTCCTTTGGACCTCAAACTTAAAGAACTTCAGCTTATCGGTGAAACCAAACGAAGTGGAACTCTACATCTACTACCTAGTGATAGGAAATACCAGGGAATCGTAAAGGTGGCTCTACTACCTCACCCGAGTAAACAAATTGGAGAAAACGTAAGCTTCCCTGAAACGCACAAAAGAGTCTCATTTGAAGAAAATGAAATAGACATCTACACTGACGGAAGTAAAGTTGAAGGAAAAGTTGGTGCGGCTTATACTATTTTCAATACAAGCGGTGAAATAATTGCAAAGAAACTCCCCATGGCTGACTATTGTACAGTATTCCAAGCCGAACTCTTCGCTATAATGAAATCACTAGATTGGGTCAGCAAACAACAGCGACATTGGGACAAAATTAATGTTCTTACAGATTCCCAGAGCGCTGCTCACGCACTAGAATGTGGGACGCCTACCAATCCGATGGTATTCGATATACAATGCTCTTCTAAACTATTAAAAGAAAAGGGATCCTTCTGCAACTTTATGTGGATACGGGGGCATAATGGTCTGCATGGTAATGAAAGAGCCGACGAGTTAGCGAAGGACGCTGCACTAAAAGATAAAAACCAGAAGCTGTACTCAGAATTTCCATTAAGCTATGCGAAGTTCAAAATAAAGGAATCCATTCTTGAAGAATGGAATCAGCGATACGAAAACTCTGACACGGGTAAAGGAACTCGACTTTTCTTCAGAAATATAAACGAAGCCAAGGAATTCGGAAAGAAGATAATTCCGACTTTCGAGCTCACCCAAATCCTCACCGGCCACGGAGCTAATCTTTCGTACCTCCATAGATTCAAAATAAAAGATAGTCCGGCATGTCCTTGCGATAACCAAACGGATCAAACTATAGAACATCTGTTGTTAGACTGCCCAATGTTTATTAAGGATAGATGGTTATTAACAAAAGAGAGCCAGAGGAGAAATATCAATATAAGAGATCTCCCTGATGTCATAGCAAACGGATATCTACGGAATATTTTTATAAATTACGCAAAAAATATAGTAACTAAAATCAGAGAGCAAAACAAATAACTTCAGAAATCTAAATTAATAGTAAAATCTCGCGAAAGTAAATTAAATCATATCACGAAACACATCTAAATAACATAACGAAATATCAATATCAAATATCAAGTTGAACGGATAAAATATCCTCTCAACAAGGCATCCAAATTTCCATTCATTCATCATAATTAAATAACTAAATATTAGAAACAAAAACTTAAATCGGAATCCTGATAGAACATTTCCTTTCCCGAAAAATGGCCAAGTAGAATGGATAAAATATCCTCAAAACAAGGCATCCAAATTTCTTTTACAGATCAACACCACTGTTCCGGCTGAGGTTTTTCATGGTTCCCTCCAGCTGTAAAACAAATGTTGGAACAGTTGATAGCCCATGACAGAAGTCCAACCCTACCTACTCCTAGCCCACTTCCTCAAGTACCGCATGCTAACTACAATCCACCCCCCACCCGCATGCAAGCAGACATAGTATAGCGACAAAAAGCAAGTATAAACAAATAGTTGAAATTATAAACCTTGATAAATAATAAGCAAGGTCAATAATAGAAAGAACATTCAGGAAAAAAAAAAAAAAAACCTAAGGTTAAAAACCCCAATTATCAGTTTTCGACGCTTCGAGACATGATGAATTATCATGTGAGGAATTAACATCCGATGAAAAGTTTGTACTGAATATTCATACACTTAAAAAGTTTCCACTGAACATTCTGGTCAACAGAAAAAACAGGCCAAAAAACTGCTTTAAAAAAATGACGTTAGGGGCGGACATATTAAGTATCGGTTAGCTCCATGTGGTAGCTATCAATGTTTACGTCAAAAGAAACACTATTCTTATTGTGTTCGTTTATTATTTAAAAACTATATTTATTTTTCGTATATTTATTTTATTTTAGGGAAATCATTAGTTTACAATGTGGTTTATTTATACATGTGTAATTCACCTAACTGAGAAACCAATTATAATTATAGATTTCCTAATTATGATTTTGTATTATGCATGTAAAAATTAAACAATATACTTATAACTTATATGGCAGCCTGGACGCCCTCGATTTAACGAGCTTAATTAATTTACGTATACCTACCCGCAATACTCGTTTAAACGCTCTATATTTTGTTACCAAATCTGCCAATAATTACTTCATAAACTCTCCAATTCAAAGGCTTCATACACTTGGAAACACATATAGTTCAATTGATGTCTATCGTTTTCAATCGGTTTCCAAATTTAAAACCAGTATATTAGAACTTTTATAATAAAACAATAAACATTTAGCTATTGCACCTCTGATCAGAATATTTCCTCATGTTTGACACAATAATAAATGTAGACTTCTTGCAATTACTACAACTGCATTATTTTTTCACATGTAATTACTGTAACCATTTAGTAAAAATGTTATTTTATTTTTAATTATTTATCAATTTACAACTGGCTTTGGAGCCCGCTAGTTCGTGAATAGATTAGTGAAGAATAAATTAATATATACACTAGCTTTTATGTGTCGCATAGATATTATGTTAATACTACTACTACCTAATATGTACATATAAACTTCATTTTATAAGAATTTTTTGGTTTTTATACCTTAGAAGTAGGCATATTCTTATTTTCTTACGACAGGTTTACACCTACAAACTATCATGTTTTCATTTGCTTTTTACTTGCTTTTATGTGTCAAACGGTTAAGGTTAAATTATTGCTTTTACTATTCTATACTTATAATCTTTGTGTTTATTATTTTTTATAAACTATGTAAAATGGCAGAGCGAACGCCCTGGATTTAACGGGCCACGTAACTGGTCAAACGATCTAGGTATATTATGTTAACAATACCGCCAACAATTATTTCGTAAACTCTCTAATTCAAAGGCCTCATATTATACACTATATTATTATGTCGTATTATACCATGTTACTGCTCTCACTGTCTACTATGTACATATAAACTTTACATTTCTTTATAGCTAAATTACGTTTGTTAACCTTAGGAGTAGGCAAATTCTTATTTTTGTACAACAAGTTTATACCTACAAATAATCATCGTATGCATTACTAGTTACTTGCTGTTATAATATGTTAAATAGATAGATTATACTATGTATTACTACTGTAACTGTGAACTTACAATCTTATGAATATTTTTTATAACTATGTATGTAAAAGCCTAATAGGCGTATAAATAAATAACAACTACAAAATATTACGTTATTATAACAAGAGAGAATTAATATAACAGGAGATGCTACCTACATAATATAATGTGTCATTATTCATTACTAGACATCGGATTATATGCATTTGCATATTTGCATATGCAAATGCATATAATTCTCTAATTACGGCGTTAATGCATATTTTAGCCTTTTTTCCCAATCGTGCATATTTCGCTGGTCAATTTGACAGTTCTGAGGCCTTTACAATTCAGTCAAGCAAGCTAGCATTTGATTACGCATCCGAACAATATTGCCCTCGTCTCCAAATATATATACCAAATCTTCCTCTATTTAAATCAATAGAAATACTGGAAACAATGATCGTACTCACTAACGCCCTTCCTAGGTAATTCAATATTAGAAAAGATTCGTAAAAAGTGTCTTGAAGACATGAAGAACAGTAATGCCTACATCAACGCCACAGGTCCATATACCCTGCCTAAACAGGTATATCCAGAAGTATGCCAAATTTTTAATTTTGACAAATGACGACAGTTGGCCGTAGAGAGGTCGTTTTCGGGGTACAAAATTAATACTGGGTGACAAACGTCACAAATTTGCGACCAAAAATTTGGAAAAATACTTAATTGTATATGGTCACAAAAACTATGCATAACTATGTCGGTCCTCTCTGCCTACTCCTGCGAGGAAACGGCGTGATGGTTAGTTAGTTAGTTTTATTGTAATATTCTTATTTTCCAGTTAAAAATACAGTTATCTGATACACAACAAGTGGTTAGACAAACTGGAGCCATTGTCTGTAAGTCTATCGTATCCTAAATTCACCTACTGACTACAAAAAATAGCTTGTTTATAACATATTATATACCCGGCACTAAAGCGCAGCATACACACACGAACGTGCTCGACGAATCTGTCCGCCCAGCATGTTCGGCGGACGGATCCCTCCGTGACGGATTCCTTCGACGGACAGATCTGTACATCTATGTACTGCATATGAATGTAGGCTTCGGATATGCCCTGACATTTGGCCCCCATTTTTATATACGACCAACTAACCTCCCCCCGCGTTGATGTGGCTAACGAAACACAACATCATCAACTGGATGGTTACCTAACCTAGATAACCAAGTGTTGTGTCAATAAATTAACTCTCACCGCCATCTGTCAGAAACATTCAAATCATAGTCCCATAACAAACATTTAATTCGCAATAATAAATATTGCGGTCAATGATCGAGATAAAAACTATTCTATCTTTTAAGTTGGATCAAACTTCACACAGAAACCCAAATTTCATCTATATCGGTTAAGTAGTTACGGAGTTTATCTTGGACAAACATCGTGACGTGAGATTTTTATATATACCTAAAGAAGAATTATATACAGTTGTTAGATAAAATACGGTATACGTACCTACTTACAAAAAATATAACTAATTGTCCTCGAAGGAGAGTGCAGAGAGAATGTACGGCCGAATAACAAAACTATAAAACAAATTTTTCATTCAAATGCTTCAAGAATAAAACTAGTTATCTGTTATCTGTATATACCGGCGTATAAATACAAAAATCGACACTGTACATAAATTTGTTATACATCCATACCAACTTGTTATTAAAGATATTTTTGAAGTCGTTTTAGGTTTGAAATTGATTATTTCACCATATTATCTTTTCTTGCATATATATCTGAGTGTTTTGTTTTTATTTTTTTATGTGAATATCGCACGAGACTTCCAACTGTTCCCGTCAGGAGCCAGTGAGACTATGGCAACCCCAATTGAGGTACGCTGTGCGGCTAAAGGTAGTGCGTAGGGGAAGAGAAAGTTGTGGAAGTACCTGGCTGTTCAGATCTTGTCATCAAACACGGCTAAAGCACTTCTGAAAGGGTATTAAAACAGGGCGATACTGAGAGTATCTTCCACTCTGGAACGTGCCGTAAATATACTATAAATTATTTAAAATCAATTAATTATGAAATGACACATATTGAACAAATAAAATTTCGGAATTTGAATCCACAACCTTCAGCTTGCTAGTGGGCAGTCTTGAACCTTGACCACACAGGCCGTGTGTGAATTCTGCCCCAAAACGAATGGATCGGTTCGCCGGACATGCTCGGCGAACAGATCCACCGAGCATGTCCGTATGTGAATGTTTTTCTTTACTTAAGTTTCTCCTACCAAAATCCATATTACAATAGCTCCCACAGTTTGGGACGGAAAGGGATAGAAAACATTTTTTTAACGATTTTTATTACAGCGTTCATAAAGAATTTCTCATTTATGCAAATACAATATTTGCAAATATATATTAGTCCAGAGGCCCTAGCACGCTTGCTCTATATCGATCGGTAGGATAACTATCGGTAACTTCTCATAGTTCCCTAGCATGACTACAGATCGCCAACGAATAAGTGACAGTTCACAATGACTAAGTGTCCTTAACATATTCGACATCAACTGTTGTTTACGTCATACGTTAGCGATGTGCAGTTGTCCTAGGGAACGATGAGAAGTTACCGATAGTTATCCTACCGATCGATATAGAGCAAGCGTGCTAGGGCCTCAGGAAAGTTAAACATGAAAAGGGGGTTGTGCTTCCGAAATGTCCGACATTTCTAAATTTTTTTATAAGTTGTTAGGATCTAAACAAATATTAAAGTGCTGTGCGAGTGGTGGTGTCCCAAAAAACCATGAAATTTTCGGACTTTTTTTTTAGTTTTTGCTCAATATCTTAGTGAAGGTGTAGGTGAAAGTGTCTAACTAGTATAGACATTCATCACACTTTTAAAGTAGACTAAATTTTCTACAATTTGAAACCAAGTCAAGCTCTATACAGCAATTAATTCTCAAGATACAGTTCTTTGAAAATAAAACATAGTATAGTAATAGTAAAATCATTTCGAAATTTCACTTATTTTGTGAAATATCTTCTGAACTACACTACCAACGTCGTTTTATTTTGTTAAGTTAAAAAAAAATTAACATTTCAGTTTCTTAACTTAAAATTAAATACAAACTCAAATACAAGTTAGTAAATTTTTTGCCTGTTTTCGTGGCATGAGGTTTGTCCGGGTCTTGGCGGCGGATGCGTCTGCCCATCAATTTCATGGCAGGCCAGATCGGGAGAGACTGGTTGAGGGAGGCCTTTTGACTTCTCCAGCAGGGCTCTTTCGGAACATCACCTTTAACCTTGCACAGCAGTGGGAGGGATGGAATCATTCGTCCGTCACTCCTAGACACACTGACCCCAAGATTCCTACCCACCCCTCATACCTTTTTCATTCCCTGAACATACTCTCCTTCCTTTCCTAAAAAGAACCCTCCACACAACATTCCCAAAGGAGACATAGACCCTGAGGGAAATTATTTTCTTCAGGCTCTCCTATGTGTAGCTATTGTAAAAAAAAGTAGTCTTTGAGGATGCTGTGTGGAGGGTCTTTTTGAAGAGAGGAAGGATTGAACGTGGGTCTTGAAGTGACCCATGTTATAGGAAGGAGGAAACACAGAACCCTGCAAATCATATCACAGCCGAGTTGCTGAAGTCAAGAACAAGAGAAGCGACAAATGTGACAAATGTCAACCCTGTACATATGTTTGGCGTGCGTTTGGGGTGTTTCCCGGCTATGACACTAGTTCCTCGCAGCAGCCTCTTCCAACGAAATACCCGTAAAACAAGAACAGCATTCCCACCTGACACCTGTGGTCTAAGGATTGCAATCCGCGTTGTTAGTGTAGTAAGGATAAATATTACTATATAGTAGATATATTTTAAAATTTATTAGGTACTTAGTTTACCAGTTACCTTATATATTTTCATTTATTAGTTTGTATTTTTTTTATTATTTTAATTTTTTAACGTTCTATTTTTCTCTTCCGGTTTTTCGTAATAATTTTATGTTTATTTCACCCTTAACCACCTACCACCGGTCTCAGGGACCGCAACGTATTTTTTTATTTAATTTTGTCGATGTGTGTGTATTGTCCAGCAGAGTGCGTCTATATACCTTTTCTACACATTGAACAGTAACACGGTGCCTGCGGTCTGTGTGACCGCACGTAGGTGGTTGTGTGATTTTTGTAATTACTTATTTTTGTTGTTTTAGTATCAAAATGAATAAAAACGATGAAAATATTACAAGATGACTGTAGCAAAGCTTCCAATTCCTGAAGAAATTAGCAGAACAGCTTACTAGATTGCACATGGAGCGTCGAGAAAAAAATGATCACGTTCAGAGGGACATCAAGAATTCTATTCGCCGTATTCTGCAGATCAGGGAAGAATACCGACCACTTTTGATGCAGAAAAACTAAAAATTCTTAAAACGTGTTTCAATGTGATCCAAAAAAAAAACGTAAGACGGCTTACTTATGTTTTTTGTGCAAGGTACCTATTTGTTTGGAGTGAAAAATGTACAGTAACTGCCGCGAAAATTTTTACTTGTTTAGGCGTTGCAAAAAAAATCTCGCTGTTGGGAAGAATAAGAAGATTCCTTAACACAGTGTCCAGTAAAAATGTGTACAATGCAATCATTGTACCACACATAAATTACTGTAGCAGTATTCTATTCTTAGCCAACGAAGGTTTAATGAAACAGATGACCATTCTACAAAATAGAGCTATGAGAACTATATTGAAGAAAAATAGGTACACAAAAATTAAGAAAATGTTGAAGGAGTTAAATATCTTGTCTTTCAAACAAATAATTTACTTCAATACTATTTAATTAATCTACAAGATCATCAATGGCCATACATCTATTGAATTTCTAAGAAAAATCAGAACACACACAGATATCCTTCTTTGGTCTCAAAGAATATGATGAAGGGGTTTTCTAGCTTTTGCTTGAAGTCCGCGACCCCACTGTTACGACTTTGGGCGGGCGTAAACCATCTGATCTTTTGACCGGTCAGTGGTTGTGTGGGCATCGCGTTTGGCTCCCACCCAGGCGTTCCGTGTTCGATCCCTTGGCTGGCTAAGTCCTCCATCACAACACAAGCAATATCTTCCGCTTAGTGGGGTGGTAGTAGGAGATTTTCAAATGTTGTTGGGTTATTCGTAACCCGGGAATGTTTGTCTTTCTTTAAAAAAAAAAAAAAAATATGAGACGAGGAAAAGAAATGAACTGAGACTCCCCTTCAGGAAAAAAACACAGAGTCAAAATTCGTTGATGTACGGAGCGTTGAAGATATTTGGAGAATTACCAGAAGAAATAAAATTAGAAGAAAACATAAAAACATTTAAAATTAAATTACGTAAATATGTGATTGATGTGTTGTAAATGTATTACTTTAATTATGTATATATATAAGGATTGTATTAGGACATAGATAACTATGTACCTACTTAAAATGCCTCAATAAACAATAAACAATTTCGTTATTTTTTAAGTAAAACTTCTTTACGCGGTAAGCTGGCGAATGCGTTACGAAAACACGTTACTACGTTACGCGTAGTCGGGCGAAGCGAACGGGCTGTAACACTGTAGGAGCAAGAGAGTGCAGTGCGCGCGCACATTTTCTTTATCTCTTCCTCTCAGCCAGTGCATGAAAATTATAATACAGAGGGCCTTTCCTCAGGGCCTCGCTAATGTTAAAATAATAATAATAAAAACATATATTAAAAAATTGTAAAAAAGGAAAGTATTGTCAAATAAATGTTTTTATTATCATTAAGACTTAGAAATTTGTGGTATTATTTTGAAAATGTTTGCGTCCCCTGAAATGTTCGAACTAGATACATTTACTTTGGGATAGACTTTGAGAAGTCGGCATTACATAGAGATAATATTTCAAGTTCTTACCACTTGAAAATTGACGTTTGTAAATGGTACAGCCTGTACAATAGGAATTTATTTTTAAATGACTTTTTTAATAATTACAGTGGGGACAATAATCTCTCTCAGGAATGATGTCATTTTTGTAGATGCAGTGTGGGAGGTCTTTTCGGAAAGGAAGGAGAGAATAATAATAATAATTTTTAGAGCACCGTTTTTGTGAGTAATCACCTCAAGGGCGCTGTATAATTTATTATATATCTCTTAAGCTATATCTAAGTTTATTATTTACAAATGTATACAGAAACATACTTACCTGGGGTGCTAGCATAGTCCATCGATAAGGATCGGTAGGAAATTGTCGGTAACTTCTCATCGTTCCCTAGGACAACTGCAGATCGCTAAAATACAAACAACAGTTGATATCGAATATATTAGGGACACTTAGTCATTGTGAACTGTCACCTATTCGTTTGCGATCTGCAGTTGTTCTAGGGAACGATGAGAAGTTACCGACAATTATCCTACCGATCCTTATCGATGGACTATGCTAGCACCCCTGGTCGGTCACTCCGATAAACACACTTGACTTAGATAGTTTATGCTTGGAGAAGATACCAATTTGCACGCGGAGGACATTATATTGAAAACACTGGACATTGCATAATTTTACATTTACAGCCCCCATCACCGATGATATTAATTTATAACATGGTTTATTAAAGTGGGGTCCGTACCATGTGTATCGGGGGTCCGCAGTAGGTCAAAGAAAGACAAAGTAAATTCATTGTATGAATATCTTGAGAGCCAAGATTTTGAACAATGACTAGCCCGTACTTGGCAGATATATTTACTCATTTGAACGAGATTAACCTGTCTTTTCAGGGCCATTCTGTCACCATCGTAGATGCGTCTGAACGGTTAAAAGGTTTCTTAGGTAAACTGTCACTTTGGAAGAGGAGAGTGGATTTAGGTAACTTCGCAAATTTTCAGATATGGAAAGTTGATAACACAAGGTGACGGCAACACGGTATCAAAAATGGTGCAAAAAGAGGTGTCCAAGCATCTGGAAACATTGCAGACGTCTTTTGAAGGTTTCTTTTAGCTCAGGATCGCTTGAAATAGAAACGTGGGTGCGGATTTCATTTCATTTTTCACTCCTCGGTGTCGCTGTCACCCCTTGGTGTCGTTGTCACCCCTTGGTGTCGTTGTCACCCCTTGGTGTCGCTATCACCCCTTGGTGTCGCTGTCACCCTTTGGTGTCGCTGTCCCCCTTGGTGTAGTTGTCACCCCCTGGTGTCGTTGTCACCCCTTGGTGTCGTTGTCACCCTTTGGGTGTCGTTTTCACCCCTTGGTGTCGTTGACACTCCTTGGTGTCATTGTCACCCCTTGGTGTCGTTGTCACCCTTTGGGTGTCGTTTTCACCCCTTGGTGTCGTTGTCACCCCTTGGTGTCGTTGACACCCCTTGGTGTCGCTGTCACCCCTTGGTGTCGCTGTCACCCCTTGGTGTCGTTGTCACCCCTTGGTGTCGTTGTCACTCCTTGGTGTCGTTGTCACTCCTTAGTGTAATTGTCACTCCTTGGTGTAGTTGTCACTCCTTGAAGTAGTTGTCACTCCTTGGTGTAGTTGTCACTCCTTGGCGTCGATGTCACTCCTTGGCGTCGTTGTCACTCCTTGGCGTCGTTGTCACTCCTTGGTGTAGTTGTCACTCCTTGTTGAAGTTGTCACTCCTTGGTGTAGTTGTCACTCCTTGGTGTAGTTGTCACTCCTCGGTGTAGTTGTCACTCCTCGGTGTAGTTGTCACGCCTTGGTGTAGTTGTCACCCCTTGTTGTAGTTGTCACTCCTCGGTGTAGTTGTCACTCCTTGGTGTAGTTGTCACTCCTTGGTGTAGTTGTCACGCCTTGGTGAAGTTGTCACTCCTTGGTGTCGTTGTCACTCCTTGGTGTAGTTGTCACGCCTTGGTGTAGTTGTCACTCCTTGGTGTAGTTGTCACGCCTTGGTGTAGTTGTCACTCCTTGGTGTAGTTGTCACGCCTTGGTGTAGTTGTCACTCCTTGGTGTAGTTGTCACGCCTTGGTGTAGTTGTCACTCCTTGGTGTAGTTGTCACGCCTTGGTGTAGTTGTCACTCTATGGTGTAGTTGTCATGCCTTGGTGTAGTTGTCAATCCTTGGTGTCGTTGTCACTCCTTGGTGTAGTTGTCACGCCTTGGTGTAGTTGTCACTCCTTGGTGTAGTTGTCACGCCTTGGTGTAGTTGTCACTCCTTGATGTCGTTGTCACTCCTTGGTGTAGTTGTCACGCCTTAGTGTAGTTGTCACTCCTTGGTGTAGTTGTCACGCCTTGGTGTAGTTGTCACTCCTTGGTGTCGTTGTCACTCCCGGGGCGGACCGCTCCCTCCGCCACTGCCGTTATAAAAGCTTACAAATAAGAATTAGCTCATATTTTTTCACAATTAGTCATTTACGACATCGCGGGCAGTAAAGGTAAAAGGTTTTTGAACAGACGAGTTTTAAGTTTAGCCCTAAATTCAGCCGAGTCTGTGATCATTCTTAACGCACGTGGCAGTCCACTCCAAGCTTTAGGTCCTTTTAGAGAAAGTTTAGGGAAGGAAAAATATAGGGATGAGTAGGAATCTAGAGGTAAGAGTGTCCAGGAGTGACGCAAAAATGTAAAAATTCATCCCTCCCACTGTGGTAAAAGACGAGACTGTGGTTGAGAGTCTTGTTGGAGTGATCAAAATCAAATCATCCAAAACCCGGACCACCCTCATCCCATGAACCCAGGCGTCTCTGGTAAGTCACTAAACGTTGCGAACCACTTGGGGTGTCCTATGGCAGAAGTATCCAATAAATGATTCCGGGAGCGGCGGTTACCATATCCGCCTCCCAAATAATCAATTATATATTTATAGCCACAATCATCTTCAATCACTTAACGGATTTGGCAGGTGTGTTTGACGGCTAATTTTGAGGAAAGGAATCAGTAAACCTATGTCTTAATGATAAAAATGGTCAATAGGTGTCCCATGTAAGTTAATAGCATAGAGTAGGAATAGCAATATGTTAACCATTCAAAAATTTGGCGTATTTTTTCAGAAGCGAAAAATATTCCCGCTTTGCAATAAAATCCAAAAGAATTTAATTTTTGTTAACGTATCGAAAAACTAAAAACTGTTTTCAAAAGGTAACGAAACAGATTTTCTAATTTTATTATTATAAATAACCATGTAATTTTTTAAATATAACATTTTTGGATGAAAACCTTAAAAAGGTTTAAAAATGGCTCACTTTACGTTTTTTCAAACTAAAATTACTGATAATGAAAGAAAATAAAAACACATCATATTTCATTAGACAAATGAATTATAAACGTTACTGTCACCTCACTTTTGTCATTTTATGTAAAAAAAAATCTTAAAAACTTCCCTAAGTTTCATAATTTTTTTTTCAAATTGCGATCGGAAACTTTGATTTCATAAAGGTGTACATTTTAATTTTTTTGTGGCTAACTTTTAGATTTGAATATATAGCGTGTTGTATTCTCTTTTCAATACCGTTTAGATCACATTTCTCACTATGGTAGTAAGTGAGATACAACGATTTCTATGAGACCTATGTGAGCTGGGACAAATATGGTCTCCTGTGATTAAAGTATCCCATGATTTTAACGGGATATATGCATACGATCTCTCTCATATCATCATACACTTTTACAGGAGATAAGCTACCATCGATTTGCGATCTTCATTAAAACTGGAAGAACTCTACGTAACTTTACTGCATAAGTTTTACAATCAGTAAGATGTCTTCCTCCACTGAGTCTTCAATAAAAATTTATTCCCGACCCACTCTTTCCTTTCCCCTGGTTTCACTGGTTTCGGGCAGACATAAGTCTTGTGCGGTGTACAAAAATATATATTATTTTGGTTCCATTCAATTTCTTTTTCTTCGACAGATGTATACCTCCTAGGAAAAAAAATATTATCCCTGTTTTCAAATAAATTCTATTAGTTTTGGAATATCAAAATTTGGAAATTTTTACAAGTGTTCGTACAAAAAATATATGATTTATTTTTTATATTTTTGAATTATATTACATAAGTCCACAATGGAGTGCTGGTATTTACCCTGATTTTTTTGCAGTGAAGCATGGAACTGGCAGAAAAAGAATGAAAGTAAACTAAATCCTTTATAAAGCGGGCGACAAACGCGAAGTTTACATCAAAAAGATACTGCGTTATAAGTATCTTTTCTACCGACACACTAAGTTATAAAATATTCCTTCCTACGGCAGGAGAAGGGGTCAGTTGAAATCGGAAGCGGTCGAGAGAATATCATTTCTTTGTACTGGATATGTTAACTTGACAGCTCCGTGCATGCTCCGTGTATTAAAAATGACCCCCTCTCCTGTTTACGGTAGAGAGGGGGTCGCATAATTTTTCTGATATCGCCACTGTAGCGAATACGAAAAATAATTCCGATTAGCGAAGATTCAAACCGCGATCACAGCGAATCATCTTTTTACGTCTGGCGGGTCTCATGGGATTGTATGGCGAGCGCTATTGTGTTATAAATAACTTTTTGATGTGAGCTGCGAGTCTGTCGCTACCTTAAATGAGATCCCTGAGGCGTATGTGTGGTAAAACCATGTATGATCGTGTGAGGAATGTGGAGATCCGAAAAGAATGCAAGGCTGATAATATGTGAGCGTAATAAGTAAGATTAAGAAAGGGACGCTTAGATGGTTTGGGCATGTAGAGCGAATGAATGAAGAAAGGAGTGTAAAGATAATATACGACGCAAATGTGAATGGTAGAAGAAGTCTAGGACGCCCGAGGAAAAGTCCTTGGTGTCGTTGTCACTCCTTGGTGTCGCTGTCACCCCTTGGTGTCGTTGTCACCCCTTGGTGTCGTTGTCACTCCTTGGTGTCGCTGTCACCCCTTGGTGTCGTTGTCACCCCTTGGTGTCGTTGTCACTCCTTGGTGTAGTTGTCACCCCTTGGTGTCGTTGTCACCCCTTGGTGTAGCTGTCACCCCTTGGTGTCGCTGTCACCCCTTGGTGTCGTTGTCACCCCTTGGTGTCGTTGTCACTCCTTGGTGTAGTTGTCACTCCTTGGTGTCGTTGTCACTCCTTGGTGTCGTTCTAGTCTAGGACGCCCGAGGAAAAGACGAGGCACGATCAAGTGAATCAGATACTTGAGTGTATGCGAAGACCGAGTTGTTTGATTTGACGGTCCGTCCTCTCTGCCTGCCCCTGCGGTGAAACGGAGTGATGGTTGGTTAGAGAATTGATTAGTCTAATATATAAAAAATAATGTTTGTTTGTTTTAATTTTCGTATGTTATGCGTGGCCATACCGTTCATACCGATTGCGATGAAACTTTGGGAATATGAAGTGCGCATACCCGGGATGGTTATAGGATAGTGAGCTCTGGCGTTACAAAATTATTTCCTATTCTCTTCATACGATTGCGATTAAAACTTCATCCGATTGCTTTAATTTTTTTTGAATTGTTGTGAACATGCCCGTGAATATTTCTTTATACATACGGGTGAGCTCTAGCTTTATGAAATTTACATAAAAAAATGAAATAGGTCAACGGAGTTGTTGGAAAAATTGGTGTATTTTATGGAGTTAAGCGACAGGGATAGAGGCTGGGAAAAAGATACTGTCGCAGGAATCGAACCCAGGACCTTAGCATTGCCGGTGCTCTGCTGCACCACTGAGCTAATTCGACCCTATCCCCTTAGGTCATATTTAACCGTGTTATACTAAGAATTTTACTAACGCATTTTTTATTGGATGCTATCTTTATGTATGACGGCCTCTGTGGTCGAGGGGCAAGGCTCTAGAGATCCAATTGCGGTTGCGCAAGTAAATTTTATTTAATTAATTTGTGTTAGATAACAAATAATAAATTTAAAAATAATATACAGTATATTTATAGTCAGAATAATAGAAGTGCATGTATGATAAGATGTATGAATGTGAATGAGGCGAGGAGTGTATGCCAAGTATAGAGCTATTTGGCGGTCCGTCCTCTCTGCCTACCTCTGGTTAGATAGTTAGTTATAGTTTATAGTATACTTGCAGCACGTTCCAGGGTGGAAGATACTCTCATTAAATGTTGCTTGAAATAGCTTTAGACGTATTTGGTGAATAGATCAGAATAGCCAGGTACTTTTCCATCTTCTTCTTCCTCAACTTCTTCACACACCCACTACCTTCAGCCTCACAACATCCCTCAAATGGGGATACCATAGTTTCTCTGGCTCCAGTCGTTTGGGAGCAGTTGGGATTTTTTTGCAGAATTCAATAAATAAGATATTGATATATTTAATTGGGATGGATTCGCGAAGACATAATGGAAAACCCTAGCTTAGGGTCACTTAGCTCCTAAACAGTAAAAAAAAAAGTTTAAAAAAAACGAGTGTGCTTTAGACCACACGATTGAAGTAAAACTTCTTTCTCTCCATCTATATGTATGTATATATCTAGATATATAATATATTAATTTTCTACAAATATTTATTTAAATTTATTATCGTTCGCCTTGTCAAATTGTGCGCATCGACGTCCGCTCTCCCCCGCGTTTGGCGCGTCACTGCGTGAAGGTACTGGAACGCACAATTTGTATTTCAAAATACTGACTGAGATATTTCATGCGCTGGCTATGAGAGAAATAGAGAAAGAAAATGTGCGCGCGCACTGTTCTCTCTTGCTCCTACAGTGTCCCGATATAACGCTTTTTTGTAACGCTCTCGTCAAGCATTCACCAGCTTTCCCTCAAGTCAAGCGTGCGTAAAGAAGTTTTACTTCAAAAAATTATTCTACTAAAGGCATGGTTGATTTCAGACGTAATTTTTAATCCTACGTATTTTAAACGTATTTTTTTTAAATACTACGTACCTACGTTTATTTGTAATACGCGAATAATTGATATTGACATATCGAAAATCCCTTTAATTGAGCAGTGGCTCTCAAACGTTCACGCCCGGAAGGGTATTTCCATGTTTTTTTAGTCTTGGAACAAATTTAGAAAATAACTACGATATTGTTTTTTTTTGTTTTATTTTAATTTTTAGATAATTTTTGACTGTAGATAGTTATGTTGGTATTACATCATGATTTTATCATCTTAATTTTGTTGATTTCCTCATCTTCTGTTTGTTGATTTCATCACTTTTATGTTTGTTGATTTTATCACCTTCTTGCATGTGGCTTTACTCATCTTCTGTGCTTGATGATTTCATCAACTTCATGTTTGTTGATTTCCTTATTTTCATGTTTGTTGATTTCAGTACCTTCGTGATTGTTAATTTGCACTATTTCGTATTTGTTGATTTCCTTATCTTCTGTTGGTTGATTTCATCACTTTCTATTTGTTGATTTTATCACCTTCATGCATGTGGCTTTACTCATCTTCTGTGCTTGATGATTTTTATCAACTTCATGTTTGTTGATTTCCTTATTTTCACATTTGTTGATTTCAGTACCTTCATGATTGTTAATTTGCACTCCTTCGTATTTGTTGATTTCCTCATCTTGTTTGTTGATTTCATCGCTTTCATGTTTGTTGATTTCATCACCGTCGTGTATGTGGCTTTACTTATCGTCTGTGCTTGATGATTTCATCAACTTCATGTTTGTTGATTTCAGTTTCAGATTTCATTTTTATGTTTGTTAATTTTCACTCCTTTGTATTTGTTGATTTCCTCATCTTCGTGTTTGTTGATTTCATCATCTCCATGTTAATTGATTTGCCCATATTTAAGTCATTTGATTTCATCAACTTCATGTTTGTTGATTTCCCATCTAAATGTTTGCTAATTTCAACATCTTAATTTTGGTTGATTTCCCCCATCTTCTTGTTTGTTGATTTCAACACACAAAAAATGTATGATTTATTTTTTGATTTCAACACCTTTATGGTTGTTGACTTCCTCATTTTCGTTTTTGTTGATTTCATCCCTTCACGTTTGTTAATTTCAACACCTTCATAATTCACCACCTTTATATTTGTTGATTTCATCATCTTCATTTTGGTTAATTTTCCCATCTTCGTGTTTGTTGATTTAAACAACTTTATGTTTATTGACATCCTCGTATGCATGTTTGTTGATTTCATCCCTTCACGTTTTTTAATTTCAACACCTTTATATTTGTTGATTTCATTATATTCATTTTGGTTAATTTCCCCATCTTCATGTTTGTTGATTTCAACCCTTCATGTTTGTTAATTTCAACACCTTCATAATTCACCACCTTTATATTTGTTGATTTCATCATCTTAATTTTGGTTGATTTCCCCCTTCTTCGTGTTTGTTGATTACAACACCTTCACGTTTGTTGACTTCCTCATATTCGTGTTTGTCGATTTCATCCCTTCACGTTTGTTAATTTGAAAACCTTCATAATTCACCACCTATAAATTTGTTGATTTCGTCATCTTCATTTTGGTTAATTTCCCCATTATCATGTTTGTTGATTTCAACACCTTTGTGTTTGTTGACTTCCTCATATTCGTGATTGTTGATTCCATACCTTCACGTTTGTTAATCTCCACACCTTCATAATTCACCACCTTTATATTTGTCGATTTCATCATCTTCATTTTGGTTAATTTCCCCATATTGATGTTTGTTGATTTCAACACCTTTATGTTTGACTTCCTCACATGCGTGTTTGTTGATTTCATACCTTCACGTTTGTTAATTTCAACACCTTCATAATTCACCACCTTTATACAGGGTGTTAAGGTACGTACTTGAGTTACTTTAACCAGTGATTCCTGACATTATTTGGAGTAAATTTTGGTCTCCGGTGACTTTTTTTATGAGAATTATTATTTTTGTCTTCAAAATGAAACAAAAAAAAATATTATTTCACATGACCTTATTGGTGGTCACGCAGCCGAGTTTCCTCCCCACCACTTACCCCTCCCCCAACTACCCAACACCTACTAATTTTTAGGTTTTTGTAGAACAAAAAAAAAAAAAAAAACATCAAAAATGTCACCGGAGACCAAAATTTCATTTACATATTTTACTCCAAATAATGTCAGGAATCACTGGTTAAAGTAACTCGAGTACGTACCTTAACACCCTGTATTTGTTGATTTCATCATCTTCATTTTGGTTAATTTCCCCATCTTCGTGTTTGTTGATTTAAACACCTTTATGTTTGTTGACAACCTCATATGCGTGTTTGTTAATTTCATCCCTTCACGTTTGTTAATTTCAACACCTTCATAATTCACCTCTTTCATATTTATTAATTTCCTCATCTATATGTTTGCTGCCATAATTTAACTAGTTCCAATTTTATTGTCTTTTTAATGATTTTTGACTGATTCTTTAGTTACGAATGAATTTCGAGGCTCTTATCAGATATCCCCGCTCGATTACGCAAACTACACAAGCAACGGGAAATACTCCATTTTTTTAATTATACACTTTACTTTGCACCACAACTCTTGGGCCAGGACAAATAATTGAATATTCGCCAATGCAAACTAACTCTGGTGGGACCTTAGTAACTTAGTATGTGAGCCTTTTAAAATACGTTTTAACATTAAAATTGGACATATATCTTTGTACGAGCCACAGTTTTAATGACAGTCCATCTATTGACAGTCCAGTGGCGTATCACGTAGACTTGTACACAACACACAGTAGCATTGCAAGTGACGCTCGGCGCCCTGGGGTGGTTCATCAATCTAAGGATCAACGCATCAAGTCACCCAGATTTACATTTAAAAGTCAGTAGCGTAGTTACTCTTTAATTTTTTTTGTTTTTGTTATGTTTATTTAGATGTATGCACATTTTTTTCATACATTAGTAAGAAAATACGATAATACAATTTAATAAATACAGTTTAAGAAATACAAATTAAAAAATAAAATTTAAGAGATTAATTTAAGAAATACAGTTAACTACAATTTAAGAAATGCATTATAATATTTGTAATCTAATCAAAGATTGTTTTTAACATATATAGCACATGTCCTACGAAAAGTGCTAAGGTTTGAGGCTTCCTTAACGGCATTGGGTAGGTTATTATACAGTTTTTGTCCTTTATAAAACACGCTATTTTGGGTGCACGAAAGCTTAGTTTTGGGAAGCCTAAAATCTCTGCATCTTCTCGTAGGATAATTATGAACATTTTTCTGAAACGTAATATAACTTTTCAGATAACTTGGCAGCATATTATTTTTGAGTTTGTACAACATTGTTAAGGTATTATATATTATATGTTGTTTGGTTGTCATCATATTTAAATTTAATGCGGGAATTAAATATTGTAATTTCTGGTAGCTGACCAGATGTTTGGCCGTGAAAAGAATTTTAAAGGAGACCATATATAAACATTATATTCGACATGACTTCGAATTAACCACTCTGGCCAATTTGTTCGTTTTTGGGAATAACAGATATAGGTCGTGGTGAGAAATACAATGTATTCAGTGTCAGTAAGTCACGCTTTTTATAGAAATCTAAAAGATAATAATAATAACACAATAATTGAAATGTACACCAGTAAAAACCAAAGTTTTCCTACCGTAAGATGACAAAAATTTCTGAAATTTAAAATATTTTTTATTAATAATTTTTACGTAAAATGATAAAAAGTTAGACGACGATGACGTTTGTAAGATTTTCCCTAATAAATTAAGCGTGTGCTTTTATTTTTTTTTCGTTTTCCTAGCCACTCGAGCGCTTTTTGCCACATTATGGCACTATTTCCAAAACCTCGGATTGCTTTGTTGCCAAAATGTGGCAAATTTTCAAAAAATATTTTTTATTAAAACGACTATATTATTATATTGAACATTCAAAATATAACAAAATAAATATTCGCTAGATTCTTTAAAATGTTTTAAGGTAAAGATTTAATTATATTTTTTTTATAAATCCTACAAATATGTGATAATATACAAAAGATAGGGCAATTCAATGGCTACATAGAACTATAATCAGTTTGTATGTCTCCATATCCAAATTCTGAGGTATGATTTTTTTAATGTGGGCGGAAAAATTTCCTTTAGCAATCCGATAAAAAATATTTTAATTGCTCTGTCGCTCCAGTGGATAAGTGGGGTATTTTTAACTTTTTATGTTTGCATTCAAAATTGTGCTATTTAAAAAATTATATGCTTATTTCGAATTATAAAATTTGAAAGCGTATTCTATCACCTTTCAAAAACAGTTGTTAGTTTTTTTATATGTTCAGAAATATTATATTTATTTGAATTTTATTTCAATTTGAGTGGCGGGTATGGGGACCGCCACTACGGGAACCATTTAATGGATAAACAACACCCCAGCCATAGGTCATCCCCAGTGGTTCACTACGTGTGGTGACTTAGCAGGGGTGCCCCGGTTCACGAGCAGAGGTTTGGCATCAATGTGGCGAATGCGTTTGCCCATCTACAGCGTGACTGGCCGGATCGGGAAACACTGATTCAGGAAGATCTTTCCACCTCTCTCGGAACATAGTGGGAGGAAAGGATTCAAACGTCCGTCTCTCCGGGACGCACAGATCCCTAGATTCCTATCCACCCCTTATACCTTTTTCTTCCCAAAGCTTCCTCTTCTTGCAAACCTTACAAATACCGAGTGGTAAGACACTTGACTCCCAATCGGAAGGTTGCGGGTTCGAACCCGGCGTGCGCAAATAGATTTTATTTGATTAATTTGTGTTATTTCACAATTAATTAATAAAAATAATATATACAATATTTGCGGCACGTTCCAGAGTGGAAGATACTGTCAGTATCGCCCTGGTGTAAGACCACCATTTAGAATTGAAACGTTGCTTAATAATGGCTTTAGCCGTGTTTAGTGACTAGATCTGAATAGCCAGGTACTTTCCTACCTTCCTCTTTCCCATCTCCTTCCCTTCCCCACTTTCCTTCAGCCTCACAACATACCCCAATTGGGGATGCCATAGTCTCACTGGCTCCAGACGGGAGCAGTTGGGACTCTTGTGAGGTATTCACTGTAAAAAAAAAAAAAAAAAATACCCTCCACACAGCATCTCCAAAGATGCAGTCTAATAATCGAGGAAAGATATTTTTTTTAAATCTCTGCCATTACGAAGAATAAAATCAAGCAAAAAATTTAATTGAATAATTTTTTTTTTTTTACAAAATTAATACAATCACATTTGTTGCTTAAAAGGCGGGATCGGGGAGGGGGAGGGAGAAGGGGGGGGGACTCGAACCCAGAACTTCACGTCTAACCGGGACATACGCTTTAACCAATTCAGCCAATGCGTCATATTATAAACTTTGTTTACATTTGTAAATATTATAATATAATATATTCGCAAATAGCTCAAGAGAGAGATAAATGGAATTCTTTAGAGGAGGCCTTCACCTTCGCCTGAGAGAGGGGTTCTTGCATATGAATAATTTAAGATACCTATATAACATTTTCGAAAATATTGTAAATAACATTAATTATACTTTTATTACTTTTTATAACTAGGTAACATACCTATTGCAAGAAATAAAAGGCTTTTTATTTTTATTTTTATTTTATTTTATTTTTATTTATTTATTTTTATTGCTGTGTTTGAAATTATATATATAAATATTTTTTTTAATTTTCTGAATACTCCACGAGACGCCTTTGCCTCAATAATCCAAACCTTAGGCTTAGTGTGAATGATCTAGATTCTATCGTTCGCAGAGTATATAAAGTCATTCTCTCCAGATATTGAATCAGTCGAGCTGTGTGCTTCGAAACCGATCTACACAGGATCAACATACAGGTAACAACATATTTTATTACTACCTTATCGAAAATAGGATTCCTGAGGCCCTAGCACGCTTGCTCTATATCGATCGGTAGGATAACTATGGGTAACTTCTCATCGTTCCCTAGCATGACTACAGATCGCAATCGAATAGGTGACAGTTCACAATGACTAAGTGTCTTTAACATATTCGACATCAACTGTTGTTTGTACGTTAGCGATGTGCAGTTGTCCTAGGGAACGATGAGAAGTTACCGATAGTTATCCTATCGATCGTTATAGAGCAAGCGTGCTAGGACCTCTGAGATGATATTTGGACCACGGACGATCGATAAAACTCTGTATGAAGAGCCATTGATCAGCGGCTGAGAATAAAAGTTTAAAAATGCTTGCAACTGTACAAGGGAGGTTCCGATGAGAAAGATCGATTATTCCCCGAATTAAATTTATTAAATTAAAAATTTAATATCGATTTACTTCATTCAAAACTTGCTTTTATATATAGCTACATTCAAGTAAGCAATAAAAATGCTCAAAACGCACGATGATAAATTATTAAATGTCGTGTACTTCTTGTAAGTATTTTTTGAGCATAAGTATTTATGATTTTTCAATAATGTCTAATCAAATACGGATTCCGGCGGAACCGCTCGTGCGGTGATCTTCTCGCGGATGTGACGCATGTTTGGGGGCGGTGCCTGGAACGTTTCGGTGAGATCCAAACGGTTGCACAGGCCTTCGACCGGGTTTGGCACCGAGGACTTGTCAACAAACTGCCCTTCTTACGGACTTTCCGCATCCTTGTGTACATGGATTGCCGACTTTTTGAGGAAGAGGTCGATTCAGACGGTTGCTGACGGTTTCACCTCTTCCTCGCATCCGATAATTGCTGGCGTCCCACAAGGATCGGTTCTGTCCCCGACTTTGTTTTTGTTGCACATCAATGACCTTTTGTCGTGTGCACCAATTCATTGTTACGTGGATGACAGCACAGTCCATGATAGCTTTTTGTTTGACAAGTCCCCAAACTTTGAAACAAAGAATGGACGGTTACCTTGAGAGTGTCTTCTCTTGGGGTAAGAATAACCTGGTTGAATTCAATGTTTCAAAGAATGATAATCTAGTCTCCTTCAACGGAAGTGATTTTCCCAACAAGCCCTCCATTGATATGCTTGGTGTAACATTACGTGACCGGCCCTAGCACGCTCGCTCTATAACGATCGATAGGATAACCAGCGGTAACTTCTCATCGTTCCCTAGGACAACTGCACATCGCTAACGTACAAACAACAGTTGATGTCGAATATGTTAAGGACACTTAGTCATTGTGAACTGTCACTTATTCGTTGGCGATATGTAGTCATGCTAGGGAACGATGAGAAGTTACCGATAGTTATCTTATCGATCGTTATAAAAACGAGCATGCTAGGGCCTCTGCTCAGGTATGGGGGCTCCATCGAAGCCAGAGCCAAGCTAGTCTCTCAAAAACTGGGCGTACTGTACAGGGCCCGCAGATACTTTAATAGTATACAACTGAAAAGCCTGTACAAATCGCAAGTGCGTCTCATGGTTAAGTTTGGCAGCCACCTCTGGTCTGGAGCCCAAAAGATATGTGAATTTATTGGCTGTTTAGAACTATTAGAAGTTTGTTTGTCTTCATATTCAAATTCGTAGTTATGATTTTTTTAATGTGGGCGGAAAAAAATTCTTTAGCAATCCGAGAAAAAGGTTTTAAATTGCTCTGTCGCCCAGTGGCTAAGGACCTAACTAAATAATTAACTCCCGTTTAGTACCAAAAAGTACCTATGTACCTACATGTAAGTTCCAATTTATATTAAAGTTATGTTTTAATTCCAAATGGACTATTTCCTAGTATTTTTAATTATTACGTCGAGATTTGAGGTTAAAGGAATGTGAATCCATAGGTAGATGCGTCAGTGATGCCATCGTATATCGATTTCCTATCTATCTTATAATATATCGATCTATCTATCAACACTGCGGCTGTGCTCGGGAAAATGGTATAAAATCATTCAATATTGTAAATTTATCGACTTCACTCTGCTGGATCTCCTGAGGCCCTAGCACGCTTGCTCTTTAACGATCGGTAGGATAACTATCGGTAACTTCTCATCGTTCCCTACGACAACTGCAGATCGCAAACGAATAGGTGACAGTTCACAATGACTAAGTGTCATTAATATATTAGATATCAACTGTCGTTTGTACGTTTGAGATCTCCAGTTGTGCTAGGGAACGATGAGAAGTTACCGACAATCGGTCGGTAACTTCATATCGAGCGACCATGCTATCACACCAGAGGCCCTAGCACGCTCGCTCTATATCGATCGGTAGGATAACTATCGGTAACTTCTCATCGTTCCCTAGGACAACTGCACATCGCTAACGTACAAACAACAGTTGATGTCGAATATGTTAAGGACACTTAGTCATTGTGAACACCTGGAAGCGTTGGCATCGCGGGTAACGATATTGCAGATTTCTTGGCAAAACAAGGAGCATCCAATCTTATTGTTACCATCGTAAACCACATTCCCCTATATGATATTCTTGGGCAGTATTTGGGCAGAGAATGGCATAATGTGAGTCAATCCAAGAGAGCTTGCTATGCCTCAATACAAAGGACTCTCCCATCAAAACTGTGGTTTCAACAATTCCCCCATTCTTCAAAACGATAAATTTCTTCACTTATTCGAATGAGAATTAGACGTGTTCTGTACCTTATCACATTTTTTTAAAATTCACGTCCTTTACTCCCCAGATTGTACATTCTGTGGTCTAATTTTTTGATTGTCCCTCTCTAAACAAATATCCTCTCTTCTATCAAGCATTATCTAAAATTGCCTTCCCTCCATTCAACATCTCATCTCTTCTAAGTCTGAACTCGACTCCAGTCTTTCATATAACTAACTAACCATCACGCCGTTTCCCCGCAGGGGTAGGCAGAGAGGACGGACCGCCAAACAACTCGGTCTTGGCACACAGTCCTTGCCTCATTCACATTCATACATCTTCTCGTACATACTCTTCTATTATTCTGACTCTTGACATGGCCCGACTCAAGTATCTGATTCACTTGGTCGTGCCACGTCTTCCTTGGGCGTCCTCGGCTTCTTCTACCATTCACATTCGCGTCATAAATTCTCTTTACACTCTTTTCTTCATTCAT